>OX336417.1:42410273-43075273 GCA_946903255.1 Schistosoma spindalis
ATCTCATGAGGTGGGATCATGGATATACACTGTTGAGGCATCTCACAATTTGACAAGTTGGTCATCCAGTGTTTCCAAGTATTCTGTTGTGGTTTAACCTTAATTCTTGTAGATTCATTCAAACCATTGTTTGATTATCAATGTATATATAGTATAAGTAGTAAAGAATTGAAGAGAATCCATCCATATATATATGTATTGGTCATATCTTTGTCATCGCTCTTTATTAAGCAAAAAAAAAATAATAAGATCTTTCTATCTAAAGTAAAACTTCGTTTTAATTCAAGACGTTCAATTTTTTTGTTGTTGTTGTTGGTTTCATCATTAAACAAATAGCCTAAAGTCACGAAAACATTTTACCCTTTCTAGAATAAGATGAACATTTGAGATAATTGTGTAAGTATAGTTAAGAAAGGATAATTGAAAGGTAGACAAATAAAAAAAGATTTTAGAAAACATGATATTAAACTTTAAGATTTAACTTGGATACAAAATAAATTCAGTTAGAAACGAATTATATAAAGTAAAAAGGGGAATGTAAATGTGTCCTCTTTTTTTTTTCTTTTTTTTTTGTTGTTGTTTCGAAATTCATAGTGATTATTATTTAGAGTAATGAAAGTAATAGGTTTATTAATTATAAGAAGTTGAGTCAGATAAGATTGTCCACTCTCTCTCTCTCTCTCTCGCTGTCTCTGTATCTCTCTGTTTCTCTCTTTTTCTTTTTCTTTTGATGATCAACTCAATTATGAAGACTTGGACAACTGAAGGAAAGCATGGAATACAATGGATAACTTGGAATCAATTAGAAGATTTAAATATCATAGATGATCTAACTCACTTATTTTATACACATGAATAAATTCAGATGAAGACTACTAGTGAAGCATCAGTCTCTGCATTATGTATAAAGGAAAAAGCAAGATTCTTAAATACAATACAAGGAACAACAACACAATTACACTTGATGGTGAAACTAAGGAAGATGTGAAATCTTTCATGTAGCTGAGAAGTGTCATCGATCAATAAGGAGATTCAGATACAGATGTAAAGGTGAGGATTGGTAAAACAAGAACGACATTCATACAGTTGAAGAATATATGGAACTAAAAACGACTTTCAACAAATATCAAATTCATAATCTTCAATACAAACGTCAAGGCAGTTCTACTGTACAGAGCTGAAACGTAGAGAACTACAACAACCACCATCAACAAGGTACAAGTATTTATCAATAGCTGTCTACACAAGATACTCAACATCCAACATTGGCCGGATATCATCAACAACAGTCTTGAGTAGTAGAGGACAAACTAGCTTCCAGTTGAAGAGAAAATTAGGAAAAGACGATTGAAATGGATAGAACATACAATACGCAAATCATCAAACTGCATTACAAGACAAGCGCTAACTTGGAATCCTTAAGGGAAGAGGAAAAGAGGAAGGTCAAAGAACACATTACGTCGGGAAATAGAAGCAGATATGAAATGAATGAATAGCGATTGGGATGAAGTGGAAAGGATTGCTTGGGACAAGTTTAATTGGAGAGTGCTGGTGATTGGTTTATGCTCCTCGACGAGTAGTAACAGCCGTAAGTAAGTAAGTAAGTAAATTAGTAAGTTTACGACTATATTCCTTCGTTGACATTAAAAAATATTTATTAACAACAAGCGTCTAACCTCACTATTACTTACCCAATGATCCCTGCAGATGTAGACAATATTTCTTAGACATCTATTATCAAATTCTAACAATTTATGAGTATCTTCTTCCCTTTAATGGTTACGTTTCTCAGCCTTAAAGTAGAACAGAACCGTACAGTATATTAATAGACCTATATATTGCCTTCTCTATAGGTGACGTAAGTTGATAAAAGCCAAACAAGTTTTTCGAATTCGCGTTGAGATTTTATCAGATACCAACTTATTAAGGCTGTTACATGTTAAAAGCTTGTAAGCAGTTAACTAACTACTAATCAAGTAACCATACAATAAGCTTATATTCAAATCAATTATTTACTCTATCGTTCATTTCATACAAAAGACATTATCTTTACTTGGTTAAGTTAAACAATTCTGTATAAATTCCATAAATAGACATAATATAGAATAATATATAGACGGAAATGTTATTTTACAATACAAGTATTTATGATTAACCCATAACAACAACAATCTTATATAGTACAACTGAAACAAACAAACAAACAAACAGTACAATGAGTTTAAATCATCTATATCTAACAGTTTACTCAACATTTAAATTAGATTTACATATCATGAATCATAACTTACTATGAATAATTGGATTATTTCTATGATGATATTCACTCTAGAACTTGAACTCAATACCGTTCGTTTCAAACGTCATCATGTTATCCACATAGATACTGAGTTTTTATAGACACTATAATTGATCAGTTACTTATTCGCATATGTGTATCTTGTGCGTATTACCTCGATATTGCCTTAATTTATAAGTATCAACTTTACGATGTAGATATATCCAGTTGACGAACAAAAAATGTACATTCTGGTTTCCACTGCTAGTCATTATCCATCTCTTGATAATGTTTAAATTTATCAGTTTGAATGTACTAAATCATACTAATGAAAGTTTTATATAAAGAATGCATAACTAAAATAAGTTCACAATGAAGTATACATAAGTAAGAGGATTGTAAAGAATATCAAAAGTATTTACGATATTAGAGAATATGATAACAATGATTGTTATTAACACAATTCATAGTAGTCTAAGAATAAATAGCTTTGGTTATTTCGTTCAAACAATTGAATTTACGAGTTCATCTAAGCTAGATCATCAATGAAAACCTCAAAAAACACTAAATGATCGTTTTGTCCTAGTCCTTTCAAAGTTTCAATAGGAGTCGAGTTTAGATTAACTCATGAAGTCAACTATTCAAATACAACAATCTCCACAAATCTTTAAATTATAATTTGATAATTCACCACCGATTCACACGTTTTATCCATCATATAATCACCATCGTCTAAATATGATGAACTATTCTTTAACTTGAACTCTGCCTGGAGTCCCTTTTGGGGGGCTAATGCCGGTCCCAAGCTCGGATAATGGAGGAGGTTTGGGCATGGGGTTAGCGACCCCAACCCGTAGAAAACCGACTCGCTAAAAAATCGCTAACCAGAAAAAAAAACTAAATTCTTTAATTTGAAGGAGTGAACTCAATAGTAAAATACTTATTATGTTTCCTATTAATCCGCTCGTTGTATTTATACATAGATCTTCACGATCTGAATAAGAAGGTAAATAGTATTTCTATTAGAAAAACTACATCTTCTGTTCCAGTAACCACAATGGATAGATTATATAAACTACTTCTACCAGGTTTAGCCTTAGCGCATATAACTCTGTATTTCAGACATACACAATTTATATCCAAGCATATCAGACCGCATTACATCATCAATGAGAAAAGAACAATTATGCAAGATCAAGCTCAAAAGTGACTGTGATTGGGAGATACTGTAACTAAGGTATCGGGAACAACTTGAGAACAGTAAATATCAATCAAATAGTAAAAGGGAAGCTTATGATAAAAGGAAAATGAATATACACATAATCTAGTTGCTTAATAGTTATTCAATAAGAATATATTTAATAGTAGTCTGTTAATTATCTCTAGCAGTTACCATTCATATATTGTTCGTCAGAATCTAACAGTATGTCTATGGTATTCTGCTTAGTGGTATAATATTTATTCTGTACTATTCTGAGATATGTAATGTAGTTATAGTCAGAAAGGGGGTTTTGTGGAGATTTTTTTAGTAGTTTAATAGTTGAATTCATGAGTTGATTTAAGCTAGACTATCATAGAAATTCTAGAAGCACCACATAACTATTTCGTTCTAGTATAAGACTCTTCAGCAGTGCGCATCCACGATCCCGCTCACAGGATTCGAACCCAGCGTACTGCTGAGAAGTCCCACAATAGGACGAAACGGCCATCCAGAGCGTCCAGGTTTCCAACGGTGGTCTAACATCAGTCGATTCATGATCTGAATCAAAAACTTAATAATCTCCGCAACCCCAATAATGATAATTAACATGTGCTCACTAGTGACTAGATTCATGAGCAAATTCTCAGAGTTCTAGTGAGAAGCTGTGACCAGTGGAGCTAATCCGTGTTGGGTATAGACAGGTGTCTACCTCAGTACAATGGAAGATAGTCGCGCAACTTCGTGGATTGATTGACGTTAGACACTAACACCATTGGATGATGATGATATTTCGTCCTGGTATAAGACTCTTCAGCAGTGCATATCCACGACCTATCAATCTAGCGTACGAACTCGTAAAATCTACACCACTCAGCCGGCCGTCATCCTATGGTGTTAATGTTTAACTTTAACCAATCCACATAATTAAGCCACTGTCCACCATTGTCTTCAATGAGTCACTGCCTTACAATAGACACAGTTTTACTCCATTGATCAGTGCTTCTCACTAAAACTAGGAAATCTATCTTAAAGTCAGTCACTAATGTGTATATGATGATTATTATCAGAAAAAAGTTTTGTGGAGATTGTAATGCTTTAACCTAAAAGCACTGAACGGCCGTTTCGTCCTAGCAGTGCACATACACGATCCTGCAAGCGAGACTCGAACCCAGGATCTATCACTCTCATGCGTGAAAGCTTAACCTCTAGACAACTAAGTCGACGGGTATTGAACGATGTTAATATCTAACTTCAATTAATCCATAAAACTGCTCCACCATCCACCATTGTCTTCAGTGAGTTATTATCCAACACAGACCTGGTTGAAATCCATTGGTCACGGCTTCTCACTAGAACTTCAAGAAATCCATCATAAAGCTAATCACTAGTGTGTACATGATGATTATAATCAGAAAAGAAGGTTTCATAGAGATTGTATGAATTTCAATAGTTCAATATATTGGTTTGAACTATTTATAGACTCATTTCACTCTTTTCTTTTATTCAATATTTACAATTTGGCTATGAAAATGTATGTCCTTCAAAGCAAAACAAAACAAAAACAAAAAAAAAAAGAAAAAAAAGAAAAAAAAAGAAAGAAAAATGAATGACACTATCCTTAACTCTATATAGTTAAACAAAATAGATTTTTATTCTAAAACGGAAGTTAATCTTTAATAAAAGAAAGAAAAATAAAAAAAAAGAAGAAAAAAATTCTGTTATCGACAAGAATCCTGAAAAAGAAAAAAAAAACTTTTTGATTCTGAATAAAGTTTAGTTTGTTTTGTTTTTTTCTTGTCAACATTTTATTCAAATCACAAAGTATATCAATAAAGATGAATAGTGGACTAGCAAGGGAATCTAGTTTTATGATTGTTTCGTCCTATTTAAGACTCGTCAGTTAGATGTACATGTATCTTAGAGTTGATATTCACTCAGTGATTTGAATGTAGTAACGTTTGTTTCAAATATCATTGTGTTATTTACTTAACTACTGAGTCATGATAGTTATCTGCTTGTGAAATGAGATAAAGTTTAAATTCACTTGATATTGTTTTATTTGTATCTTTCTGGTGATGTTAAGGACTGAAATGGATCAGTCTATTGTTGGTATATGTGTATTCTGTGAGGATTAAATCGATATTGCATTAAGTCATAAACATTATAAGCAAATATGTATATTGGTTAGCAGTGGAATTCAAGATGCATATTTCGTCTTATTTGGTACTTGTCAGCTGGATGTACCTATGATGGATTATGTTTGAATCGAAAAATGAACACCAACTATAGGTTACAGGTACATCCAGTTGACAAGTCCTACATAGGACGAAACGAGTGTTCTGGATTCCACTGTGAACCACAATCTATCTTTGCTTCTCAGGTTATAAGTTTGACAAACAGTTTTAACACGTTATATGCTTGATTGTATGAAACATACATATCCAAAAATACATTCTCGCATTTGACGTTTTTACGTCCGTTAATCACTAACGTGAGTTAATTTGACAATCATACGTATGTATATATCGATGACATTCAGCAACCGATCTACCCAGAATCAGATCTTAGGCTACTAAATGCCTTACGCCCTATGATTTAATAGTGTTTTATTAGCGATTACTTCACAAAAAACCCTATACTGATAATTACCATGTGCTCACTAGTGACTAACTTCGTGAAGAAATTCTCAGAGTTCTAGTAAGAAACCGTGACCAGTGGAGCTATTCCGTGTCGGGTAGAGATAAGTATTTAACTCAGTACAATGGAAATAATGTCGCGCAATTTTATGGATTGGTTGATGTTAGACATGAACACAGTTGCATTCCGATTTACTCAAGGGTCTAGATGTCCAGGGACCACGAGTGAAACTGAAGGTTCCGGGTCCGAATCGCGCAAGCGGGATCGTCGTTGCGCACTGCTGAGGAATCTCGGACCATACCAAAACATCCGCCCAGGTTCTCACAGTGTTTTAACATCAATCGGTTCATGATATCAACCAAGGATTTATTTATTTAGTTGTACACATAAATATTGGTACAACGGAGCGGAGAATACATATGCACGATACAAGTCACTTCATTTGTGTGTGAGCTGTGATACTGTCCGGGTGTCCAAACCAAAACAGGTGGTTTTTTTATGCGTCCACACTCATAGCCTTCGACCTAAATGTCTAATCCACAAGTCAGTGGAGCAAAGTCAAGAGATGCAGTCCATGGTAGCCGGTGACCAATAATATGTTCATACACCTTTTGTTCCTTTGGAATCCTGGAGCCCATGTGCACCATTGGTTTACAATCAGGGTTTTGTAACTCTCATAGGTGTATCCTCTACATCAAGCAACTCGTTTAAAACACCAGACATTCATTTTTCGTCCTCTAAACAACTTTCCGCCTCCAGAACATAATGAGTAGGATTTCCTTGTTAGTGGCTGCATACGCGTGGCCATGTGAGAACATTTGGAGAAGGAGGGTTAATTCTTCCGCACTCTTGATCGTATCAAGTCATTTGATGACTTAATTCAACATTGACTCAATGCTTCACTTGTCAAACCATTCAAAAGTAAATTAAATCAGCTGATAAGACTTAATCATCAGGTTTTTCATAAGTCTCGTACTTTTTTTCTCCATAAAAATAAAACTTAAACCAAAATAATCCTTATAATCTATTATTGAATGAAGTCAAACAATAACTATACAATTAAAAATAATCAGTTTAACATATAATTGTAAAATGAACGCATTAAACTTCACAATCATAGTCAATACTCCATAAACTTACTAACTTACTTACTTACTTACTTACTTACTTACTTACTTACTTACTTACTTACTTGCCCCCAAATGCCCTGGTACGGCCGAGAGTGGGGAGAGTCCGCTCTCCCTCTCGAAATGCTCTCACATGGCCATGCGTATATAGCCTCTGCCAGGGAAGTCCTACTCACTGCCTTCTCGTGCCACAGGTGTTGTTTACAAAAATGAGAGGACGAAAAGCGAATGTCCGGTGCTTTAACCGGATCCCAAAGCAATGGTGCACATGGGCTCCAGTATCCTCAGGGAACAAATGGCATATGAACCAATCGTTGGTCCCCGGCTACCATGGGACTGAATCTCCTCACGATGCTCCACTGCCTTGTGGGTCAGACGTTCAGGTCAAAGGCTCGGGGTGTGGCCCCCTAAGACAACCACCTGTTTCGGTTTGGGCACCCGGGCAGTATCACAGCCCTCACACAAATCAATTGAGATTTGTGTGGCGCATATGTATTTTGGTGCCTCCCTGTACCTATACTTATGTGTTAAAATAAATAAAATAAATAAACTTACTTACTTACTTACTTATGCCTGTTACTCTTCATGGACAAGCATAAACTGCCCACCAGCATTCGATATTCAACCTTGTCTAAAACAATCCTCCTTTCCGACTCTTTCTAGTTGTTATTCATCCTTTTCATATCTACTTCTATATCCCAATGTAATGTGTTCTTCATAGTTTGTTTTGTTTTTTTTTTTGTTTTTTGTAGAGAAAATAAACATTAAAAAAAAAAAGTTTTGATATGATTAAATGAACTGAATAGAGAATCTTTTACGATTGAAATCTTTCATACATCTCTATTGGCATTTACTTATATTGCCTTTAGGTTATATAATTCAATTAATTTATACATTTGTAGTTTTCTAATTTATATAATAAGAAATTTAATAAATAAAAAAAAAAAAAGAAAAAAGAAAAAAGAAAGAAAAACACTTGATTCATAGTTATTTCTCTTTTGATTTACTATTTCGACAATTTTTGGAGTGAAACATTAAAGAGGTATGTTATCAGGTAAATAATATAATCAACCCGTTATAAACATTATAAGTAAAGATGAATAGTGGATAGCAGTGGAATTTAGGACGCGCTTTTTGTCCTAGAGTAAACATTAACTCTGAGATGAAGGTAAATCCAGTTGACGAGTCCCAAATAGGACGAAACGCGCGTCAATCTGGATTCCACTACTAGCCACTATCCATCTTTGCTTTATAATGCCTGTAAATTAAGGCAATATTGAGGCAATACGCACAGTATGTACATATGTCAATATGAGAGACTGATCAATTGCAGTTGTAAACATCAATGGGAAGATTCAAGTAAAACAATATCAAGTGAATTAACCTGTTACAGTGTTTTGACTGAGATTATGAATTAATGAATGTTAGACTATTATTGAAAGCCTGGAAGCACTAGATGGTCATTTCGTCTTAGTATGAGATGATTCAACAATGCGCACTCCCAAGATCTTGTACGTGGGATTTGAAACTAGGATATTCGGTCTTCCGCATGAACGCTTAACCTCTAGTTCACTGAAATGGCATCAAACAGTGTTATTGTCTAAGTTCAACCGATTATGCAACAATCCACTGCCTTTCGTGGGTTACTGCCCTACACCTGACAGGGATTAGTTCCACTGGTCACGGCTTCTCACTTCAACTTCCTGAAGTTTTATACTAGAACGGAACAACAGTCCAGTGTTTACAGCTTTTCAATGCTGGTCCTATAAACTGAACTGTTACGACTGATGAAGAATTCTTTTTTATAATTACTCTGATAGAGCTTTTTCCATGTCTTACCACCATGGAGAACTGTTTCGTCTCAGTATGGGACTCCTCAGCAATACGTATTCATAACCCCACCTCACGGGATTCGAACTCAAGACCTATCAGTCTTGTGTGTGAACGCTTAACCTCTAAATCACTAAGCTGCCTAACATCCAACAGTGTTAATGTCTAACTTTGACCATATCCACAGAATGGACTCACCGTCCACCATTGTTTTCAGTAAGTTACTATCTCACAATAAATCTGGTTGGACTCCACTTATTACTGCTTCTCACTAGAACTCCAGGAACTTCATCTTGAAACTAGTCATTAGTGAATTGGACCACCATGAAAAACCTGATAAGATTCAAATCCTATACTATAATAAAATAACCATCCAGTACTTTCCATGTATTCCATAATGATCTAACTTTAATTAACTTATGAAATCAACTAGATTTTAATCATCTAAATTATACTCTCTATTTTTATTTTTTTTTTTTTTTTCTATTTTTTAAACAAACACAAATCATGAATTGTAAATGTAAAAATGATTGTGTTCTTTTTTCCTCTTCTTCTTTTTTTTTGTTATTTTTCTTCTGAAAAATCAATTCATAACCAACTGTCATCTAAAATGTGTTGCTATGCTATTTGATATTTTGAAATGTTTTATGTTATAAAGAGAAAAAAAGAAAAAAAAAAGAAAAAAGAATAACAAATTTGCGATCGAACAAATAGACAAACACACAAAAAAAAACTTTTTTTTTATTCTACAAAATTGAAAAAAAAAATTTTTTTTGGATTTTGATTTTGAAAAATCATTTTCAAAATTATAAATGACATTTGATCATACATAATCGATTAGTGAAAAAAAGAAAAAAAATGATGATAATAATAATAATAATAATAATATGTAACTGTCGTTTAAATATTTTGATCGTTGATAGGTTGTTTTATCGTTGTTGTTGTTGTTGTTGTGGTGGTGGTGGTGGTGGTGGTGGTAAAGAATTCCATATTATTGATTGAATAAAATAGGAGATATGATTATTAGAATTGGAATAGTATGGAACAATTTATAAATTTACTTATTTACTTGTTGGTGAATACGGAGGGTTCATTTAGGAGAGTTAGAAAACTCTGATTGTAAACCAATGATGCATATAAGGTTCCAGAATCTTGAAAGAACAAATGGCGTATGAACTAATTATTGGTTACCGGTTATTATGTGACTGTATCTCTTAACGTTGCTCTATTGCCTTGTGGATTAAATTTTTAGATTAAAGTTTCCAAGTGTGGCTTCATAAGAAAATCATCTGTTTTGGTTTGGGCAATTACAAATCAAGTGACTTGTCTGGTGAATATGTATTCGATGCCCTTTGTACTAATATTTATGTAATTTCAATGGTTAAGATCATGAGTCAGTTGAAGCCAGACCACCATGAGAGGTCGTGGATGCGCACTGCCGAGGTGTCCCACAATAGGACGAAACGGTCGTCCAGTGCTTCCAGGTTTACTATGATGGTCTGGCTTCAACTGACTCATGATCTTAACCATTGAAATTGCTACAATCTCCACAAAACCGCTTCTGATATTAATATTTATGTGTTCAAATAATATTTACTTACTCCTGTTACTCATCGCGGAGGAGCATAGACCGCCCACAAGCACTCTCTATCCAACACTCTTCTGGACAATTCTTTTCAGTTCTTTCTAGTTGTTATTCATCCATTTCACATTTGTTCCCATTTATTTTCGCTTTTCCTCTTTTCCACTTCCCTTCAAGTCAGGGCTTGTCTTGTAGTTTGCTGAATGTATGTCCGAAGTACTTCCTGATGGTATCCGGCCAATTGATGTTGAGTATTTTCAAAGACAACTATTTATAAATACTTGTACCTTCTTGATGATGATTGTAATAGTTAGCCAACTTCAGCTCCCTATACCAGAAATATCTTGATGCTCGTATTGAAGATTGTGACTTTGATATTGATTGATAGACGATTGCCTTGAGTTGCATATGTTCTTTAATTGTAGGAATGCTACCCTTGTTTTTCAAATCCTCACCTTTACGTCAGCATCCGATCCTCCTTGTTTATCGATGATGCTCCCCAGGTAGGTGGAGAATTCCTCCTCTCCTAAAGTTTCGCCATCAAGTGTGGTTGATTATTATTCATACATACGACTACAGTTTGGTTTGTATATAAACCAACTATGTTTGAAATACATGATTCATATTGTCAAGTCTGAGATCGGTGTTTTGGACTTAACAGGCAGGTCTAGGCAGGAAGAAGGACAGATAAGAACTGTAGACTGCTGATACGGGTTTTATGTGTCATTGGTCTGGTCGATAAATCACTTTTCTCTAATTGGTGTTATCATTACGTCATATAATCAGAAAGTACAAGACCCACAAGTTATAACATTTCTCCATCCTACCAGTTATTTAGTTGTTTTATGTCATAAATAAATCTCATATTTTTTACTCATAGGTATTCTTTTTTCATATCCGCATGATGATGAACGAACTTAAAGTTTCAGATGGTAGATGTTATAAAGCAACCATCATTACTCGGGATGAATAATAATATCTATGTAATGTCGGATCTACAACGCGTTGGTGAGAGCAATTTTACTCTATGCTTGTAAAACCTGGCCTCTCTGAGTTGAGGATATTAGATGACTCTTTCTGTTTGGTAATCGTTGTTTTCGAAGGATTACTGACATCCAGTGTCAACACCATGTTAGTAATGCAGATGTTTGGCATCGTGTTTTCGGGCGCAGAGACGATAATCCAATTGGTGACACCATCATGAAGCATCGACTTCGGTGGGTTAGACATGTTCTACAAAAGTCGTCCCAGAGAATTGCACGTCATGCATTATTTGCTGACGCTGAGACTGGTTGGAAAAAGCAGAGAGGTGGTCAGGGTATTACATGGTGTCGTGGTATGAAAGAAAGTTGCACAGAACTGGCTTGTGTTGGTCCTTCACGACTCCTTGGCTGAGGACCGAGAGGCGGTGTAATTTGTTAGAATTTGATCATACATGTCTAAGAAATATTGTCTACATCTGCTGGGATCATTGGGTAAGTAATAGTGAGGCTAGACGCTTGTTGTTAATAATTATTTTTCAATGTCGAAGAAGGAATATAGTCGTAAACTTACTAACTTACTTACTTACGGCTGTTACTACTCGTCAAGGAGCATAAACCAATCACCAGCACTCTCCAACTAAACTTGTCCCAAGCAATCCTTTCCACTTCATCTTAATTGCTATTCATTCATTTCATATCTGCTTCTATTTCCAAACGCAGTGTATTCTTTGGCTTTCCACTTTTCCGTTTCTCTTCAGAGTTCAAAGTTAGCGCTCGGCTCGTGACGCAGTTTGATGATTTCCTCACTGTATGTCCTATCCATTTCAATCGTCTTTTTCTAATTTTCTCTTCAACTGGAAGCTAGTTTGTCCTCTACTACTCAAGACTGTTGTTGATGGTATCCGGCCAATGTTGGATGTTGAGTATCTTGTGTAGACAGCTATTGATAAATACTTGTACCTTCTTCATCGGGGTTGTTGTAGTTCTCTACGTTTCAGCTCTGTACAGAAGAACTGCCTTGACGTTTGTATTGAAGATTATGAATTTGATATTTGTTGAAAGTCGTTTTGAGTTCCATATATTCTTCAACTGTATGAATGTCGTTCTTGTTTTACCAATCCTCACCTTTACATGTGTATCTGAACCTCCTTGTTGATCGATGACACTTCTCAGCTACATGAAAGATTTCACATCTTCCTGAGTTTCGCCATCAAATTTGATTAGATTGGTGTTCTCCGGGTTGTATTTCAGGACCTTGGTTTTCGACTTGTGTATGTTGAGGCCTACTGATGCAGAGACTGCTGCTATGCTGACTGTCTTTATCTGCATTTGTTCGTGTGTTTGCAATAGGAGGGCTAGGTCATCTGCGAAGTCCAAATCGTCTAATTGCTTCTGAGCTGTCCATTGTATGCCGTGTTTCTCTCCAGATGTAGAGGTCATCATAATGCGGTCGATCACCAGAAGAAAGAGGTAATGGGAGAGTAGACAGCCTTGTCTTACTCCGGTCCTTATTTGGAATTCATCTGTTATCTGTCATCCATGCACTACTTTGCACTGTAATCCATCGTATGAGTTCCGGATAATGTTGACAATCTTCTCAGGAACTTCATAGTGTCGAGGAAGTTTCCATAACGTTCTCCTATCTACACTGTCAAATGCTTTTTCATAATCAATGATTGATTGTTCGACGATGATCTATAATAATCAATGTTTTCGAATTTAATCAACATGTTTGACGAATTCCAAGTAGATAATATTCATATGTTTAATGATTTTGAACTACTACAGTTGTTTTACAGTCTTTAAATTGGATAATTTATATTCACTTGATGTTGTTTACTTGTATCTTCTCATTGTTATTTAGAATTGTAATTGATCAGTCTCTTGTTGGCATATGCGTCTTAGATCTTTACTGCTAGGTATTATCCATCTTTGCTTATAATGTTTGTGAATTAAGGCAATATCAAGGCAAATAAACTAATAAGAGTCTAATCAATTACAATCCTAAATAACAATGAGAAGATACAAGTAAAACAACATCAAGTGAATTTAAAACTTTACTTCATTACACAAGCAATTGGCTATCAGGAGTTAGTAGCTATGTAAACGTTACTGGGTTTCAGTCTCAGAGTGAACATCAACTCAAAGATGCAGATACATTTAGCTGACGAGTCCTAAATAAGACGAAACGCGCATCAAACTGGATTCTACTGCTAACCACTATCTATCTTTGGATAATTTATGTTTTAAAAATGGAACTTTTCATTCATTGAAAATGTTTCAATCATGCGTTTTATCGTTTAGCTTTTGTTATACTTACAATTGATTACTAGAGATGAAATAATACAGATATTATAATAATCCCAATAGTTGAGATCATGAGTCAATTAAAGTTAAACCACCATAGAAAACCTGGAACCACTGGACGGCTGTTTCGTCCGATTGTGTGACTCTTCAGCACTCATCATTTATAGACTCTTAAAAAGGTTACAGATTACCTGGTATTTTTGAAAAAATCTAGTAGTCTCAAACCATTCACTAACCTCATTATTGATATTAAACTATAGAGTAAAGGTAATGTGTTGGTTAAATTGTAAGTTGACTAATTCAATGTAGTTGATAACCTTAAACATGTTCTGAATGACATGAAACTCAAGCGAATGAAGCATCCTGCTTACTGATTTTAACCGTTTGACATTTAACAAAAAATTTTAGTGGCCACTAATCTAGGTGACTTGACATTGAGTGCACTATGTTGAGATAAGATGGTAGTTGGAGATAGTTAACAAGAAACCCTGGACCCGGGTTTCGTGCTATTTGGCACTCGTCAAGAAGTTGTACCTATAATCTTAAGCACATAAACATTGGCACAAGAAAGCACCAAGTAGATATCAGCCACATAAATCATTCGATTTGTGTGAGGGCTAGGATACTGTCGGTGTGCTCAAACTGTAACAGTTGGTTTTCTTAGGAGGCGACTCCTATAGTCTTTGACCTAAAGGTCTGATCCAAAAAGCAGTGGAGCAACGTCACATGATGCAGTCTCATAGTAACCTGTAATCAATAATATATTCATACACTATATATTCCTTAAGGATTCTGGAATCCATGTGCATCATTAGTTTAGAATGAGGTTTTTCCAACTCCCCTTAAGTATATCCTCCATATCCATCAACTTGATTAAAGCACCATACATTCACTTTCCAAGCTCTCAATTTTGTAAAGAATAGTTTTAGAGCGAGAAGGCAATTTGTAGGACTTCTCTGACACTGACTGTATGTACATGACCGTACCAGAGTATTCAACGTGACTAAATTGTTTGATAAATGTACCAAATTGTTATGTTTATTGGATATATATATATATATATATATATATATATATATATATATATGCTTGAATCTTAATAAGTGATTCAACTCTAAATATGCTTCTGTATTCGCTTGGTGTGATTGTAACTTTGTTATTTGAGCTTTTTAATAATAAACTGTAATCGGCGCTATGTGTTGCCTTCTGAATTCATATACCGTTATAACACTGATTGAGAAATGATATCTAAGGAATTGTTTCGAAGTTAACAAACTAAAATAGTTCTATTGCAAATCACCATTCTACAACTTATTCTCTCCTGAGCCCTCCTTTCTAATTTTATTCTTCTCATATATGCCTCCATTTCACAATGTGATGTGTTCTTTGATCTTCCTCCTCTTTTTTGGCCTTGAGGATTTCAAGTGAGGGATGGCCTTGTGACACAATTGGGTGTTACGCTCAATGTGTATCCTATCCACTTTTCGCGATTCTTCATGATTTATTCCTCCACTGAGAATTAGTTTGTTCCTTCTCATGGTAGGTTGTTGCTGATAATGTGTGATCAACGCATCCGAAGTATTTTGCGTAAACAACTAATAATAAGCACTTATATCTTCTGAGTGAGTGCTTTCATTATTCTCCAAGTTTCCTTCTCATACGGTAGAACTGTCTTGACAATTGTATTGAAAATTGTGAACCGGGTGTTTTTTGACAGTTGTTTTGAGTTCCATACGTTCTTCAATTGTAGATATATTGCTGTTCCTTTGGCAATCCACGCCATTTTCATTATTATATAGATGTATCAAAGCCACAATCATCAAAACAAACGTCAAGACAGTTCTACTATACGGACTTGAAACGTGATGAACTACTACTACTACTACTACTACCATCATCAAGAAAGTACAAGTATTTATAAATAGTTGTCTACGCAAGATACTCAACATCCATTGGTCGTATTACCTCAGCAATAGTGTTCTGTAATAAAGGACAAACCAGCTTCCAGCTAAAGAGGAAATTAAGAAAAGAGTTTGAAAGTGGATAGGACATAGATAACGCAAATCATCAGACTACATCACAAGGTATGCCCTCACTTGGAATCGTAAAGGGATAAAGAAAAGAGGAAAGCCAAAGAACACATTACGTCAGGAAATAGAAGTAGATATGAAAATAATGAATAAGAACTGGAAAGAACTATGAAAGATTGCTTGAGACCAGGTTGAATGTCGAGGGCTGTAGAGCGTTCTATACTCCTCCACAAGGAGTAAAAGGCGTAAGTAAGTAAGAAACGAATATAAAAACAATAATTACAATGAAGTAACATGAATTATTAAATATATATACTGCTTATCTTCAATCCTTCACAGTAGGTTTTACTCCTTTTTTCTATTTAGGTCATAGAACTATCGACCTATATATATATATATATATATATATATATATATATATATATATATATATATATATATATATATATATATATATATTATTCAACTATTATTATTATTATATTACTATAAGATTAGCTTCGCTCTACCAATTCACTATCTATCTGATTCACTAATCCTTTGATATGACCTATTTTCTAATGTTTCCATTAACAGAATATACAAGAGAAATCGAATAAATAGGATATAGATTGAATAGAATCTTTGTAGACTATCTAATCTCATATGTTTCTATATATATATATATAGAAAGAATTTAATGAATTGTTTAGTAAATACATCAGATTTAACCGTAAACTATAAACTAAATTTCAATAACTAATCATTATAATATATTTCAATAGTTGAAATCATAAGCCGATTGAAGTTAGACTATTATGGAAAATCTGGAAGTATTGAATGACGAAACTTGTCTTACCTCATGAGATTCAAATCCAGGATCTATCCGTCTTACGTGTGGATGCTTAACCTCTAGACAACTAAGCTGGACGGCATCTAACAGTGTTAATGTCTAAGTTCAACTAAATCATGAAATCGAGCCACACATCCATCATTGTCTTTAATGAGTTACTATCTTATAACAGACCTGATTGAACTCTACTGATCACTGCTTCTCACTAGATATGAACACTGATAGATGCTGGCAGATTCATTGGTCTATTGGTTAGGCGGTCGCGCGTGTGACTGGTAGGTCCTGGGTTTGAATCTCGCGAGGCGAGATGGTGGATGCGCATTGATGAGGAGTACCACAATAGGACGCGTCGGCCGTTCAGTTCTTCTAGGTTTCCCATGATAGTGGAGCTTAAATTGACTCATGATCTCAACTATTGAGATTGTTTGTTTATTTGAACACATAAATGTTGATACAAATGGGCATCGAATACATATGCACCATACAAGTCATTTGATTTGTGGGTAGGTCGTGATACTCCATGTGTGCACAGACCGAAGCAGGTGGTTTTCTTAGGAGTCCACATCCGGAGTTTTTGACCTAAAGACCTGATCTACAAGGCAGTAGAGCGATGTCAGAAGATGCAGTCTCATGGTAGTCGGTGCCTAACAATAGCTTCATACACAATTTGTTCCTTCCGGATACTTGAGCCCATGTACACTATTGGTTTGGAATCTAGATTTTCCAACTCCCATAGGCCAAATCTCTGTGTCCACCAACCCGGTTAGAACACCGTGTATTCGCTTTCGTAAACAGCACCACTGGTGCGAGGAGGCAGTGAGTAGAACTTCCCTGGCAATATACGCGTTGCCATGTGGAAGCATTTGGAAAGGGAGAGCTAACTCTCTCCACCCTCGGCCCTGCCACGGCATTAGGGGGCTGTATCAGGGCATTAATCTTTTTATAACTGAAATATAAGGCACTCAGATTTTATTCAAGTGATTTTAGGTTTGAACTCACCTCTTAATTCTACGTATATAGCACATGGTTAACATCATTGGCATTGTACAAAATTGTAGCATAAGGTTAGTTACGTAAATCTATTCTCTCAAAATGCGTTTAATTAATATTATTATTAACTACATAACAATTAATATCAGATGGGGTTTTGTGGAGATTGTAGTAATTTCAATGGTTAGGATCATGAGTCAGCTGAAGCTAGACCACCATAGAAAACCTGGAAGCACGGGACGGCTGTCTCGTCCTATTGTGGGACTCCTCAGCGGTGCGCATTCACAACCTCGCCTCCTGGGAGACTCGAACTCAGGACCTACTGGTTTCGCGCGCGAGCACCTAAGCACTAGACCACTGAGCCGGCCGGCATTCAACGGTGTTAATGTCTAACTTCAACTAATCCACGAAATTAAGCGACACATCTACTATTGTCATCAGTGAGTTACTACCTCATAACAGACCTGGTTGAACTCCACTGGTCACTACTTCTCACTAGAAATCCAGGATATACCTCTTGAAGCCAGTCACCAGTGAGCATATGTTGATGAATATCAGAGGGGGTTTTGTGGAGAACCCAGGACCAGATCCTAGTTTCGAATCTCGCTGAGGAGTTCCACAATAGGACGAAATGGTCGTCCAATGCTTCCAAGTTTTTCATGGTAGTCTAGCTTCAACTGACTCATGATCTTAACCATTGAAATTACATAATATTTGCAATTATCAGACTTTATAGAGTTAATTTCATTGACTTTCCTAATCCGTAATGCTTTTGTTGCCCCTTATCTGACTCCAATTATATCGTATGAATGATGGCTGTCGAAATATATATATTCTGACTATTCTCATATATCTTTATCGACTTAATCTACTTAAATGAATAATAGAATTAAATAAGTCAAATACGAGAATCTATTTCAATTACATATATATTTCATACAAATGTCAATCCAGACAAATGATCGAAGAGACGAAGCGAAGAGAAGAGAATAAAGTGAAATGACGTGCAATGGAGATGGTATGTGAGCCAACTGGTTTTAATCAAGCGTTAATGAATATTTATAGCCTAACAAAAATAAGTTACAGGCATTTCATGAGTAGGATAAGAAGTGTACACACATACACACACACACACATACACTCATATAAAAACAATCAGGGTTGATAAGTGAATAATTACCAAGGTAAAAACGTGACACAAGAAGAATGAATAAATTGGCTTGTCCAGAAGCTAGAATAAGTGATATGGTCTTAACATAGTAACTAAACACTACAGTACTTTTAAATGTGATTAAAGAATCGAATACATTAATGCAATCTGTCTTTTAAGGTAAATTTCATTGAATAGGGATTAGACATCTATTGAAATGATTTTATTTTGTTCAGATTATCTACATTCTTTCTGGTTAGCAGTTTAAAAAAAAACACCCCAAAACCAATTAGACGGTTTGGACTTCTCAGATGACCTAGCGATTACATTAAATAGACACAAACAAATGCAGATGAAGACAACTAGTGTAGCAACAGTCTCTGCATCAATCTGCCTTAACATACATAAAGAAAAAAGCAAGATTCTTAAATGCAACACCGGGAACACCAACACACAATCACACTTGATGGTGAAACTCAGGAAGATGTGAAATCTTTCATGTACCTGAGGAGTGTCATCGATGAATAGAAGGATCGGATGCAAACGTAAAGGCGAGGATTTGAAAAACAAGGATATCATTCCTACAATTAAACAACATATGGAACTCAAAACAACTTTCAACAAACATCAAAGTCACAATCTTCAACACGAACGTCAAGATAGTTCTACTGTACGGAGCTGAAAGGTGGAGAACTACAACAACCACCATCAAGAAGGTACAAGTATTTATAAATAGTTGTCTACACAAGATACTCAACATCCAACATTGGCCGGATACCATCAGCAACAGCCTTTTGTGGGAGAGAACCAACCAGCTTCCAGCTGAAGAGGAAATTAGGAAAAGACGATGGAAATGGATAGGATATACATTGAGGAAATCATCAAACTTCATCTCGAGACAAGCCCTAACTTGGAATCCTGAAGGCAAGCGGAAAAGAGGAAGGCTAAAGAACACATTAAGTTGGGAAATAAAAGCACATATGAAAAGGATGAATAAGAACTGGAAAGCAGTGGAAAGGATTGCTTAGGATACGGCTGAATGGAGAATGCTGGTGACCGGCCTATGCTCTTTCACGAGTAGTAACAGGCGTAAGTATGTAAGTAAGTAATGTCGTTCAGAAGAACGATGAAAGCTCCACAACCAAACTATCCAGCTCAAAGAACAAAACTCCATCAAAATCATCTACCTGAGCTACAAATCTTCGCTACCATCTCAACAGTGAAAGGTCGTAAACAATTCATAACTGTATCTGATTAATAAACATAATGATATGTTGAAACAAACAAGAAAACAGATAACTTAATGAGATAATTAAATGACAGGAGCAGATAGCCTAGATATTCAATCAGGTCACTAGTTGAAACATGATAATATGATAGAAAGGTTTTAATATAAAGTGATATATTTTAATTGATAACAGAAATATGAGTCAATTAAAAGGAGTATCAATCTAATAAACTAACACTGAATGATAATGGCAATGAAGTAAGATCATTGAAATGAACACGGTGGATCTGATGCAGATGTGAAGGCACGGATCGGCAAAGCAAGAGCAGCATATTTACAACTGCATATCATCTGGAACTCAAAACAATTGGCAACCAACATCAAAGTCAGAATTTTCAATACAAATGTCAAGACAGTTCTACTGTATGGGGCCGAAACCTGGTAAACCACGAAAGCTATCATCCAGAAGATACAGGTGTTTATTAACAGTTGTCTGCACAAAATACTTAGGATCCATTGACCGGACACTATTAACAACAACCTACTGTGGGAGAGAACAAATCAGATCCCAGTGGAGGAAGAAATCAGCAAGAAGTGCAGGAAGTGGATAGGACACACATTGAGGAAAGCACCGAACTGCGTCACAAGACAAGTCCTCACATGGGATCATCAAAGTCAAAGGAGGAGAGGAACACCAAAGAACACATTACGCCGAGAATTGGAGCTAGACATGAGAAAAATGAACAAGAATTGTATGGAACTAGAAAAGAAGGCCCAGGACAGAGTGTGTTGGAGAATGCTGGTCGGCGGCTTATGCTCCATTAGGAGTAATAGGCGTAAGTAAGTAAGTAAGTAATTAAAATCATTAAAAGTGCTTTCTCTAACAATTAAACGTATTAGAGGGTGATATATGTATCAGATTGATAATGATTGATTGTTGGATTGAGTTAGATCATTGTCAGTTTTATGATTTGGAAATGTATATTTTCGCTCTAGGCCACTGAACCGACCGGCATCTATTAATGTTAATGTCTTACTTCAACTAATCCATGAAATTTAGCAACACATTCAGTATTGTCTTTAGTGAGTTACTATCTTACAACAGACCCGGTTTAACTCCACTGGTCAATACTTCTCACTAGAGCTACTGGATATATCTCCTGAAGCCAGTCTCTAGTGAGCGTATGTTGGATAACATTGGAATGGGGGTTTTGTGGATATTATAGTAATTTCAATAGTTTAGATCATGAGTTAATTGAATAAGAAGTTAATTGTACATTCTCAATGATTAAAAAAAAAATTAGTAATAATTAATGAGTTAAAAAGTACCTTATAGTTAGGGCTTATTAGGAAGAGATGAAACAAACGATCTTTTATTTCAATATGATATTATATTGATGGAGTTTTGTACTTTGAGCTGGATGATCGTTTAGTCGGGAAGATTTCATTGTTCTTCTGAATGACATCATCAACATAAATTTAAGGTAGAAGTGAAATGTTCCAATTTCTCCATATATATGACTCACAGCTCATCATTTACTTACGTCTATTACCCCCAATGGAGCAAAGGCCGCCGACCAGCATTCTTCAAAACATTATGTCCTCGACCTTTGTTTCTAGTTCTATCCACTTCTTGTTTAATTCTTCTCATGTCTGTCTCCATTTCTCTGTGTTATGTGTTCTTTAGTCATCCTCTTTTCCTTTGACATTCAGGATTCCAAATAAAGGTCTGCGTTATGCTACAGTAGGGTGCTTTCCCCAATGTGTGTTCTATCCAATTCCAATATTTCTTCTTTATTTCTTCCTCCTCCAGAATCTGGTTTGTTCTCTTTCACAATAGGTTGTTGCTAATAGTGTCTGACCAACGCATCTTAAGTATTTTGCGTAGACAACTGTTAATAAACACTTGTATCTTCTGGATGATAACTTTCGTAGTTCTCCAAGTTTCCATTCCATACGGTAGAACTTTCTTGACATTTATATTGAAAATTCCAACTGTGGTATTGGTTGACAGTTGTTTAGAGTTCTACATGTTCTTCCGTTGTAGATATGCTGCTCTTGTTTTGCTGATCCGCAATTTCACGTGTGCTGTTTTCCATCTGTTAACATACATTGACTAATCAATGAAATATATCAATAAAATTTATTTGGTTTAAATAGATTACTCTATATTTTTCTGAGTGGTTAATAAAATCATCATCATCATCATCATCCAAATCATCATCATCATCATCATCATCATCATCATCATCATCATCATCATCATCATCATCATCATCATCATCCAAATCATCATCATCATCATCATCCAAATCATCATCATCATCCAAATCATCATCATCATCCAAATCATCATCATCATCATCATCATCATCATCATCATCATCATCATCATCATCATCATCATCATCATCATCATCATCATCATCATCATCATCATCATCCAAATCATCATCATCATCATCATCATCATCATCCAAATCATCATCATCATCATCATCATCATCATCATCCAAATCATCATCATCATCCAAATCATCATCATCATCATCATCATCATCATCATCATCCAAATCATCATCATCATCATCATCATCATCAACATCATATTCAAACTATTAGACTTGCTTCATGGATAGTGATTAGCAATGGAATCCATGATTCTAGGTTTCATCCTATTTGGTACTGGTCATCTGGATGTACTTACATCTCAAAGTTGATATGTCACTACAGAACTAGAACCCTATACAGTTTGTTTCAAACAATATCGTTTTATTCATTTACCTACTGATTCCTTATAGCTAATTGCTTATGCAATAGGATGAAGTTGATATTGTTTTACTTGCATCGTCTCATTGTTATTTAGAACTACCATAGATCACAAGCAATGCCGAAGCAATTCATACAGGAAGCACATATATACCAATAAGAGACTGATTTATTGTAGACTTAAACAACAATTATAAAGATACAAACTCTCTTTTTCTTTTTTTTTTTTCTTTGTTTATATCCATCATTGATTGTTTAAATGAACTTCATGTTTTATTTTTCTTTTTTAAATTTAACTTCTTTCTGCTCTTTCTTGTTCTTTTTTTTCGTTTTTTTTTTTGTGTTTTCTTACAAAAAAGAAAAGACTATTTCAACTAATTTTCATTTTCACTTTTCTCTCTTAATTAATGACATATAAGTTGCGTGATGTACATTGTGTAACTTGATCTTTTCTCCTCTTTTCTTTCTTTCTTTTCTTTTTCTTTCTTTTTTTCTTTTAAATTCTTTCTTTTCTGTTAAACAGAAGATTAGATTAAATTGTAGAAACTTGAAGCTTATCAATTTGATCGTTCTTTAAATGAAACGATTCATCTACTGATAAACTTTTATATAAGTATTGTGAAAAGGATCACATTATTTTGTTGGATATTCCATGAAGGTTAAATGTTTAAAGATGAGTTATGATTAGTATGATATTTAATATGAATAAAAGATTCCATAGATTGCCAATCAAATCGTAACACTGAGGATCATTATGGAACAATTAATTGAATGGAATTTATTATTCTATATCAACTTCATTGACTGTAAGAATGTATTTGATAAAGTGGAAAGGACAAAAGTATGGAGGTTTCTTTGACATTACGGAGTACCTGAAAAACTAGTCAATATCATATGGAATTCATAGGATAGATTAAACTGGAAAATCGTGCATGGAGGATAGCTAACAGACGCGTTCGAAGTAAAGACAGGTGTCTGGCAAGGTTGCTTACTCTCATTCTTTCTCTGGATTATGAAGGTGTCAATATGTAGCGGGAAGTGTGGAATACAGTAGACAGCTAGTATGCAGCTGGGTAATCTAGTCTTCGCAAATGATTTGGATCTTCTATCGCACATGAACCAACAAATGTAGGAGAAGACAAACAGTGTAGCAGCAGCCTGAGCAACAGTAGGAATCAATATATACAAACGGCAAAATTAAGATTCTCCGATACAACCCAGCACGAACCAATCGAATTAAATGTGACGAAGAAGCTTTGAAAGAATCAAAACCTTTACATATCCAGGCACCATTTGCCAAAACAAGACTAGCATATCTACAACGGAAGAACATGTAGAACTCAAAACAACTGTCAACCAATACCACAGTTGGAATTTTCAATATAAATGTCAAGAAAGTTCTACCATATGGAATGGAAACTTGGAGAACTACGAAAGTTATCATCCAGAAGATACAAGTGTTTATTAACAGTTGTCTACGCAAAATACTTAAGATGCGTTGGTCAGACACTATTAACAACAACCTATTGTGGAAGAGAACACATATTAGGGAAGCACCCTACTGTAGCATAACGCAGACCTTCATTTGGAATCCTGAATTTCAAAGGAAAAGAGGATGACTAAAGAACACATAACACAGAGAAATGGAGACAGACATGAGGATAATGAACAAGAATTGGATAGAACTAGAAAGGAAGGCTCAGGACACAGTGCGTTTTGATTGTTTTATGCATGTAAATACTGATACTACATTATGGTGATATAACGGATGATATGAAATATCTTTCTCTCAAAATTGTAACAAATCTAATACAATAGTTTGACTGACTGAATTTATAATACCTCTGGACTAGATACTCAAACGATACATAATGCAGAGAGATCAGTTCCCGTTATATCAGATACTCGATTGATGATCAAGTATATTGAACCAGTGTAGCGGTAAACAATTCTTTATTCCACACAATTACAAGCAGTCACTCTTAGTGAGCCCGCAGTAAACATCAATAACAGGAAAGAAAATCACATATTTAGTAGTCAGTAAGTTGAGTGCCTATTTCTTCACACAGTAATCAATCAGATTTACTTTCCCCATCACAAATGATATGGGAAAGACTGATAATTAGTAATTTGAAAAGGATATATAAATTCCTTAAGAAGTGACTACCTTCAATCACCATCTTATCTAAACGTAGTGCATGCATTGTTGAGTCACCAAGACTGGTAGCCACATTGAAAATTTGGTGATAGAATTCGATCGGTAGTAAGACGGACCTGACATACATGACATTGATCAGCACCGAGTGATCTTTTCTGTTTTGAAAATATATGCCTTGGTATGTACATGAAGACTCGAAGACAATTATAGGTCACATGATGAATTTACTCGAATTTGACAGTCTCAACTAGCTATCCATTTAATATAGATTACTTTATTCGGTCTCGTTTTTTCGTCTAAACTATATCAACCCGTCTAAGTCATCACTTATAAGGCCAGTTCTTAAGATGACAATCCATTATTCAACCAGTTATATAATATATAATATACCTTTGTGGGCCAAGGTAATTTTACATTGGTTTTCAGGAGCACCAGACACCATCCAGACTTTCACGTGACAACTCAAACAGTACAGCTAAATCCAGTTTAACACGAGAGCCAGACAACGTCCGGGCTTAAAATTTGTGGCTCAAACCCGTTTCCAGGAGGATCAGATACCATCGAGGCTTAAACATTATAACTCGAGCAGTATAACTCATTTGCACTTCACAGGAGAACTAGACACTACATAGTCTTTAAAGCTACTATCTGAATAGTACAGCTCAATCCTGTGGCTCAACCACAAAGGTATCAAGCATCCTGCTGGACCATAGTCAACCACAATGTACATCATTTCCTTCGTTCCAATCTTATCATGCTGACTGATGGGTTTTTGTGGATATATTGATTGTGAAATCTAGATAATACATGCGACTCATGAAACTTGATACATTTGGGATATATAAGAGAAGATAGTGAATGGTAAAATAACGTTTACATTCTAATTTAATGTCGCTGGTTTTCGATATCATGACAAAATAAGAGATTCTTCTGGACATTCCAACTAAGATATGAATCTTTTAAGTAGGTCAGTCACGCACTGAATACACATAACATATGATTGTAGGATTGTTCTATCAATATCAGTGATCGACTGAAAACGAAGTAACCTAAAATGAATATACTTGTTAAATGTGTTTACTAGAATAAAATTCATTTCATTTTAGGGATTGTGGAGATTGTCAAGTTTTTCATCGAGATCATGAACCGTTGGATGACGCGCTTGACTGAAGGCCCTGGGTTTGAATCCCGTGAGCGGGATCGTGGGTGCGCACTGCTGAGGAGTTCCAAAATACGGAAAAAAAGGTCTTCCAGTGCTTCCAGGTTTTCAATGGTGATCTAACATCAATCGGTTCATGATCTCAATCAAAAAAATTCATTTCCTCATTATTTTCTAACTATTTTTTTTCATACAAATTATACTACTTTATAATATTCAGTAACTAAATTTATTTTTAATCATTTTCAAATTTTTCGTAGTACTATGATACCGAAAAGTGAACTGACACTTGATTCATAATTGTGTATCTGGAACTTCTAATTTTAAGACATTTACTGACCATTCACGTTAATTGTGTTGTTGCTCTCTATCTTAATCATTGCCTTCTGATACGCTTTCTTACACACAGCTGCTGAAGTTTAAATAAGCTCTCTATAACTATTGCATGATACTTTCACCTCTTATGTATTCATTAGCAGCAACAACATCGTGGAGGTTTGCTTTTATTTTGAATGTATCGTCACGACAGTACCGTACCGAGGACAAAATGTTTCATTTTGATTCTAAAATATTAAAGGTCTTAACTGTGAAAATTAGACAGACATACGTGAGCGGACAATAATGCTTTCAATCAAACCATGAAACTATACTCCAGTGAATAGGAATAGTTATAGTGTATATAAAAATCTTAAATCGATCAAGGCAAATTGTGAGTCACTGATCACAATGAAATAGATTGCATAACTACAAATACTAGATAGTAAGAAGATAAGCGTGCTAGTAGTGGTAAGAATAGAGAGATAATGAAAATTCCAATTGGCTGTTCAATGTAAAGATTACATAATAAGAAGTGTGTAAATAGGGAGATATTGAGGAATGTAAAAGGAAGGAGTTGAAGTGTGACAAGAAAATATAGGATGTGAGAAGATCGATAAAATCGTTTATTGGGACATATTCGGCTAATGAACGGAAAGGATTGTCACTAATTTCTGCTATAGATAGATGAAGTGAAACCGGATTCAGAAAGGTGTAAGGTATACAATAGATTACTTGAAATAATTTGGTTTGGTTTCTTATTATGACCACAGTCAGTCAAGTATGTCAAGATAGAACTACAAATTGTCCTTATTAAGTCCTTTCCAAACCACCCTAGATGTTCTGTAATTCGTCGATTAAGTCGTCTGGTATTACCTCCAATTAAAGCCATCTGAGCAGGAGAAGCCAACTTTAGAGGTGCAAATCGAAGTGAGGAACTCAGGTATCACACCCTTTGTTTGAATAGATATCACTTGTCAACTAGAAAATGCCAACGTAAGATCAGGTGTGTAAGATTTTATTTCAACTGCTTTCGCTGATCTATCACCCTTCAAATTACTAGCCACATCCTGTTTTGATTGTAAGTTCAGGAAAAGGAATTTCATACAGGCAGTCCATATTTCAAACTTCTTTTGACCTGCATACATGTGCTTCCATAGATAACTTTTCGGGTAGCCTATTGCGGTTCATATTCTATTATTAAACTGCAATTTCTTCCTTATCCTATCGTCTGAGCAGATCATGTTCCTCTATCTTTAGGATATCTGACTAGAATATTCTGGAGCCGATAGGTATCAAACTGTGTGAGTGTCTACACGTGTGCACAGTTTTACAGTAACTCTCGAGTTGTGAAATTCTGTTCTAGATACATTGGTAACAATTTGGTACTTCAGTTCCAGTGTTACTAGGTAATGGAGCTGTTCAAACGTTAAATCACTAATTAAGAAATGAAAAGAATACGAGAGATAACATATCAAATCTCATCTTAGTCAAATAAAAATCACATAACAATACAGCAAACAGGCTAATTGCATAGAACTAGTCCGGTGATCTAACAACATCTCATGAGGAAGATGCATGATTGAAGCATATATGATTTACTTGAATGTATTGACTTAACCAAGGTGTTCGAAGAACTCTAATGTTAACCATGAATGTACTGTTTTCACTGTTGTAATACCTGCTATTGTTTCACTCTGTAATGAACATAACTAAGTAGATAAATCTCATTCATAATCTCCCTAAAGGTCATTAAATATTGCATATTCACAGGGTGCTGAACACTCAACATTGTAATTTGGATGAACATGACAAGTAGTTATATTAATTCTATTTCCGAAAGTATAAAACATACATCTTCAAGTTTCAACACTTATTTACTCCTGTGATTCAATCTATAATGTACATTTTAAAGAGAAGAGACAAACCGAAATACTCCATAATTTGGAGAAATACAAATCGCAAATATCAAAACAATCAATATTTCGTCGATCAGTAGTTTGAAGAGATATTGACAAATGTTTCATCGATTGTTGATTTATCATCCAAATAATACTATGACATCATAAAGTATATCAAGTGGCAACTGAGTAAATGGATGATGGATGGATCAGCAGATATTGAGGAATATAACAGTTAGAGGTACCAATAATATCTATTATAACCAAAGAAGGGTTTTTGTGGATATCATAGTAATTTTAATAGTTGAATTCATGAGTCAATTGAAGCTAGAGTACTATGGAAAACCTGGAACCAGTGAATGGCCGTTTTGTCCTAGTTGAAGTTAAACATTAACACCGTTGTATGCTGGCTGGTTCAGTGGTTTAGAGGTTAAGCATTCGCGCGCTTGAGTGGTAGAGTGTAGAAAGACTTCTCAGCGTGAGTGAGGCCGGAGAAAATTGTGCCATTGTCATCTCTGAATGTCTTCATGTTAAATATCTAGTCAGTGAGAATAAGGAAAGACATGCTGTCTTTGGTGGGACAGTGTTAATTCGGTGTTACATTCTCTATCGTTATTCACTTCACTTCAACTCTTTTGCTTATTGTTTTATACTACTTATTAATATTCAATAAATTGTTTTATTCTTAGCAATTTCTGTTGGTGAAATGCATCATACCTTCGAGGTCATTGAAGTTCACTAGTTATAACTTCACTAGAGAATTCCGATAATTAACTCTTAAAGTCAATGTATGGTTCAAGCATTTAGTCAAAAGATTTGCCAAAAAGAAAGGGAAGAAAGGTGATTTCAACTATTGAAATTACTAAAATCTCCACAAAACCCCGTCTAATAATTATCATCTGCTCACTACTGACTGACTTCAAGAGACACAATTAAAGTTCTAGTGAGAAGCAGTGACCAGTGGAGTTCAGCCAGGTCTGCTGTGAGATATCAACTCACTGAAGACAATGGTGATGGTAGCGCAATTTCGTGGATTGGTTGAAATTGGATATTAACGCAGTTCGATACCGTCTCGGTGGTTTAATAGTTAAGCACTCTCGCGCGAGAACGATAGGTCCTTGGATAGAATCTCGTGGGGAGCGGGATCGTGAACGCGCACTGCTGAGGATTCCCATACTAGGACAAAATTGTCGTCCAGGTCTTCCAGGTTTTCCATGGTGGTCTAAATTCAATTGACTCGTGATTTCAACTATTGAAATTATTAAATTCTTCACAAAACTCCTTCTAATATACTCAAGTTGTTAGTGTATGAACAATCACGTTGTAGTGAATGTGAACACAAATGGGGATAACCAAATGTATTCAAATAGAAATTTGTAGAATCATTTAGAGCAACTATACAGTAAATACTTCAATTGCAAAATGTCAATCAATTGTCTCAGACTTCATTGTTCCTTCGTTTCCATACCAATCACTCTCTGTTCTCATTCTATTCAATTTGATCTTCTTCACCTTCTGCCACCAAGCATTTCAATTTCGATTGATGACACAGACTACTTATATCTATCTACGTCAGTGGTACACATCACAGTATGATTGTTATTAAATGATCCACAAATCTTAGTTACAAACCTCAACTTGTAAGGTGTCTGGGGCGTTTAATCGCGTCCTTCAAGTATAGAAATAAAAAGGCTTCGATAGTACAAATGACAGATGAATTTGTTAACAGTTTATGAACAATCGAAACCCGAACCAAGAGCAAAATAATATGGAAACTGTTGCGTTTGAACAAATGCACGAAACTGTGGATAACCCCTACAGTGATTAAGGTACAGTAATTATAATGCTAAATACAATGATAATTACAGTAAACGTCATAAATATAGGTGAACAATTCAGAATAATACACTACAACTTGCTTTACAACATAGGTGCAAAATTGTTGGGAATACAACTGCTTACTGAATGTGAATAAGTAGTGATACGAGACAATATACAAAAGAATGGAAAGGAAACGAGTAGGAACAATGTAAGCAAAATTAACAGTAACATAACAACTATGTGGTGATTGTCAGTGTTCATCGAAAACAATGAACATTATCCAGATGTGGATTGTTGAACTGCTAACATCCAACTGGCGATCACTCAATATTTATTGTGACGATCTATCAAGAAATAAGAAACGGAAACTTGTTGAAATACGTTGTTCTGAGAATTCTTTATTGTACCAATAATATAATATTGAATAAAGCGAATACTACCAATAATAATAACGAATACCGATCAATTACTAACCTCCCTTCTACACTTTTTGTATGTAACATTGTATGACTGATATGTTCAGATGAACTTTGTTGAACAATGATTAGTATAGAGTGGTCACACTAACATTGTGACTTTAATGTATGGGCTGAGTTGGAGCAACTTGAGAAGATTTATGATGGAGCACTGATGAAATGAATAAGATTCTCCAAACGGGAATAGATTTTCAATGGTGTGAAATTTATTTTCAAACCTCCTACTCCCCACCATCCACCTGTACCCTCTTCCCACTAATCCACACCATCAGTTTACTCGACCATAGAAATACTCATGATCAGATCCATAAAAGTATTGTATTTGGTTGTTAAAATATTAGTTTTAGTCAGCGTTGTTTTCAATTACGTCGTTGTCAAATAGTAAGGCTGATACAGCTTTCAGACGGTTGTTCATTGGTGTAGGATTTTCGATGGAAGCACAACTCCTGAGATAAATGAGAGTTAATGAGGAGTTGATTTGCTGCCACTACATAATACGAGACAGTCACTGAATTACATATGATTTTTACATAGAACAAGTATACATAAGAAGAGATAAACCTTAGCAACCAACAACCTCTCAAGCGAAATAGAAGACTGTTTCAAAGTGAGTTGTTTATTGATTGGACTAGTGGTTGTGAATCGTTTTGTTGTCATAGATTTTGAGTATGACGATTTCGGAAATGGAATGATCGATATGCGACAACGTTCATTTGAACGATCCAATGAAATGATACCGATAATCTCTTGAGAAATCGGCTTTCAAATAATGAAAGTTACAAAATTTGCACATTCAGTTGGAATTAAATTCTCCCCCATGGATTTCAACTAATCCCATCATGCATAGAAATGGTTCATCACCAAATCAATAGTTATTGTACAGAAAAAAGTGTGGCCCTGAACTAGTTGCACATATGATTTACTCAAACTGAAAGTAATCAGTATTTCTGTAGTATTTATGGTGATACAATCAAAATGTATTACTGTTGGTGCGTGGTTGTACCGTGAAATGATCAGCATCAGTCTAGTATTATTCTGAAATACTTACACTACTTAATAAAATATAATTAGCTTGACGGATTCGTCAAAGTTTTCAATGTTACTATGGCTTCACATGATCAGTGAAACGATCGTCTATGTGATTAGAAGAGAACAAACAAACAAACAGGAAAGTAGAACGATTTGGACGAGTGCAGTCGAACTGATATAAGAGAGAAGTGTGATTTTGAGAGATCCGATAATCGTATACATAAGGTTTTGAATAGCAAATATTACAAGGGAGAATTTATTAAATCGGTATAATTTAGAGGCAAATAATTAGTGTTCCATCACCCTCTATGGCCAAACACATAATTAGTATCAGAAGTGGTTTTGTGGATATTGTAGTAATTTCGATAGTTGAGATGATGAGTCAATTGAAGCTAGACCTACATGGAAAATCTGGAAAAACTGGATGGCCGTTACGTCCTATTGTGGGACTCCTCAATACTGCACATCCACGACTCCGCATCACGGAATTCGAAACCTGGAGTTATCAGTCTCACACGCGAGCGCTCAACCACTAGACCACTGAATCGACCAGCATCCAACCATTTTATTGTGTGACTTCAAATTGAACGACACATCTACCATAATATTCAGTCAGTTACCATCTCACAACAGACACTGTTGAAATCCACTGATCACTGCTTCCGACTAGAACTCACACAATTGTAACGGGTTATAAGACTGATGTTAACTCGGTTTTTGTGTTGTTGTAGAAAAGTGTAAAAGAGCGTATACTGAGGTTTATTGTAGCCTTAGTCATACGAATATTCAACCGACCTATGTGTATTCAAAATCAGTTTGTTCTCACCTTCAAACTACTCTGGTAATATTGGCTTATCATCCAGAGTGATAAGGTTTCATATTGTTTTCATGTGGTTTTCTCTATCATCCTTGTCTCCTTCTACTCTCTACTTCTAGTCTAGTCTAGTTCTTAACAAGTATCTAATATGTGATCATCAGATTGATCGAAATGTACTGAGCTAATCTATTATCACATAATTCTGATCATCTTTGTCCTCTTCTTATTATGCACTATCGAAATTTATCAAAGGGACCAATTGCTTCAGATTTCTAGGTAGAAATGCTTCGATTTTCGAGTGAAGTTCTAATTCGCACCATGATGATTAGACCGTATAATTCATATTTCTTATTTGAGTTAAGCAAGATCGGCGATCATAATGAAACTGTCGTGTATATTTCGATTGTAGCGTCAATGTTTTAAACCATGAATATTTGCTTGCACTGTATGTGAATGCAAATTCTATTACTTGAAACGTATGATTGAGTGATCTGATCCCATTATGGAGTACTTCAATTCGGAATAGTTGTCCAGATTAATAATTAACCATCGGAACGATGAAACAAGAGAACTTAACATAGAATGAAGGACGACGACGTTGATAATTGGTAATTATGTATGGTGTTTGTATGAATCAATCATTGCTTTGTAATTGTTGGCTGCTTGGTTTCGAATTTCCAATACATTACATTCATTCGTGCGTTATTTCTTGGATTCCTAGTTTGTATTTACTTACGCTTGTTACTCCCAATGGAGGATAGACCGTTGACAAGCATTGTGCAACTCATTCTGTCCTGAACCTTCCTTTCTAGTTCTAGCCAATTATTGTTCATTCTCCTCATATCTGTGTCCATTTAGCGGTGTAATGTGTACTTTGGTCTTCCTCTTCTCTATCGGTATTGAAGATTCCAAGTAAGGGCTTGTGTTGTGATTCAGTTGAGTGATAACCTAAATGTGTGTCCTATACACTTCCAGCGATTCTTCCTGATTTCTTCCTTCTCTAAAATCTGGTTTGTTCTCTCCCATACAAGGTTGATGCAGATAGTGTCTGGCCAAAGGGTCCGAAGAATTTTGTGTAGACAATTGTTTATTAACAATTGTATGTTTTCCAAGTTTCCACCCCACACATTAGAACAGTCTTGACATTTGCAGTGAAAATCCTGACTTCGGTGTTGGTTGACATTCGTTTTGATTTCCAGATGAACTTTAGTTCTAAATATGCTGCTCTCGCTTTACCAATCCGCGCCTTCACATCTGCATCAGATCCATCTTGTTCATCAATGTTGCTGTCCAATCCTAGTTTGATCTAAATTTCAAATACTTCTAATTATTACATTACGACCAAAGTTAATGAAGAAAAGTGAAATTCACTGAGTTGTGCATGAATGGGAAGTTGTTTACTTTATCGAAATGTTTCATTTTGTTTAGTTTAGAAATTTGATGAAGGATTTCTGTTGAACAGTTGATACTAGACTAATTGAAGTTAGATTAGACATTAACACCGTTGAGTGTCAGTTCAGTTGTCTAATGGTTAAGCAATTTCACGCGAGACCGATAGCTCCTGGGTTGGAATCCTGAGAGGTGGGGTCGTCCATGTGCACTGTTGAGGAGTTCCACAATAGGATGAAATAGTCGTCCAGTGCTTCCAGGTTTTCCATGGTGGTCTAGCTTCCATTGATTCATTATCTCAACAATTCAAATTACTATAATATCCACGAAACCCCTTATGATACTAGAATTACTGGATTGATAAGCATTGAATGCATCAGTTTTACAAGCAAACTAAGCAAGGATAGACAGTGACTAGCAGTGGAATCTAGGACGCGCGTTTCGTCCTATATGGAACTCGTCGGCTGAATGTACCTGCGTCCCACATTTTAAGTTCACTCTGGGACTCGAACTCAGGGTGAAGTGTGCGTCCTGCATTCCACTGATAGCTACTCTAAATCTTTGCTTAGAATGCTTGTGGCATAAGTCAATATCGATGCAATATGCACAGGATACACATACGGCAATAAGATACTGATCAATTGCAGTGCCAAACATTAACGGGGAAGATTCATGTGAATTTAAATTTCGGTCCATTGCACGAGCTAGTGGCTATTAGGACTGTGTAGCTGAGTGGGTAACGCGATGGTGTTTGTAGCGAACGGTACTATGTCCAAGTCCCATAGTGAACATCAACTCCGAGATGCATATACATGCAGCTGATGAGTCCTCGAAATAGGACGAAACGTGCGTTCTGGTTTCTACTACTAGCCACCATATCTCTTTGCTTAGAATGTGTTTATGTACCGTTTACTAACAAAATGTAAATAAATAATCTTTTATTTTTACAGAAAATCAGACAAGCCCTTCTTTAAAACACTTTCGATGTTTATGAAATGAACTTGACAACTTTTCATCATAAAGAAACGAGTCATGGTTTAAATGAAAAGAAACCAATTAATGGAAATCAATACAGATTTCTATTTCGATCGTGTTTACCATGATTGAACCTTAGTTACTCAAATGAAATTGACTGATGGTTGGTAAATCACATGTTATACTTGTGTAGATTAATTTATCAGTGAAATATATCACCGTTTATGTAATCAGTCGAACAAATTATTAAATTGCCCGTTATTATGACTGATCAAATACAACACGGAGAACACCATCCCAGTTACACTTGATGGAGAAGCTCAGGAAGATGTGGAAAGTTTCACTTATTTGGTTAGCATCGTCAATGAACAGGAAGAATCCGATGCACATACTGAAAGACGAGCAGTGGTGAATCAAGGACAGCATTCCTACAACTGAAGAATATATATAACTTACCAAGTGAGTACTGGGGGCCTAACATCCTCAACACATTAAGTAGTTCATCATTGCAGCTCCATTTCTACTTGACGGTATATTAAAAAGTAAGAATTTTTGATAAATTGATAGACATCTAATATACTCAAAAATTTATATTAAAGAATGGGTCTGAACTAATGAATTACCAATTACGATCGAACTAAGTGTCTTGAACAACATGATTTAAGAATTATCACATGGTAAAGTAATGGCCGCATTCCTACAATTAATGAATATATGGAACTCAAAACAACTGTCTGTGTTAGGTTTTGAAAGAGCGAGAGAGAGCTATCACGGGTTCACGTAGTTTGAGAACGAGATCGAGGATTCGGTGACCAAGGTCCAGTAAGCTATCTATTAACGCGTCCCAACCCCGCTATCTAGAGTGAGAAAACCAAGCTTAGAATGAAAGTATATTCTGTAACAACCAGAAAACCAGCAAACTTTTGTACAAGACAATTTTAAACGTATATATGCAAATATCTATACATCGATATTGCCATGGAGCTTTTAAACATCTAATCGATAGTTCGTCAATTGACTGCCATTGAATTATTTAAACATTTAATCGATAAATTCGTCAATCGACTATATGCGTGGGTGGTAAGAAATGCCCACGTATACATCTGCATACAAGCTCCACAAGATAAAATTACAAACTATGAGTTCTGGGGATCTACCGTCCCCAACAGTCTGTCAACCACCATCAAAGTCACAATCTTCAATACGAACGTTAAGACAGCTCTATTATACGGATTTGAAACTTGGGGACATGAGATCCCCGAAACTCATATCTTCTAATTTTATCTTTGTGGAACTTATATACCGATGTATGCATTGGCATTTCTTACCACCCACGCACATAGTCGATTGACGAATTTATCGATTAAATGTTCAAATATTTCAATAGCAGTCGATTGACGAATTTATCGATTAAATGTTTAAAAATCTTCTATGGAAATATCGATTACATATTTTTGTATAAATACGCTTGATTTCTGTGCTTGATTGACGTGGTATCTTCTGGTTGCCTGTAGAATACAATTTCTACGTCTTACCAAGACTTCTTGATCGAGTTAGCTGAGTCGAGGACATCGGACCAGAAAAGCCTATCGAGTCTCTGAATCCTTGATTCTTCGTTCTGTTCTGAATAAGACGAATCAGTTGTAGCAGTCAAGAGTAACGAACTTAACACAACCACTATCGAAGTCACAATCTTTAACACGAACGCCAAGATAGTTTTATTGTATGGATCTGAAACTTGGAGAACTACTACAACCATAATCAAGAAGGTTTAAGTATTTATAAATAGTTATCTATGAAAGATACTCAGCATCCGTTGGCCGGATACCATAAGCAACAGCGTTCTGCGGGAGAGAACAAACCAACTTTCAGCTAAACAGAAAATTAGGAAAAGACGTTGGAAGTGTATAGAATATACATAACAGAAACCATCAAAATGCATCGCGAGGCAAGCCCTCATTTCGAATCGTGAACGGAAGTGAAAAAGAGGAAAACCAAAAAACACATTACGTCGAAAAATTGAAGTAGATATGAAAATTATGAATAGCAACTGGAAAGAAGTGGAAAGGATTGCTTGGCACAAGGTTGGATCGAGAATGCTGATGAGTGGCCTATGCTTCTCAACGAGGAGTAACAGACGTCAGTCAGTCAGTCAGTAAGTAAGTAAGTAAGTAAGTAAGTAAGTAAAACTTATCACTACACCAAATGTTATTGAAAACTGAGAAAAAATCTCTTCTATTTCAATAGAAACTAGAACCGATGGAACCACTGTTCAGCAGCGTAGACACACATATGATTAGGAGCAGTATTAAAATTCAAATAAGAGTTGCTATACACTTCCTTAAATGATTGGAAAAGTAAATCAATTGGCAGGATTTAACAGATCTTGATTAAAAACAACCACTCGATAATAAAAGATTCATCCTTAAAGTTTGACAATGGCGATTCGAAGACCATTTCTCCTTTGAAATGTCAACATTTCATTGAATCAAACCTGAAGTATCATGAAATAGATATGAATGGTAGTATATCAGTCAGATTGTAAGGTCTTGAATCACTTGTTTTTAAAAGTGATTTAGGCAGATCAAACAATCATTCGTGTTTTTGTTGTGTTATGTATATTCTGTGTTCAGTATTCACCAATCAGTCATTGTATCTTCTGATATTCGTGTATTATGTACACGAAATCAGTTGCTCAAAGTTATGTTGAATAATCGTCAGGACATAAAGCAATCAGATTATCAATCGAGTTCAATATTCATGGACGGTAATTTCGTCACTGACTATCTCATTTAATTACTTATGTCTGTTACTCCCAACGAAGGATGGGCCACCGATCAGCTTTCTCCAACACAATCTGTCATGGACCTTCCTTTGTAGTTCTATCTAATTGTTGTTCATTCTTTTCATATCTGTCTCCATTTATCGGTGTAATGTGTTCTTTGGTATTTCTAGCCTTTTTTGACACTGAAGATTCCAAGTGAGGGCTTACCTGGTGACGCAGTTAGGTGCTTTCCATAATATATGTCCTATTCACTTCCAGCAGTTCTTCCTCGTTTCTTCCACCACTCTGGTTTGTTCTCTCCCACAGTAGGTTGTTGCTAATAGTGTCCGGCCAGCGGATCCGAAGAATTTTGTGTAGACAATTGTTAATAAACACTTGTATGTTCTGGATGATGGTTTTCGTGGTTCTCCAATTTTCCACCCCATACAGTAGAGCTGTCTTGATATTTGTATTGACAGTTGTTTTGGCATGTAAAATGACTATTTAGTGTATTGAGCTATTCAACAGTCAACTATTATTCATGATAATGTAAATCTTTGTTAGCTATCTATTTGGAACAGTAGTTCTAATCATTAAGAAAATATAATTTAATAGTTGATTTCATGAACCATGTAAACCTTGAAAACCGATTCATCCTAAACTTTAGACCACTGAGCCCGCATTCAGCAGCGTTAATATCTAACTTTAACAAATCCGCGAAGTTAAGCGACACATCCACTATTGTCTTCAGTGAGTTACTATCTCACAACTGACCTGGTTGCAGACCCTTTGATAAATTTCGATAATTATCAGAAGGGGTTTTGTGGAGATTTTGAGTAATTTCAATAGTTGAAATCATGAGTCAATTGAAGCTAGACTACCATAAAAACCTGGAAGCACTGGACGGCTGTTTCATCCTAGTATGGGACTCCTCAGCAGTGCGCATCCACGATCCCGCTCGCTCAGTGGTCTGGTTGGTTAAGCGCTCGTGCGCGATAATGATAGGTCCTGGGTTCGAACCCCTCTGGGGGAGGGATCGTGGATGCGTACTGCTGAGGAGTCCCATACTAGTACAAAACGGCCGTCCAGTGCTTTCAGGTTTTCCATCATGGTCTAGCTTCAATTGACTCATGATTTCAACTATTGAAATTTCGATAATACATTTTTATATGAAAACTAAAAGGTCAATTAGACAGGTTAAAGGTAAGAAATAATAATAATTTACACAAAAACAATGTTATTACTACTCTGGATAATAAATCAGTATTACTAAGGTAGGTTAAGGGTATGACCAAATTGTTTGTGAATATATAAAGGAGGTTTCAGTTTCTGTATAGCTAATGCATCAATAAACTTTAGTATACGCCCTTAAAGGCTTTAGTGAAACACTATAAATGATGACTGAATGTCAACCTTATGACTAGTCTCAATCAAATGTTTTACAATGAAGGAAGATTTTGTTTTGATACAAAGTTAATCTCCATAAAAAATTTTTCTGTTTGCAAGTTAAGCGAATCAACAATCAAATGAATAGTCCAGAATCTTTGAATTTAGGATGTAAGGACACTTACATTGTTGTTTTTTCTCTCTTTTTCTTTTCTTTTTTTTCTTTTCTTTATAGAATGGTTTCAATCTCCTTCGAAACTGTCAAAACCATAATGAAAAATAAACAAGACATAGGTCTGAGACGTTAGATTGGTCTGTGAATTTCAGAAAACAATATATATATATATATATATATATATACATGTGACATACGTTAGTTACCATTATACTTAACAGATATGCTTATTCATTTATTCATTAAATGGCTTTTCATTTTGACAATATGCTATATGGTCAATTCTAGATCATTCTGTGGTTCTCCTCCTTCAGTGAAATTGGTAGATTAATATTATTAGAGAATTTGATTGAAATTCTAGGATCATACAGTAGCTGTACAATCTGATGGTGTCGAGAGACGGAATACACAGCCAAAAAGTTTAAAGTTTTATCCCTATTTTACTTTCAATTTCCGCAGATTGGAGGATTATGCTGCACTCTTAGTAATTCACATGATTTATGATAAACATTTTTCTCAGTATAGTAATATGTTTCATTGTTTCTATGAATGATTTAGTTGTAATAGTTTTGAGTTTTGATTAATTGAATAGCCATATGTGTATATATACTCATGAATAATACTAATGATGATGATTTGGATGATGATGATGATGATCGTGGATGCGCATTGCTGAGGAATCCCACAGTGGGACGAAACAGCTGTTCAGTACTTCCAGATTTTCCATCATGGTCTAGCTTCAATTGACTCATGATATGAACTATTGAAATCACTATAATATCCACAAAACTCATCTGATATTAATCAACAAATGCTCACTAGTGACTGGCTTCATGAGATATTACGTGGAGTTCTAGTGAAAAGCAGTGATCAGTGGAGTTCAACCAGGTGTGTAGTGAGGTAGTCACTCACTGATGACAATGGTGGATGTGTCACTCAATTTCGTGAATTAGTTGAAGTTAAACATTGACACGGTTGGATGCCGGCCGGCTCAGTGGTCTAGAGGTTAAGTGTTCACACGCGAGACCGATGGGTCCTAGGTTGAAATCTCTTGAAGCGGGATCTTAGATACGCACTGTTGAAGAGTCGTACGATAGGGCGAAACGGCCGTCCAGTGCTTCCAGATTTTCTATGGTGGTTTAGCTTCAATTGACTCATGATCTCAATTATTAAAATTCATAATGTAATACTTTATTTGTATTATTTTACATGTTTACAGAAACTTGCACTAAAAGCAATAGAGTATTGGGAAGAAACATTGACAGTCAAGAAACCTGGAGATGGAAAACAATTAGCAAATAGGTGATTTTACTGTTAGCTTACTTGTTTTCTGTTTTAATGTGTAATCATTAGTGGTCTTGAGATGGTGGAGAAGATTTGTAGCTCAGGTGGATGATTTTGATGGAGTTTTGTTCTCTGAGCTGGATGGTTTAGTCGTGGAGCTTTCATCGTTCTTCTGAACGACATCATCGGCTGATGATGAAAGCTCCACGACTAAACCATCCAGCTCAGAGAACAAAACTCCATCATTAGTGGTCTTGTCTAACTACGTTTTTTTACAAGTTAGGTGTAGAGATTGTTTTAATTTTCCACACAAAGTATCAAAGTATCTTGGTTAGTCAACTTAAATAATTCACTATTCTAGATTAAAACTTAATAGATGGATTTCTTTTATTCTTAACTGAACAACATTCTTATTTCTTTCATCAAGGTATTGTGAAAGCGATCAATACTACACACTTTCTGAAAATAAATCCATATTTTGTTATCAGTCGAGTTGTAAAAGTGTTGTTATGTGCGGAGGAGTGAAAATTCCAGATGAGTATATACGGGTGAGTATGAGTAAAGGAGTAATATTTCTACTGTTATACACATAATAGATGTTCTAAATGCAACAATGAGAGGTGTATTAGATTTTTAATTAATTTCTTATATGTGATTGGAGTTGTGAAGTACGGAATACTCAACAGTGCATATCTACGATCCCGCTCGTGGGATTCAAACCCAGGACCTCTGGTATCGCACACGAACGCTTATCCTCTAGATCACTGAACCGGAATAATTTTAGAAACACTGTTAGTCTCTTTAGAAAAGAAATATATTTATATATGAATATCATCACAATTAAGAATACCATTCCTCAAAATTCGGTGTGTGACTTTTGTCATACAACAGATATGATAGCCTGAACAGGAATTAGATATAAGTCACAATCCGTTTAATTTCAGAAAAACACTGTTTAAGTTATTTCATCATTCTTTAAGGTTATGTACATTTATTCAAAGAGTATCGGATAAAAAACAACTAATCATCTTCAGGAGTTATTCATGCTCTATATACGTTAATATGACATTACTTGAACTGGATTCCAATTAGTAAAACTTACTTACTTACGCCTGTTACTCCTAATGGAGCATAGGCCGCCGACCAGCATTATCCAACACACTCCGTCCAGGGCCTTCTTTTCTAATTCCATCCAATTCTCGTTCATTTTTCTCATGTCTGTCTCCATTTCCCGACGTAATGTGTTTTTTGGTCTTCCTCTTTTCCCTTAACTTTGATGATCCCATGTGAGGACTTGTCTTGTTACGTAGTTCAGTGCTCTCCTCAGTGTGTGTCCTATCCATTTCCAGTGCTTCTTCCTCCTCTGGAATGTGGTTTGTTCTCTCCTACAGTAGGTTGTTGCTAATAGTGTCCGGCCAACGGATTCTAAGTATTTTGTGTAGACAATTGTTAATAAACACTTGTATCTTCTGGATGATGGTTTTCGTAGTTCTCCAAGTTTCCACCCCATACAGTAGAATTGTCTTGACATTTGCATTGAAAATTCTGACTTTGCTGTTGGTTGACAGTTGTTTTGAGTTCCAGATGATCTGCAGTCGTAAATATGCTGCTCTTGCTTTGCCAATCCTCGCCTTCATATCTGCATCAGATCCACCGTGTTCATCAATGATATTGCCCAAATATGTAAAGGTTTTTACATCTTCCAAATCTTGTCCGTCAATTGTGATTGGATTGGTGCATGCTGTGTTGTATCGGAGAATCTTGCTTTTCCCTCTGTGTATATTGAGACCTACTGCTGCTGAGGCTGCTGCCACACTGGTCGTCTTTTCCTGCATTTGTTCTTGCGTTTGCGATAGAAGAGCCAGATCATCTGCAGAGTCTAGATCATCCAACTGTATCCTAGATGCCCACTGTATCCCGTGCTTCCCTTCAGATGTTGACGTCTTCATGATCCAGTCGATCACCACGAGAAAGAGAAAGGGTGAGAGTAAGCAACCTTGCCTGACACTGGCCTTTACTTTGAACGAGTTTTTCAAATGTCCTCTATGAACGATTTTGCAGTTCAATCCATCATAGGAGTTCTGTATGATATTGACTATCTTCTGAGGCACGGCGTAGTGTCAAAGAAGCTTCCATAGGGTTGTTCTGTCCACGCTATCAAATGCATTTTCGTAGTCAAAGAAGTTGATGTAGAGTGATGAATTCCGTTCAATTGATTGTTCCACAATGATCCTTGGTTTGTGATTTGGTCTGTGCACGATCTATCCTTACGGAACCCTGGATGTTGGTCGCGAAGGTGGGCGTCTACAGAGTCCTTCATCCATTTAACAATACCCTGTTGAAGACTTTTCCTGGTATTGAGAGAAGAGTGATGCCCCTGTAGTTGTCACAGTTGTTGAAATCACCTTTCTTTGGTATTTTGACCAGGAGTCCTTCCTTTCAGTCTGTTGGTAGTTGTTCCTCATTCCAAATCTTATTGAAGAGTATGTGGAGTATTCTTGTAGTTACCGTTACTTCTGCTTTCAGTGCCTTTGCTGGAATGTTGTCTGGTCCTGCTGCTTTGCCACTCTTGATTTGTCTGATGGCCATGCTGATTTTTTTAATTGGGAGGTCCGTGGGTGCCGTTTCGAAGTTGAGCGGGTTCAGTGGGCTGGTCGATTCAAGAGTTCTTAGAAGTGTTCTACCCAGCTGATTCGTTGTTCTTCAATGTTTGTGATTACCTTACCTTCCTTGCTTTTCACTGTTCGTTCTGGTTTACGGTGATTTCCAGAGAGTTTCTTTGTTATGTCATACAGTTGTCTCATGTTTCCTTCTCTTGCAGCCTTTTCCGCCGTCATTGCTAAATCTTCCACATATTTACGTTTGTCAGTTCTGATGCTCCTTTTCACTTGCTTGTTTACTTCTGTGTATTCAGCCTGTGCCTTGACTTTTTCTGCTCTTGTTCGACTGGTATTGATTGCTGCTTTCTTGTTCCTCCTTTCTTGAATCTTATCCAGTGTATCGACCGTGATCCAATCCTTGTGATGGTGCTTCTTGTGGCCCAGGACTTCATGACATGTTGTAATTATTGCCTTTTTTATCCCTTTTCAGTTGCTCTCCATAGTAGTTCCTTCTCCATTGAGTAGATCATGAAAGGCCTGGAACTTATTGCTGAGGGCTATCTTGAATTTGTTCAGTTTGTCAGTATTCCGAAGAAGAAACGTATTAAACTTCTGTGACATTGTCCGCCCCGTTGTTCAGTGCTTCTTGAGTTTCAATTTCATCTTGACGACCAGCAGGTAATGATCTGATGCTATATCAGCTCCTCTCCTGGTTCTCACTTCCTCCATCGTCCTCCTGAACTTTTTGTTGATGCAGATATGGTCGATTTGGTTCTGTGTGCTGTGATCCGGTGAAGTCCATGTGGTTTTGTGTATGCGTTTATGTGGGAATATAGTGCCGTCTATGACCAGTTTATCAAAGGCACATAGGTTTGCAAATCTCTCACCATTTTCGTTCCTTTCTCCCAGTCCGTGTCGTCCCATGACCTCTTCATATCTGGTGTTGTCCATTCCAACATTGGCATTTAAATCTCCTATCAGAATGGTCAAGTCATTTGAAGGGCACTTCTCGACGATTGACTGCAGCTTATCGTAGAATTGATCTTTAGCGTCTTCATTGTAGTCACTGACAGGCCCTTAGCATTGGATGACGTTCAGTGAAATGCTCGCTTTCTTTGTTTTGAAGGAGGCTTTGATGATTTTTGGTCCATGAGATTCCCATCCTATAAGTGCAATTTGTGCTTGTTTGGACAGCATCAATGCAACTCCTTGTGTATGTGGCGCATTTTCTTCTTCATGTCCGGAGTATAACAGCAGCTCCCCTGAAGCTGGTCGTTGTTGTCCAACTTGCGTCCAATGTGTTTCACTGATCCCAAGCACCTCTAAATTGTATCTCCTCATTTCTGCAGCAATTTGGAAAACTCTCCCAGTCTCCCACATTGTGCGAGCATTCCATGTACCTAAATAAATGGTTGTCAGAAGGGGCATCGGCCTCGTGACTTCCGAAGAAACTCGGCTTTCATCATGAGGCGTCATAATTCTTCTAAACGAAGACCTCCTGACTCCCAGGGCAGAGTTTAAGTCGTTTGAATAATGTTTTCTGGTCAGCGTTTTGTTGGAGTGTTAGTTTTCTACAGGATGGGATCGCTAACCCCATGCCCACCCCTCCTCCTTTATTCGGGCTTGGGACCGGCAGTAGCCCCTGGAGGGACTCCAGGCGGAATTAATTAGTAAAACAATGGTGTATATTTTGATGAAGTTTTGTTCTCTGAGCTAGATGATTTGGTCGTGGAGCTTTCATCGTCCTTCTGAACGATATCATTAGCGCAAACTTCTACTCGAAGCTCTACGACAAAGCATCCAGCTTAGAGAACAAAACTCCATGATAATCATCCACCTGAGTTACAAATCTTCTCCACCATCTTAATGGTCTATATTTTATTATTTGTATTCAAATCATTACGATTCAATAATTCTATCATGATTATCTTTCAGGAATGTTACGAAGTAAAAAATAATCTGTTACACAGAACTTACATAAATGGAAGTGGAATACCAGCTGCCGGTTATATCCTATTTGTTGATTCTATAAATACACCTATCTGTTATGGTAGTACAGCAGCATATGCATCATCATGTTTAATGGATGGAGAAACAGATAGGTAATTATATATGTTAATAGGAGCATATTCTTGTTTTTGATGAAAAACTGACTACATTATTTGCTCAAAGACAATTGTTTTTAACTATACTACTCTTAAATCAAATGTTTACGATAATATTGTGAAAGTTAAGGAATTACCTTCTAATTTTATCCATTCAGTAGTTGTTTTTTATTAATCTGTTTTGAAATACAAGTTGAAAATAGACATGTATTTCCTTATTTGGTAGTAAAACAGCAGAGATGGATGATGACTAGTAGTAAAATCCAGGATGCTTGTTTTGTCCTATTTAGGACTCGTCATTCGGATGTACCTACCTCACTCAGATGATGTTCATTCTGGGACTCAAACCCAGTACTATTCGCTTTATGCGCCATCACTCTATTCACTTAGCTACCGAGTTCAGATAGTAACTCGTTGGCGCAATAGGGTGAAGTACAATGAATCTTTGTATTGGTTGTTTGAATCTTCCCATGGAAGCTTAAGCCTGCAATTTAATAACTTAAGGCAGCATCTGAACAATCCGCACACGATAAACATATACCAGTAAGAGACTGAATAACCGTAAACCCAAATGTCAATGAGACGATTTAAACAACCACCCAAATAAATAAAGTAAAGCAGTTTACCTTACGCTGTTCCAAATTTATACACAAAAACTAGCTACACTTTAAATTTGATGCAACTAAGATAAAGTAAACATCTGGGCAATAAGAAATAGGTTAGATTATTTCCATGAAACTGTCTCACGTGAAAGTCGAATTAGTCAGTAAGAGTAAGTCTGTAAACGTTATCAACACTTTAAGTTCATTCAATTAAAATCGATAAGTAGTACAATTCATTCTTAAAACCTTAAATTTTGTTTACGAGTGATTTATCTCAGACCAGCACACACAGACATTCCTATAGAAATCAATCCACCAACGATCGAGGAAATCAGGATGGCTATCCGAGTAATCAAGCTCGGGAAAGCAGCACGACCCGACAATATACCAGCTGAAGCACTGAAGTCAAACATAGAAGTAACTGCAAACATTCTTCACGTTCTATTCAGGAACATTTGGGAGGAGGAACAAGTGCTGATGTACTGAAAAGAAAAACACCTCAATATACAACTGTCTGTCAACCACTATCAAACTCACAATCTTCAACACGAACGTCAAGACAGTTCTATTGTACGGATCTGAAACTTTCAGAACTACTACAACCATAATCAAAAAGGTTCAAGTATTTATAAATAGTTGTCTACACAAAATACTAGACATCCGTTGGACGGATATCATCGGTAACAACCTACTGTAGGAGAGGACTAACTATCTTCCAGCTAAACAAAAAATTAGGAAAAGACGTTGGAAATGGATAAGATATACATAACAGAAACCATCAAACTGCATCACGAGTGAAGCCCTCCCTTGGAATCGTGAAGGGTAGTAGCCAAAGCACATATTACGTTGTGAAATAGAAGCAGATATGAAAATAATGAATAACAACTGGAAACAACTGGAGAAATTGGGCCCAGGACAGAGTTGTATAAAGAGTGTTGGTGGTCGCCCAATATATCTCCTCGAGGAGTAACAGTCGTAAGTAAGTAAGTAAATTGTCAACTCTAAAGTAGAAAGGTTTGAACTAATGATCATTTTTGTAATTCTATTAACACTAAACCAACTATCTTCAATGTCTATTGAACTAAACATTTAATGATAAACTGGATAAATATAAAAATATAAAATAAAATTGTAATGTTAATACTTATTTAGTTACTTTAATTGAGAACAATTCATTCATTGTTTTATATCATATATTTATACTACTTAATACTTTAGGCCAATTCTTGGATTTGTAAATGTGTGCCCAGGAAAAATGAAAGTTGATTATCCTGAAGATAGAAATTCACTTGGGGTTTTCTTACATGAAATCGGTCATGCACTTGTAAGTTCATCTATTATTTTTCAATTGATGGAGGCCACTGAACAAGAGGTATTTCCTGGAGTTCTAGTGAGAAGTAGTGTCCAGTGTAGTTCAACTAGGTTTGTTGTGAGATAGTAACTCACTGAAGAAAATGGTGGATGGTGGCACAACTTCGTGGATTAGTTGAAGTTAGACATTAACATCGTTCGATGCCGGCCGTCTCAGTGGTCTAGATTTTGAGCGTTCACAGGCGGGACCGTTAAGTCCTGGGTTATTTTATGAGTGTTATTCACTGTGGGTAAGTTGTTGATTGCCTGTTTACAACCGATGATATGATAGATAACTATTGAAGTGCGGACACACGGTTAGTCAGACTCACACATACTTTTACATAATGGCAGGGCGGGATCTTGGATGCGCATTGCTGGAACAATAACAAGTTTAAGATCAACAAGATCCAATTAAGGTCTACAAGACAAGTTGTGAACCACGTGTGGAGAAATTCGAACACTTCACCTCTACCTGAAGTGTCTGCTGATAATGAAAGCTCCACAACCAAACCATCCAGTTCAGAGAACAAAACTCCATCAAAATAATTACAGAGCATCTTAGTAAAATCTGAGAACCATACAGTAAATTATCTATTTGCAAAATATCAATCAATCGTCTCAGACTTCATTATTCTTTCGTTTCCACACCAAACATTCTTTGTTCTTGTTCTCTTTTCTTTGATCTTCTTAACTTCCTACCTCTAGGCATTTTACTTTCAATTAATGATACATACTACTTATATTTGTCAACATTAGTAGCACACACTACAATATTCGTTTGAATCAAATCGGTAGATCATTTATAAAAAGTTACTTACTTACACAGTCATAACCTAAGTACTGTAATGTAAAAGAAAGCTTACATGTTAAGTGTATTTCTTTTGAATCTTATTAAGAAATAATCCATTTACAATTCGATTAGTTATCCTACAATACAATGAAAATATTCATTTGTCCAGTAAATGGAAATCATATGGTTTCAAAGTGATTTTATAAGATTCCCCTTTAAAGTATTGGGGTTAAAATATACAAAATCTAGTAAGGAGATCTGTTAGGTCCTAATAAACATAATGAATGGTAACTTTTGGGATCCATTTATGAACCAATACTATGTGTATATTTTTATCGTATAATTGTTAAACAACTAAACTATTCATATTCATGTCCCTCTTATCATGAGCTTTATGTTGACCTATGAACTATTATTATACGTTTTACCATTCTTGAATTATACCCTGTTTATTAGTCGCTACCTCTCACATTCACAGTCACATTTAGCCAAATCTTGTACAAATGTAATTTTTTATTTTATGTTACATTGTGGTCTGTTTAGTTGGTATAGAAACTCCGTATGTTTGAAATATAATGATTCATATCTCAGAGGATCGGATTGATGTTTTGGATTTAATTGGCTGGGTTAGGCAGGACACAGGACCAATCAGGACTCTAGGTTGCTCACACATGGTTTATGCGTCCTTGATTCGATCGATAATTCACTGCTCTCTAATTGGCGGTATCATCACGTTGTCCATTAATAGGGCACTTATTTATTATTTTAGCTGTGTGTTTGAAATATGAACAGGTATATACAAGCTCATTTATGCCATTCTGATTCTGTATAGTCATTAGTTAACATTTTTTAAAAATTTATTATATTTTAGGGATTTGCATCACACAATTTCCCTTTTATGCGCTATCCAGATGGGACACCTCGAACTCCTAGAGACGATAAAGGTAAACCAAAGTACAGAGATGAATATGGGAATTATATTCCGAGGTGAGGATTTCATGTTTCTATATATTCAACCAATAGAAACTTATGATATCTTTAATACAGAAATATCAGTATAGGGTTGTGGAGATTATTAAGTTTTTGATTGAGATCACGAACCGATTGATGTTATACCACTATTGAAAACCTAGAAAGCACTGGACGGCTGTTTCATCCTATTGTGCGACTCCTTAGCAGTGAGCACCCACGATTTCTCTCTCGGGATCGTGACCAGTGGAGCTAATTCATGTCAGGTAGATACAGGTATCTACCTCAGAATAATGGAAGATGGTCGCGAAATTTCGTGAACTGGTTGAGGTTAGACATTGACACCGTTGGATGTCGGCTCAGTGATCAAGAGGTTAAAAATTCGTACGCGAGACCGAAGGTCCTGTGTTCGAGTCCCGCGGGCGGGTTCATGGATGCGCAGCGCTGAGGAGTCCCACAATAAGACGAAATGGCCGTCCAGTGCTTCCAGGTTTTCAATGATGATCTAACATCAATCGGTTTATCACCTCAATCAAAAACCTAATACAGAAATAGTCTGAATTCACAGAAATGTACTATTTGTCATAGTACTAAATAAATTAGAATATTTCATATATAAAAGAATAACATTTGACTTATTAAAACGGTTAATAAACCAGTTTTATACAGATTTGATTGACTATCATTTTCTAAAATTTACCTCTATCATTGTCTGAAAGCATGTTTAGTATTTAAAAAGTCACATATTGCAATAGACAATATGTCTTATCAACACTGTTTCTAGTATGATTAGGTGACTGGACTTCACTATTAGGTTTGAAATAAAAGACCAGACTACTGATTCATATGCATAATGTTATTGTAATGATAATTTCATTTAGATGAATGAAGAATACTATGTAAGTGATCAATAGCGGACAGGCTAATCTTAACCATGTGAACACATAACTTAGATCTGTAACAGATGTATCTCGATATCAAAAAGAAGATAATCAAAACTCTAAACCCAAAGTTATTCTTTATTTGCATATGATCGATTTACTTGTGTATTGATATTATGAATAGTAGAAGCTTTGTACTGATATTTAAAGGTAGGTTTCACACATCATATGTTATGTACAATTAGCTCCCAAACAAATTCTCTGGCACTGCCGAGAGTGGGAAGAGTCAACTGTTCTTCTCCAAATGCTTTCACACGGTCACGAGTATACAGCTACTGACAAGGAAGTTCTACTCACTACCTTCTCGCAAGACGGGTGTTGTTTACGAAATTGAGGGAACGAAAAGCGAATGTACGGCTATTCAAGTGGGTTGGTGGATATGGAGGATCCACCTAATGGGGTTGGAAAACCCTGGTTCCAAACCAATGGTGCACTTGGGCTCCAGAATCCTAAGGAAACAAACGGCGTATGAACCAATTATCGGCCACCGCCTACTATGGGACTGCATCTCTTTACAATGCTCTACTACCTTGTGGATCAGACCCTCAGATCGAAGGCTCGGGGTGTGACACCCTAAGAACACCACCTGTTTCGGTTTTGGCAACCGGGCAGTATCACAGCCCACACAGAATGACTCGTGTGGTGCATATGTATTCGGTGCCTCCTTGTACAAATATTTATGTGTTCAAATAAATAAATAAACAAACAATTAGTTAAGATGATGACCATATTATTTCATGTACAGTTCACCATACAAATCTATTTGGATAATTCTCGAAAACTACTGTCGTGTGTAACATTATCACCAGGTCTTCTTTCCAGGGAATAATTTTTTTTAAAATTTTATGTGATTATAATGCAATTTTGTTTGATAATGTACACATCTTTTTCACAGTAACGAAACTATCAAAAAGATTACAAGAGCATGGAGAAGTACGGAAGGATTGTTTACAAAAGACTTTTATTCTTTCGTTACTCCTAGTATCCTGGTTAGTTGATTCATTTATACAATACATATCATTTTATAATAATGAACGTTAGATAATATTCCAGTTAATCTAGTTGTGCACAAAACATTGTTTAGTAATTCCTTTTTGCCCCCGAATGCCCTGGTACGGCCGAGAGTGGGGAGAGTTCGCTCTCCCTCTCGAAATGCTCTCACATGGCCACGCGTATATAGCCTCTGCCAGGGAAGTCCTACTCACTGCCTTCTCGCAACACGGGTGTTGTTTATGAAAATGAGAGGACGAAAAGCGAATGTCAGGCGCTTTAACCGGATCCCAAACCAATGGTGCACATGGGTTCCAGTATTCTGAAGGAACAAATGGCGTATGAACCAATCGTCGGTCACCGGCTACCATGGGACTGCATCTCCTTACGATGCTCCACTGCCTTGTGGATCAGATCTTCAGGTCGAAGGCTCGGGGTGTGGCCCCCTAAGAAAACCAGCTGCTTCGGTTTTGGCACCCGGTCATTATCACAGCCCTCACATATATTAAATGAGATTTGTGTGGCGCATATGTATTTGGTGCCTCCTTGTACCAATATCTATGTGTTAAAATAAATAAATAAATAGTAATTGGTAACCAAGTGTGATAATGATATTGGATAAGTTGACTGATTGAAAACCTAGTCTAAAAGCATCTAATCTCAGCATAGTGCACGCAATGTTAAGTCACCTAGACTGGTGGCCACATTGCAACTTGGTCGATATTATTTGATCTGCACTAAGAAGGAATTGACACACATGACATTGATCACTACCCAGTGATCAAACAATTGTGAAAACCACCACATACATATACATCTAAAAAACTTTAAGTCATTGGAAAATCTCCAAACAAATCGAAAGGTTTGGGATAGATACATTGTCTAAGTTAGAAATCACTTACCAATATCTACATATGACAATACAGCACAAGGAATTCTTTTTTCATTTTTCACTGGGAGGGAAATATATTTTGACCAATGAACAGGATTATATTGGTGTGTATTATGATAAATGAAGTGATGACCATTCAGCTCAGCGGTGGATACAAGTTTGGATCTCAACAAGTAGAAATTTAAAAGTCATAAATCTACGATAGAAATTTATTAATATACATCAAACGAAAAGAAATCTTTGTTATCGACTGAAGTACACTGTCTTAACTGATAGGTCCTGGGTTCGGATCTCGTGAGGCGGAATCGTGGATGTGCACTGCTGAGGAGTCCCACAATAGAACGAGTTGGCCGTCCAGTGTTTCTCGGTTTTCCATGATGGTCTAGCTTCAATTGACTCATGATCTCAACCATTGAAATTATATCATTTTGCTGAATGAAAATTCTTAAACTGGTCATTTATAGGTTATAAGAAAGGGGTCTTGTGGATATTATAGAAATTTAGTAATTGAGTTCATGAGTCAATTAAAGCTAAACCAACATCGCCCCACTGTGGGACTCCTCAATAGTGCGCATCTACTATTCATTTGTGTTGACTTCCATGTAACCATAAGTTAAGAAGAAACAAGTGTTTTGTGTTTCTCGGTGTTGGTTGGTGTTAATTTTCAACTTCACAGATTATTAGTAAAAGTGTTTAAGTCTTTTAGAGTAAAGAATTTATTGTTATGTCCGTTATAAACTTTTAGTATATGAAGCCAAACACTGACTTTGTTGTATTTCATTATTTATGGAGTTATGGAGATTATTAAGTTTTTTTCATTGAGATTAGTGGTTTAAAGGTTAACTGTTCGCTCATGAGATCGAAGTTTCTAGGTTCGACCCCAAGAGTGTGATCGTGGATGCACATTGCTGAGTCTCACAATAGGACGATACGTCCATCCTGTGCCTTCAGGTTTTCAATGGAAGTTCAAAATCAATCGATACATGATCTAAATCAAAATATTATTCTGGGTTTTTCTTCCTTTAACTAAGAAGAATCGAAATTTATATATTTACAATATTTAGACCGCTGCTAGAACACATTTCAATTGTAGCCAGTTAGATGGAGCAGATTTGGAAAATCGATACCAAACTGGACCGATAGAATCGCATTGGGAGGGAAGAGCATATTCAGTGAGCTTACTCAAGTGTTAATATGAGTTCTGTGCATTCTTAAATTGTATGATAAAGAAAAATTGTTTAAACATTTGTCTAAAGTGGACTGTGAAAAGAATGTATTTTGCTATTTCTGAAATGATTTATAGTTTACCAAGCTGACATAATTGCATTGAGTTAAGGGTACTAATCAATGAAGAGTACTAGTGAATAAAGTCAACTTGTGAAACAATTAGCGTGATATTAGACTTTTGTCAAGAGTGACAGTTATTCGTAACGTAGTCGCTAAAAGAAGAGATGGATGGTGGTTCTCAGTAAAATCCAGGAAGAACGTTTTGTCTTATTTGGGACTCGTCAGCTGGATGTATCCGAATCGCAGAGTTGATGTTCTTTCCAGCTGACATCATCCTTAATTACTCATGTGAACAAGGTAACACATTTCAGTACAGTAAGCAGAGATTTCCCATTTATTGTTAGTAGTACGGTATATACCTAAATTAAGGCTTGGATATCTATTTCATAAAGAAATACCCTTTGTTGATGATAGTTTAATAAAGGTTAGAACGTAAATATTATTGAGAATAATATAGCATGAAAAACCATATTCTTGCATAACCATAAATGTTACTTCCTTCATTGTTATGTAGTGTATTGTCATCTTGAATTTCAGGGCGAAGTAATGGCTTCAAGAGTATCAGTTGATTCTTCTGTATCGCTTGTCACTCTTGGCTTCTTTGAAGATTCGGGGTAAGCAAAGCTAGATAAAGTAATTGCCTGTTTTTTTATTACAACGATGGATTTGAAAAAATAACTTTCATTATCATGCAGAATGTTTGAAAATAGATTTATTTTCGTTAATGATTTCGAAATGTGGACCAACAAAAGACATAGTTTTAATTTCAATAGTTGAGATCATGAGTCAATTAAGGCTAGACCACCATGGGAGACCTGGGAGCACTGGACGGCCGTTTCGTCCTATTGTGAAACTCCCCAGCAAAGCGCATCCACGACCTCGCCTCGCGGGATTCGAACCCAGATCTGTCGGTCTCGCGCCAGGCGCTTAACCAACTAGATCACTGAGCCGGCATCCAGTGGTGTTAATGTCTAACTTCAACTGATCCACGAAATTCAGTGACACATCCACCATTGTCACCACTGAGTTACTCTCTCACAACAGACCTGGTTGAACTCCACTGGTCACTGCTTCTCACTAGAACTTCAGGATATACCTCTTGAAGCCAGTCACTAGTGAGCATTTGTTGATTAGTATCAGAAGGGGTTTTGTGGAGTTGTAGCAAGTTCAATAGTTGAGATCATGAGTCAATTGAAGCTAGACCATCATGAAATTGCCTTAACAAGCCTATGTTTTCAAGTTTTTTGGAAGGATCTTATTAAAGGCAGTTCAAAAGGATCTAATTAAACACTATTGAAAATATGTAGTTGTCAACGCTCATCAATTAAGATATAAAATGTTTTTAATCCCTCATCCAAGACTTTGAAATATCAAAAACTTAAACAATTGGATTAACTCCTTTCTCGAGTCTAAGTAACTTGTATGCAAAACTGTGTGTAGTCGATATATATATATATATATATATATATATATATATATATATATATATATATTCAGTGAGATTAGTGTTACGGATGGTTCATCTTCATTGTAACTGTTACCATACTACACATATTTTTTGAGAAACTGAGTGAATTGCACAGTCTATGAACCTAATTCTATCTGTTATAACTTGTGGACTTGTGCCCCTATTAATATGTGACTCAGTGATACCATCAATTAGAGAACAGTGCATTATTGAGCAAACCAATGACGCATAAAATCCTTACGGACATTCTACAGTCTTTATCGGTCGTTCTCCCTGCTTAGCCTTGCCTACTAATTCTAGAATGCAAATCTCAGCTTCCGCGATATGAATAATGAATTTCAAACATACTGGTTTATATACAAACCAAACAGACCACATCGTACCATAAAATCGAAAATAAAATTTGTGCAAGATGTAGCTAAAAGTGGCTGTGAATGTGGGACACTGTAATTAATAAACTGGGAATAACTTATGAATAGTAAATCATATAATAATAGTTTATAGGTAAAATAAAGCTTACAATATGAGGAACACGAATATGAGTAGTTTAGTTACTTAACGATTGTACAATAAAAATATACGTATAGGATAATTATTATTATTACTACGAACCCCTTGATTCCATTATACTTAGTCACCGACCCTAGTGACCACAATGGACAGAGAGTCGACAATACGCCAGGAAGGCGGAATCGAACCGCTCCGACGCTACAGGTTTGAAGCCTGCACCCCGGACCACCGAGGTTCATCCCGGCACGTATAGGATTAGTCCATAAATATGTTCCAACAGTTACCATTCCTTATTCTCGTCGGGACAGAACACTGTCAAAAACTCTAACATTGGCTCAGAGACATGATGGAACTTTTCTTTTTTATCACACTTGTCTAAAACACTCATTTTGAAGTTACTTGGAAATCACTTCTTTTCAGATAAAACAAATTATACTTACTCACTCATTTACTTACGCCTGTTACTCGTCGCGGAGCATAGGCCACCCACCAGGACTTTCCATTCAAAGAGTAAACTATAAATTAACTATTATCTATACTTAGTAGTTTGTATTAACTATATCACCTTTTGATGTATGTTGTACTAACTTTCGTTATTATTATTCATTCGTTGATGATGTGAAATTTGGATTTATAAATCGTTTTATGTAATTTTCAAGTTGGTACACTGTCAATAAGTCAAAAGCAATGAGATGGGAATATGGTAGAAAATTAGGATGTGACTTTTGCATGAAAAGTTGCTTCGACTATGCTGAAATACAGCGACAATAGTGAGTTAATTGTTATTTCAGTTATGAATTCATAATTTTATTCATTGTTCAATAAATCCATATGTCCAATTGACAAAATATATGTTATTTACTTACGCCTGTTACTCCTCGTGGAGGAGCTTAGGCCAACCACCAGCACTCTCGATCCAAACCTGTACCAAACAATCCTTTCCACTTCATTCCAGTTGTTATTCATTATTTTCAAATACTCCTGTATCTCCCGACGTAATGTGTTCTTTGGCTTTCCACTTTTCCACTACCCTTCACGATTCCAAGGGAGGGCTTCACTCGCGATGCAGTTTGATGGTTTCTGTTATGTATTTCTTATCCATTTCCAAATTTCTTGTTTAGCTGGAAGATAGTTAGTCCTCTCCTACAGTAGGTTGTTACCGATGGTATCCGGCCAACGGATGTCTAGTATTTACAAATGCTCGAACCTTTTTGATTATGGTTGTAGTAGTTCTGCAAGTTTCACATCCGTACAATAGAACTGTCTTGACGTTCGTATTGAAGATTGTGAGTTTGATAGTGGTTGACAGACAGTTGTTTTGAGTTACATATGTTCTTGAATTTTAGGGATGCGGCCATTGCTTTACCATGTGATAATTCTAAAATCATGTAACTCAGAGTTACATAATGTGATCGCAATTGGTAATTCGTTAGTTCAGATAGATTCTTTTATATAAATTTTTGAGTATATTAGATGTCTATCAATTTATCAAAAATTCTTACTTTCCAATAAACCGTCAAGTAGAAACAGAAATGCAATGATGAACTACTTGATGTGTTGTATTTATTATTTTTATTTTAACACACAGATATTGGTACAAGAGGGCACCAAATACATATGCGCCACACAAATCTCATTTGATATGTGTGAGGGCTGTGATACTGCACGGGTGCCCAAACCGAAGCAGATGGTTTTCTTAGGGGGCCACACCCCGAGCCTTTGACCTGAACGTCTGATCCACAAGGCAGTGGAGCATCGTAAGGAGATGCAGTCCCATGGTAGCCGGTGACCGACGATTGGTTCATACGCCATTTGTTCCTTCAGGATACTGGAACCCATGTGCACCATTGGTTTGGGATCCGGTTAAAGCGCCTGACATTCGCTTTTCGTCCTCTCATTTTCATAAACAATACCTGTGTTGCGAGAATGCAGTGAGTAGGACTTCCCTGACAGAGGCTATATACGCGTGGCCATGTGAGAGCATTTCGAGAGGGAGAGCGAACTCTCCCCTTTCTCGGCCATACCAGGGCATTTGGGGGCAATTGGTAATTCGTTAGTTCAGAAAGATTCTTTAATATAAATTTTGAGCATATTAGATGTCTATCAATTTATCAAAAATTCTTACCTTTCAATATACCGTCAAGTAGAATTAGAACTGCAATAATGAATTACTTGATGTGTTGGGGATGTTATGTCCCCAGAACTCACTTGGTAAATACCTTATTTTTGTAATTTTATTTTAAAATTTTGAATTTCTTGTTTTCGCTCCAAAAGCGATGGTTTTTACTTTCATGCCATATTTTCCACTTCCGAGGATCTTAAACGCTATTGCTTCGTTGCATCCTTTAGTATGCTATTTGTAACACTTACCAATGACAATTTATTGTTGTATATATACGTTTGATTTTTGACTGTTATTGTTACTTGTTCATGTGGCTGCCTGTGGAGTATATTTCCCTGTTTCGAACTTGAACTTCTTTTTTTAGTTAACGGGGCTGTGGCGCATCAGAATAGCTAACTTATTGGTCTTTGGTCATAGAGTCTTTGTTCCGTTCTCAAACTAGGTGAACTCGTAATCATAAATGTCGAACTGTGTAGTGTTGATATTTAATTTCGAACATAATACTTTGTCTGATGATGGTGTAGTAAGTAAATATCCATGCCAAAAGATCAAATTATTAATTGACTTTCAAAATGATTTTTTTTCGTTAAGCGGCAGGAAATTTACCCCATTCTGTGACACTGTTAATGAGGCAAGATGCCGAGATGCATTCTCATATGGAGTATGTAGTATTTTTAGATATGAAATTCCAGTTCCTATAAAAGATCGGTTCTTCCTAAAAGCCCCATTTGATACTCAATATGGTCCTGAATATTTCGGTGGAGAAGATCCGTTTAGCGACTATTGTCCAACAATGGCAGTAAGTTTATTGTTCTACATTCTTGCGAATAATTCACCTCATAACATTTAGTATTACGACCTAGGGTTCTCGGTCAACTTCCATAATCCTTTTTCATTCCTGACCATAATCAGAAATTAACTAATGATAATTTAAAATATATTCACCTGTACCGATTTTCATGTATGACTCTGTGAAGAAAACATGAATTAATGTGTGAGATTATGAATTAACCGTCCCATACAAGGACAAAACTGCCATCCAGTCCTATCAGGTTTTCAACAGTGGTCTAGCTTCAATTGCGTCATGAATACAATGATTGAAAATATTTAGATTTTATAATGAACCATATTTAGATAAAAAGATATGTTCACTAGTACTGTGATATAACTTGAAATGATATAAATATAGCAACTATCCTACAACAAGCATTATAAGCAAAGTTGGTTAGTGGCTGGCAGTGGAATCCAGGACACACGTTTCGTCCTATTTGGGACTTGTCAGCAAGATATACCTGCACCTCAGATTTGATGTTCACCCAATATTGTTCACTTCAAACGCCAACAAATTTCCATTATGGTTTACTTCGATTAAACCCTTTTATTAATTTACTTAACAGACAATGTTATTTGAACAGTAACAATTCTCATATTTCTTTGTATAGTTATGATCACTAGAACACATGACAGACTTTAGCTAAAATGTTGATTGCTTAAATATCACTCGATGATTCATCCTCCTCCCCATGTACGTATGTACTCGAATCCTATTATTAGCTTTTGCATTGTCTTGCCATGCCGTTATGCAATTTGACTATAAATTTGCCTGTGTTATTGCTCGCATACACATATACGCCTCTCTGTTTCATAATTGCTTGGTGTGGTTATAACTTTGTGATCTGCACTATCCCCTGATAAACTGTAGTTGCTGTTTCTCATTGGCTTCTGATTTGAAACACCGTTGACATTTTTATAATAACGTTTACAAGGGTGACCGATTAACGAAACAAAGCCTCTTTATAAATATATGTATATAAATAACAAGTACTTTTAATGAAGCATATAATGAAACATGTATTGGTTAATATATGGGTAATCATACTGTTTTAACATAGAAAATTACAATTGGATGTTTTGAATAAGTAACATTTAAAATAGTTTCATTTGTTCAGTACTACTTAAAATGATTTGGCGAGACTATAGTTTATGGACGAGGCAATCAGAAGCGTTTCAGGGATTTCGAGTTCACGATGCCAATTACAGTACCTGATGTTCACGTACGATCAGTTCACAGTGGATTTCTAGAGAAAACGTGGTAATTGAGCGACTACAATAAATGGGACTACTAAGAAGTTCGTTTATTTGTGATTGTGGTAATCAAATGACTTGTGGACCTTGTTCAGACCACCGTCTGCTAAAATAGAATTTTTTTCACTCGATGCAGATTGAGACTAAGGAAAATTATGACGGTTGTTGCGAACTGGGTAATATAAGCACCAGTAACACTGGCTGCTACCGGAGAGAGCGTATAGATGCCTACATAAACTTGTTTATGTACATCGTGTCGTTGTCCACAAGTGATATTTTGTGGACCCAACAACCGGAGTGCACACAAACAATACTGAAGCGATGTGATCGAGACTGAAAGAGGTTTTGCGTATTTATCATGGCTCCAGAGACCGACTATTATGAAACCATATGGATGATTTCCTCTACTGTATTCGTTACAACTTTAGAACCTCTGAACCCCTTCCTAACATTGACAAGTCTTTGAACCATGTAAAAGAAATGTAACCACTTTAATTCTTTTGTTTTGTATATATATTTACTCTGTACTAAATGTTGTCTGGTTGGCTAATATTTCTCAAGGTCACTTAAGGTTCGTTCAAAGGTCGTCTTGCCAATTTCGTAAGAAAATATCTTTTCATAATAATGGTGTATTCTTTTGAACTAACCTTATTCTCCTACATTTGTAGTATGTTAAAGGTTTGGGATGCGAATATTCAGCTACATCATTCTGTACACATGAGGAGAATGAGAAATTATCAAGTAAGCACTTAATTTTTATTCTGTGTAGTATAGCATACATTTAGCTTAATAGTATACTTGTAGTAAGCCCATCATCAAAAGCTCGATAGGGAACTAGAAAATCTTTTGCAGTCTAAGGAAACGAAACTATTATTCTAAAACATACCCATAAACAACAAGGATACTGTAGTGGTAAATAAATCCCCAAAATCAATAGCTCTGTAACTCTTCGACATTGGATGCTGACCACATTAGTTTTAATAGACTCACCTAGCTGAAGGCGCTCGGTTATGCATCCGCACCAGATCACGAGTGGGAACGCCGTGCTCAACATCTCCTGCAATCGCTAGTCAGATTAGATCAAACGATCCTGGATATATTGATAGCCTATCAGATATATCTTTGAACCTCCTCGCTTCTGTCTTTTGATTTCATTTGGTGGGTACGATTCATATTAGGTGTTATTGGTTAGAGCGTTGTCAAACCCCAAATACCTGTGGCATCTTCAACACCTTAACCTATGATATCTCAACAGGTAAAATTCGCCCCTTTGTACTTTGTAACATGGGACGAAACATTTTTGAGAAATTACACATCATATCTCATCCAGGTATAAACGCCATTGTAAAACTTATCACAAATCGGTTTTTATGGCTAAACATAAACAATGGTGTACGAAAATGGTCACGGGAATGCATCCAATGCCACAAGTGAAAAGTACATAGGCACATCATATCTCCTACAGGAATTTTTCCAGCCGCTAGCTTTAGGTTCGACCTCATTCATATCGACATTGTTGGACCGTTACCAATTTTTAATGGTTAAACTCATATATTAGCATGCATAGATAGATTCATGAGATGGCCTATTGACGTCCCGTTAAAAGACATGTCGGCATCAACAGTGGCGAAGAAATTAGTGAAACACTGGATTACAAACTTCGGTGTCCCTGCAACAATTACGACTGACCGTGGAAAGCAAGCTATTTCATTAGCTTACAGATACTTTCGGTATAAAGGGGATTAGAACCACTGCTTATCATCCGATTGCTAATGGAATGATAGAAAGGTTCGAAAGACAGTTAAAAGCCTCTTTGGCGGTCGCAGGGGGAGATTACAAAAGGGATGTTAAGTTTCTTTGATACTATTAGGCATTCGCTCAACTATCAAGCAATAAACCGATTGTTGTGCTGCTGAGTTGGTTTATGGGACAACGTTACGTTTGCCTCGTGAACTTTTTGATTGTGCAACAGATATTCCAGATGATATCACCAACTACGTGCAACGATTAAAACAGCAGATGGAATCCATCAGGTCTGTCGAACCACGAACCCAAAAGGCAAGGTCATTAGTACTCAATGAACTAAACAAATGCTCATATGTATTTGTCAGAAATGATAGAGTACGACAGCCGTTACAGATTCCTTACGATGGCCCTCTTAAAATCATCCGAAAGGACAGTAAAATGGTTACAGTGGAAAGAGCAGGTAAACATGATACTGTTAGAATCAACAGAATAAAACCAGCGTTTTTAGAGTACACAGAAAAACAGACAATAATAAAACCGTCTAAACCCGCAGCGGAGGAAGCACCATGTAGACTACCTGCAACAAACAATACTTCACTCCGAAATACGCCCGCCAGCAACAGAAACTACAACAAGATCAGGAAGAAGAGTACACTAGTCAGATAGGAGCATAGCAACCACCATATTTATCTAGTCCAAGTCCTGAGGTTGCTCTTGTAACACAAAAGTCCTTCTTTATTTTCATTACTATTGTTTTATTGGCCCCACGGATCCTCATTATATTTACAGTTTAACTTTATGCAATTCGTTGATGTTCAATATACATTTATACATACATGCTTTAAAACGTTTCTACACTCAAGCTTAACTCTTACTCTCATATCGAGTTATACATTTATTTTTAAAACAATTTCTTGATTGAGATCATGAACTGATTGATGTTAGACACCACTATTGAAAACCTGGAAGCACTGGACAGCTCAAGACTGAAGGCCCAGGGTTCGAATCCCGCGAGTGGAATTGTTGTTGCGCACTGCTGAAGAGTTCCACGAAACGGCCGTCCAGTGCTTTCAAGTTTTCAATGGTGGTCTAAAATCAATCAGTTTCTGATCTCAATCAAAAATTTAACAATCTCCACAACCCTTAAACTGATAAAACAATTTCGTTTTTTATCTCTTTGTCGAACATAGATGTTAATAAAAAATAGTTTTTTTTGTATATAAAAATATCAATGTTCTGGATAGAAGCTTATGTAGTAAGCCCATTCAACTATTGTATTATTTATCTGCTCACTGGTAATTTAAACACTTAATCCATTATGTAAATTGCTGTGTGAGTCAGATTGAGCACATTTCTGCACATGTCAATTTTTAATCTATTCTCCCATTGGTTTTAATACACTGATAATCAATAATTTATCCATAATCGATTTTTAACACTCACACACACATACATACACTCTTGGTTTCACTGTGTGCTTGCTTCCTGGAAGCTTTGCGGATTTTATTAATCTTTAACAATTAACTATCTCTATAATTGGTGTTGTTCAAGCTTTTGAATAATCATCTGGAGTAAATTGATAATTCTACTAGAAGATTTAGCCTGTATTAAATACTCATTTAACGGGATATTATTATTATTTATTGGAGTCATATATAGAGGATACCAAGCCTGTACATACTTTCATTCATAAGGACGAGACTACAAATTGTGAACGGGTTAATCAGATCTAGTACAACGGATCTTGGATTTTGGTGCGAAATTTATTCATCCATTTGATTAAATAGAGTTCTGGCATCTTAGCTTATGTCAGTTGATGGTGAAATACTTTAAATCTAATTCCTAACTCTGACGATCAAATAAACATTCTAATGTTTATTCTTCCCGCAGGTTTATAACCCTCATTTAGCTCTAGTAAGTAGATGAATATTCTGAAGGTCACTTTAGCATTGCTTAATGATCGTTCATAGATTATAATCTCACATCAATAGGTTATCAAGTTAAATATTTTATATCATTTAGTTGAGATTTTATTATTTCACTTCTTTCACTTGGTGCTGTTTACTTGTATCTTCTCATTGTTATTTAGGACTGCAAATAATCAGTCGCTTGTTAGCATATATATGTCCTTTGCGGACTGTCACGATGTCGATATCGAGTCCCAGAGTGAACATCAACTCTGAGATACAGGTACATCCAGCTGACGACTCTCGGATTTCACTGCTAGCCACTATCTATTTCACTTCTTCGTTAACCTATCATTGAATTACTCAATTACAAATCAAGTATTCTGTGAATACAAATGAATTAATTCTTATATGATGATCAAATATCGAATCACCTATTCACAGAACATATGTAGGGAAGAGTTTTGAGTAGATTAGTTAAATCAGCGTATTGGGCTTCATTCAAAAATACAGTTAATCTATCAAATATTTTATATGAGGGGATTGGTTAAGGCAATTCTCTAATGTTTGTTTGTTTATTGTACTTTTTATAGATTAAATAATCAAGTTGGATCGGTTTTAGAATGGAAAATTACACTTACTTGTTGTATTATACTTACAATTTGAAACTGTATGGTATTTTCAATAGCGAAGATACTATTACATCATGGATGCAAAGTGAACTCCAGGTGTATTTACTATATTAGAATTCGAAAACTGTTTTGTAAAATGTAGAAAATATACGAGAGTTAAATAATCATGAGAAACAGATGTTTCCAAATATTATAAGTGAAGATGAATAGTGGCTAACAGTGGAGTCCTATTCAGAACTCTTCAGTTGGATGTACTTGTATCTCAGAGTTGATGTTCACTCTGGGACTCGAAGCCAGTACCGTTCACTTCAAACGCCATCGCGTTATCTACTTAGCTACTGATTCGAGATAGCCATCAGCTTGTGCAATGGATTGAAGATTAATTCATCTTTTATTGAATGTTTGAATCTTCTGATTGATGTTTAAGACTGTAATTGATCAGTCTATTGTTGTCATATGTCCATCCTGTGCGTATCGCCTCGATATAGACTGGTCAATTGTAGTGCTAAACATCAACGGGGAAGATTCAAGTAAACAATGCCAAGTGAATTTATGTTTCCAAATATTGTCAGACATCTTACCTAATCAGATATTTACAATGTTGATCTATGTGTATACTTAGCTAGTCGTTTTGAATGGATAAGAAATAATTAATCAGTTATTTAAAACTCATTTTCCATATTAGGTAAAGGCGTTAACCGATACTATCAAACATATGGACCAGAAGGGATTTGTGTTGAACATCGAAGTGTTTGGACTTACACCGAAAAACATACATACACTTTAGAAACATTCTTGAAAGGAAGTTGTCATAAGGTACAGTTTTGTTCTTTTTTATATTTTTGTTATCTCCTCATTTTTTTAAAGACAAGACTAAACTTTCAAGATGATGTAAATGTTCTATGACATTTGAGTAATATCAGTTCAAGTTAGATAGTTTGCATTACTGAAAATAAATAGAAAATCCTGTGAAACAGAACAACTTTGTCTTGAATTTGATCTTTACAGTATGAACCACTAATGACACTTCACACGAGATTAATTTGTAACACAGCTTGATAGTCATTAAACTTATCTGGAATATGTGTGTTCTTTCGAGATTGAATCCTATTTTACTTCAGAAAATTCAGAGATTACTTCTTTCTTATCTGCATAATTTTTCTTCAAACGATATGTACCTTGAATATTGTCTTTAAATTTATGTTGTAATGTCTAGAAATTAGATATATTAAAAGTTTCTAGATTTGTGTTTGAAAAGAGTATGCTATTGTTATGACTTGTTGCTTCTTGACTTAAAAACCGGTCGCATGAACCCATACGAGCAGTCTACAGTGTTTATCGGTCTTTCTTCCTGCCTAACACTGTCTGTTGAGTCCAGAACACTAATCTCAACCTCTGCGATGTGAATCATATATTTTAGACATACTGGGTTCGTATACAAACCAAACAGACCACATCGTACTATAAAGTAGAAAATAACATTTGTACAAGTTGTAGCCTAAAGTGGCTGTGAATGTGGGAGACTGTAATTAATAGATTGGACATAACTTAAGAACGGTAAACAGTATACTAATGATCTATATGTCAAAATAAAGGTTATAATAAGAGGGATATGAATATAATGAGAATATATGTATACTATTAGTCTATCAATAGATCTCAACAGTTACCATTCATTATTCTCATTTGGGATATATCAGCTATGTCTTCATATTTTAAATCCACAACTTTTGTTCAGAATGCTTAAAGTATCTTTAATCTAACCTGTTACACTGTATCTTCATATCAATTTATTCCTGAATTATTTCATAAAATCATATTTCTTTTTTATTTAGTACACGTGTTATAAAGATGGAACGCTTGGTTTATACTTTAAAAATTCAACTGTAAATTGTACCAGGAAAGATCAGCTAGTACATTTTAATGTAACCGATGGAACATCGAGACTTACTGGGGAAATCTTATGTCCTAATATTAACAGGTTTTGCAAGGTACGTTTATTATTTATTTGTAGAAAGTATAGAAAATGACAACATCAATCGGTTCATGATCTCAAAAAAAAAAAACTTAATAATCTTCACAACTCTATACTGATAATTACCATGTGCTCACTAGTGACTAGTTTCGGGAGGTATTTCTCGGAATTCTACTGAGAAACCGTGACCAGTGGAGCTATTCTATGTCAGGTACAGACAAGTATCTACCTCAGTAAAATGTGATATAATCACACAATTCCGTGAACGCTAATTCAATGGTCTAGAGATTAAGCGTTCGCGCGCGAGACCAATATGTCCTAGGTTTGAATCCCGCGATTGGGATTGTAAAAGGGCGCTGCCGAAGAGTCTTATACTAGGACGAAACGGCAATCCGATGATTCCAGGTTTTCAATGGTAGTCTAACATCAATCTATTCATGATCTCAACTAAAAATAAATCACTTATGTTATTCTCCTATATTATAGTTGAATACGTAATAATACATTTTACTGTAAATCACTGCGAGTACCTTAAAGAAAAATGCATCAAAAACATTTGAGTCTCAATTCATCAAGATTAGATCACAATTGTTAATTAATTGCTTTATTACAAATACATCATTATAGCATCAATAATAACCTGCAGCAGTTTGGAAGACTCTCCCAGTCCCCCACATTGTACGAACATACCATGTACCTAAATAAGTGGTTGCTCTGGTTGTCAAGGGGGGCATCGGCCTCGTAACTTCCGAAAGTACTCAGCAGTAGCCCCCGGAGGGACTCCAGGAGGAGTTCATTATTAACCTAAGATATATTTATTACTATTTCTTAGTATTATAGGCTAAATTACTTTGTCACACCATAGTATGACGTAAGATTACAATTTGGCAGCATGTAAAGTAGTTAAAAACAAATTATAATGGTTGGGTATCGATGGAAAATATGAAAAAACAAACAAACATAGATAGATAGATACTAATGAACAAGTTAATAATCCGTAAATAGGCCAGGTCTATGATTATTCTAGCAAGATATACACTTACAACCAGAGCAACCATTAATTTAGTTACTGTTATAACGCTCGGTTTTACTTCATCTAATGTTATAACGGTTGGGTTTCTACTTTTACACGTATGGGACGTTGATTTACGTTAAACGATTATCTACACTAGATTCCTCTCCCAGTATCTTATATCCTACAGGACTTCAACACAACTCAGATCAAGAACCCGTAATTAGCCTGACTACAACGTAAATATATTTCCACACCAAAAACCCGACACAATCCAACGACACTGAACAATCAATAATAAGTGTGTCATAATAATAGGGATAGGCGGGATACATAACTCATCTGACACCTATCAAACTATCTACATGTATGACTAAGCAAACAACCAATCATTCTCGCCCATACATCAGGAATGTTCGCACAATTTGGAAGACCGAGTCATCCAAATTGCTGTTGCTATTAATCTCACAATATTCTGATTTATAATTCGGTTTAAAAATGGTAAATTTTCTAAATACACTATGATATGATGGTTGTGTTTCATTTGTTGGTAAGACTATGATCTATGGATGACATTTGAGGGACGCTAAAGTGACCTTGAGTGTCCATCTAATAACTTGGACAAATGAGATTTATAAACCTGTATAATGAATTGAAATTATAATTTACAGTTGATAGTTAAGATTACGAATTAGATTTAGAGGTTTTTATCACTAACTGACATCAACTATACTACCAAAACTCTATTTACCCAGATGGATGAATAGATTTCACGCACAGAATCAAAGACCTCTTATATCTGATTGGTTCAACCATAAATGATTCTCTCGCTGAATTTACAAAATATGGTATTTTAAATTGAACTTTCAACTTTAAAATTGTTTAAAACAATTATAAATCAATGTTTTGTACTTTTCAGGGAAAGACCTAATAATTCCGCATTGAGAATTGATAACTTGTACAACTTCATTGTAGATAATTGTAAAGTTTCTTATTATATTTATTGTTCAACAATAATAATGCAATATAAAATGTATGTGAATATTCTATATTGGATCTAGTAGTGATATTTCCTAATACTCTCAATCAGTAAGTCAGCTACAACGTAGGACCAGGCACGTATATGCCTCGGTCCGAGTCACCACTTGTCGGTCGCAGGACAGATAACGGGGACCGTCTACTGCAGCTGTGTACAGACCACAACCTGTTTATGGCTAGCACTAACTGTCGGCACAGTCATCGCCGATGTGCCACCTGGCGTCCTCCTTCTGCATCTCAAGCCTGGACTCAGATTGATCACATCGCGATCAGCTACCGTTGGCGTGGTTGTGTACAAGACTGCCGCTCCATTTGGAGTACCTATCTGGAATCTTATAATGCCCTGGTCTGCGCCAATCTTACCTTACTTTTCAGTGGACAACGAAGTGACCGCCACCACAAGATTGATGTTAGCAAGCTGGCTGCAACTTCTGTTGCTAGTATGTACCGAACCGAACTAGCTTCTAGGCTAGCTGCCATCCCACCGAAAAGTATAGATGATCATTGGTTGCAATTGCATGACGCCATCAAATTGGCGGGTGAAGTCAGTTGTGGGTTCGCGAAACGTCCCGCTTATAAGCACGGGGTTTCTTCTGGTTCCTTACAATTCATTGAAGCCCGTCGGTCTATTCCGGGTGACCGTGTGTTTGACCACAGACGAAGGATGTTACGTAATGAAATCGGGCAAAGCTTGCGTGAGGACCGAGAAGCCTGGTAGTCGGTCGGAGAGTGCTGATGAGCTGGAAGCAGCAGTTGCATCTGGTAACTACCGGAAGCTCTTCCAACTCATTCGAGCCACTGGCAGCAAGAAGTCTGGTGTGAGCGAAACAATCTGCGAGGATGACGGAACGCCAATCACTAACATCCATCGACGTCTTGGACGATGGACAGAATTCTCTGAAGGGCAGTTCAACTGGCCTGCTGCTCCGGCAACATCGGTCAGACTGTCCTGCCCTCCATGGCCGGTGACGACTGATCCACCAAATGAGGCGGATGTCCGCAAGGAACTTCAACTCTTGAAGCGCTACAAATCACCGGGCCCAGACGACTTACCTCCGGCTCTTTTTAAAGATGGTGGTGACTTTTTGACTAAGGGACTGACGATGTTGTTTGCAAAGTTCTGCTAACTAGAGAGTGTACCAACGTCATGGAATGAGTCGATAGTTGTCCCTATCTTTAAAAAGGGTTCACCTCGTTACTGTAACAACTATCGGGAGATAAGTCTATTTTCGATTGCGTCCAAGCTATTGGCTTCCGTTTTACTTTGTAGGTTGTTCAGAACCCGAGAAGGATTGACTCGCGAGGAGCAGGCTGGGTTTCGTTTCGGTCGAGGATGTATTGGTCATATCTTCACCCTCCGCCAAATGTTGGAACACCGCCATACTTATCAGAGGCCAACAATCGTAGTGTTTCTTGACATCAGGACTGCCTTCGATTCGTTGGACAGAACTGTTCTCTGGGATTGTCTATTGAAGAAGGGTGTGCCTGAGAAGTTTATTAACATCCTAAAAGCCCTATACACAAACACCTCAGGCAGAGTGAGGGCATACAATCACCTTTCTCCACTATTCCATTCGAGCAGTGGAGTTAGGCATGGTTGCCCAATCTCACTGTTCCTCTTCAACTTTGCTATCGATGACATTCTGGGAACAGCTCTGATGGATGTAAGTAATGGTAGTGTGGATCTGTTGCCTGGAGAAAGACTTCTCGACCTTGAGTATGCGGATGATATTGTCTTGCTGTGCGAGAATGCCCAAGCCATGTAATCCGCACTTAATCAGTTGGCAATCAGTGTCCGTAGGTATGGTATGTTTTTTTTACACTTGTTGGTATGTGCTTTGCACCTTCGAAGTGCAAAGTACTTCTACAAGACTGGCAGGATTCTAATCCTGTACTCACTCTGGATGGTGAGCAGATTGAAGTAGTCGAGAAGTTCGTGTATCTAGGCAGCTGCATAAGTGCTGGTGGTGGCATGAGTGATGAGTTCAATGCACTTATAGTGAAAGCCAGAGCGGCTTATGCGAATCTGGGCCATCTTTGGCTGTGAAAGGTCGGTTCTACAGCGCGTCGGTGAGAGCAGTTTTTCTCTATGTTTGTGAAACCTGGCCTTTGGGCCATCTTTAACGCCTTCGTGATGTCAGTCTGGCTGTAAAAGGTCGGATCTACAACGCGACGGTGAGAGCAGTCTTGCTCTATGCTTGTGAAAATCGAATTCTCCGAGTTGTGGATGTTAGATGACTCTCGGTGTTCGATCATCGTTGTCTCCGAAGGATTGCTGGCATCCAGTGGCAACACCACGTTAGTAATGCAGAGGTTCGGCATCGTGTGTTCGGGCACAGAGACAACAATCCAATTGGTGTCACCATCTTGAAACACCGACTTCGGTGTCTTGGACATGTTCTACGAATGTCGTCCCAGAGAATTCCATGTCGTGCATTATTTGCCGACTCTGGGACTGGTTGGAAAAAGCGGAGAGGTGGTCAGTATATGACATGGTGTCGTGGTATGAAAGAGAGCTGCAAAGGGCTAGCTTCTGTTGGTCCTTCACGACTTCCTGGCTGGGGTCCTAGAGATGATGTAACACAGTGGCTAGAGACGTTATCAGATATGGCTCAGAATAGAAGCCAGTGGCGATCGTGCTGTAACCTTCTTTTACTTTCTTCGCGAAAAGTGGTTGCTTCCTTAACTGAAAGATTTCTTCTGATTATACCTTTTTGTTTCGCCCATTATTGTTATTATTATTATCATTATTATTATTGAACTACCTTACAATAATCTGTTCGTCACTGTTCTTTTTTTGTTTTACGCTCCTTAACCCCCACTTCTTTTGTTGTTTTTATTTTCTCTTCTCTTCAAATCCTCATTGTTTTGTGTGGCGCATATAAATTTAGTGCCCTCTTGTACTAATACTAATGTGTTCAAATAAATAAATTATAATAAATAACGGCATAACATTAGTGCAAAAAGATGAACACCAATTTCATAGAAGTAGTTAATTCAATGATGTTAATATATAATAAAAAGATTGCATATAAGGACATAGTACAGGAACAAAGAATTAGTTGGTAGAAAGAGGCAATTTTAATCTCATGGTTTAAAGGAATACAAAGAGTGTGTACACCTACGCCATTGTAATCGATTCCGAGCCATGTCACACAGTCTCCAATCATTGGTTACGACAGACACTTAGACTCGAACCAAGTAGTCTGCATCTACCAACATAGATAAGACTAGAAGTTAGTGGCTTCAAACACTGATGCCACATTTTGGTTTGGCCATCCCTAACCAATCAATCTTTACTGGTCCTCGATATAGAAACTTCTCGTCTAGCCCTGCCAGTTGAATCCAAAACACAATATCCGACTCCACTGTATCAGTGATATATTTCAAACGTACGTGTTTCACAGACATGCAGACCAGACAGCATCAAACCATAAAATAAGAAAATGAATTTCACAAGATTAAACTAAAGGCTGACGTAAGTTTAAGAGACTGTAGTTAATAGATCGGTAGAAAATCAAATTAGTGGTTAATAGTTCAAATGAAGGCCTATGATGAAAGGAATATATTTAAATAAATATAATATAATCAGAGGGGTTTCGTAGAGATTGTACTAAGTTAGTAATTAAATTCATGAGTCAATTGAAGCTAGACCACTATGGAAAACCTGGAAGCACTGGATGGCGACTCATCAGTGCGCATCCACGATCCCGTCCCGGAAGATCCGACTCAACCTATCAGTCTTGCGAGCGGACGCTTAACCTATAGACCACTAAGCCTGCATCGAACGGTGTCAATGTATAGCCTCAACCAATCCATTAAATTGCGCCACCGTCCATCACTGTCTTAAGTGAGTTACTATCTCACAACACTCCTTCCAGGTTTCCCATGGTGGTCTAGCTTCAATTGACTCATGAATTCAATTATTGTATATAATCTAGTTACTTAAAAGTTATAAAATAAGAAAATTGTAACGTCTATAAACAACTTCTAGAAGTTAGCGTTACTTTAATCTACTTGGGATACAAAAAATATCTTAAACGTATCCATACCAAGGTTAGACTTATTAGCACCAAGTAAATTAAGAATTGAGTAGAAAGTTATTGATAAATATACTTTTTGTTACAACCCGATGAGTAAAAAAATTGTATTTCTAGGGTTTCGTCACTTAATGTGAGTCACTTCTTCAGAGCAATAAATAACCGAATTAAATTACCACAAGTTTGGATAGTACGAAAGGAAACAATGCAGAAAATTTTTGGTACAATTAAAATCATAATAGGTCTGAATATATCAATGTCAATCGCTAGTCATTCTTTGTCAGAGTGAATTTGTATAATCTTTCACTGTATTAATTTGTGTGTCAGAATGTAGGTGCGTCTGTGTGTAGATTGTGTGCATAATAAATAAGATCAAATGTGGTTGTATGGATAAAAAGTCCATGATGAGTGCATATTCAGGAGTTCCTCCTGTTGAGAGCAGAGGAATTTAACATTATGTGGAAGGATTCGGCAACTCTCCTCTCTTTGTAGTTGAAAAAGCTAATGGTGGTTGCGCTGGCAACACGAGTGCGGGTAGTGAAGAATGTGTCAGTGTGGTACGTGCTGTTACGGGACGTGTTAAAAACTCGACTGTGATTGATCGAAAAGTGAAATCTCCGTCAAAACTAACGAGGAGTGAAGCGCCACTTGATACCGACATTGGTAATCATGCATCTCTAGTGAAAATTGAAAACCCCAATAAAACCTTCGCTGTTCCACATACTCCCGTTGTGGTTGTCCTGAGTGATGAAAAGTGGATTGCAGTACAGAGAAAAAGAAATGGAAGGAAGAAAGCTGAAAGCAATACTCACTTGGTTGGCAAATCATTGGTGAACTCCGATTCTGAGTCACACATTACACTACCGAATGCTGACAGAGAGAGAGAACTCCACCCTGGCGTGGCTGAGAAGAATTCAATCTCATCGAGTAATATTGTGAGTAATTTGCTGGAGTCAAACCGTTCTGATCCCAAAATTAAACACGCACATGATTTGGAGAAGCTCGGAGAATACATTCGCAGCATCTTATCAGCTAACTAAGGGAATTCAGGTCAGGAAGTTGGTTAGAATAGATAAGAGGACCGACGCAGTGTTAAATACGGACCATATAGATCCCATGAGGTGACCCTAGGGTCGAAGGTGCAACGTGATCTTTTGTTAAGTGGAGATCGTAATCACGACAATACCGACATTCTAGCAATAACTGACATGTCTCTTGAAGATAAAATGAAAAGGAAGACGGCACTCGTTGAAATAGAAACCCGTTGACCAAATGGTGAGGTAAACCTCCGGTTAGTGTCCTTACGGATAGTTAGGTATTAGAGGCAAATTCTACCAAGGCCTGTGTGGATAGGCTCTTCTCCCTAGGAGTTTTATATGCCAACTCTCGTAGTCCAAGAAATAAACTATATGGACTAGAGGCATTAGTGAACGAATTGGGGCCACTCAGTGTATCAGTGACAGAAACCTGGTCAGTCCAGGACTTCGACATTAATTCAGAATTATCCGGATACCACTACCTAAGAAGTGATAGATAGTAATGTAGGAAAGGAGGTGGCGTCGTTTTGTGCGTAGCCAACAATATAGATATCCACTCCCTCACTTGCGAATCCCATGAGAGTGGAACTTCTGAAGTTATTAGCTATGAGCTCACTATTGGATGTGGTACATTTCTACTCGGTGTCATCTGTCGCAGCCCAATCTGCTTAGCTGATGACTTTATTTTAGAGCACATTCTGTGCAAATAACAGATACTTGATATTAGGAGACTGTGATGCACTAAATATTAGTTGGACTCAGATGACAATGGAAGGATCTATAAACTCCTGTAGTGACCTACTCTTGTCAACAGAACGCGATTGGTTCGATGAAAACAATTATTATTATTATTATAACCAATTGTACCAGTGATTGTTTTACTGTGCTCGTTTGTTTAACCGTGCTAATGACAGATAATCACTCTCCCGTTGACTTTGAACTTGTACGAATTCGGTTACGCTTAGTAACCACGCTTGTACTCCTTTGGCACGATCTCGGTATTCTTTCGATACCACGAGATTGCCAACAAATACAACTCGACTACAGCCATCCTCTGCTTTCTGATATTGGCCTACGGGGATCTTATTGGTTAATTGGCACGTAGTCTTCTTGTAGTGGTGTTCATAGTCAATAGCGCGACTCGACTCCACGCCACCCTCCTTTGATAGTATATTCCTGATAACAGTAATAGAGTATACATTCAGTCAGCCAGTTAGCTACAACGGAGGACCAGGCACGTATATGCATCGGTCCAAGTTGCCATATCTCATTTGCACAACAAGATGAACGCCGATTTCATAGAAGTAGTTAATTCAGTGGTGACAATACATAAAAGAAAGATTGCATATAAGGACATAGTACAGGAGGAGAGAATTAGTTCTTAAAAAGAAAGGGCATGCCCTAGTACAACATGCATCGAAACCCACACGTTTTGGTGCAAAATAAGTTTTTTCTCTGTTGGACTTGGTAATCACTCACGTAACTGAATATATTGACAACCTAAATAGTCTCTCCCCATTAGTGATTAGCGATCACGCTGTTTTGAAATTCACGTCAACAGCTAGTGATGGAATTCTATCACTTCTGGTACAAGAAAATCCGTTAATATATGCAAGAAATGATAACAAAAAGTTGAAGCCTTATTGGAATATTTAAGTAATGAAGAACGACCACGGGTTCATTGTAATTGTGGCGGCTTGTTGGTAGACCCTGTAGTAATTGAGAAAGATACTGTCTTAAGGCTACTTCAGCATTTCAAACCTGATGATATTCGTCCTAGAATTATGAAAGCCCTATCAGATGTAATTGCTGAACCTTTAGTGACACTGTTTGATATGTCTCTGACGCAATCCAAAGTGTCCAGAGACTGGAAAGACGCGATAATTAGTCAGGTGCATAAGGTTAATAGTAGAAATTTAGCTAGTAACTATAGACCCGTTAGCTTAACTATTGCAGTTTTAAAAGTGATGGAAAATATTATTTGGATAGCTGTTATAAACTTTATGGAAGAGCTCAAGCTTTTATCCAGGAAAAAACATGATAACCTGTAAAAAGTGGAGTTTCCCAAGGCGCAATCCTCGGTCCTCTTCATTTTTTACTTAATGTAAATGAACTGCCAACTGTATTAAAGTCGTCCGTCCTACTCTGCGACGATGACATAAAGATTTGGAGACCCATGCACTATGCTAGATAGAGTAGTATTGCAGGGTGATTTCAGCTCATTGGTGGCATAGATGGGAAGGTGGTGACTGAAAGTAAATTCTAATAAGAGTGTGGTGACGCAATTAAATAACTAAATGATATGTATCGCCACACAATATGCGGATTCATGCCACACAAAGTAGGAAACCATAAAATTTTAGGAGTCATACTAAACAGTGATCTCAAAACTACCAGTCACTGTAAGACTGCTGCTTCAAAAGGCTATAGGGTGTTATGGTTTATTCGTAGGTCTTTCCAGTATTTAGATGACCACATTTGGAATGTGGGATTCAAGCAGCGAGTCCTTGTTTCAAGTATGAAGCAGATATACTGGAAAGAGTCCAACGACGACGGACTAACATGGTAAAGGCCTTTCTATCCTACCTTATAAAGACCGACTGAAACACTTTAACTTATTTCCGTTATCTTATTGTAGAATACGGCGTGACCTATTATTGGCTTATCTTATACTGAGCGATGGCCTTGGTATTAACATGTCTTATCTTTGGCTTCTATTTAGGACCGATAATTTTGGAACACATTTGAAGAAACTTCAGAAATCGTGATCAAATCGTTTACGTCTAAAGTTTCGTTTCTCGTACCGAGTACTGGATTACTAGAATTCTCTACCAGAACACGTAATATCAGCACTTTCTGTTGATATATTCAAAACGAGATTGGACTTCCACAGTGTTAGAAACTGCAAGGATTAATATAGGTGGATAGGCCTCTTATCTATTTGAAGCCTACATGAACACCGCGTATTATCAGCTGTTACGCTACCGTGTGGAGTATGTTGTATGTCAATTACTAAGGTTCTGATTCTTCCAGTTCCCTCGACTTTCGAACTAAGATTAAGATTTCGTGATATTACAAACAGAAAGAGTGGATATCGCTGTCAGACCTTTCGTTATTACTTCTGTATTTTCATGAAGACAAGTTGAGGTAGTGATATGTACTGATCAGTACTCAATTCTTGAGCAGGTGCCGAACATATCTCTTCCAAAGCGTTTTCCAGGGTTTGATTTGTAAATACTACTATGTCTGTTGCAGAAAAATCTAACTAAATTAAGACGGGAGGATACTAGTTAGTATAGACTGACTAGACTGCTACAACGTAGGACCAGGCACATACCGGCACACTTCATTAGCTCAGTAAGATGAACGCCGGATTCATAGAAGTAGTTAATTTGATGGTGTTAATATATAAAAGAAAGATAGCATATCAGGATATATTACCCCAATCTTCCAAGTTTGGGGAGATATTGGGGAATTTCCCCAGATCTGTGGAGATTTTTGGGTTTTGGTGGCATTTACCCAAAGTTTGCTATTCCGGCTTCCCCAAAATTGGGAGCTCGGGACAGTAAGAAAGAATTAGTTCGTAGAAAGAAAGTTATGAAGCGATTTTAATCTCATAGTTTAAGGGAAGACAGAGAGTGTATACACCTACGCCATTGTGATCGATTCTGAAAAAACCATCAACCTTTTTTAGCCCTAGTGAGCCTGTCTTCTTGACTGAAATCGTTTAGCCTCAAGTCTAGGTTAACTATTCCACCCCACATATATTTAGTGCTTGCAACTATTCACACATTACCTTGACCGTTTTTATACATTTATGCGTCTAATCACTTCCTGTATTTCATTGATGTTCATAAAAACTGACTTACTTTATTATCTTCGAAGTTTATGTATTGTATAACTCGAATCTACCCATTTTTGTCTGCTGCTCAACATTCGCATGTTTGAAATATAAGTATCCTAAATACAATTCACATTCATCCGCGTTGTGTCAATGTGATTTATCGACAGAATGTCTGCCAAGTAAATATGATTTACATTTCATTGGTTTTAATAATATTTGGTTGATATGAAGTGAACAACGAGCGAAAATAGTCTACTACTGTTCTGTTGTATCTTCACTAATCATTTGTTAAGCTATCGTAAAATATAGACCACTTTTGCCCTAGGTTTCTCTCTAGGTCAACCATTTATGACACAAAGCACTGGTTTAAACATTGTACACAATTTACTCACTGATTTCTCGTGCCGGAGGTGTTCTTTACGAAGTTTACAGAACAAAATGCGAATGCCGGTGCTTTAATCGAGTTAATGGATATGGAGGATCAGCCCAGGGGAGTTGGTAAACCCTGATACCAAACCAATGGTCCAAATAAGCTCCAGGATCCTGAGGGAAAGAATGGCGTATGAACCCAATGTTGGTCGCCAGCTACCATGGGAGCGTACCTCCTAACGTTGCTCCACTGCCTTTTGGATTGGACCTTAAGGTCAAAGGCTCGGGGGGTGGCCCCCTGAGTAAACCACCTGGTTCAGTTTGGGCGCCCGGGCAGTATTTCAACCGTCAAGCAAATCGAATGATAAAGTATGGTGCATATATATTCGGTGCCTCCTTGAACGAATATGCTTAAATAATAATAAAAGTGACTTACCGCGATAAAGTCTTGTATACCTGCGTAGCTTTCTGAATAACGCTTGAAAACTAACAAAATAAAGGGATCGGTATGTTTAATAAAATGATAATTCCACGACTCATGGTCGGGAGTAAAGACTAATATTAGTCTCTAATGAGTTAAATTAAGAGGACACTTGGTCATGTGTTCCTATTGTCTTTATTTTTTCTAGAACTTCCCCCTATTTGAATTTTGGAAAAGAGGCCTTCCAGATAGTATACACAGAAAGCATTAGGAACTTACCAAACTGATGAAACGAGTACATGTTGAAAGAAGCACTATAAAGTATTATTTGAATCGCGTGCATTGCTTGTCATCTATAACAGATATTGAAGAGAAACGTAAGTTCTGCTAAGGCTATGTAAAATTATAAATTGTATTTTTCATTGAAATTCCAATTATTCAAGGTTCATCCAATTTGTTGCTAAGTCGCTTTTATATATTCATTAATTACTAGCTTTAAAGTGTGTTCAAAATTATAACTATATATATGAATGTACAGCGTAAGTAAATGGTTTCGTCGAAAAGAAAATTTTCTTCGCTGAATTCTATTTTTCTTATTTAAAGACTAATCACCTAGATACTTAGCAAGGCAGCCGTTTTTATAAATGTTTCTTCACGTGGGTTGTGTGGCAATGATGTTACATTATACATCGAGTTCACCTGAGCAAAAACGTACCGAGAGGAATATAAACTCCTTATTGTGATTGACAAAATGAACGCTGAAAAGGACGTAGCGATGGTGCCATTCATCAAACATGATATCTGTAGATAAATTTTACGTAAGGTCAGCATTGTTGCTGACTTTTATGTAGTAAAAAGCGAGAGATGGTGGTTGCTAGTGTCAGTATAGACCTTTGTTCAATTAGGTGTTCAGATTTGTTTGGGTAGGTTTTCGCATGTACCACCTGCACTATTTATATTTTCACGTCTATGACAAATAGTTTTTGGTTTCAAGCACTTCTTTTATATACTTTCAGACAACTTTATACTAAATACGTTTTTGGCATTTCAAAAAGATGGTTGGACATTAGCACTACATCCACAAGTATGCAGATGTTTAGAAGAACTAATAACAGATGCAAACGTGGAGTGTATTGCTCTCTTGCTAAAAATTCTATCCAAAGATTGGGGTCGACTAATCAATAGCAAGTTTGCATATCATTTGCTTCACAAGGCATTGTTTAAATGTCAATCACCTGAATATAACGCCGACGAATTGATTGTTGATCATATACGAAGTTTCTGTACTCATATGAAAGAAAATCTGTCAGTCTATATAACCAATATTCATACAACGCATACATGTCGCATTTATCCACAAATTTTAGCTGGAGTTCCTTTAGAAAAGGACAAGAAAACAAGTATACTGCTAAATTAATAATATCATTTTTCAAAGATACTTATAAGTCATCTGTTCAACTTGTCACACCGTACGATGAAAATTATATTCAATCACTTAATGAGTTGTGTAAGGAGTTCTTATTTACGAAAGCATTGAAAAGTAGGTTTTTTTAGTGTTAAAACCATATCTTAATTAATACTATCTAGATCATGTGGTCGACGAACACCTCTGTCCATTTATTCAAGTATTATTGCTTGTTGCATCAGCTCGTCTTCCTGATGTATTTACGAAAAAGTTTAAAAAGGTTATGAAGTATTCTGGTTTGTTTAGTCTGAATTTACAAGAAGACGATTCGATTACAAGGTTAGTAAAAACACTTATTATTTTTATTCCTATGTATTAGGGAGAATTGGTTTCGTCTAAACTGTTAGTGTACATTAGTTAAAAATCTCTTGAGTTCATATTAGCTTTCATTTGTAACCAGTATAAAGTTCGTTTCATAACTAATCACTTGATTTTTCAGGGAGTTTCGAATAGTTGTCATGACTGTCATTGACATAAATACCGGAACGAGAGTTTTCTAAACAATGATTTACTTCACAATACATTGCTTTATGTATTCGGTTTTAAGTCATAATTTGTGAGGTCTGCCGACACTACCTGGTTGCTCGAACCTGAAGTAGTTCGAGGAGCATCTGAATTTATAATCTATTGATTAGAAGCTAATTGTTCTAACCACGAAGTAACTACTCTAGGGCTTTATTTCTGGATTTATTACATCCAAAGAATCTAAATAAATTGGGTGGAATTACATGCGTAATTGTAGTAAGTCAGTATATTATAGAAAAGCAGATTGAAATATATGTATTCTTAATTGCGAGGTCTCATCTTAACTATTTTTTCCGAAATTTCCATCGAATCAGTAATAAATAGTTTTGTTATCCATTTATTTTTCATATCTTTTGAAGACTATAGTTTTGCCAAGTAGTTTTTATACTTGTGATCTATGTACCCTGTTAATGTATAACGTAACGATACCGCCGATTAGAGAGCAGTGAATTATCGATCGGACCAATGATGCATAAAACCCCATATGAGCAGTCTAGAGTCCTTATCGGTCCTGCTTCCTGCTTAGCCCAACCAGTTAAGTCCAGAACGGCAATCTCAGCCTCTGCAATATGAATCATGTATTCCAAACATACTCGGTTTACATACCAACCAGACAGACCACATCGTACCATAAAATAGAAAATAACATTTGTACAAGATTAGCCAAATGTGGCTGTGAACGTGGGAGGTAGTAATTAATAGACACAGTATAACCCAAGAATGGTAAATGGTATAATAATAGTTCATGGGTCAAAATAAAGCTGATGATAAGAGGGACATGATTATAGTTATTTGCAATCATACGATAAAAATATACGCATAGTATTGGTTCATAAATGGATCCCAAAAGTTACCATTCATTATGCTTATCAGGATATAACAGTAGTAGTAATAATTATCTGGTGCGTGCAGGATGTATTATGACTTTTAAAGTTATGTTCGTCCACGGCATTGTTACGTCCTGTACTTGATTACGGCAGAATACGATATAGAACTAAGGGCACTCGAACGTGTAGAATCCTACAGTTGCAAATCAGATGGAAGAAGCAAAGGAAGTGACTATTGGGTAAGGTTCAAAAATGCATGGGAAAACATTGGTATTTGTAGTTATTAGCGTTGGCTATGACATCATTATAATTTAACCAATCTTCAAGGAAGCAGGTTATGCTACCGTCCAATCGTTGCATGCCACGTTGATGTTCTAGAAATCTCCATCAGGTTCTGACTGGGTGCAATCTTTTCGGCTCCTTTAAAGCATCTGGATGCTTCTTCGTGCTTCTAAAGAGCCATCCTAACAAACATGACTAAGTAGATTGATTGCGAATGCTGAAACCTTAAGCATACTTTCAGTGTTAGTCAGATGGTATTTCCTGTCGATTTTCAGTAGTATTTTCAATAAATTTACAGCCAACACTAATAATTTTTTTATTACTCACGGCTACCACTGATCACAGTCCTCTTAGGTAGTAAAGTGCAACTTCAGACTGCGAACATTAACATTTTGTCAACCAGTCAGTTAAAACGCGTTGGACCAGGCACATATGTGCATCGGTCCAAGTTGCCACACATTTAGTACGTTGACAAAGATATAACGTACCCTCTTCTTTTAACGGAACTGCGTTTACATGCAAGTTTATGGCCTAGTGATTAATGTGTTAAAATTTTCAACTACTTGTTTACAGGTTCAAACTCCGCCCCATTTTTTTCACTCTAGAAAGTGAGGTAGTATTACTTATCTGGTAGTCTGAGGATATTCTATATGATGACAGTCCTAGGGATACAGTTGTGATTCGCGAACGTATTTCTCGTTAGCTTACTGCTATCACACTTTTCCTATTTCAGATATCTTGGTTCTTATACTCACCCAGTTGCCACCTACTTTGCTGAACTTCTCGTGGAGGTTATGCCAGGGGTTAATTTTGCAGAATTTTTAAACACTCATATTTTATCAGAGTGTTCACTCTCTTTGGATAGCAATGATTCAAATCCCGTAACAGTAGCAGATCTTCTTATGTCAAATCCAACAGCCAGTCGTGTGTTACGAGCGGTCATTCGACGTTTAGTAAAACCAGTTGATATTAAAAACTTTTTCACTGTTATTCAATCGTGCAAAAGTAATAAATTTGGGATACGTAGCATTATTCCCAATAAACAGCATGGTATATTAACAGATTTAGCTGATTTATGTATCAGGCATCCTTCTGAAGAATTTCAACGTACATTCCTACGAGTAAACATTTTATATATTATATATATTAACATTTGTATTATTAGTGAAATAGCTTGTGTTTTGAAATATCCTAATCCATTTCAAGCCTATATTGTTCTTATTCAGATTATTATGTATATACAACTATTAGAGACTAAGTGAATTCGGTGTTCATCTTATTGTGCTAATGAGGTGTGGCAACTTGGATCGATGCATATATGTGCCTGGTTCTACGTTGTAGCTGACTGACTGACTGAATAGAGATTAAGAAAAGACCAACCGTACTCGGACTAAGATATCGAATTTATTTATGACTAGTGGGCATGATCATTACTCATCAAAAATGTGACCATTTGAATATACATTCTTCTTCAAATTGGCTGATTTATATATAATGTTAAGTAGCAAGTTATTTATTCATATCAACTATATTATTGTTTATCATTCCATCAATAAGAATTTGTAATTTCTTCATTGTAAGGACTTACCATTGATTATCCTGCTTCGGTTTGGGCACCCGGGCAGTATTACAGCCCTCACACAAATCAAATGGGATTTGTGTGGCGCATATGTATCTGGTGCTCCCTTGTACCAGTATTTATGTGTTCAAATAAATAAATAAACCATTGATTACAACTCCTCTATACAACATCATTTTATTGTTTAATATTCTTCACTTATTCAACCCATCCCAATTTCCTACTTCTTATCATACTTGTTTTAAGTCATTCGATTTATGATAACATTCTGTGTGTTAGTTTTATTTGTTTTCCAAAACAAAAACTGTTGAAAAGATCAGTGGTTATCCTTTTCCAAAGAAAAATGTTTATGTAACTTGACTAACGCTTTTGAGAAAAGAGAACTATTTCTAGGATAACTAAATCAGTCGTTTTCACGAACCAAAGATTTTATAATGATAATCTGCACGCCTGAAGTTCCTGGGTCCAACTCCTGCGTATGGGATTATCGATACGCACTGTTGAGAAGTCTCGTGCTAAGATAAAAAACTCATCCACTACTTCTAGGTTTCAAATCTTGACCATAGCTGCTACCTTGACGTGGTGATCGGGATCTCCTATCATGATGACCAAACCAAGCTATATTGGCTGGAACATATGTTCCTGCAGGTTCTACGATGCCAGACAGGTCGATTGGTGAACGGTAAGACTAAAAGCAGGAACTCAAGGTCTGAGGGTGAAGTCGTACTGTTGACTATAGAAGGGTAGGACAGCAGTAAGGTGTTTCCCTCGGACAACCAGCATCTGCAGTGATGCTACCTTCCCATAAGGAAGGAAGGGGTTAGAAATGGTCGACCTTAAAAATATCACATCTCATTTTACCTCACGGATTTCGTCTCCGGCAGTTAGGCCCTTTGAAGAACGGAGCTAACACGTTAAAATACGTCCCATGGAAAGGCGGTGCGCAACCGGCCTCAAACAGTTGTCCTTTGAACTCTGTGGTCACACTCCCAGGTCTTTAAGACCAACACTAATTCAACTTCCTTTTCAGGTTCCTCAAGAAATACCCTTCCAAGGTGTGGGCAAACGGGAACTGATATCAACCCTCATACTTGTAACAACACATGAGGTTTGAAATGATGGTCTAATTTATATTGATTCATGATTTCAATGAAATATATCATCATTATTGTTGTTTATTTATTTATTTATTCAACATTTCTAGTTGCTACCGTCAATTTTTGGTTTTACTGAAAAACATTCTTCTTCAAAATCTAAAGAAGATTTATTCATTCGTTGTCTTGTTGGAATGATATCTCTAAGTGAATTAAATGAATACATCAATAATCAATCAGTACAAGAAAAGAATAATAATAATAATAATAATAATAATGATAATCACTACTCTGACACTAAAGAAGATCTAATCAATCCAGTCACTGTACCAGGATGTTTATTTGTTGAAAGTTTATTTAAATTCACTTATACTCATCCTATTAAAGTGATTAATAGTTTATTAAGTCAATCTTCTAAACGTTTAATTGTATGGGCACAACATTATCAATTATCCAGGTTATTAGAAGCGATAATTTTATCAGAATGTGTCATTAATGAATTGAAAATTACATTATTGAAATCTTTAATGGTTAGTTGATGTTATATTACTTTGAAAAATAATATATATATATATATATATATATATATATATATATATATATATATATATATATTACTTACGCCTGTTACTCCCAATGGAGCATAGGCCGCCGACCAGCATTCTCCAACCCACTCTGTCCTGGGCCTTCTTCTCTAGTTCCATCCAATTCTTGTTCATTTTTCTCATGTCTGTCTCCATTTCTCGGCGTAATGTATTCTTTGGTCTTCCTCTCCTCCTTCGACCTTGAGGATTCCATATGAGGGCTTGTCTTGTGACGCAGTTCGGTGCTTTCCTCAATGTGTGTCCTATCCACTTCCAGCGTTTCTTCCTGATTTCTTCCTCCACTGGGATCTGATTTGTTCTCTCCCACAGTAGGTTGTTGCTTATAGTGTCCGGCCAGCGGATCTGAAGTATTTTGCGTAGACAACTGTTAATAAACACCTGTATCTTTTGGACGATGGATTTCGTGGTTTTCCAGGTTTCCGCCCCATACAGTAGAACTGTTTTGACATTTGTATTGAAAATTCTGACTTTGGTGTTGGTTGCTAATTGTTTTGAGTTCCAGATATTCTTCAGTTGTAAATATGCTGCTCTTGCTTTGCCAATCCGTGCCTTCACATCTGCATCAGATCCACCGTGTTCATCACTAATGCTGCCCAAATATTTAAAGGTTTTTACATCTTCCAAATCTTGTCCGTCAATTGTGATTGGATTGGTGCATGCTGTGTTGTATCGAAGAATCTTGCTTTTCCCTTTGTGTATATTGAGACCTATTGCTGCTGAGGCTGCAGCTACACTGGTTGTCTTCTCCTGCATTTGTTGTTGCGTATGCGATAGAAGAGCCAGATCATCTGCGAAGTCTAGATCGTTCAGCTGCATCCTAGCTATCCACTGTATCCCGTGCTTCCCTTCAGATGTTGATGTCTTCATGATCCAGTCGATCACCAGGAGAAAGAGAAAGGGTGAGAGTAAGCAACCTTGCCTGACACCGGTCTTTACTTCGAACGACTTTGTCAACTGTCCTCCATGCACGATTTTGCAGTTTAATCCATCATAGGAATTCTGTATGATATTGACTATCTTCTGAGGCACGCCATAGTGTCGAAGATGCTTCCATAGGGTTGTTCTGTCCACGCTATCAAATGCTTTTTCGTAGTCGATGAAGTTGATATAGAGTGATGAATTCCATTCAATTGATTGTTCCACAATGATCCGTGGTGTTGCGATTTGGTCTGTGCACGATCTATCCTTACGGAATCCTGCCTGTTGGTCTCGAAGTTGTGCGTCTACGGAGTCCTTCATCCTGTTTAACAATACCCTGTTGAAGACTTTTCCTGGTATTGAGAGAAGAGTGATTCCCCTGTAGTTGTCACAGTTTCTGAGATCGCCTTTCTTTGGTATTTTGACCAGAGGTCCTTCTTTCCAGTCTTTTGGTACCTGTTCCTCATCCCAGATCTTTCTGAAGAGAGTTTGGAGTATCCTTGCAGTTGCCGCTACGTCTGCTTTCAGTGCCTCTGCTGGAATGCTGTCTAGTCCTGCTGCTTTGCCACTCTTGATTTGTCTGATAGCCATGCTGATTTCTTCAATTGTCGGTGCGCCAACATCAATTGGGAGGTCCGTGAGTGCTGCTTCGATGTTGGGTGGGTTCAGTGGAGCTGGTCGATTCAAGAGTTCTTTGAAGTGTTCTACCCACCTGTTTCGTTGTTCTTCAATGTTGGTGATTATCTTGCCTTCCTTGTTTTTCACTGGTCGTTCTGGTTTACGGTGATTTCCAGAGAGTTTCTTTGTTGTTTCATACAGTTGTCTCAAGTTTCCTTCTCTGGCAGCCTTTTCCGCCGTCAATGCCAAATCTTCCACATATTTACGTTTGTCAGTTCTGATGCTCCTTTTCACTTGCTTATTTACTTCTGTGTATTCAGCCTGTGCCTTGACTTTTTCTGCTCTTGTTCGATTGGTATTGATTGCTGCTTTCTTGTTCCTCCTTTCTTGAATCTTATCCAGTGTATCGATCGTGATCCAATCCTTGTGATGGTGCTTCTTTTGGCCCAGAACCTCATGACATGTTGAAGTGATTGCCTCTTTTATCTCTTTCCAGTTGCTCTCCATAGTAGTTCCCTCTCCATAGAGCAGATCATGAAAGGCCTGGAACTTATTGCTGAGGGTTATCTTGAATTTGTTGAGTTTGTCATTATCCCGAAGAAGAGCCGTATTAAACTTTTGTGATATTGTCCTCCCCGTTGTCCAGTGCCTCTTGAGTTTCAATTTCATCTTGGCGACCAGCAAGTGATGATCTGATGCTATATCGGCTCCTCTCTTTGTTCTCACGTCCTCCATCGTCCTCCTGAACTTTTTGTTGATGCAGATATGGTCGATTTGGTTCTGTGTGCTGTGATCCGGTGAAGTCCATGTGGTTTTGTGGATGCGTTTATGTGGGAATATAGTGCCGCCTATGACCAGTTTATTGAAGGCACATAGATTTGCAAATCTCTCACCATTTTCGTTCCTTTCTCCCAGTCCGTGTCGTCCCATGATCTCTTCATATCCGGTGTTGTCAATTCTAACCTTGGCATTAAGGTCTCCCATCAGAATAGTCAGGTCTTTAGTTGGGCACTTCTCGACGATTGACTGCAGCCTATCGTAGAATTGATCTTTAGCGTCTTCATTGTAGTCGTTGGTAGGCGCGTAGCATTGGATGACGTTCATTGTAATGCCCTCTTTCTTTGTTTTGAAGGAGGCTTTGATGATCCTTGGTCCATGAGATTCCCATCCTATAAGTGCATTTTGTGCTTGTTTGGACAGCATCAATGCAACTCCTTGTGTATGTAGAGCATTTTCTTGTTCATGTCCGGAGTATAACAGCAGCTCCCCTGAAGCTAGTCGTTGTTGTCCAACTTGCGTCCAATGTGTTTCACTGATCCCAAGCACCTCTAAATTGTATCTCCTCATTTCTGCAGCAATTTGGAAAACTCTTCCAGTCTCCCACATTGTGCGAGCATTCCATGTACCTAAATAAGTGGTTGCTCTGGTTGTCAGAAGGGGCATCGGCCTCGTGACTTCCGAAGAAACTCGGCTTTCATCATGAGGCGTCATAATTCTTCTAAACGAAGACCTCCTGACTCCCAGGGCAGAGTTTAAATGGTTTGAATAATTTTTTCTGGTTAGCGTTTTTTAGCGAGTTAGTTTTCTACGGGATGGGGTCGCTAACTCCATGCCCAACCCTCCTCCTTTATCCGGGCTTGGGACCGGCAGTAGCCCCCGGAAAGGGGCTCCAGGCGGAGTTATATATATATATATATTGTTGGTGAGACTATTTATTTATTTTATTTCAACACATAGGTATAGGTATAAGGAGGCACCAAATACATATGCTCCACATGAATCTCAATTGATTTATGTAAGGGCTGTGATACTGCACGGGTGCCCAAACCGAACCAGTGGTTTTCTTAGGGGACCACACCCCGAGCCTTCGACCTGAACGTCTGACCCACAAGGCAGTGGAGCATTGCAAGGAGATGCAGTCCCATGGTAGCCGGTGACCAACGATTGGTGCATACACCATTTGTTCCTTCAGGATACTGGAGTTAGCCCATGTGCACAATCGGTTTGGGATCCGGTATAGCGCCGGACATTCGCTTTTGGTCCTCTCATTTTCGTAAACAATATCCGTGGCTCGTGAAGGCAGTGAGTAGAACTTGCCTGGCAGAGGCTATATACGCTTGGCCATGTGAGAGCATTTGGAGAGGGAGAGCGGACTCTCCCCACTCTCGGCCGTACCAGGGTATTTGGGGGCATATATATATATATATATATATATATATATATATATATATATATATATATATTGTTGGTGAGATTATAATTTATGGACACGAACCAATCAGAAGAGGGTATAAAATAAAATAGGTCTTGGATTTTTTGACGCAAATTTTATTCATCCATTTAAGTAAATAGAGTTCTAGTATTATAGTTAATGTCAATTTATGATGAACATTCTAAACCTAATTCTTAACTCTTACCATCAACTGTAAATCAGGATTCTAATTCTGTACATTGGTTTCTAAACCTCAGTTGGTTCTAGTTATTAGATGGATACTGTCAAGGTCAGTTTAGCGTTGTTCAAATATCATCCATAAATTCTAGTCTCACTATAATATTTTGTTCTTCTGATATAATGGTTATGTTTTAGCTTATGGCTTTCTTACGCTAACAAATTTTCATTCGGATATACCTTGGAGTATCTAGTGGTGAAGTTCAGGACGTATAGTTTATGTTGCTTCTAATTATAATCGACTGGAACTCAATAATGAGTATATATTCATTTAGTCAATTTTAAGCTACATTTCTCTTAGCCGCAGTTATTTCGAAAAAAAAAACTATATTGTATTGAAAGAGCCTCTGACCAACGGTTAAATGGGGTCATTCATTCAGGCAAAAATAACAAATGCCTTCAGTGAACAGTTTACGCATAAAAATAGGAATGCAAATTTACAAAAATATAAACAACAAAATGACTAGTATGGTTTGAGTTAATTCATCGTTGATGTTTTTTAACTGAATTTTGATTAGTTTTATTTATTTATTTGAACACATAAATATTGGTACAAGGGGGGCACCAAATATATATGCGCCACACAAACAATGATAATTTGAGGAGAAGGAGAAAAAAAAAGTAATGAACGTGGGGAATTATAAAAAAAAAAGAGAGAGAACAATGGTGGGGGAAACGGAAAGGTACAATCAGAAGAAATCTTTCAGTTAAGGAAGATACAACCACTTTTCGCGAAGAAAGTAAAAGAAGGTTACAGCACGATCGCCATTGGCTTCTATTCTGAGCCATATCTGATAACGTCTCTAGCCACTGTGTTACATCATCTCTAGGACCCCAGCCAGGAAGTCGTGAAGGACCAACAGAAGCTAGCCCTTTGCAGCTTTCTTTCATACCACGACACCATGTCATATACTGACCACCTCTCCGCTTTTTCCAACCAGTCCCAGAGTCGGCAAATAATGCACGACGTGGAATTCTCTGGGACGACATTCGTAGAACATGTCCAAGACACCGAAGTCGGTGTTTCAAGATGGTGACACCAATTGGATTGTTGTCTCTGTGCCTGAACACTCGATGCCGAACCTCTGCATTACTGACATGGTGTTGCCACTGGATGTCAGCAATCCTTCGGAGACAACGATGATCGAACACAGAGAGTCGTCTAACATCCTCACCTCGGTGAGGCCAGGTTGGTATATAGAAGCATGCTGTCCGGATTGCCTTGTTATAACTATTATGACACAGGTTTTCATAAAAACGATGAGTTGTAGCTACCAGTAGAATCTAGAACAGATGTTTCATTTTATTTGGGACTCGTCAGGTGGATGTCTTTGCATTCCGAAGTTGATGTTTACTCCAAGACTCGAACCCAAAACTATGATATATTTGTCCAAGTCGGCCTTGTACAAGATGAAGTCTTTATAATGAATCAATAATTTAATAGAATTATTGACTTTATTTTCGAACTAATAAAATTTTCTAATGGAGCATTCCAGAATTTCAACCGAACACATTTTATGAGACAAAACTAATATTCATATCAGTCAACCAGTTCTCATACTGGACATAGGTGGTGGGCCTGTACAAATGTACATTAGGCCAAGTTCTCATACCATACTAGCACAACAAGACGCATGGTAGAGGATTCGTGATAACTGGATTTCAGTAAGAAAAGCTAAACGTTGAGAGTATGGTTCTGTGCCAGCCTCTGCCAGGAAAGTCCTACTCACTGCCTTCTCGTGACAGGGTGTTGTCTACGAAAATGAGAGGACGAAAAGCGAATGTTGCACATGGGCTTGCTCCAGTATCCTGAAGGAACAAATGGCGTATGCACCAATCGTAGGTCACCGGCTACCATGGGACTGCATCTCCTTACAATGCTCCACTGCCTTGTGGGTCAGACGTTCAGGTCGAAGGCTCGGGGTGTGTCCACCTAAAAAAACCACCTGGTTCGGTTTGGGCACCGGTGCAGTATCACAGACCACACACAAATAAAATGTTGTGTGGCGCATATGTATTTGGTGCCCTCTTGTACCAATATTTATATGTTCAAATAATAATGGTTCTGTGTGAACGTATGCATAAAGGAATAATGAATGTCAATATCTACGGGAAGACATAAAGTGGATACATTCACGCCACTGGCTGACTCTAAGCCATGTTAATCCAAAGTCTACAATATCAGTCATATGTTTATGTATATAAATTAAGTAGCCAATTTACTATAACGTAACAAATGTTTATCCAAGTATAAAAGTGTTAGTCATTAAGTAATCAAAAACACTTTATTGCTTTGATTCTATTTTCGATGAAATTTTTTCTCATCTTCTATTTTGATAATAAAAACTATTTTTATAATTAGCTATTTCTTTAATTCGAGTACATATTTTTCTTTTTTACACATATAGAATGGCTTCTCTGTATTGGCATGTCATCGTAGCGGTAGTCATGTCATTGAAGCATTATGGACGGCTACAAATACTTTACCTCAATCAATAATTTATAAAGAATTAATGGCAGAACAATTAACTAATACTACTAATCATCTTCATTCACATAAATATGGACATTTTATTTATAATAAGTTATCTTTAGAACTTTATAAGAATAATAAAACTCTTTGGTTAACTCGTAATAAATCAACTCAAGCAATGAATAATAAACGGCTTGCTGTTGTTGAAAAATCACAAGGTAAAGTTTGTTTATTCACTAAAGCGATTGTTTGAAAAGTTTTCTTACAAAGCCACAACTGGAGACTTCGATATAAAGGTCTAATCCACAAGGTAGTGGAGCATCGTTAGGAGATGCAGTTCCATAGTATCTTGTGGCCGATAATTGATTCATAAGATTCTATCGCAGTGTTTGTCAATGAAAGGAGTACCAAGGAAGTATATTAACCTTATAAAGGCTCTCTACTCGAACACAACTGGTCGAGTGAGAGGTTATGGCGAACTGTCATCATAACTGATTACCTCAAGTGGTGTTCGTTAGGGCTGTCCACTCTCTCCATTCTTGTTTAACTTTGTCCTTGACTTGCTTTTAGAGATGACACTTTCCTCATCTAAATTTCCAGGAGTTGAGCTTCTACCGGGAGATCCACTTGTTGACTTAGAATATGCCGATGACATAGTTCTATTTGGTGAAGACGCTGACAAAATGCAGAGTCTGCTGACCACTCTAAGCAACAATGCAGGCATGATCAGGATGCGATTTTCTACCTCGAAATGCAAAATGTTACTTCAGGATTGGGTTGCATCGACACCCGAACTAGTGATAGGGAGTGAAGTAGTTGAGCGTGTCGACCGCTTCACTTATCTCGGAAGTCTCATCAGCCCTTGCGGTCTGGTGTGTGACGAAATCTCGGTACGGATACAGAAGGCTCGACTAGCTTTTGCCAACTTGCGTCATTTATGGCGTAGGCGAGATATCCATCTATCAACCAAAGGACTTGTTTACTGTGCAGCAGTTCGTTCCGTCCTACTTTATGGCTGTGAAACATGGCCGGCAAGAGTAGAGGATATTCGTAGGTTACTAGTATTTGATCATAGGTGTCTTCGAAACATTGTTCATATATCCTGGGACCACCGAGTAAGCATCTCAGTTGTTAGGAAACGGGTACTAGTTAAGGATGGCAAAATTACTAGGGAATGATGGTTATGAATCTTCATCGACTGAGATGGTTAGGCCACGTGCTGCGTATGCCTGAACACCGATTACCACAACGTGCGATGTTTTATGGTGTAGGAATAGGTTGGAAGAAAGCTAGGGGCGGCCAGACCAAAACCATGAAGTCACTGACAAGTGGACCGAGCCATATTGGTAGGTGTAGACTACTTGGTTGGGGTCGGCGAGATGATAGCAACCGATGGTTAGAGACCTTGATTGACATGGCTCAAAATCGTTTGCAATGGTGCAGGTGCATCCACTCTTTGTGTTCTCCCAAATTCTAATTTTCTGAATTCTTCATGTCTTTTATTTTCTTTCCAAATTTATTTCACTGAATCATACTCCTTGAATAACATCTTTAAACCCTAATGTTCCCGACTATCGCTTATACTTTTACTACTTCTAACACTATGAGATCGACAACTGCATCTCTATGCTAATGTGGTATGGCAACATGAACTGATGTACGTCCGTACGTACAAAGTTTTACGTTGTTGACTGACTGACTGTAGGAATCACTCAAAATATACTTTAATCATTAATGTTAAAAAAGAAAGAAGAAGAAATAACCGATATTTTATTTTGAATTGTTTTCTTTTATAGATATTAAACGACCACGAAAATCACTCCAATAAACTTTTTGTACATTCAATGTAATATCATGATTGTATAATACCTGAAAATGAAAGTTGTATCATTTTTTTTTTTTGATATACAAAGAAATAATCATTATTTTTTTGATAAAATATTGATTTTTGTTTTTATCGATTTAATATTTGTTTCGGATATCGAACAGATAGATATGAAAGTAAAGTGGTGGTAACTTTAATAGTTAGGGTATCTAACTTTTTTTTTTAACCATTTGTTAGCGGGATATAACTTGTGACCTGAATGCCCTGTTAATGGATAACGTGTTGATACCGTCAATTAGGGAACAGTGAATGATCGATCGAATCAATCACGTGTAAAACTCGTATGAGAAGTCTAGAGTTTTGATTGTTCTCTCTTCCTGTCTGGTCCAGCTAGTTAAGTCCAGAACACCAATCTCAGCCTCTGCAATATGAATCATGTATTTCAAACATACTCGGTTTATATATCAATCAGACAGACCACATCGTACTTTAAAATATGAAACAAGATTTGGCCAAATGTGGCTGTGAATGTGGGAAGTAGTAATTGATAGACAGGGTATAATTCAAGAATGGTAAATCGTATAATAACAGTTCATAGGTCAAAATAAACCTTATAATAAGAGAGACATGAATATGAATAGTTAAGTTACATAACAATTATACAAAAAAAATATACGCATAGTATTGGTCGATAAATGGATCCTAAAAGTTACCATTCATTATTCTTATCGGGGCATAACATATAGATTAGATTGAAGCATGTTCAATGCACGATTGAGTTGCTGCACGCTGATTGGATAAGAATTAGCCAATAAGAGACTGATCAATTACAGTCCTAAGTATCAATCGGTAGATTCAAGTAAACAATACTAAATGAATGAAATAATAATTTAGACATGGATTATTGTTACATCGAAGAGTTATTTTTGTTAATTTACGAGTAACTTTTGAGACATATTATTGAACTAAGATTATCTATACATTCTTATTGTATAAGTATTTATTAACTAGATTGGGTAGATCTACATTCCTCTTATGATAAGCTTTAATTTGACTTATAGACTATTTCAATAGTTGAAATCATGAATCAATTGAAGCTAGACCACCATGAAAAACCTGGAAGCACCGGACGGTCGTTTCGTCCTACTATGGGACTTCTCAACAGTGCGCATCCACGACCTCGCACCCTGCGGGATTCGAACCCAGGACCTACTGGTTTCGCGCGCGAGCACTTGACCACTAGACCGGCATCCAACGGTGTTAATGTCTAACTTCAACCAATCCACGAAGTTGCGCCACCGTCACCATTGTCTTCAGTGAGCTGATATCTCACAATAGACCTGGTTGAACTCCATTGGTCACGGCTTCTCACTAGAACTCCAGGAGTCCCATACTAGGACGAAACGGCCGTCCAGTGCTTACAGGTTTCCCATGGTGGTCTAGCCTCAATTGATTCATGATTTCAACTATTGAAATTACCAATTCTCCACAAAATCCATTCTAGTTATAGACTATTATTATATGATTTAGTGTTTTTAAGTTATGTTCAGTTTATTGATTACTGTCTCTCACGTTGACAGCCACTTTTTGACTTTGTTGAGTCGGCTTTCCGAGAACTACAACGGAACCTCCAGAGGCCCTGAAGGAGCCAAATAGTCCTAGCCAATCAGAGCATGATGAAGCCTTCTAGAATATCAACGTGGCGTACTACTATTGGTCAGTAGCATAATATGTCTTTTAGCGGATTGGCCAAAAATATGATGTTGATTTAACAAGTGTTAACATCTTTAAATAGTCGTGAACTTTTGGAGTAAAGTATTTTTCCGCTTATTTTGCGCCTTTTTCTCTCGAGCTTAGGTCGCTGCATAGTTCTAGCTTGCGGGTTACCAGAATAGCTTAGGAACCGAATAAGCAATCAAATTAACAAGACTTATCAGACTTAATCATGTATAAATGTTATTTCCTATTTTATGGTGCGATGCGATCTCTTTGCCTGGTATGTTTGAAATAAATAATTTGTATAGTGGAAGCTATTATTGATGTCCTCTGGACTTAGTTCGATGAGTTAGACGAACAAAGAACCGGTTGAACGTCATTGGTTTAGTGTGTAGTGTCAGTTATTATGTTGACCCATATACCTTATTTTAGCTTTCGGACAGCTCAATGTATTCATTCTACTTGAGTCACATTCTGATCTTGTTAATTAATCGCTTATCAATCTTGACTGTTGTTGGGGACGATAGATCCCTAAAAACTCATATTTTGTAATTTTATCTTTGTAGAGCTTGTATGCAGATGTATGCATGGGCATTTCTTACCACTCATGCACATAGCCGATTGACGAACTTATCGATTAAATGTTTAAAAGCTCCGTGGCAATATCGATATATATATATATATATATATATATATATGTTTTAAAATTGTGTTTGTTGAATCGCTGGTTTTCTGATTGTTGCAGAATATACTTCCATTCTAAGCTTGGACTTTTCCCTCTAGATAGCGGGGCTGGAACGCATCAATACCTAGCTTACTGGTCTTTGGTCACCGAGTCTTGTTTCTCGTTCGCAGATTAAGTGAATTCGTGATAGCTTCAAACCTAGCAACTATTTTTATATAAGCGCTTAGATATGTGTTACACTTCTTATCCCATTACTCATCACATGTTTGTAACTTATTTTTGTGTAACTATAAATATTGATTAACATTTGATTAAATGAGAATTAGCTTATCCACCATCTCTATTACACGTCATTTCGCTTCTATCTATTTTATCTGCTGCATATAAAAAGTATATGTACTCAAAATGTTCATTCTCGTTATTTGATTAACGCAATTGATTATATAAGAGGATAGGCGATAAAAATCATTCATGTGATCTATTTCAAGTCAAATGTCTTGGATCATTAAAAGTGTACAGTATAATCGTGACAACTAACTGAGATGGACAACACTTTACATTAAAATAAATAAAAAAATTCTTTTTTTTTTTCTTATTCATTTATAAATGGAATAACAATTTCATTTTTTTTTCTTTTTTCTAAAAAAAAAACAGTCTAAATTACAAAAAACAAACAAACAAAAATAATAATTTTCTTACAAAATAATAATAATAATGATTATCCATGGAAGACTATTTCAATGATCGACTTGTATACACGTACACGTACACGTATACACACATGTAGACGTAGACGTCGACGTCGACGTAGACCAAGCATGAATTGATCATCTTTTTACAATAATAATAATAATTGGATCATTTAAAAGTAGGATCATCGTTTGTTTTTTTTAAAAGATCAAATATTGGTAGCAGAATTCATTATATGCATGTATAATAGAATTTGTAAAGTTCATATATATATTTATATATATATATACTAATCATAATCATATATAGAATATAAAAGATATTTCATTTATATTCAATAAATTTTCACATTATCATTTTATAATCTTATTGATCAAATCGGATTATTAAGAAGAATCTGATAAACTTGTCTTATTATTATTGTTGTGGTTGTTGTTGTTATTGTCATTGTTATTGAAATCTGATGAGAATAATGTAATCAATCGATTAGGTCGAGATTCTAACATTGTATTTAATTTTGTATGAGATTGAGAAAGTGAATTAATCCAACGTAAATTAGTGAAATTTGTTATTGGTGGTATTGGAAGACGATGACGGCAAGATTTTGGACTATATGATCGATAATTATGATTATAATTTAATTTTAATGAATCTTCTTTATATTCTTGAGCAAATTGTTCTTTCATTAACTATATATATATATATTCATTGAATAAAATTTGAAGAAGAAAAAAAGAAAAAAGAAAGATGATATACAATGAATTTCAATGGTCTCTAGAAGTTAAGCATTCGCATATAACACTAGACTGATAGGTCGCCCCCAAATGCCCTGGTATGGACGAGAGTGAGGTGGGCCGGCTCTCCCTCTCGAAATGCTCTCACATGGCTACGCGTATATAATCTCTGCCAGGGAAGTCCTACTCACTGCATTCTCGTGGCTGGGGTGTTGTTTACAAAAATGAGAGGACGAAAAGCGAATGTCCGGCGCTTTAACCGGACCCCAAACCAATGGTGCACATGGGCTCCAGTATCCTGAGGGAACAAATGGCGTATGAACCAATCGTTGGTCACCGGCTACCATGGGACTGCATCTCCTCACGATGCTCAACTGTCTTGTGGGTCAGACATTCAGGTCAAAGGCTCGGGGTGTGTCCCCCTAAGAAAACCACCTGCTTCGGTTTGGGCACCCGGGCAGTATCACAGCCCACGCACAAATAAAATGAAAATTTGCGTGGCGTATATATATTTGGTGCCCTCTTGTACCAATATTTATGTGTTCAAGTAAATAAATAAATAAGACTGATAGATTAGTCAGTCTTGAGTGCTGTTAGAGGTATGAGGGGCGGTTATTACTTCTCGGTTGCCTATACCGTGGAAGGGTTCTGCGGGAGGTACTTGAAAAGGAAATTGGACTAGAGTTCGTCATAGTGACCTGAGAGAGTGAACGCAGTGCCCAAGGGACAACTGCTTGAGGTCGGTCACACAAGACCTTTTTATGAGTAATTTTTGTGTTAGCTCCTTAGTTGTTGAGACCTTACCGCCGGAGACGGATATCCGTGGGATAAGGCGAGGTGTGCATTTTTAGGGTCGACCTTTTCTAGCCCCACTTTTCCTTGTGGGAATGCAGCATCGCTGCTATGCTGGTTTTATGAAATAAAAACATTACTGCTGTCACACCTCTGTAGAGTCAGCACTACGACTTCGCCTTCGGACCTTGGATTTGTTGCTTTTAGTCTTACCGCTCTTCAACCGACCTGTCTGGCATGGTAGGACCTTGAGGAACGGTTGTTCCAGCCAGTATAGCTCATTTGCTTTATCACGATAGGCAAGCCCGGCCACATCAAGGTAGCAACAACGGCCGGGACTGATAGGTCCTGGGTTCGAATCTCACGAGACGGGATTGTATATGAGCACTGTTAAGGATTTTCACAATAGGACGAAAAGGTCGTTATTTTGTTATATAATTCAGCGAATACTTGTACAGGATATCTCCACAAAATGTTGTAATCATACTGTTATTAAGTCTATGTTCAGATGGTTCGAGAATTTTTTTTTAAATGAAGGAAGATACTTTGTTCAGTTAGGGTTTAATAAAAAAAACTCATACAGATCTAGGAAACGACAGATTGTATTATATTTTGATTAGATAATTAGCGAGTTTATCACTAATTTTGTAAGATTGATAAGTAGTCTTGAGTGCTGTTGGAAGTATCTGGTTGGTTATCACTAACTTTTGGTTTTAACCATGTTGATAGATGCAGACTACTTGGTTGGGGTCCGCATCACTATCGTAACCAATGGTTGGAGACTCTTGGTAACATGGATCAGAATCGATCACAATGGCATAGGTGTATACACTGTCTGTCTTCCTTTAAACTATGATATCAAGATCACTTCATATCTTTCTTTCTATGAACTAATTCTTTGTTTCTGTACTATGTCCTTAAATGAAATCCTTCTTTTATATATTACCACTACTGAATTAACTACTTCGATGAATTCAGTGTTCATCTTATTGTACGAATGAGGTATGGCAACTTCGATCGATGCACATATGTGCATGGTCCTACGTTGTAGCTAACTGACTGACTGAAAACTTCGAGACCAATGAACTCCATTAGTCATGGTTTTTCATTACAACTTCGAGAATTACCTCGTGAAGCTAGTCACTAGTGAGCATATGATAATTATCCGTATAGGGTTGTAAAGACCTATCAGTCGTCCAGCGCTTCCAGGTTTTCAATGGTGGTCGTTTCACAATCTTAATCAAAACTCAACAATTTCCACAAACCTATAGTGACCTACTTTTATCAACAGAACGCGATTGGTGTAATGGAAACAATTACTATTATAACCAATTGTATCAGTGATTCTTTTACTGTACTTGCTTGTTTAACTGTATCAAACATATTCTTTCTTTCGTTGATTGTGACCTTGCACGAATTCGGTTACACTCAGTAACCCCACTTGTAATCTGGCACGATCTCGGTATTCTTTCGATACCACAAGATCGCGAGCTAAAACATCTCGACTACAGCCATCAATTGCCTTTTGATATTTTGCCTATAGGTGATCTTATCAGTTAATTGGCACGTAGTCTTCTTGTAGTGGTGATCATAGTCAACCACGACTCGATGTCATGCTATAAACTTATACTGAGGATTAAGCATATATTACTAGTTTATGATTAAATATTTTAGAATACAATCTGACATAAATTACATTTCAATGATTAAGATCATGAGTCAGTTGAAGCTAGACCACCATGGAAAACCTGGAAGCACTGGACGTCCGTTTCGTCCTATCATGGGACTCCTCAGCAGTGCACATCCTCGACCTCGCCCCCTGCGAGATTCGAACCCAGAACCTAGTGGCTTCGCGCGCGAGCACTTAACCACTAAACCACTGAACCGGCCGTCCAGTGCTTCCAGGTTTTCCATGGTGGTCTAGCTTCAACTGACTCATGATCTTAATCATTGAAATTACTAAAATCTCCACAAAACCCCTTCTTCTGATAATAAATTACATTTGTCAAAAACAAGTTAATGTCCTTAAACTAGAGAAGCAGTATTCAGATGCCTATATATATATATATATATATATATATATATATATATTAAAGTATTTAGTAAAACAATCAAAAAATCAAATTATATTGTAAATAGACAAAAATTACTTACAATTTTTATACGAGGTAATGATTCAGCATAGATACGTATTTCATTTTGATGTCGATTATCTAATTCTTGTAAACGTTTAGTTTCTTGATCAATTAATGCATTACGTTTTTCAATGGTTGTTTGTTCTAATTCTTTTAAACGATTATGTATACTCTGTTCTAAATGATCTATTTGAGCTTTATGTTTACACTCTAATAATTCCAATTCTTCATTTATACGTTTTTGAGCTTCATTTAACTTAGAAATTATGTATACATATATATATAAAGAATAGATAAAAGATTATATATCGAAATCATTCTATTAGTTACAAGAAGATAAGAATAAAGTAAGTGATTGTTATAACTTATGGCCTATGTGTTCTGTTTATTGTATAATATAGGGATACCATCAAAAACCCGTACGAGCAGTCTAGAGTAATTATCGGTCTTGCTTCCTGTCTCGCCCAGTCAGTTAAGTCTAGAACACCAATCTCAGCCACCACCACCCCCTACATGAATTATGTATTTCAAACGTACTGGGTTTATATACCAACCAGACAGACCACATTGTACCAATAAACTAGGAAACAGCATTTCTACAAGAATTAGCCAGATGTGGCTGTGAACGTGGAAGGCAGTGACTAATAGACAGGGTATAATTCAAGAATGGTAAATCGTAGAATAATAGTCTTTAAGACAAAATAAAGCTCATAATAAGAGGGATATGAATATGAATAGTTTAGTTATTTAACAATTATAAGATAAAAAATGTACGTATAGTATTGATCCATAAATCGATCCTAAAAGTTACCATTCATTATGCTTATCGGGGCATAATAGTAGTAGTAATAATTATTTGGTGCATGCAAGATGTATTATGACTTTTAAAGTTGTGTTCATCCACGGTATTGTTACGTCCTGTACTTCTTTACGGCAGAATACGATATACAACTAACGGCATTCGAACGTTATTCATTATACTTATCGGAACTTAACAGTAATCTAGAGCATAATAGTGTTAATAAGAGTTTAGATTCTCTAATCTTCGTCATAGTATATTAGTTGTTTCTTTAGAAAATAATGTCAATGACATTTTTATGGTTCATATTTCCGTTATGAACTTTGCTAACATTTGATTAGTTGTTGACCCTTTTAGTTTGCTAACCGAAATTGTTTCAGATTACTGTATAAATAGAGCTAATCCATTTCAATGTTTAACTTTTGTTCGGAATATAAAGCTATTCTGAAAGTGCCATCTTCTCCCTCATTAGTGTGTACATTTTTAATGTGGGAGATATATTATTTATTAGTTAGTGTTCTAACGAATACATCATGGTTGTTCGTAAATAGCAATTATCACAAAGTTTTTGGTGACCCGTTAGGTTCGTCGGGGGCGGCGGGCTAACAGCTTTATGTGAAACCCGTGATCTGACTCTGATTAGATCGCCTATTCTCGTATATAATCATTGACTTAAATCGCGTTATTTAATAACGGAATTAAATAAGTCAAAAAACGAGAATGGAACTGTGGATACATATATTTTGTATAAACGTGGACCGAACAAACGAACGGGGAAACGATGCGAAGAAAAGAAAGCGAAGCAAGGTTGACGCGCGGTGGAGATGGCTGACAAGCCAACTCTGCATTTAACCAAGCGTTAATCAATATTTATAAGCATAAAAAAATAAGTTACACACATGTGATGAACAGTGGAATTCTATTATTTATTTATTTTAACACATAAGTATAGGTACAGGGAGGCACCAAGTACATATGCGCCACACAAATCTCATTTGATTTGTGTGAGGGCTGTGATACTGCACGGGTGCCCAAACCGAACAAGGTGGTTTTCTTAGGAGGCCACACCCCGAGCCTTCGACCTGAACGTCTGACCCACAAGGCAGTGGAGCATCGTAAGGAGATGCAGTCCCATGGTAGCCGGTGACCAACGATTGGTTCATACGCCATTTGTTCCTTCAGGATACTGGAGCTCATGTGCACCATTGGTTTGGGATCCGGTATAGCGCCGGAAATTCGCTTTTCGTCCTCTCATTTTCGTAAACAACACCCGTGTTGCGAGAAGGCAGTGAGTAGGACTTCCCTGGCAGAGGCTATATACGCATGGCCATGTGAGAGCATTTGGAGAGGGAGAGCGGACTCTCCCCACTCTCGGCCGTACCAGGGCATTTGGGGGCGAACAGTGGAATAAGAAGTGTGCACACACCCACGCGCTCATTTAAAAGCAGTCAAGATTGATGAGCGAATAATTAACAAGTTCAAAATGTGACTCATGTACAATGAATAGATTGAGATGTCCGAAAGTTAGAATAAGGTATTCGGGCTTAGAATAATGACAGGCACTACAAGCTCAACTGGAAACCCTAATCGTAATCATCTTTATTGAATCTGAGACAGTCGCAACAGGGGTAGGATTATGTAAATGAACATGGATAAGGTGATGACTTAATAACAACTGTTATATCCGAAGAAGATTAAATTGTGGGTAACTTCCAGGAACTATTTATAGACTTATTGTAAATACATTCTTATGGTATAACTATTAATGGACTAAATTATATGTATACTCATATTCCTTTGGCTATAAGCTTCCATTTTATCTATGGGGTACAATTATACGATTTATTATTCTTAAGTTATTTCCAATCTATTAGTTACAGTCTCTCACAATCACAGCCACATTTTGGTTTGAACTTGTATAATTATTTTTATTTTAAAGCGTGTTGAGTTCTGTAGGTCTGAAATACATTATTCCTACAGTGGATGTCGGGATTCTCTTCTTGACTCAAATGGACTGGGTTGGGCAAGAAGAACCAATAAGAACTGGAAGTTGACTAAGCTGCTCGTACTGGTTAACATATCATTGGTTTGACACAGCGCCAAGGTCGTATAAGATCGGTGTTCTAATTGGCAACATCCAGTAAACTCATAATAAGAAACTGATAAATTATAGTAATTATACATGAAACTAATTCCATCTATAATAAAGTTTGAATTACAAAGAAAACAAGTGAATTTTAAAAACTACTGACTTTTTCATATATATCCGTTTGTTTGTTTTTAAACATTTGTCTTTGAATTGCTTGGACATCAAATCCAGAGAACTTAAGTGTCATAAAAGTTATGTATGGACAGGACTAACAGAAGCCTATATCTGTGAGTACTTTGGTCTGAATTGTCGAAACATTTTTGCCCCCAAATGCTCTGGCATGGCCGAGAGTGGGGAGAGTCCGCTCTCCCTCTCCAAATGCTCTCACATGCCATGCGTATATAGCCTCTGCCAGGAAAGTCCTACTCACTGCCTTCTCGTGCCACAGGTGTTGTTTACAAAAATGAGAGGACAAAGAGCGAATGTCCGGCGATTTAACCGGACCCCAAACCAATGGTGCACTAGGCTCCAGTATCCTGAAGGAACAAATGGAGTATGAACCAATCGTTGGTCACCGGCTACCATGGGACTTCATCTCGTCACGATGCTCCACTGCCTTGTGGGTCAGACTTTCAGGTCGAAGGCCCGGGGTGTGGCCACCTAAGAAAACCACCTGATTCGGTTTGGGCACCCGGGCAGTGTCACAGACCTCACACATATCAAATAAGATTTGTGTGGCGCATATGTATTTGGTGCCTCCTTGTATCAATATCTATGTGTTGAAATAAATAAATACTAAATGTCTACACATTTGTGTATTTGAATAGCTATGCCATTTATTGGCATGGCAATTGAGATCAATGTACATATAGAAAAGCCATAACGAGTCACACCTATCTAGGTTATCTCGGACATCTCCAGTCAAGCATACAAGTCAAAAAGAAGTTCTGTTTTATGCCTAATAAAAGTTACTACAATTTTAGGTTTTTCATAGTTGATTTGTTTAGTTTCGAAGGAAAACTCTTCCAAAAAAAAATGTTTAATTATTAATACAGACTAGTAAACATCCAACTTGTAACTTGAACACACAAATATGATACAAATCAGATCGTTACTAGATTATTAAAAGAATAAGCAACTAATTATTTTATTATCAGAAGGGGTTTTGTGGAGATTGTAGTAATTTCAATGATTCAATGACTCATGATCTTAATCATTGAAATTACTACAATCTCCACAAAACCCCTTCTGATAATAATCAACATATGCTCACTAGTGACTGGCTTCAAGAGGTATATCCTGAAGTTCTAGTGAGAAGTAGTGACCAGTGGAGTTCAACCAGGTCTGTTGTGGGATAGTAACTCACTGAAGACAATGGTGGATGTGTCGGTCAATTTCGTGGATTAGTTGAAGTTAGACATTAACACCGTTGGATGCCGGCTCAGTGATCTAGTGGTTAAGTGCTCGCGCGCGAAACTAGTAGGTCCTAGTTTTGAATCTCGCAGGGGGCGAGGTCGTGGATGCGCACTGCTGAGGAGTCCCATAATAGAACGAAACGGCCGTCCAGTGCTTCCAGGTTTTCCATAGTGGTCTAGCTTCAACTGACTCATGATCTTAATCATTGAAATTATTTTATTGGTGAGTAAAGCATCTTATTCACTGCTAATTACTTACTTGGATAGTATTGAGTTTAGATTGACGTTGTAATGTTAAAATACTACGTTTGTTAACAGATTTCATAGATTTTATACAATTTTTTCTTTCTATAGAATGAATTGCTTGAAGTTTACTTCGTTCCATATTGATTGTCTAAAAATGAAAATGGGCAGAATAAATAAAAAAACAACTAAATATTGTTACATAGATGTTCATTCTGTGGTTACATAGTAAAAGATATTGGTCTAATAAGTGATTGGTGAAAATAATCTTCAAGAACTGTCTTATATCTATATGCAAAATGTAATAAATTTACCGTGGGGTATGTCAATTTCTGTTTCAATGGTATTCTAATAAACGAGAACAGGGTACTTTCCTCAAATGTGAAGTCCATACGTTCAATACTTCATTTTCAAATCATTCATCAATTGTTTTAAACTTATTATCATTCCTTTATTGCTATAAAAATTACTCGTTGTACCCGTTCTCTTCTATTCAATCTTCGCAACCTTCTGCTGCCATTGTTGATTAGTATTTATATATACTACTTATATCGATATATAGGTAGCATACATCATAGTATTACTATTTCAAACATGAATATACAATTACTGAAGTTTATAAATAACACATTCCAATTGTTACAAGATTCATTAAAACTAGTCTTCTTCTATGATTTCTTATTTTTTAATCTTCCATTCTAAGAGTAGATTGTTTCAATGGGGAACTATTTCTAATCTTATAGTTTCATACGCAAATGGCTGAAACCATGATAAAAGTGAATATAATTCAAACAATCAATTATTATTTTTATAAATATACAATCCAAATTGTTATTATGTTGTGATAATCATAAAGCATAAGCGAACTCCCCAAATGATCCCCCATTTGAAGTTCCTGTTTATATATTTGTCTTCAATATGATGTTATGGAGATTGTCGAATTTCATTGAAATCATTAGTTGATTCTTATTGTATTATTATTATTATTAAATATTTAAACTAATACATTTTGTAGTAGCCTTCAAATGATCTAGTACGGCTGAGGGTAGGAAGAGTCAACTGTCCTTCACCAGATGCTCTCACATGACCACATGTATACAGCCACAAACACGGAAGTCATACTCGCTACCTTCTCATACCACAGGTGTTCTTTAGGAAGTTTACAGGGAAAAAAACCATTTACCTCTTAAGTTATATTGACAGATTTACAGAACTACTTCTAATTTACATACATGTACATGTAGACGGATCTAGGGGGTCCTTTTATTGTATTACACACCTACGTATCTCTCATCATCTATTTATAATAAGTGATATCTCAAATATATATATTCAGAAGCACTTTCGTAGTTTACTTGTTATACTTTAAGTTGATAAATATATATGAAGCAAAGTGGAATATCTACTTCATCAATACCATTATCATCCGATCATTATGAAATCAGACAAAGAGGGTTATTAAAAACCTACCTGTTTTAATTCCGTTAATTCAAGTTCTGATCGACCAGTTAATTGTTCACGTTTAATCATAAATAAATCTAGTTGACGATTTCTATCTAACTGATGTTTCATAGATAAAAAACGATGTTCCGTTCTCCATTTATCTTCTTCAAAATCTTTACAATTGATTGTTTGTAAGACAGACGGACAAAATTAAAAAAAGGAAACGGTATAGTGCATTAAAATAGGGAATATGATAAAAGCTGAACAAGTTAAAGTAATATTATCTACAAAACGTTTGAAGAATATCAATGTTAAACATATGTTGAATGATTTATACGAATATTCATCAAGATTAGAACGAATAGTTTGACAGATATTGGGCGCTGAGTATAAAGAAGTCATTATAAATTATATTTGAAATAATCTCAGCGATTGAAATTTTATATAATTTCAACGTTTCGTCCAGCTAACTTGTCTGGACTTCTTCAGGGTAATAATCAAAATTAAAATCATCAAAGAATTATATAGCTTTTTAACAATCATAACTGTACTTTGTTAAACCAATCAAATTTGGAAGTTGATTTTTGTAACATGGGATATAATGAGTCAGTTAACTCCAATTCCATTTTGAATGGTTAGTCGATATACCGTCCCACTTTAATGTTCCAGTATGATTAGGAGTAAAAGGTTACGTCTTTGTTATTTTTCAAGATCCTGAAGTATCTAGACTACCTTTTTAAAAAGGTTCTATCTAATGCATGTAAGATGATCTTATTTCCCTGGTATATTGTCTTCATTAATGATTGTATAAATGTAATATTATGAATCCGAAAAATAGAGCAGTTTTGCTCTATGCTTGTGAAACCTAGCCTCTCCGAGTTGAGGATGTTAGATGACTCTCTGTGTTCGATCATCGCTGTCTCCAAAGGATTGCTGACATTCAGTAGCAACACCATGTTAGTAATGCAGAGGTTCGGCATCGTGTGTTCAGGCACAGAGACAACAATCCAATTGGTGTCACCATCTTGAAACACCGACTTCGGTGGCTTGGATATGTTCTACGAATGTCGTCCCAGAGAATTCCTCATCGTGCATTATTTGCTGACTCTGGGATTGGTTGGAAAAGCGGAGAGGTGGTCAGTGTATGACATGGTGTCGTGGTATGAAAGAAAGCTGCAAAGGGCTAGCTTCTGTTGGTCCTTCATGACTTCCTGGCTGGGGTCCGAGAGATTGTGTAACACAGTGGCTAGAAACGTTATCAGATATGGCTCAGAATAGAAGCCAGTAGCGATCCTGCTGTAACCTTCCTTTACTTTCTTCGTAAAAAGCGGTTGCTTCTTCTTCTGATTGTACCTTTTCGTCTCCCCCATTATTACTACTATTACACTACCTCATAATAATCTGGTCGTTACTGTTCTCTTTTTTTATTCCCTACGCTCCTTACCTTTTACCCCTTCTCTTTAAATTCTGATTGTTTTGTGTGGCGCATATATATTTGGTGCCCCCTTGTACCAATATTTACGTGTTCAAATAATAATAATAACAACAACAACAATAACTCGCTAAAAAAACGCTAACCAGAAAAAATTATTCAAACCATTTAAACTCTGCCCTGGGAGTCAGATGGTCTTCATTTAGAAGAGTTATGACGCCTCATGATGAAAGCCGAGTTTCTTCGGAAGTAAGGAGGTCGATGCCCCTTCTGACAACCAGAGCAACAATTTATTTAGGTACATGGAATGCTTTTACAATGTGGGAGACTGTGAGAGTTTTCCAAATTGTTGCAGAAATGTGGAGATACAATTTAGAGGTGCTTGGGATCAGTGGAACACATTGGACGCAAGTTGGAAAACAACGACTAGCTTCAGGGGATCTGCTGTTATACTCGGGACATGAAGAAGAAAATGCGCCACATACACAAGGAGTAGCATTGATGCTGTCCCAGCAAGCACAAAGTGCACTTATAGGATGGGAATCTCATCATCCCTAACACTGGTTAGCATTGCGCGTCGTGGTAATCGGTGTTCAGGCATACGCAGCACGTGGCCCAACCATCTCAGTCGATGAAGATTCATAAACTCATCAACTGATTTACCATCATTCCCTAATACCCAGCGTCTAACTTCACTATTACTTACCCGGTGATCTCAGCAGATGCGAGCAATATTTCTAAGGCACCTGTGGTCAAATACTAGTAGCTTACGAGTATCTTCTACTCTTAAAGGCCATGTTTCGCAGCCGTATAGTAGAACGGAACGAACTGCCGCGCAGTATACTCGTCCCTTAATTGATAGACGGATATCTCGCCTTCGCCATAGATGACGTAAGTTGGCAAAGGCCAAGCGAGCTTTTCGAATCCGTGCTGAGATTTCGTCAGACACCAACCCATTAGGGCTGATCAGACTTCCAAGATAAGTGAAGTTTTCAACGCGTTCGACTACTTCACTCCCTATCTCCTTAGTTCAGGTGTTGACGCAGACCAGTCCTGAAGCAACAACTTGCATTTAGAGGGAGTGAAGCGCATCCCAAACATTCTGACATTGTTGCTCAGTGCTACTAAAAGACTCTGCATTTCATCAGCGTCTTCACCAAACAGGACTATGTCATCTGCGTATTCTAAGTCAATAAGTGGACCTCCTGGTAGGAGATCAATACCCGAGAAGTCAGTCGATGAGAGCGTTATTTCCATCAGTAGATCTATGATGAAGTTAAACAAAAATGGAGAAAGTGGACAGCCTTGACGGACCCCACTTGAGGTTGCAAAAGCAGATGACAGTTCGCCGTAAGCTCTCACTCGACTAGTAGTGTTCGAGTAAAGAGCCTTCACAAGATTTATGTACTTCTGAGGTACGCCTTTCAATGACAGACACTGCCACAGAACCTCTCGGTCAACAGAGTCAAACGCTGCTTTTATATCAAGGAAGACTACCATTGTCGGACGCCGATAAGTATGCCTGTGTTCTAGAACCTGACGAATGGTGAATATGTGGTCGATGCAGCCACGACCAAGTCTGAAGCCAGCCTGATTCTCTCGTGTTTGTAGTTCACGAGTCTTAGTTAGGCGTCCGATAATTATCGAGGCTAGTATTTTAGATACTATATTAGTCAAACTAATCCCTCTATGGTTGTCACGGGATGATTTTGACCCTTTCTTAAATATTGGGACGATAAGTGATTGTGACCAGTTAGATGGGATAACGTCTAACTCTCAGATTTTAGCTAAAATATTAGTCAACCTAATCGCTAAAAATAGACTGGGAGCAGATGAGTGTCGTTTTTTTCCGAAATAGTCTGACTTACACTTGATTTATTAATTCCAGTTTCTTTTATTAGTCTGTAGAGTTGTCTTGTGTTCCTTATAGCCACCGCCTTTTCCATCTCTTTTGCTTTCGTTGTCCACCACTGCTCACGATCATTCCTTAGACTTTTGCTTAACCTAGATCTGATTTCTTTACGCTCTTCATCGTGTTCAGAACCTGATGGGATGAGTTTGCGAGAATCTATCAGTGCAATAGACCTTGAAGAAATCCATTGGTTCTTTGTAACCCTGTGGTTTAAATCACTAGTAGATGTCACTGCTGTTTCCACAGATGCTTGTATAACTTTCCAAACAACATCGGGGTCAGCCTCGTTTTCAGAACTACCTAAGTGTGACCACAGTTGTTCCTGGAACCTACTTTTGGTTTTCTCATTACTCAATTCAATTCTAATGAGTCTTTTTTGTGTGGCTTTTTTGCGTCCAGTGAGGCGCAAGCAGATGCGTGCTCGTACTAGGGCATGGTCGGAGTCCGAGCAGGTACCCCAGAATGAGCGACAATCTTCTATTGACCCTCTCCAACAATGACTGATGGCAATATGGTCTATTTGAGTCCATCGTTGGTTTGGTGCAGGGGGTCGCCATGTTAGACGATGTCTCTCCTTATGCTTAAAATTTGTGCTTGCTAAAAATAAACGATTGTCTGAGCAAAGTTGCAGCAGACGATCACCATTATCTGTTCGCTGAGCCGGGATACTAAAATACCCAGCTAAATGTCTTTCTGTTACGTTTAAGCTACCTACCTGGGCATTAAAGTCGCCTCCAACGAGTACTATGTCTGAACGTTCAGCTTTCTGAAGAAGTTCAGACAGCTTTCTGTAAAATTCATCTTTCACTTCATCCGAACTGCAGTCAGTGGGAGCGTAGGCAGAAACGACGAAAGGGCAACGACGTGTGTCCCTATCCTTTGAAATTCTTACGGAGACGTTTAGCCAAACAGCGCATAGACGACTAATAACGGGGATCCACTCTGATAGCGCTTGTTCCGCCCTCATGCTTAGCGCTATGCCTACACCTGCCAGTCCACGAGAACTAGCCATCGGGTCGCCAGATACACGGAGGGTGTATCTCGTCGGCTCTCCGTTTTGCCGAGGTAAGGTTAAGTGAATGACCACAGTAGGATCCTGTATGCGTGTTTCGGAGACACAGCATACATCAATCGTACGAGATTATAGGGTTTTAGCCAAGGAAGCCTGCTGACCAATTCGGCATAGTGTGTGTACGTTGAAGGCTCCAATGTGTAGTTTGGAGCAAAGTTTCAATAGACCTGGCACAGTGTTTTGCGCACAAGAATCGTTGGCTGTGGTGACACTTGAGGAGGAAGCCGAAAGAGGGAGTTTAGATTTGAAAGTCGATGTAGGGGGAATAATAGAAATTGAAGAGGGAGGTTGATTATGAATACAGTGGTCTTGAGTGCTGTTAGAGGTATGAGGGCGGTTATCACTTCCCGGTTGCCCACACCGTGGAAGGGTTCTGCTGGAGGTGCCTGAAAAGGAAATCGCATTGGAGGTGGTGACCTGAGAGCGTGACCGCAGTGCCCAAGGGACAACTGCTTGAAATCGTATGAATGGTTGTTATCGAAATATATATGTCACCTATCCTCGTATATAATCATCGACTTAAACCGCGTTAGTTAATAACGGAATTGAATAAGTCAAATAATGAGAATGGACATTTTGAATACATATATTTTGTATACGAAGCGGATAGAATAAAAAGAAGCAAAACAACGCGCAGTGGATATAGCGAGTAAGCCAACTCCCATTTAACCAAGCGTTAATCAATGTTTATAGTTACACAAAAAATAAGTTACAGACGTGTGATGAGTAATGAGATAAGAAGTGAACACATCCATGCGCTCATATGAAAACAGTCATGATTGATAAGCGAATAGATAACAAGGTCAGAATGTGACTCAAGTAGAATGAATAGATTGGGCTGTCCGAAAGCTAAAATCAGGTATATGTGCTTAACATAATAACTGACACTACAAGGTTTAGTGCCACTCATTAGTAAAGTGTACATCAAATCTCTTGGGCAACTGATAATCTTTAATAAATTCGATTGAATTTTACCCAACTATAAATTCTAAGACATTATCATTAAACTACTCAAGTGAAGATTTTCCATCTTTATGACTTCGATACTTATATTAACTGATGACTGACTAATGGTTGATATCATGTTTATCTAGTTCTTGATAAGTCTTGCGATTTTGAACGCTATACTCGGCTTCTAAGCTATTCTTGAAACCCCCAAGCTAGAACTATGCAGCGACCTGAACACGAGAGAGAAGGTGCAAAGTATGCGAAAAGTACTTTACTCTAAGGTTCATTTTAATATAGAAAACAGAAGGTTTTTATAATATCCTGAATGTCCTTGGGTTGCTCGAAGATTCTGGAATGCTACTAAACATAGTATCGGTATAACAATCAACCAATCAGAACCTCTACATGTGACATTTCACACCCTTGATGTTTCTGGCTAAACTCCAAGTGAACGCTGATTGGATGAAATGCTTCTTAAGGTTTCCTGATCCTTGCGTGTCTTTTGCGAGAACTTTTCTGGATCATCCCAACAGTTCTAAATCCTGATTAAATTACAATAGAATTCTAGTGAGAAGCCGTGACCAGTGGAGTTCAACTAGGTCTGTTAGACATTAACACCGTTGCATGCTAAGCGACTTAGTGGTCTAGTGGTGGCTAAGCGCTTGCGTGCAAGACTGATAGGTCTTGGGTTCGAATCTTGCGAGATAGGATTGTGGATAAACACTATTAAGGAGTCCCATACTAGGACGAGTTGACTTTCCAGTACTTTCATGTTTTCCATGGTAGTCTAACTTCTAACTTCTATCGCACACACAACAACAAATGCAGGAGAAGACAACCAGTGTAGCTGCAGCCTCAGCAGCAATAGGTCTCAATATACACAAAGGGAAAAGCAAGATTCTTCGATACAACACAACATGTACCAATCCAATCACAATTAACGGAGAAGCTTTGGAAGATGTAAAAACCTTTACATATTTGGGCAGTATCATCGATGAACACGGTGGATCTGATGCAGATGTGAAGGCACGGATTGGCAAAGCAAGAGCAGCATATCTACAACTGAAGAATATCTGGGACTCAAAACAATTAGCAACCAACACCAAAGTCAGAATTTTCAATACAAATGTCAAGACAGTTCTACTGTATGGCGCGGAAACCTGGAGAACTACGAAATCCATCGTCCAAAAGATACAGGTGTTTATTAACAGTTGTCTACGCAAAATACTTCGGATCCGTTGGCCGGACACTATTAGCAACAACCTACTGTGGGAGAGAACAAATCAGATCCCAGTGGAGGAAGAAATCAGGAAGAAGCGCTGGAAGTGGATAGGACACACATTGAGGAAAGCACCGAACTGCGTCACAAGACAAGCCCTCATATGGAACCCTCAAGGTCGAAGGAAGAGAGGAAGACCAAAGAATACATTACGCCGAGAAATGGAGATAGATATGAGAAAAATGAACAAGAATTGGATGGAACTTGAAAAGAAGGCCCAGGACAGAGTGGGTTGGAGAATGCTGGTCAGCGGCCTATGCTCCATTGGGAGTAACAGGCGTAAGTAAGTAAGTAAGCTAACTTCAATTAACTTATGATTTCAACCAGTAAGGTTTAGTAACAGGTACCCACTAACTAAAAATATATACTTACTTAATCTTAATGTATGACTTTCATTTAAATATTCTGAATGTATTAAATTTCGACGTTTATTATATTCATTATGTAAATCATAAATACGACTATTCATACGTGATTCTTGATTTTCACGAAATAATGTTAAACGTTGAGATACAAGTGAATTACTATGATTATGATTATGATTAGTATGAATGGAATGATTTGATTTTAATGAAGTTAATGATGAATTTGATTTTATATCATAATTAATTGATGATTGTTGAATAGGATCATATTTATTAAGATCACGTTTAGCTGCTTTACGCATTGCACGATCATATGTATCAATTTCATTTTTTAAACGATCTTTAAATGTACGCTCTTCTTTAGACTAAAATAATATAATATAATATCATATAATATAATATATATTAAAAACATGAATATAATTTTAAAAATAACTGAATTCAATTAAGGTATACTAGATCCTTAAATAAAATATGGAGAATACTAAACCAATCAGATTTGAATGGAGAAAATATGGAAGATATTAAAAGCTTACACGAGGATGAGTATACTACTACGCGGCAGTTCGTTTCGTTCGACTATACGGCTGCAAAACATGGCCTTTAAGAGTAGAAGATACTTGCCTTAAAAATATTGCTGGGATCTGCTGGGATCACTAGGTAAGTAATAGTGAGATTAGATACAAAGGTATTAGGGAATCATGGTAAATCAGTGGTAAATCAGTTGATGAGGTTATGAATCTTCATCGACTGGGATGGTTGGGTCACGTGTTATGTATGACTGAACACCGATTAACACGACGCGCAATGCTAACCGGTGTTAAGGATAATTGGAAGAAAGTCAGGGGTGGCCAAAAACGTGGCATCAGTGCTTGAAGTCATTAACTTCTGGTTTCAGCCATGTTGGTAGATGCAGACTACTTGGATGGGGTCCGCACGACTATCGTAACCAATGGTTGGAGACTCTTGGTGACATGAATCCGAATTGATCACAATGGCGTAGGTGTATACTCTCTGTCTTCCTTTAAACTAAGAGATTAAAATCGGTTCATACCTTTCTTTCTACGAACTAATTCTTTCTTCTTGTACTATCTCCTTATATGAAATCTTTCTTTTATATATATCCACCAGTGAATTAACTACTATGAACTACTATGAAGAATTCAGACGGTTAGAATTTGGGAGAAGACAAAAAGTGGATGCACCTGCACCATTGCAAACAATTTTGAGCCATATCATTCAAGGTCTCTCACCATCGGTTGCTATTGTCTCGTGGATCCCAACCAAGTAGTCTACACCTACCAACATGACTCAGTCCACTTGTCAGTGACTTCATGGATTTGTGCCATGTTTTGGTATAGCCACCCCTAGTTTTCTTCCAACCTACTCCTACACCATAAAACATCACACGTCGGGGCAGTCAGTGGTTGGGCATACGTAACACATGTTCCAGCCATCTCAACTGATTAAGTTTCGCTATTTCATCAATTGATTTACCATCCTTACCTAGTACCGGTTTCCTAACAACTGAGTTACGTACTCGATGGTACCAGGATATACGAGAAATGTTTCGAAGACACCTATGATCGAATACTAGTAACCTACGAATATCCTCTACTCTTAACGGCCATGTTTCACTGCCATAAAGTAGGATTGAATGAACTGCTGCACGGTATACACGTCCTTTGGCCGGTAGACGGATATCTCGCTTACGCCATAAGTGACGCAAGTTGGCAAACTAGGTTGAAACTAAAGATTGAAAAACAACATGGTATAAAGAACTACAAAGTATTCAATTACTATTATTATATGTAGGGATATAAGATAAGTATATGATGATTTATTAGATTAGTTATCATCTCTTTATTAACAAGATGGAAGTGAATTATTCGATCACACTGAATGTCTATTTATATTCTTGATCTTCTTAATTATGACTTTATTTTTAAGAGATTTGATACAAAGCAATGAAGTTACAAAATCAAATTATATTGCACATTTAGACGATACTCAAACCAAAATAGACTTTTAGTTTATATCACAGACTAATGGATACGATCCTCAAGCTATAAGTTATCCTCTTTAGCATTTTTTTAACTATTCAATCTTAACAATTTTTTTATCAGAAGGGGTTTTGTGGATATTATAGTAATTTCAATGGTTGAGATCATGAGTCAGTTAAAACTAGACCACTATGAAAAATCTGGAAGCACTGGACGGCTGTTTCGTCCTATTATGGGACTCCTCAGCAGTGCGCGTTCACGATCTCGCCCCCCGCGAGCGCCTAACCACTAGACCACTGAGCCAACCGGCATCCAACAGTGTTAATGTCTGTCTTCAACTAATTTTTTTTAAATTACAAACTACCAAATGTAAACTTACAGTTTCTGTTCGAATACGTTTCATTTCAACTTCGAATTCTTTATCTAATCGTTCCATTTGTAATTTATAATTACGTATAGCCATTTCCATTTTATGATCATAGGTTTTTGTCAATGTCTATACAAAGAATAAAAAAAAATGATAAGATCCAATGCAAAACAGTTCAATATTTCATAAATATGAAATGTGAATAGTGAAGGTTTTTGTGTGTAAGGTAGTGGGTGATATGACTACATAGTATAGAAGAAACAATTAAAAACTTCTAGTCCATCAAGACTTCCTAGTTGAAGTTGTACAGTAGCTTAACGATGTTGTCTTTAATGGTTTCCATTAGAAGTCAATGAAGATTTTGTTATAGATTTTCTACTTAGTTCTACATAAACATAAAATGAAACTTTTCACATGAAATACACCTCTCTTGTTTGGTTTCTTACTCGGAATATATCTTTTAACAAACACTATGTTAATTTATCACTTCATGATTACCTAGTATTCAATAGTCACCGTACTTCATCGATGAAGTTGTAGTATGAATATTACTATAAGGAGTTGGAAGCCCTGTTTACTTAGTTTCGGGGTAATAGAAATGATACCAATCAATTCTGATTAGCTTTCACAAATCTCGATATCAGATACATCGATAAAGGTATTAACGTACCAAACAATGTTACTCCTTGTTTATATGATAATAAAACGACACCTACTTATTGTACATGTTTCCGAGAAATTTCATTCCCTTATTGACTGATAAATTCCAACAGCGGAAGAAGCGATGGAAGTGGATATAACACACATTAAGGAAAGCACTCAACTATGTCACAAGGCAAGCCCTCACATGAAATCCTCAAAGCCAAAAGAGAACAGGAAGACCAAAGAACACAGACATGTGAAGAATGAGCAACAATTAGATAGAACTAGAAATGAAGGTCCAGGATAGAGTAGGTTGTAGAATGCTGATCGGTGACTTATGCTTCATTGGGAGTAACAGGCGTAAGTAAGTAACTGACTGATAAATTCGCTTTGCATTAAAACGTTGAATCCCTATTAACAAACCATTGTGACATCATAATGATCATTAACTTCTGGCTTCTTTTGAATACTATTTCAACATAACTCTAAGAAATGTCTACTAGAAATACAATGATTTTATCACTTTCAAGGAATTTGTTCGGCATCTCATAAAAGTATTTGAACAGTTCACATTTCCGTCAATTCCCATTATGCTCATGCTGTCATATTGTTACAAATAAGAATGATCAAATGTTCAGATTTGTGATTGAACATCCCCCCCAAACAAACAAAAAATGTATTAACACTCTAATTATATTTGAAAAATAGTCTATATACACTAATCTAATGCAACTTTTCTAAATCTATATTAAAGAAATTCATTACCATAATTAAAAGATCAGAATTCATTTGAAATGTAATAGATTCCAACTGATTATATAAATTTTATCACTTGTAATGTAGATAAAATAAATGTTACAAGAGTCATGAATCCCGTGAGCGGGATCGTGGATGCACACTGTTGAGGAGTCCCAAAATAGGACGAAAAGGCAATCCCATGCCTCCATGTTTTCAATAGTCGTCTAACATCAATCAGTTCAAGATCTCAATCAATAAATTCTTGAATAATACAATCATGAATAATATTACATTATTGAATATCAATTTATTGATTTCATCTTGGTTTCAACTCTTGATGAAAATGAATTGAGTGTGTACTATTGAGTACTCACATTTCAATGATGAGTTATGTGCTTGAAGACGATGTACAAGAAATACTAGACTTAGATTTTGCGTTAATCAGTACTTATAAACAAGCCATATACTTTATTTTCAAGAAAATGATATTCCCTATGTAGGATAAAAACACATTTCACCTTCAGCAGTAATGAGATAATTACATTACTTCATCATTTGTAGTAATAAGTAGTTGCAACGAAACTCAGTCAGTCAGTAACAACGTAGAATTTCGTACGTACGTACATCAGTTCGAGTTGCCATACCACATTAGTACACAGATACAATTGTCAATTCAAATCCCAAAGTAAGAATATAAGCAGTAATCGGAAACGTTAGGCTTTGAAGATGTTATTCAATGAGTATAATCAAGTGAAATAAATTTGGAAAGAGAAAAATAACAGGGTCATGAAGAATTCAGACGGTTAGAATTTGGGAGAAGACAAAAAGTGGATGCACCTGCACCATTGCAAACAATTTTGAGCCATATCATTCAAGGTCTCTCACCATCGGTTGCAATTGTCTCGCGGATCGCAACCAAGTAGTCTACACCTACCAACATGACTCAGTCCACTTGTCAGTGACTTCATGGATTTGTGCCATGTGTTGGTCTGGTCGCCCCTAGTTTTCTTTCAACCTATTGATTTCATCTTGGTTTCAACTCTTGATAAAAATGAATTTAGTGTGTACTATTGAGTACTCACATTTCAATGATAAACTACATCACTAAGTTAGTTCATGACAAATTTCATCTAAACTTTTTTTGTTTTTTTAATCGCGTAAAGAACCCCATCATGTTAAGAAGACTAATATTTGAAGGAAGAATATTCTTTGCGGTGAATTCTCTTCAGGTTCTACAATTCATATATATCCATATTGATAATCCGAAAGAAATGGCCAAGTTATAAGGGGAGATGGGGGCAAAAGTACACTGTTTAAAGTATGTGAACTTATAGGATTGTTAAACGTCTTACTAATTTTTCACACAATATATGACTTTCCATTAAACATTTGATCGAGTTGTAATTGTACTATTATTTATCGCATTCACCCCTATCTGATCCATATTTATATTCTGATCATGAATCTTCAAATTTCACTTCACATATATGCAGATTCAAGTTAACATTTTATCTGAGTTATATCAATATCAACAATCCTATAAGTTCACATACTTTAAACAATGTACTTTGCCCCCCCCCCCCTTATAACTTGGCCATTTCCTTCGGATTATCAATTTGGATATACATGAATTGTAGAAACTGGCAAGAATTTATTGAAAAGAATATTCTTCGATCAACTATGTATTCTTTTGTTTTTCTCTTTTTGTTTTTTTCAAATAAATAACCACATAGTAACAAAGATTTACGAAATTAAATGACAGTAAATGATGAGATTGTATATTATTTTATTGAATTCAATAAATAGTAACTCCTATATACCAAAAACATGATCATTTTTTTTTGTATTTCGATATTTTTTTTAAAAAAATAAAAAAAAAATAAAAATGACAAACATTTTGTAGAATAATAATAAAAAAAAAAGAAAAAGAGGAAAAAAGTCATTCGATTTCAAGTCTTTTCATCAGTTCTATTAATAAATAAATAAACAATAAACAACAACAACAACCTGAAATGATAAAGAAAAACAAACAAAAACAGTTTGATAGATATAAAATTAATGCGAGAAATGAAAACTCTTTTGTATACATACTTCTACTGATAGAACTGTTTTCTTTTCTATTTAACGAATATATAGTTAATATCAGAAGGGGTTTTGTGGAGATTCTAGTAATTTCAATAGTTGAGATCATGAGTCAATTGAAACTAGATCACCATGGAAAACTTCATTCCAGGTTTTCCCCTTCTAATCACTAGTGACTGACTTCAAGAGATACTCCTGAAGTTCTAGTGATAAGCTGTTGCCAGTGAAGTTCAACCAGGTCTGTTGTGAGAAATCAGCTCACTGAAGATAATGGTGACGTTGGCGCGATTTCGTGGATTACTTGAAGTAAGACATTAACACCGTTGGATGCCGACCGGCTCAGTGGTCTAATTGTTAGACGCTTGCGCGCTAGACTAATAGGTCCTGTTTTCGAATCCCGCGACGGGCGGGATCGTGGATGCGCACTGCTGAAGAGTCTCACAGTAAGACGAAATGGCCGTCCAGTGCTTCCAGATTTTCCATGGTGGTCTAGGTTCAATTGACTCATGATCTCAACTGTTGAAATATAGTTACTTATCTAGTACCTTTTCATATGTAAGTTTAGTTGCTGGATGTTTGTTGTTAAATACTTCTTTTTTTAATATTTTAATCGATAATAATGAAAGTATCATCAAGGTAACGACAATAGAAGTCAAGCTTAACAATAATATCTTTGAAAGGACTGTTTTCCAATTTTGCTACTTATATATACATAAGCAGTATATAACGTTAGTCAAAAATAGAGTGTATTTCAGTAGAAGATCGAGAAGGAAAGAATGCGAACGGAAAGCAATTGGTATGAAAATGGAAGAACAATGAAATCTGAGACGATGGTCTGATATTTTCAACAGGAACAGTCAAATTTGAGACAATCGATTGATACTTTGTAAATTAAGTATTTACTGTATTGTCCTTAGATTTTAGTGAGATGTTTTGCAATTTCGTGTCCAAATACATTCCATTGTCCTCACTGGTGTTCTTGTTCACTACAATAAAATCTAGAGCTGAACCGATCTCAATAGCGTCAATTTCTTTATAATATGTGTTATTAAAGACTATTTAACAAAAAACTACAGACCTGTAAGCCTCACCAGTGTTGTAGTTAAAATATTAGAAAGAATAGTCAAGCAGACCATAATGACATTTGTGGAAACCAATAACTTGTTAAACAGCGAACAAGTTTTCAGAAACGGTTTAGGTTGTACAACAAAACTCCTTATATCAAGGGAATATGAGGTAAAAGCGCTATACAACGGAAACTCTTTCTTTTACTTCCTACTAGACCGGGACAGCTCAGAGGACATAACAGGCGAGCAGAAATGGTATTGATCATTCGTTTATAACATTATATCCCTGGTGATTAATACTTTTGAAGATCAAAGTTTGTAGGGAAATTCTCATATAACCTCTCCCGGGGCACAGATTTGCCGAGAGTGCGGAGAGTCCGCTCTTCCTATCGAAATGCTCTCACATGGTCACGCGTATATAGCCACTGCCAAGGAAGTCCTACTCACTGCATTCTAGCGCCGCAGGTGTTGTTTACGAAATTGGGAGGACGAAAAGCAAATATCTGGCGCTTTAACCGGGTTGGTGGATATGGAGAGTCCATCAAGGGGGGTTGGAAAACCATGACTACAAACCAATGGTGAACATGTGCAACAGTATCCTGAAGGAACAAATGGCGTATGAACCAATCGTTGGTCACCGGCTTCCATGGGACCGCATCTCCTCACGATGCTCCACTGCCTTGTGGGTCAGACCTTGAGGTCGAAGGCTTCGGGTGTGGTCCCCTAAGAAAACCACCTGCTTCGGTTTGGGCACCCGGTCAGTATCACAGCCCTCACACATATCTAATGAGATCTGTGTGGTGCCTCCTTGTGCCATTATCTATGTGTTCAAACAACAACAACAACAACAAAACAACCAAGTAAAAACTCTTCTCTCAATCATTTCTATATATTTACTACTGTAAGTGCATGGAAATTTAGAAATGAATCTCTAAAGGTGAAGTTAGATGGGTATTAATCTACCTTTGAATGATTTAATAAATAATCAGTACTGTTGTGAAGCGAGATGAACATTAAGATAAATAGTTCTTAATGCCTCCTCAACTTGTTCATCCGTTCTTTAAAAATGTCTTATTTTTCTTGAAGATTAGATAATAGAGGGTGTTTAGCAGACCGTCTGTTGTTAATCGTCTTGTTTTATAAGTAATTAATTTCTTTCGATATCTATTTTCTATGATGACTGTCGATTTCTCATTTATTTCTTTGCTTCAGAATAATGTTAAAAATCCATGGAAAAGTGTTTTAACTGGCAGGACAAAAAGCTTTTATAGTTCAAGTACTGCCCTGTCCATAATTCTCTATTAAATATGGATCTTTCAACAGTTACATTATCTTTTCATCGTACACTTAGACGTAATGAGTGAAATTAATAATCACCACTATATCTTACTGTAAAATTTATACTTGTATGAAGATGGTTTAGGATTATGAATAGGAATTGAAGAGGGAAATTGATTATGAATACATTAGTGCTGTTAGAAGTATGAAGGCGGTTATCACTTCCCGGTTGTCCATACTATGGAAGGGTTCTTCTAGAGGTACCCAAGTGACAAATGCGTGAGGTCGGTCACACACGACCTTTTTATGAGTACTTTTCGTGTTGGCTCCGTACTTGTTGGGACCTTACCACCGGATGCAGAGATCCATGAGATATGATCAGGTGTGGATTTCTAGGGTCCACCTTTTCTAACCTCACGTTTCCTTATGAGTTGTCTGAAGGAAACATCTTACTGCCGTCACATCTCTGTATAGTCAGAAGTACAACTTTGTCCTCGGACCTTGGGTTTGCTGCTTATAGTCTTACCGCTCTTCAATCGACCTGTCTGGCATGGTAAATCTTGAGGAACGATAGTTCCAGCCACTAAAACCCGACTGGCTCACCACGATAGGCAAGCCTGATTACCATGTCAAGGTATGAGCAACGGTTGAAGTAATAGAGGATATAAGAAGTATGATTCATATTATCACAAATAATAAAGATATCATCAACATACTTGGAGAAATATTTTTTTATTCTGTATTTCATGTTTTCATTCTGCTTTTTCCTAAGTTAACTATAAAAATATTGGCCATTACAATGATGTAATCTTTTATTTTATAATGATCAATGGCAATTATAATTTTTTAGTGAGAAGCAGCAACCAGTGGAGTTCAACCAGGTCTATTGTGAGATAGTAACTCACTGAAGACAATGGTGGATATGTCGGTCAATTTCGTGGATTAGTTGAAGTTAGAAATTAACAACATTGAATGTCAGCTCAGTGGCCTAGTGATTAAGCGTTCACGCACGAGACTGATAAATCATAGGTTCGGATCTTGCGAGGCGAGATCATAGATGCGTACTGCCACTGAGGAGTCTCATACTAGAACGAAACCTCCGTCCAGTGCTTCCATGTTTTCCATAGTGGTCTAGCTTTAATTGACTCATGATCTCAACTATTTAAATTACTATAATTTCTTTTTCAAAAACTAAATACCAAGTTAATCTTTGACAACTTTCTGTTCTATTTCAATTCTGTTTCCAGTATTCATTTCAACTTCACTAACTAATCTATACTAAACATTATAATCATACAATTTTAAGCTGTTCCTAGTCGATGTAATGTACTGCAACACAATGATCACAACTCAGTTAGTTACATAATAATCAATAAGGTCATGCACACAATAAACTTAATTAGGAACGAAAAAAGAAAACAATGGGTAGAGGAAAATTGGATAATTTAGTTTATGAAAGGGGTAAGAGTTTATGCGTTATAAATCGAATGTAACTTGGCCTCGACCTTTTTTTTTTGTAACAAAATATCATGTCTTGTCTTGTTTGTTTGTTTGTCTATTTTTCCTCCAACTAATTAAGTTACTATAGACAATCACAATTAAAACAACAACCAAAAAAAAAAAAAATGTAACAAGTGATGATAATGAATTACAATATAATCGAAAAACATTAAAATCAATCAAACCGATTACGTAACTAACTGACTAGAATATAATTAGACAAAACAATGGATACAAAGATGAGTTGAAATCATATTTTTTTTTAAAAAAAAAAGAAGACAGGTTTTACAAAAACAATAAAACAAATAAACCATCCTTGTTACATGAGAAATGTAAAGTTCAAAAGTCTATTCGGTTAAATATGAAAGATATAAAGTGAATAATCTAGATTCAATGAAAAGGGGAAATAGTCACATTAGACATAGATCGAACAGTACAGATAGCGAGCTTTTTAAATATCAATTTAGGGGTTGTGGAGATTGTTAAGTTTCTTTTTTTATTAAGATCATGAACCGATTGATATTAGACCACCATTGAAAACCTGGAGTCTGACAATAGGATGGATGAAACGGCAGTTCAATGCTTCCAGGTTTTCAATGGTGGTCTAACATCATCATCAGTTGGTTCATGATCTTGATCAAAAGATTTATAAGTGCCTGTTGCTAATATTCAGAGTGCCAATTGAGAAATCAATGTTACTATTAAAATTGCCTAAGCAAGAAGAAACATCAGTCTTGAATTATACAGCTAGTCACATTTCAAATAATTAAAGTCCAATAGTTGAAATCATGAGTCAATTGAAACTAGACTACCATAGAAAACCTGGACGACCGTTTTGTCCTAGTATGGTGGTCTAGTTTCAATTGACTCATGATTTCAACTAATAAAATTTCTAGAAATCTTCACAAAACCCCTTCTGATAATTAAAGTCCCTATAAAAAAAAAACATAAATACCCAAAAACCATCGATTTAACTTTATACTGACTGAATTCGATTCATAAAGAGAATCAGCTTGAACACATGAATAATTACACTAGACACTAATATGTCAATAGTTGCACATAGAAACTCATTGAATTTGAAATTTAAAATAATCTCTATGATATAACAATTAGAGAGGAGAGAAGTGGAGAGAAAAAAAAAGAATGAATATATACATATGTACCCTTAACAACACCTTAAAAAGACCTACTGAAAATTCTGCATTCATTTTATTCTCTAATATATCAATTTGTTGTTGTGCACGTTCATTCAATTCACGTGTTTGATGTGCTTCTTGTTTGGCTAATATTCTAAATGCACGTAAAGCAGCTTTACGTTTAATTCTAATATTGTTTAGAAAAATAGAAAGTAGAAAATTAGTTGAATAAAAAATTTGTTTTTAATCTTATAAAGTAATTTCAAAACGATAACTGACTGATTAGGGTATATGATTTTTAATTGTATAACAATAGGTGTTAGACACCAACCAACCCCCTCCACCCACATAAAAATGTGTAATTTAAAAATTAATATTTGATACCCATGTAATATGGACGAAGAACAAATAACTGGGATACTAAACTACTAAAATTGATCAATTCCATTCTAGTTCACCTGTACTTGTAATCATTTATCAAGGTCACATCTTAACCACATTCGGGAGAATCTACCTGCATAGTTTACATAATGTCAAAATAAGTCAATCATGTCATCGATTCTGCGACACGCAGTAGACAAAAGACATTTGGATCCTAAATCATCATTTATACAATCAATTCAAAGACATATATATATATATATATATATATATATATATATATATATATATATGCCCCCCAAATGCCCTGGTACGGCCGAGAGTGGGGAGAGTTCGCTCTCACATGCCATGCGTATATAGCCTCTGCCAGGAAAGTCCTACTCACTGCCTTCTCGTGCCACAGGTGTTGTTTACAAAAATGAGACGACAAAGAGCGAATGTCCGGCGATTTAACCGGACCCCAAACCAATGGTGCACATGGGCTCCAGTATCCTGAAGGAACAAATGGAGTATGAACCAATCGTTGGTCACCGGCTACCATAGAACTGGACTGCATCTCACGATGCTCAACTGCCTTGTGGGTCAGACGTTCAGGTTGAAAGCTCGGGGTGTTGCCCCCTAAGAAAACCATCTGGTTCGGTTTGGGCACCCGGGCAGTATCACAGTCCTCACACAAATCAATTGAGATTCGTGTGGCGCATATGTACTTGGTGCCTCCCTGTACCTATATTTATGTGTTAAAATAAATAAATAAATAATATATATATATATATATATATATATATATACATTGGCACAAGGAGGCACCAAATACATATGTTCCATACAAATCATTCGATTTGCGTGAAAACTGGAATACGCTCCGTGTGCCCAAATCGAAGCAGGATTTTCACATTTATATAAAATTGTACAGCTTTAAAATAGATTCCTTTGATGAATGTTTTTTTTCTAATGACTTAATAAGTATATATTTAAACCGAATACATATATCACTTTATGTTGTTCACCGGGACAAGGGGAATTCAACTGTTACAAAGTGATCAGAAAATGAATAAAATTAGGTTAGTATCAAGCTTCATTAGAGAAGAAAAGTAAGTGGATTTGTGTCAGTGTTGTAAACTTTAAGCCGACAACATCCAATATCCTCAATAAATTATCTTGAACGTCCTAAAGACTTCAATAGGAAATAATATATCTTCATATTAGGAAAAAAAGCTTCATATTGACTTATATTCTATCGGTGTTTCGATTGTTATTTGTTAATTTCCCTGTTGAAAAACAATTTATTTATCCTTAATTTATCAGATACAGATTTATTTACTAAGATTTGTGTTAAATTGTTCGTGTTATTCATATTGACTGTGAAACTATAATTTATGGACGACCTTTAAGCGACGCTAGACTGACCTTGAGCGTGTCCGCCTAATAACTAGGACCAAATGAGGGTGGAATGCCGGCCGGTGGACTCAGTGGTCTAGAGGTTAAACATTCACGCGCGAGACCGATAGGTCTTGGGTTCGAATCTCGCGAGGCAAGATCATGGGTGTGCACCGCTGAGGAGTACCGCACAAGGACGAAACGGTCGTCCAATGCTTACAGGTTTTCTATGGTAGTCCAGCCTCAATTGACACATGAATTCATCTATCAAATAAATACGAAATATTTAACCAACGAAATATTTGTCTTGTTCATGAATACAAAACTTTAGTCTCGAGAAGAATTCACTCTAGAGATAAAATGATGAGATTATAATTTAGGGACGATCTTTGAGCGACGCTAAACTGACCTTGAAACTGTCTACCTAATAACTAGGACCAAATGAGGGTTATAAACCAGAGTGAGGAATTAAGATTGTGATTTGCAGTTGATGGTTAAGGTTGGCATTTAGACTGAAGGTGTTCGTCACGAACTGACGTCATCTATAATCACAAAATTCTATTTAGTCAAATGGGTGAGTGAACGTCGCGCCAAAATCAGAAACCTGTTATCTTATACCTGATTGGTTCGTCCATAAACTATAGTTTCACCCATATTGACCAGCTGATACAGCAACGTTGGAACTTGAAAATTATTATTAATTGATGGACAAATATTTCATAGACGATGAGGAGATAGAATTCGACATTTTTTACAAAATGTAATAATAATAATAATCCAAACGATAACTTACTGTTCGTCTTCACGGAACTTTTTATCTTCTAAATTAGTGTTTACAATGCGTTTCGATGTTGTAGTAATTGTTTGACCATCAATAACAAATCTACGCGTTCGTGTTCTTGTACGATAAGCGCTATTTTGACGTTTAAGCTGAAACGAATAGGAACAAGACAATTAAAACTATTTGATCAAAACAAGCACATAAACCCAAGAAATTGTATCGTAATATACTATGACAGAATTATCAATATTATGACAGATAATTGAATTTTATAATTAACACTACGAATGGACTTTAATTAGACAACTACTAAACAACCAAGAGGTATTTAAACAGTTGTGTCACCCCAGTTGTGCCTATCCTCGACCTCAACAGAGATCGAGCTCGGAACATTCATCTCCCATTGTGAAAGATTAATCTTTGGACCACTGAGCTGGAAACTAATGGTTTACATGTCTGACTTCAATTAATTCTACCTCACATTTAAGATGGTTGAATCTTACTAGTTAAGGCTTCTAACTAAAATTAATCTACGATGTAGACCATAAAACACAAATTGATTTTTTAGCCTGCATCCTAAAAAGCTGGACAACTACATATGATTTTGTAAACACCAAAGAATAATAACGATAATAAATTAAGATAGAGTTAAACTATAATAATTCAGCATATGAGATATTTTCACAACGGTATGATGGTATCAAATTATGAATGTTGAGAATAAGGAAGGAAAAAGATGTTGCAACGAGCAAAGATTCGTGTATATTCTATGGCTTGTCGTTTGTTCAACACGGAGGCCATCATAGGATGTCCACCAAAGTATGTGCCCAATCACGCACGACGATATACGAGGCTATCTAGTAGAAATAATTTGAAAAATCTTCCGGAAACAATCAAACTGACACACGTATTCTTTGTCTCATGATAACTTTTAAATTAGGCAGTAACTGAGTCGATACCAGTTTACACAGAAGTAAGGTATTTACACAACTCCTAAATATATATCATTTTTTAAGTATGAGGACTAATGAACAACGTGTCTTCAAATAACGTATCCTAATTTTGTAAATATCCCCTTTTTCTTTTGTGTGGGCCTGATCATGACAGTAAATAAGTTTTCAATCTGTTATCATATTTAATATACCTATAGTGGAGCGGTGTTTAGTGGTTAAGGCGTTCAACTTTCACCTACTGGGCCCTGAATACCCTGTTATAACTGAGAGTGGCTACGCGTATATAGCCACAAATACGGAAGTCATGCTTAATACCTTCTCGCAACACGGGTGTTTCTTACGAAATTGAGATGATGAAAAGCGAATGTCCAGCGCTTTACTCGAGTTGGTGGATATGGAGGATCCACCTAATGGAGTTGGAAAACCCTCATTCCAAACCAATGGCACACATGGACTCCAGGATCATGAGGGTACAAATGGCGTATAAAAGTAATGTTGGTCACCGGCTACCATGGGACTGGACTGCATCTACTTACGATGCTCCACTGCCTTGTGGATCAGACCTTTAAGTCAAAGGCTCCGGGTGTGGCCCGTTTAGAAAACCACCTGATTCAGTTTGGGCACCAGACCAGTATCCCAGCTCTCACAGAAATCATTCGACTAATGTGGCACGTATGTATTTAGTGCTTTCATGTACCAATGTTTATGTGTTTAAATAGATGTTAAAATAAATAAATTTCAGCTATTAAGTTCCATCCCCAGGTTCGAGGTTCTTCCCATCTATTTGGGTTTGGACAGTTGAGTAGTTTCATTGGTCGTTAAACTTAATGTATGGCTCACAATCAATTACCTAGTGAATGTTATTATATTTGTTGCCATATATCAGTAGTAACTAAGACACACTTTTGGTTTGTATCAATACAAAAATATATAATATATTGAAATACTAACTGAATAGTTGAACAATTTGTATATCCAAAATAAACAGAAAAAGTGGTTATTTATAAAACAATAACCTATTTCGATATAAAATTGAAATATGTCCATTTTGTTGATTCAGTAGTATATATGTAATCAATCTATTCAACTATCTACTACTATGATGTAATCATTCATTTGTTTAACTGATGAATAATAATGAACTATTGATACATAAATAGACAAATAGGTGATATTTGAATATGTGGTTTATGATTGTTCCAAATTAATAAAATGATTACATTAAATATTTTAATAATTAAACTTATTCTAATAACATTCAAGCTTATGCTTTCTACAAGGTGAATGAGTTAAGTACCAATCTGAGATGTTATCTATCCTAGTAGTGTGATGTGTACTACTTATATCGACATAAGTAGTATATAACTCTACACAGGAATAGAATGTTTGGAAGCAGAACGTTGAGAAGATCGAGGAGGAAAGGACACGAACAATCGAGTCTAAAACAATTGATTGACATTTTGCAAATGAAATATTTAATTTATGATTCTCAGATTTTACTACGAGAATTTGTTTTTTTCCCAAATACGTTCGATTGTACCCACTTGTGTTCTCGTTCACTACAGTAGTAGTGAAATGTACGGAGACTGTCAATATAAGTACCATACACCACGGTAGTAGTAGTAGGTAGTAGTAGTACAGTGAACGAGAAAATAAGTGGGAACAACCAAACGTAAATGAATAGAAAATTACAGAAACACTTAGTAGAACCTGAGAACCATACAATAAATACTTCATTTTCAAAACGTCTGTCAAACCCTCTCAAGTCTCTAAGGTATTTACAATTAATGTCAATCCATTATAATACCAACCGTAAACTGAACAGTTGTCACAAAACCCTTTCTTCATTAATATTTATGGACTTATTCATGAAAGGCTTCCAGATAGATTTCTTGAAGCTCTAGTGAACGGCCATGAACAAGAAAATACTGCAAACTAAGAATAAATGAAAAAATGATTGATGAAACTTATTGGAGATAACTCAAATAGCTGGAGGCCTGAAATAAAAAGTATCTGATTATGACATAATATGGTGACACCTTCAGGTTTTGAGAGATAAGGTTGTGAAACCGATGGTATACATTGTTGAAGAACTCCAAACAAGACTAAAACAACTGTCTAGTACCTACGTTTTTTTAAACAGCTGCTCATTTGAGGTCTATACACGACGATAAAAATAGTTCAATATAAATGACCGAAATCATTTATCTAAAAAAAAATCAAGACACTAACATTACATAATCCATATTCACAATGAAAGATCATATTCTAACAAAAGTTGACTTACTGGAGATACAGCCATTTTTGATTTATTATTATTATCATGAAAATCAGTTGTTGAAGGAAATGATAAAGGTGGATCTTTCAATCCATCACTAACGACAAGTGATTTATGTTCAATAGTTTCTGATGGAGTCAACTGTTTCTTAGGATGAACCATTGTTTCACGAATACGATTGTTAACATTATCATTAGCCTGAATATAAAACAGATATTAACATAATAAGTACATTTTATGAATAAGGTATAAAATATCCGTTTATTTCGCTTCAGACAGTGAAATATGTTATGAAGATTAAAAACAATTAGGTCAAATATCTTATACTTATGATTAAAACTAAGGATCTATTGTCTAGCTCAAGTATAATAACTATATTATACCTTTGGATAGATATCTTATCATAAACAATAAAGGAACTGATATAAATGTATGATAACTTCGAAAGATCACATTTCCACAGGAGTAAGATGGACTGAACTAGTGAACTAGGAAGAAAAACAATGAACATAATAACACCCATGGTATTATTATTAGAACACATAGATATTGGTACAAGGAGGCACGAAATACATATACGCCACACAGATCTCATTCAATATGTGTGAGGGTTGTGATACTGCCCGGGTGCTCAAACCGAAGCAGGTGGATTTTTAGGGGGCCACACCCGGAGCCTTCGAACTGAAGGTCTGATCCACAAGGCAGTGGAGCATCGTAAGGAGATGCAGTCCAGTTCCATGGTAGCCGGTGACCAACGATTGGTTCATACGCCATTTGTTCCCACAGGATACTGGAGCCCATGTACACTATTGGTTTGTAATCAGGGTATTCCAACTCCCCTAGGTGGACTCTCAATGTCCACCAAAACACTCACGGTAGTAATCCATGAAAGATGTATGTTTGGCAATGTTTTATTATTTAAAAGGAAATAACCAAAGATAAACATTACATTGTGTAAAAACTAATTTAAATGTACAGTAAAGAAAATAATAATCAACTCTCAATGTAATAGAGAACACATCAATATCTCATTAGATGGATCAAATATTTAGAACAATATAGATATAAGCATACAATATTGTTTTCAATTAGATCCTTATCAAGTTTTACTCTAATATATAGTAATGTATTTATATGCATATATGAAAATATTAAACTCATCAAGGTAGTTATTTTAGTGTTTAATTATAGAACTATTTCCCCATTATGTAACATGGATTCAAACCTTTATTATTGATTATCACAACTAGTACACTTGTCACTACATTATCAATTTGTACTTTTCACTTATTTATGTAATTTATTCTACTGTTATCATTATTGACTCATAAACTATCTTGATTGGTTTAATGAATTGATATATGAGTATAAATACATTACTGTATATTAGAGTAAAGCATGATGAGGATCTAATTGAAAACAATATTGTTCGTTTATATATGTTGTCCTAGATCAGATATTGCACACACAAAAAAGATGCTTCGAGTAACAAATGTTATCTATTATGTTAACATATTTGATTAGTATCGAAATAATTTGATAATAATCATTATCAAATTAATGAAATGAACGTAAATCACTTATGTATTTGTCAGTATTTGTAAAATAATACTCAATAAACAAAATATAAACGATATACAAAATGGAAATGATATAATACACTACTAACAGTTGATGAGTTTCAAAAAGGACGAAACTCAACTTTTAAATATTAATACTAACGTTCCTATTCAAATTACAATCAATTTATAAATACTAATAGTATTTAGGTCTCAATTCAAAAGACCCATATACTAACAGGATATAATGAATTTTGTGTTGAATATAAGCAACAAGAAACTATAAGTAATAATGTTAGTTTTGATTAACTGATTTGTTAAACAAAAGCGTTAATAATACTGAACAGGAATAAGTAAAATGCGCAATCAGTTATGCATCAGTTTATTGATAATACCGAGTAGACACATTCACGTATAAGAAGATAATGTGTTTAGGATGTTAGTGATAACAAGCGTTAGAGTCAATCAGTCAGTCAGCTACAACGTAGGACCAGGCACATATATACATTGGTCCAAGTTGCCATACCGCATTAACACAACAAGCTGAACACCAGATTCATAGAAATAGTTAATTTAGTGGTGGTAATATATAGAAGAAAGATTGCATATAAGAATATAGTACAGGAAGAAAGAATTAGTTCGTAGAAAGAAAGATATGAAGTGTATACACCTACGCCATTGTGATCGATTCTGATCCATGTCACCAAGAGTCTCCAACCATTGATTACGATAGTCATGCGGACCCTAACCAGAACAAGAGTTAGAAATTAAATGCTGAGACCATTTTGTACAATAAACAAATACAAATTAGTGTACTCCATTCTCTTTCAAAAGTGATCAATTATTTGTTATGACGGATTATACAAATGATTATTGAAATGAAGGCATATAATACTGATCCATAGATGATATACACTGATACGAAGAATGACCAAGTGATGGCTGTTCATGAAACCTAATTATCAATGTAAGCACTTGAACGATTTCAGATCAATTTTTAAAGTTACTTATCCTTTACTGAGTAAAAGTTTAACTATTAGACATTCCCATCATCGTATCACAATAAACATAATGACAGTTTAAACCGAAGTGGAGTACAAGAATATAAACATATAAACAATTAAGTTACAATCTTGTAAAACAGAACAAACGAACAAGATAAAAGTCAAACATTAAATAGTTCTTACTTTTACCTCAGCAACATGTTCTATTTTAGCAGTAGAATTAGGAACAACAGAAGTAGTAATGATTGTAGTATTAGGTGTATTAGAAGTATATGGTGATTTGACAATAGTTGAATGTATATCATGCATAAGTTCAAATACACATGATGTAATGGAAGGTGATTTTGTATCAGAAGTGATTACATCTGTAATTAATTGATCAGCTATTTCATTAATTATATAATCATTCATTTTGTTATTCTATACAATCACATAATACATATGTGAGTAGATATATATATAGAGAGAAAGAAATGAGGAAACATTCTATTAATGATAAAGATTAGATTGCATTACATTAAATAAAGCAAAAAATTAGACAAAGCGAAATAGCAAAATAGCAATTATAGCATCCCATTTAATTTCAAATGGTTAGTCAGTAGTTAATCGAATCATGTTAGTGATTAAGAAAAAACATCAATAATATAACATAGAAAATCATAAAGTTGTCTTTACTGAATAAATCATCCTATTGTGGGACTCCTCAGCAATGCGCATCCACGATCCCTCTCGCGGGATTTGAACACAGGGCCTTCATTCAAGCGCGCGAACGCTTAACCTCTAAGACCACTGAGCCGACCGGCATCCAACGGTGTTAATGTCTATTTTCAACTAATCCGCGAAATTGAGCGGTCATCTCCCATTGTACTGAGGTAGATACTTGCCTCTACCCGAAACGGATTAGCTCCCTTGGCCATAGCTTCTCACTAGAACTCCGAGGATTTCTTCCCGAAGCTAGTTACTAGTGAGCATATGGTAATTATCAGTATAGGGTTGTGGAGATTATTAAGTTTTTGATTGAGATCATGAACCGATTGATGAAAGCTTTTTATTATTTAAAATAACATGAATTCCATCAATTATACTCATAGCATATTTCGTTAATGAAAGCCAACCAAAAAGAAATTTAAAGTCACATTACAAATCTTCAAAAAAATTTAGTTCATGTGCTCAAGAGAGAGGTAATCATATGGTGCATAGGTTAGTACATCTCATGAACGATTATTATAAGCATGAATAGTTGTCTATAAATCAAATTATATATATATATATATATATATATATATATATATATACATATATATATACATATATATATATATATATATATATATATATATATATATATATATATATATTAATTCCAATGGTTGAGATCATGAATCAATTAAAGCTGGATCACCATGGAAAATCTGGAAGCTTTATATGACCGTTTCGTCCTATTGTGGGACTCCTCAGCGGTGCGCATTCACGATCTTGCCTCGAGGGACTCAAATCCATGAATTATCAGTCTCGCGCGCGACCGCTTAACCACTAATATATATTACTACCACACTGAATTAACTACTTCTATGAATTTGGTGTTCATCATGTTATACTAATGAGGTAATGACAACTTGGACAGATGCATATATGTGCCTGATCTGACGTTGTAGCTGACTGACTAGGTTATTACAGTCATCAAATATAGTTGTCATTTGAAACTATCAAATTTTCTATAACTCTACTTTTGGTCATAAATTATCTATGTGCATTATCGAAGAATGTAGTGTACAGTTTAAGCTTCCAACTTGTTAGATCTAAAGCTGATTACTTATACTACTAAGTCCCAATTCTAAATAATAATATGATATATATGAATTCATTTAAAAATAAACTTTATACAACAATGTCATTCGTTTGTAGTCAATCAGCTACAACATAGGACCAGGTACATACATATATATGCATCAATCCAAGTTGTCATACCTCATTAGCACAACAAGATGTACACTAAATTCATAGTACTAGTTACTTCAATAGTAGTAATATATAGAAGAAAGATAGTGTATAAGCAAGAATTAATTCATAGAAAGAATAATCTAAAGCAATGAAGTTAAATTATTTAAAACTGGATTATACTACAAATAGATGCACATGTAATAGGATATTAAAACTAATAATGACTAAAGTAAACAAGGAAAAATTGGGAAAAAGTAGACCTTCCCCCCCTAGCAAGAAAAAACAGTGAGTATAGCCTGAATAAATTTGATTCAATAAGCGTTGAAATGCATAATTTATTAGATGAATATTACCGAAGCAGTTTCTATATTATATAATAACTTCAATTATGTAGCATTTTTATTTATAGTCAACAATTAATCATAGTGAATCATTGAAAAAGATTGTGAGATAACTAGCAATAATAATCATAATACAGAGCTTATAGCTAAAATCATTAATTTCATAGCACTGAAAGGCTGTTTCCTTTTAATATGCAACTCCTCAGCAGTGCGCATCCATGATCCTACTCGCAGGATCTTTAATCTCATGCGCGAGCGCTTAACCTTTAGACCACTGAAGCAACTGGCATTTAACGGTATCAATGTCTAATTTTAACCAATCCATAAAATTTTGACCCCATCCCACCATTGTCTTCAATGTGCTACTATCACAACAGACCTAGTTGAACGATATTGGTTCGAATCCCAATGAGTGGGAACATGGATGCGCACTCCTGAGAAGTCGCATATTAAGATAAAACAGCCATCTAATGCTTCTAGGTTTTCCATGATGGTCTAGCTTTAATCTTCACAAAAAGAGATATATTGATAAAAATGCATTGAGTTCATTCGTTCGTTCACTCGTTCTTTTTTTATAATTTATAGCAAAAGTGCATAATAGAAAGAATAATAATAATAATAAGAAGCCTAATCATGCAACAACATATCAAATGTGCAATATATCATCATGTGTATACTTAATGATGGGTTGTTCTTTTCAAACCAAATAGCATTGAATTTAGAGCACTTATATTTATTTTATTTTAGATATAATCACTATGTGTTGAATTATGTAATCAGCTGTGCATCATGTAGAATAGAATGAATTATATTTACTTCTTGTTGTTGTTGTTGTTGTTGTTGTTGTTGAGTATTTCCATTATCATTTATGATTGTTGATTTTATATGATCAATATTTTTATTCTTTTTTAATATTGGTGATAAAATGGGTAAATTGATTTCAGTTCGCCAAATTTTCTTAGATATAATTGGTTGAATAGATGATAAATCGATTGTTATCATCGATTTATCTATTGATTTAGGATATACAGTAACTTTAAAAGAAGAATGATTATTAGTTGCTATGTTATTATGATTATTCTTTGATTGTATAGGATTAATTGATTTTTCACATGATAATTGATTAGTGTGAGTTGATATTGTTACATGATTAGGTTTGTAAAACGATGAGATAGTAAATAATGAACCAGATGTTCTTTGACTGACATGTGCAACAGTAAATCGACGTTTTAATTTAGAACGTATTTTTACAACTGGTATAGTAGTTGTCTGTAGTAGATCTTGTTTCAAAGAACGTGATCGAGCTATTGCAACCAATGATAGTCCTGACATTTTTTCCACCTTCTAACATAATGAATTATATTCAATTTTAAAAAGAAAAGTAGCTACATTTTTTTCAAAAACATTTTCAACTGAAATTCAGACAATGAAAAGAACTTCAACAATAAATGTAAAAAAAAGACAATGAAGAAACCTGGTTGAAACGACTAAGAACAAAAATCTTTTAAAAAAATGCAGTGAATAACCAACTGTACAACCTCATATTGTTTATGTAACATCACAAAACTCGATGACTGGGATCATTTCTAGAAAGAATATATTAATAGGTTGAAGATAGTTGAAAGGAGCCCCTGAGCCCAAGTTTCATGCTACTTGTCACACGTTATTAAAGTACAGTTCAGATTTGCATTACTCAATTTTACAATAGTTACTACTTGGTAGTGAAGTTAACTGTAACTTCAAGTCTCTGTGTACTATATTCATTGTCAAATGATTGAATGTGTTATTATTATTGTAGAACTATATTTACAAATCATGACTAAACAGATAGAAGAAAATACATTAAAATATACCCATATACACATATGTATAGTGAGAAAGAGATTGGTTGAATTATTAAGTAATATAGAGAGCAAAGAATTCGTGATGGAATAGTGTCAACAACAAAAAAAACGTAAATATAATAATACTTGGTAACATAAACAATAAGACACACTAGTGAACAGGTTAAAAATCTTATAAAAATACAATTATCAGAAGTTTTGTGGAGATTTTTAGAAATTTCAATAGTTGAAATCATGAGTCAATTGAAGTTAGACCACCATGGAAAACCTGAAAGCAGTGGATCGCTGTTTCGTCCTGGTATGGGACTCCTTAGCAGTGAGTATTCACGATTCCGCCACCCACGAGATTCGAACCCAGGACCTATCAGTCTTGCGCGCGAGCGCTTAACTATTAGACCACTGAGTTGTCTAACTTCAACCAATCCACGAAATACAATCGGTCTGCTAGTTTAACAACAAAATACAACATTTTCTGTTTCATCTAACAAACTTAACGAATAAATTATTTACGAATTGATGTAAAATTTCAACAAACTAGACTATACTGATATGATATTGACATTATTTAATTGCAAAAAAAAAGAAAACAAACAGAGAACATACAACAGTGGAGCAATGAGTTGTAATGTTTGCAACACACAGATTCCAACAATTAAACATTCGCTCCATCTACATCTCTATTTGAGCAATGGGTTAGTATTATTTATTATCATACAGAGTGACGTTTTAAGACAAACAAGGTACATTATAAAAATAGGGTTTATCTAATTATGTTTTATTATCAATACATCTTTCGATATTCTGTCTATAGAAAGATATTTAAAAATCAATAAACAATTTTAACTGTAACTAATTTTCGAGTTTGATCTTCATTCAATGGTTATTAATTTAATTGAGCTATTACCTGATATTCAACTTGTTTGACATTAAAGGTAATGAATTCCCATTAGATTTTCAGAAGTGACCAAGAATCTCTGTAAGTGAACCTATTGGTTTGTTTGAACGTTCCAAAACTTCACACAATAACGTTTATTCAGCAATTTTGTTTGATCCTGTTCAAATCAAGCTTGATTCGATATTGTTTACTGTTTTACTGATGGCGTTTTATAATGATGACGATATCTGATAGAGTAACACTATTCCTATTGTTATAAATAACTAATGAATATTTTTACAGATTCCGTATTACACAACTCGACTAACATACAGTCGCATAAAGATAATATATTATTATAAACAGTTTGCAGCTCTCTCTCCCATTGTTATTTAGTAATGCAATTGATCATATATATGCACCCTGTGCGGATTACCTCGATAACGCCTTAAGTCACAAACTTTTTAATCAAAGATGGATAGTAGCTAGCAGTGGAATCCAGTTTGACGCGCGTTTCGTCCTATTTGGGACTCGCCAGCTGGATGTACCTGCATTACACAAGCAGGTAGCTATCAGAACTCAGTAGCTAAGTGGATAACGCGATGGCGTTTGAAGCAAACGGTACTGGATTCGTGTCCCAGAGTGAACAATAACTCTGAGATACATGCTTAAAATAGCGAAATATCTCCTTAACTTCCCCGATGTTATATCAGCTTCACATGAAATAATGAAATAAGCAATCAAGCTTGAAATATAATAAGATGTATTTAAATAATCGAAGAATTCAGATTACAATTTAGTCAATTAGTAGCAATTGATATATATTATACAGAGATTAATAGTACTCTCTCTATACACGAACTAATTTAAATAAAGTAATATTTTAAGAATATTTCCATTAGATCAACTTAGTTCACCTTGACCTAACTTATAAACGGATTACTATTACTTGAGTACTAAGTAACAATAATGAGCCAATCGATACATAGAATATTACTAGGTATAATTACATACACTGAACAATTAACTTTACAAGTACACAGATTAACAGCAAAAACAAAACAAAAAAATTTGAAATGATAGTCCATGTCAAAATGTAAAAAGTTGATATATACTTGACCTGTAATTACATCCTTAAGAGTGATAAGCAAAAATCGAACTAATACGGCGTTTCTTTTTGTATAAAGCAAAGTTGATTTTTAACGATGAGTGTTTATGTGTAAACATTTTGTTATGCCCCGATAAGCATAATGAATGGTAACTTTTAGAATCCATTTATCGACCAATACTATTTGTATAGTTTCATTGTATAACTATTATGTAACTAAACCATTCATAGTCATGTTCCTTTTATTATGAGCTTTATTTTGACCTATGAACCATTATTATACGATTTACCATTCTTGAGTTATGCCCAGTTTATCAATTATTATATCTCCCTTATTCACAGCTACACATGGTTAAATCTTGTACAAATGTTGTTTCATGTTTTACGATATGATGTGAACTGGTTGGTATATAAACCCAGTATGTTTGAAATACATGATTCATATTGCAGAGGCTGAGATTGGTGTTCTGGACTTAACTGGCTGGCCTAGGCAGGAGGCAGGACCGATAAGGACTCTGGACTGCTCGTACGCGTTTTATGCATCATTAGTCCGATCGATCATTCACTGCTCTCTAATTGACGGTATCATTACGTTATACATTAATAGGGCAGACAGGTCACAAGTTATAGCACATTTTAATTAGGTTAATATGTATTCATTAAATTGAAAGAAAGTTATAAATCTATTCGAAATAGGGGGAGTTAAAAACATAGTTTATATTCCCTACAAGATGAAATATACTTTATTTGTTTTAGTAAATAATTTGTTAATTTAAAAAGATGTTGATTGTAACTGTATGTTAATAAAAACGATTGATGATACAATGACCAAAGATCACGTTGTAAACCGAATTAACTAAAGTTGAAATAATTGGATTCGAACTGAGTAATCGATAAGTAAATTTGTACTAATTAATTTACTAGATACTAACTCATTGATTTGGCGTAGAGGAGAACTCTAAGTATGAGGGTGGAGAGGGTTTGAAGCCTAAAACCTGGTGTTTGAAAGCCGAGAGCTCTAATCAATAGGTCATCACTCTGTAAACTCACATTGACCGGAAAAGACTAAAAACTTTCGGATTAAATTTTGTGTCACTAGAGTAAAATGTTTAACCAGTGCTAACTGATTTTAAACGATTTCTAAGCTGATATCAATTTATGGTAAAATCATGTCCTTCCAAGTTAATCATTAGTCACTCAACTTGACTTTAATTGTAAAGAAAAATCTTGACTGATAGGCTGGGTGGATCTGGAAACGTTATGTGATTGTGCTCACATATTATATCACAACCGAAAGGTAGATGGAAAGTAGTAAAATAGGCACGCTATCTAATGAAGCTGACTATACACTCATTTATTTTTATTTTAACACATAAGTATAGGTACAGGGAGGCACCAAATACATATGCGCCAAACAAATCTCATTGGATAGGCGTGAGGACTGTGATACTGCCCAGGTGCCCAAACCGAACCAGGTGGTTTTCTTAGGGGGCCACACCCCGAGCATTCGACCTGAAGATCTGATCCACAAGGCAGTGGAGCATCGTAAGAAGATGCAGTCAGGTTCCATGGTAGCCGGTGACCAACGATTAGTTCATACGCCATTTGTTCCTTCAGGATACTGGAGCCCATGTGCACCATTGGTTTGGGATCCGGTTATAGCGCGGGACATTCGCTCTTCGTCCTCTCATTTTTGTAAACAACACCTGTGGCACGAGAAGGCAGTGAGTAGGACTTCCGTGGCAGAGGCTATATACGCGTGGCCATGTGAGAGCAGTTCGAGAAGGAGAGCGAACTCTCCCCACTCTCGGCCGTACCAGGGCATTTGGGGGCTGACTATACACTGAACCAAGGTCTAAATCTGTGTCCTCATCTAGGTCATATATATACTAATTTATTGGTGTACACTTTATTCGATTTGCCAATTACAGCTTTATATTCAATCTGAAGTTTGTACTGATGATGTCGTTCAGAAGAACGATGAAAGCTCCACGACCAAACCATTCACCTCAGAAAACAAAACTTCATCAAAAACATTAAATAGACTACCAAACTTGTGAGTGAAACCTAAGAAAATCTCTCACAAAATTCGTGACATGTTAATGTAGATATTTTAATGGAGTTTTGTTCTCTGAGCTGGATGGTTTGGTCGTGGAGTTTTCCTCGTTCTTCTGAACGACATCATCAGCATAAACTTTAGGTACAAATCTTCTCCACCATCTCCAAATCGTATGAGCGTAGTACGCTTCTCTTTGTTCGAAAATGGGAGAATTTTGCCAAAAGGCAGGCTTCCACTCGAGAACAACTGTATTTACTCCACGAGTGTCTTCGTCAGCATGTTCTACTAACAAATGTCTATTGGGATGGAGAATAGCTGGGCAAAGTGGAATAAAAATGGTACACCTAATGATAACGGATGCAAAATAACAGGATCCACAAATACCAATACGTCATAGAGGACCAAAAGATGAAGCTACAAAGGACGCTCATATCTATTAGATAATCAATATCTCTTTCTATAATAGTCTTATGATCATTTCGTTAAAAAGAAAACATTATTGTTTTCATTTAAGTTACATACACATTTAAAAATTTTGATGGAGGGAACAATCCACAAATGTTTAGTTGTTTGAAAATAAAAACATAGAAAGATATACATACTGAAGTAAATCTCATAGTGAACGACCTAGTAAACATACATATTATGTAGATGAAATTATAATGTTAAGTGTACTATACTTTTGATGAATTCATTCCAAGAACTGTATATCACATTATAAATTATCAGAAGGGGTTTTGTGTGGATATTATAATAATTCTAATAGGTGAGATCATGAGTCAATTGAAGCTAGCTGTTGTGAGATAGTAACTCACTAAAGACAATCGCGAATATGTTGCTCAATCTTGTGGATTAGTTGAAGCTAACCATTAACACCATTGGATGCTAGCCAACTCAGTGGTTTAATGGTTAAGCACTCACGCACAAGACTGATAGATCTTGGGTTCGAATCTTGAGAGGCGAAATTGTGGATGTGCACCGACACTGAGGAGTCCCATAATAGGACGAAATGGCTGTCTAGTGCTTTCAGGTTTTCCATGGTGATCTCGTTTCAATTGACTCATGATCTCAACGATTAAAATTACATAAAAATTACTCATATAATTACAACTTATGTAACGAAGGAATACTAAGAAGGAAATTCTCTATTTTAATAAGTGAAAGTATACATAACGAATATTAAAAAAAAAAACAATTAATAAGAAAAATAACACACTTACTGAATCAGATTGTTTTGTTAATTCAGAATTTGTTTGTTCAAGACTAACACCACTATCACCATTATTATCATTAATTTGTTTAAGATTTTTATTTGATTCATGTTTATTTTTGGAATGATCATTTTGTTCATCGATTGCATCATTTTTATTATTATTATTATTATCATTATCAACATCATCATCATCATCATCACCATCACCGTCACCACCATAAACCATTTCAACAGGAATTGATAATTTCGTAGAATCTGATAGTATAAGTGGATTCAAATCATTATCGTCAATTTCATCAATCTATAATGAATAGAATATTATGAAGACAATGAGTTTTAGTTATTGGATTGTAGTAGAAGTAGTAGCAATCATGATATATATAACTCCGTCTGGAGCATCTCTGAGGCTACTGCCGGTCCCAAAGCCCGGATAATGGAGGAGGGTTGAGTATGGGGGTTAGCGACCCCATCTCGTAGAAAACTAACACGCTAAAAAAACGCTAATCAGAAAAAGTTACTTAAACCATTTAAACTCTGCCCAGGAAGTCAGAAGGTCTTCATTTAGAAGAGTTTTGACGTCACATGGTGACGGCCGAGTTCTTTCGGAAGTCACGAGGCTGATGCTCCTTCTGACAACCAAAGAAACCATCTCTTTAGGTAAATGGAATGCTCGTAAAATGTGGCAGACCGGGAAAGTCTTCCAAATTGCTGCTTGCTGCATATACATATTATATATTCGATTTTCATTTGCATTTATGATTTATGATTTATTAATGCTACCCAGTAACACAAAACGAATATCCATCAAGAAACTTTTTTCTTAACAATTAATTAAAGAGATTATAATATTGGAGTATATATTTAGTAGATATCCACCGTCTAGCTACAGACTTCACGGTGAATTTATAATTTATAAACGACCTTTGAGTGACTTGAAAGTGACCTTAAGAGAACTCACCAATTTTCTAGGGTCAAAATAGGATTAGGAATTCGATAAACGATTTTCATTATGAACAGACATCAGTTATAATACCAGATTGTTATTTAAATATATGGACGCATGAAACTTGAGCCAAAAATCCAAAGCTTATTATTTTTTATTTCATTAGTTCGTCCAGAAATTATAGTCTGAACGACTTCATATAATCAAAGTTTATCAATCAACGAATTAAAATGGTACTTTCAAGATATAGAAGTATGATTAGTGTTTATAGTGTGACTAAAATGCCTCAGTAATCGACTAGTTATTATTTCAAAACAATATTGTTTTTAAAGCAATTAGTCCCTTTTATAAATTTCGATAGAACAATGAGAAGACGGAGTTGATCTGAAAAATGTGATGTATTTGTCGTAACCTTGAATTTATCTTGGTATTCCTTGAGTCATTCTATGGGCTAGGATAATGCGACAATTTTTTATCCTTTCTCTCCCCTTTGTTATTTTTGTTTGTACTTTAACTTTCATGTAATTGACCTTTATTAATTTTCATATCAAATGCCCTGACAAGTATATGTGTGACCAGATTGTTCAAAATGTATAGCGCAAATACATCAAATATTGTTTTTAACAGCTTGGGTTTATTTATTTATATTTTATTTATTTAAACACATAGATATTGGTACAAGAAGGCATCAAATACATATGCGCCATACGAATTTCAATTGATTTGTGTGAGAGCTGTGATGCTGACCGGGTGCGCAAACCGAACCAGGTGGTTTTCTTGGATGGCCACACCCGGAGTCTTCGACCTAAAGGTCTGATACACAAGGCAGTGGAGCATCGTAAGGAAATGCAGTCCAGTTCCATGGTAGCCGGTGACCAACGATTGGTTCATAGGCCATTTGTTCCCACAGGTTACTGGAGCCCATGTGAACTATTGATTTGGGATCCGGTTAAAGCGCCGGACATTCGCTTTTCGTCCTCTCATTTTTGTAAACAACACCTGTGGCACGAGAAGGCAGTGAGTAGGACTTTCCTGGCAGAAGCTATATGCGCGTGGTCATTTGAGAGCATTTCGAGAGGGAGAGCGGACTCTCCCCACTCTCGGCCGAACCAGGGCATTTGGGAGCTTGGGTAATATTCGGAATGATAGATCTCAAGTGAAAAGTTCTTTTTTATGGTTCATAAATATTGCCTTGCATAAATCAATCAAATAGTAACAACGTAAAACTGAGCACACATATAAAGCATTGAGCTCACATTGTCACCCTTTATATTAACACAACTCAAATGGTAAATTGACACGATAACAAAAATCGAACAAAATAATCAGAGTAATTGTATCAGTATTCTTTTAGACAATTCACACAATCGTTCTTAAATAATCATGGGAAGTAGACAATAGAAGATTGAACAAGAAAAATAACATCTAACAACTTTAATTACCTTTACTCAATTATTTCACATGAAACAATCAATTAATTCACTAATAATTAATCCATACAGAGATTCTGTTTATTTATTTAAACACATAAACAGAGGTACAAGGAGGCAGTAAATAGATACGCTGTGATACTATGCGGGTGCTTAAACTGAGGCAGGTAGAATCCTTAGGGTGCCACACCAAGTGCCTTTGACTTAAAGGTGTAATCCACAAGGCAATAGAGCAACGTTATGAGATGAAGTCCTATGGTAGTCGGTGACTAATAATTGGTTCATACGCTATTTGTTCCTTTAGCATCCTAGAGCCCATGTGCACTATTGGTTTGGAATCAGGGTTTACCAACTCCTCATGGGTGGAACCCCATATGCATTAACCCGGTTAAAGCAGTGAACATTTGCTTTTCATCCTCTCAATTTCGTAAACAACACCCCCGTTTTGGGAAGGCAGTAAATAGGACTTCCCTTCATAATTACATTTTTAATAAAAAAAAATACCAGAGATGGAGACACAGAGATAGATAGATAGATAGATAGATAGATAGATAGATAGATAGATAGATAGATAGATAGATAGATAGATAGATAGATAGATAGATAGATAGATAGATAGATAGATAGATAGATAGATAGGTAGATAGATAGATAGATAGATAGATAGATAGATAGATAGATAGATAGATAGATAGATAGATAGATAGATAGATAGATAGATAGATAGATAGATAGATAGATGGTTTATACAAAAATGTACATTTTATTTTCTACTGAACTTAGGAATGTTTCTACTAAGTCATCAAGTTCTTTCAATATTCTATTTAAAAGAATTTTTTTGTTTGTTTGTTTGTTTTTTACTTGTTCCTTTTAAATAACTATTTAGATTGAATATTGAATTTGTAAAGATAATCAGTATAATCATTATTAATACACTATAATGTATGATAAAGATGTGATCAATTGGTTTAAATAGAGAACTTTTAAACAATATGTTGAGGAGATCCAGAAAACACTTCGAAAAAAAAAAAGCCAAGAAAGTCTCTGAAAACACTGAGAAACATCTTATCCAATCAGCGTTCAGTAGAAAGTTTTGCCAGAAACATCAAAAAAAGTGACAAGTCACATGTAGAGTTTCGAATTGGATGATTATTTATACTGCTATTATGTTGAGTAGCATTTGAGAATTTTTGGGAAACCCGAGGTTGCCTAAAATACTCTAAAAACCCTATATTTTCTGTACATAAACGAACCTTTGGAGTAATGTGGTTCTTACATATTTCGCACCTTTCCGCTTGTGTACAAGTGTCTGTGTAGTTCTAGCCTGGGGGGGGGGTACTAGAAAAGCTTAGGAACCAAATCTAGCATTCAATTAGCAAGACTTAACATAATAGGTTATGCATTCAATATAAATTATGTAAAACTGATAGCTGTTCGATTTCTCCACATTTATAGAGAACATTCAATTCACGATTCTTTACATCATTAAGTGAAGTTTCATCCTAATGATGATCAATTACTCACTAATGACTGATTATTAGGGTATACTGTTGAAAGGTTCAATGATAAGATAAAATAGCTTCCTGGTACTACATTTTATGACTTAAACTGTATTGACATTAGATAATCTCTGCAAATTTTCCATAGTCATAAAATAAAGTTATGTTATTGAAACTGATTTTCATTTATTATTTTAAAAGGCAAACGAATTAAGTTCAGATTGATGTTAATAAGAGTAATATCATATTTTCAAACTGTTTAATCCATTAATTTGACAGTTTAATTTTTTATTCAATTTCGATCTGAAAGCACATATGTGTATACAGTTTATCGCTCTTAGCTTTTAAGTCAGCTACAACATAGGAGCAGATATATATATGTATCGGTCTAAGTTGCCATACCGTATTAGAATAACAAGATGAACACCGGGTTCATAGAAGTAGATGATTCAAGTATGTTAATGTATAAAAGAAACATTGCATATAAGGAAATAATAAAGGAAGGAAGAATTAGTTCGTAGAAAGAAAGATATGAAGCAATTTTAATCTCTTAGTTTAAGGGAAGACAACGGGTGTATACACCGATGTCATTGTGATCGATTCTGATCCATGTCACCCAGAGTCTGCAACCATTAATTACAATAGTCACGCGGACCCCAACCATATAGTCTGTATCTACCAACATGGCTCAGACTAGAAGTTAGTGACTTCAAACAATGATGCCACGTTCTGGTTTGGCCACCCCTGACTTTCGTCCAATTATCCCTAACACCGGTTAGCATTGTACTTCTTGGTAATCGGTGTTCAGGCATACGTAACATGTGGTCCAACCATCTCAGTCGATGAAGATTCACAACCTTATCAACTGATATACCATCATTCCCTAATACCCTACGTCTAACCTCACTATTATTTACCCGGTGAACGACTATGTCTGACTTTAGATATATCTAGATCAAGTCACAGTTTTCTTCACTAAAATGGGAATATAACTAAAGAAAATACGTTTAGTTTATTTATTTACCTCACCCGGTTCAATTTAAATTATTGTTTCGTTACGCTGATTTCCTCTTTCCAGATCAGTCAGTGATATATAACTTAGAATATATCACACATGTATATCGGCTTACGTTGCCACACTATACTAGCACTTTCTATATACTATGCTATCTCTAGAACTCAAAAGTCTCATGTCGTTAGGTCTCTCTCTCTCTCTCTCTCATTCCATGTGTCTGTACTACCAATATCCACCATCACTATTTATAAGTATGAATAAATACTCTGCGAATACTATATGAGAAAGTTGAAAGGTCAAAAGAAAATATAATTATAAACTTATCAGAATATTAATTAACAAGTCAAATAATAGATGATAGTCTGTTCTGATTTTATCTCCTTCAAATAAACATGCGATAGTGATTGTTTGATGAATTATACAATCAACATAAGTTCAATGAAGGATATCACTATTCAGACACATACATATCTGTCTTTTTCAAACTATCTAGCATATAAAACTAAACAAAATGGCCTGATTATCTAAGCAAACAATATCAACCATATATATATTATATACGTGTATATGTGTATAAATGTGCTTTATTGTAACTAAAACATTGTTATTACAAGACAAAACAAATAAGGAGAAAAACTTGTGAATGTACACTATGCGACAATCATTAAAACACTATGGATTTGAATATATAAGTTATATACAAACTTAGGAGAATATAAATCGATGGATGATAATAATAATAATCTACCAGGTCATTATATCATCGATGTTGAGAATCGAATTATTTCAGAGTGTTAATAGCTTATCGTATTTGTGAGCTTCGATCCACTTAAGTTGACTTCGGTAACCGAGTGGATATTACTAACACCATGTCAGTAATGCAGAGGTTCGGCATCGAGTGTTCGGTCACAGAGACGATAATGAAATTGGTGTCACCATCTTGAAACACCGACTTCGGTGGCTTGGACATGTTTTACGAATGTCGTCCCAGAGAATTCCACGTCGTGCATTATTTGCCGACTCTGGGACTGGTTGGAAAAAGCGGAGAGGTGGTCAGTATATGACATGGTGTCGTGGTATGAAAAAAAGCTGCAAAGGGCTAGCTTCTGTTGGTCCTTCACGACTCCCAGGTTGGGGTCCGAAAGACGGTGTAACGCAGTGGCTAGAGACGTTATCAGATATGGCTCAGAATAGAAGCCAGTAGCGATCCTACTGTAACCTCTTACTTTCTCCATAAAAAGTGGTTGTATCTTCCTTAACTGAAAGATCTCTTCTGATTGTACCTTTCCGTTTCCCCCACCATTGTTCTGTCTCTCTCCCTTTTTTTTAATTCCCACGTTCACCACTTTTTTTTCTCTCTCTTTTCTCCTTCTCTTCAAATTATCATTGTTTTGTGAGGCGCATATATATTTGGTGCCCCCCTGTACCAATATTTATGTGTTCAAATAAATAAATAAATAAATAACTATCTAACATAAAGTGTTGTTCGAAGACCAATGAACATAGACCTACACTTAACATATGATTTATATATTTTTTTGAAAAATAAACAGATCAAATACGGTTCCAGATACAACTTGCTGAAATGTCAGCAAGAATGAAACTTATATTAAATGTTTCGTATTAACTTCATCAGTCAATCAGTTATAAGAAACGCAGAACGTAACATATCGATTTAAGCTCCCATATGATATCAGCATAGAGAGATGTCAGAGTAGCATAATTAGTAACAGTATTAAAGGTAGTCGTAAGTCAACTGTCGTTGGTATAAGCCAACCAATGGTATGGAATGAGATGTAGAAACTATAAATACAATTTAGCAGCTTAATAGAAGTTTATATATTGGATTTTTCAGTATTATTTTCGTATATAAGAACTGAAGATAACCTAAGGTTAGATAAAAGCGAATCATGTAAAAACAGTCTCGAATCGGTTGACAAGTTAAGTATAGTTATTAATACAAACCATTTCAACAGATTACTTGATATATAAATAAATAAATAAGTCTTTGAATATGTCATCTATTTACAGTATATTAATAATAGTGCATTTGGGTTTCCCATCAATAGGTCTCAAGTTCGAGTTCACTTCACATATTTTAATTTTGGTAGTATATACAGTTAGTATTATTAGCCATAAGCTATGAATGAGAACCTTTACTCAACATCATCAAACCCTAATGTTCCCGATTATTACTTATACTTCCACTACCTCTACCACTACGGGATTTGGATCGATAATTGAATCTCGGTGTTAATGTGGTATGGCAACTCGAACTGATGTACGTACGTACGAAGTTCCACGTTGGAATTGACTGACTGACTGATAACAGGTGGATCACATTATTATTATTAGGTGTATTTCTGAAGTAACTTACAGGCTCATTTGGATCGAAATCTTCAACTGTTTCAATAATATCTGCATTGACTTCACATAATAGTATTTGAATTACTTTACGATCATTTTCTGTCACATCAGATACAAATGGATCCTGTAAATAAACAGTATAAAACAAAACAAATATCAAATACGCGGTCAAAATTTCTTGCTCTATTAAATAACATCATAATCTATCAGAGGGGTTTTTGTGGAGATTGTAGTAATACCAATGGTTAAGATCATGAATCAGTTGAAGCTAGACCACCATGGAAAACTTGGAAGCACTGGACAGCCGTTTCGTCCAGTGCTTCCAAGTTTTCCATGGTGGTCTAGCTTCAACTGATTCATGATCTTAACCATTGAAATCTTAATCTATATTTGATAAGATATATTACACATCTGTATCTTTTATACCACCATCATAAGTAAATAATCATATGACAATTCATGGATTATCGTAATCACCATAACCACCATATTATTTGTATAATTTCTCATTTTAACACAACTATAGATAGTTCACTTCTATTCAAGAAAACAAATTGACTGAAAATTGGCAATTCATATTATAAATAACAAAATATTGTAGTTACTATATGTGTGGTATGTTGGCAAAATCATAGAGGAGTTATGTCACTTAAGTAGTATCATGTGTTAGTGTGTTGTTTTATTTTTTTTTATCAACAGTCCAAGAAAAAAGAAAAAGAAAAAGAAAAGAAAAGAAACAACAATCAAGTTGATAAAACAAAATACAATACTTTAGATAATGATTAATTTGTAAATAAAAAACTTGTAGTCAAGGCATCATGAACAAACAGGTAGAGAAAGTCCAGCACTTTAAAACTCTAATCAATATTCATTTTAAGTTTTTTTAAAAAAAAGAAGAGAGAATGAATAAACAAACAGTTGAAATCTCACAAAGTAATTAAAACCTAATTTGAAGAAAAAAATGCTAATGATGAACTACCATCAAATGATGATGAAGAAGGATTGATTAGTGTTATTTGACATTTCAAGAGAATAGATCCAAGATTGTAGATAGGATTTAACAGATTGAGTGCATCTAGATATATTGCATGATGCCATAAAAAGCCAATTATGTATGTTAAGAAGGTATTGAATTGAGGAAAGTAGATTATACCCCGGTCAATGGTCCATTGTCTACGTGTCGTTATCCAGGTCAAAGAGGGTGAATAAGTAAATACCTATGAATTATGTACATTAAAACTTAGTTTGACAATGTTGGAATGGCTTATAGAACACGTAACGAGGCCTCTGGAGGCTTTAAAGGAGCCGAAGAAATTTCATCCAATAACGATGAGATAGAACTCCCTAGAATATCAACGTAGGATGTTCTGATTGGACAATTGTATAAACTTCCAAAGTGAGAATTCGCTGGATCATAATGATGTTATAGCCTACATGAGAAACTAAAAATAGACCTGTTCTGTACATTTAAAACACTTACGCAATAAACCGTCCTCCCACTTTCTTCTGTCCTTTCAATTTTTGAATGTGGATTCTACGCGTCCAAATGATGAATTCATATACCTTATTAGTCGTAATCAAGTAGAGGACTTAACAGGCAAGTGAATATTTCTATTCATATAGTTTTCACACATTCACAGTGGAGTTAGTATACCGTAGGTGTATATTTTGATCAAATCATACAGCAGAATACGACATGATTATACAACTAACCAATTTCACGGACTGGATTTTTCATATTACAACAAGATACACTAGTAGAACTGATGCAGAAACCCGATTGGAGAACTTTTATCATCAATCATCTGAACTATAACCAATTTCAGTTTACACATGAGCATAGTCTTCTTCATATATCGTCACATAGTGCCACAATTCAAAGATTCATATCTATTAAATTGTCAATTCATGATTTTTAAAAAAGTTTGAACACCATTTATTTTATTTTATTTGAACACATAAATATTGGTACAAGAGGGCACCAAATATATATGCGCCACACGAATTTTCGTTTTATTTGTGTGTGGGCTGTGACACTGCCCGGGTGCCCAGACAGAAGCAGGTGGTTTTCTTAGGGGGTCACACCCCGAGCCTTTGACCTAAACGTCTGATCCACAAGGCAGTGGAGCAACGTCAGCAGATGCAGTCCCATGGTAGTCGGTGACCAACAATAGGTTCATACGCCATTTGTTCCTTCAGGATACTGGAGCCCATGTGCACTATTGGTTTGGGATCCGGTTAAAGCACCGGACATTCGCTTTTCGTCCTCTAAATTTCGTAAACAACACCCGTGTTGCGAGAAGGCAGTGAGTAGGACTTCCCTGGCAGAGGTTGTATACGCGTGGCCATGTGAGAATATTTCGAGAGGGAGGGCTACCCCACCCCACTCTCGGCCATACCAGGGTATTTGGGGGACCACCGTTTTAATGTCTTGGAGGAGAGAACATCTTTCTTGCAATTTGGTTGGTCATAAAACGTCACATTAGTTCAGTAAGTAAATAAGAGCGGTGACTTAGTGATTAGGGTGTCCGACTTTCACCCCATAAGTTCTCATTTCAGACCCCACTCCACCTATTCCCATTTGCACAACCGGATAGTATAATTGACCCTTACACCTGGGATGTGGTTTACACCCAAGTACTTAGGGAATAATTTAATTTAAGTATATCAGTAAAAACAAGGTGTTTAGGACTAAGTCTTGGCAAATTACTTAATATGTTGTGCTTCTGATAAATGTACTTCCATAAATATTGTCTTATGAGGACGTTTTACTATATCATGAATTATTGTTAGATTTGTCATTTAATTTGATTAGTACCATACTCGGTCAATACGGAATAGTTAATGTGATAAGGTATAGAAAAATAAATGATATCCATCTAAATGACAAGCAGCTATAACTTTCAATGTCTAAATTGAAACCTAGTAACGGCAGTTGTGCTTCTGATGGATAAGAAAGCATCTAACTGGTAAAGCGAGAATTAACACTGACTTGAATATCACTACATTTACTCACCATACTAGTATAAAATGTATATATATATATTAAAAAAAAAGTGCCAACAACTAACCAAAAGAAGATCTTTACACTCCGGTCTTTGATTTGGATCTTTTTGTAGAGTACGACTCAAGAATGTTTTGAATTTTGAAGACCTATAATAAATTATAATCAAATAAAAAATAATTTAACAGGAGAGTCGATAATACTAACCTCTTACTTAAATGAAACTAGATGAATGAGAATACAGAGTTTTCATTAAAATGTGAAAAAATACAGTCATAGAAGCTTATAAAAGTTAAGTATGAAACGGTAATTTATATGCCAAACTATAAAAGTTACCTCATTAATCAAGTACAAATTTATGCACTTGGTTTTGAAATACATTTTAAAAGTATTTTAGTGGGAAGGGTTTCGAACCTAAAACTTAACAGGTGAAAGTTAACTAGTCTAACCAAAAAGCTACTGAAAAAGAACACTAGTGTACCAATTATTGAGTTATAACACTTGAATCTTTCTCTATTTACTTTGATCCAAGCAGCTACATAGTATTATTAATTCTTATACATAAGTGTAGCTCTAAACGAAGTAATCGAGTAAGTACTTAGCCAGCATGTTCCACTCCTGTATCAAACAAAGAAATCACCAGAAATTTAACCAACACTACATTGTTAGAGTTTTAAATACAACAATTAATCCATAAATTAAAAGATATGAACGAATAACATTGTATGATGAGTTTCAATAAGCATATCATAAATGGAATTGTTAGTTTAATATCCAGAAAAAACTAACCCATTACAGAAAGTATTCAATGTTATTATTAAATTAGGTGTTGTGGAGATTGTCAAGTTTTTGATTGAGATCATGAACCGATCGTGGATCGTGGATGCGCACTGCTGAGGAGTCTCACAATAGGACGAAATGACCGTCCAGTGCTTCCAGGTTTTTAATGGTGGTCTAACATCAATCGGTTCATGATCTCAATCAAAAATGTTATTATTGTTGATGAGAGATAATGTATACTACAGAACTACTAGTTACAAATATAGTAGTGTAGAAATTACTCATTATCAATAGTACTTCATTCCATTGAGTTCTATCATAAGAGTTATGTTAATCAATAAATAGTCGGTAATATTTTGTTACCATAGTTCGCAGTCGAATTAATACTATGCCGTTTATCAGAAAAACAGACGGCGAGACTATAATTTATGGACGAACTAATTACATATAAGATAACAGGTCTCGAATTTTGGCGCGAAATTCACTCATCTAGTTGGTTAAATAGAGTCTTGGCATCATAGTTGATGTCAGTTAATAACAAAAACCCTAAATATAATTCCGAACCTTAGCTGTCAAATGTAAATTACAATTCGAAGTCCTCACACTGGTTTATAACCCTCATTCGGTCCTGGTTATTAGGTGAACACTCTTTAGCGTCGCTCAAAGGTCGTCCATAAATTATAGTCTCACCAAACAGACATTTCAAATACGACATCAATTCGTTTGTGATATCGTGAAAACAATTGGTCGAAAAACCTGTGAATTGAAACCTTCTACAATAAAATCCAAATTGTACTAAAAATACATATAATACAACTCCAGGTGACTGATTCTAACGTTACAATGTGAATCACAACATCTAACGAATTGCTTAAATAGAAAGATAAAGCACAGGATTCGATGGCTTATTTTGTTTATTATTTATTTAATTTAACACACAGGTATTGGTACAAAGAGGGACCAAATACATATGCGCCACACAAATCTCAATTGATATGTGTGAGGGCTGTGATACTGCCCGGGTGCCGAAACCGAAACAGGTGGTTTTTTAGGGGGCCACACCCCGAGCCTTTGACCTGAACGTCTGACCCACAAAGCAGTGGAGCATCGTAAGGAGATGCAGTCCCATGGGAGCCGGTGACCAACGATTGGTTCATACGCCATTTGTTCCCTCAGGATACTGGAGCCCATGTGCACTGTTGGTTTGGGATCCGGTTAAAGCGCCGGACATGGCATGATAAAATGAAGGTTTATAATTGGAAAAGTGTAACTATTTCAGGAAAATACAATTACATACACATAGTTTCCTTTATGATTTTGAAAAGAGCAAGAACAAAGATTCTAGCAGAATAGCATCAATTCATTTTTGTTTTTTGAACATGTTCCAAAAATTCTCAGAACAGGGGGAAGAAACACTCTAAGCAGTGCAATCACCAAACATCTCCTTGATATAGGACATCAAGTAGATACCTTGCAATCGTTTAAGGTGATTAGTAAGCAGCCAAACTCCAGTTTTCTGAACTTTGCTGAAACTGTTGCCATCAGGCATCAAAAACCTGACCTATGTGTTCAAAAGGAGACGGTTATTAGTCTTTCCTTGCCTTGATGACAAATACTCTTTCGCTGCATCTTAAAATTGTTTTTCTTCTTCTTTAAACACTTTCTTGCATTTATTACATGATTGAGTTTTATTTCAACTATCTTTCAAATTAATAACCTTATTTCATCAACTGACCTCTACTCATTTTATTCCTATCAATGTTTACTCATTATATAATCGGTTGTTTCTAGCCGTTTGAACTGTTGTCACAATCAATGTTGTGGAATGTTATTTCACATAAGGTATATATCCAGTCTATTCAATTTATTTACACCGTTGCCAAACAACACTAATGTGTCTTCAATAACACTTCCAACCAAACCCTTTCATGTAAGTAGTTTAAATCCATTACGTAATCATAATTTTAAACATCACAGGTTGTAAGCAGCTGAAAAAAACCAACGGAATAAAAATGGTCAGAAGGGGTTTTGTGGAGATTTTAGAAATTTCACTGGTTGAAATCATGAGTTAATTGAAGCTAGACCACTATGGAAATCCTGGAAGCACTGGACGGCCGTTTCGTCCTAGTATGAGACTCCTCACTAAAGACGATGGTATACGGTGGCGCAATTTAGTGGATTGGTTGAAGTTAGACATTAATACCGTTGGATGCCGACCCGCTCAGTGGTCTAATGGTCAAGTGTTCTCGCGCGAGACTGATAGGTCTTGGGTCCGAATCTCTCTGGGGCAGGATCGTGGATGCGCACTGCCACTGAGGAGTCCTATACTAGGACAAAAGGGACGTCTAGTATTTCCAGGTTTTCCATGGTGGTCTAGCTTCAATTGATTCATGATTTCAACCAGTGAAATAAAAATGAATTTATGCTATACTGCTAGAATCTTTTCGTTCTTGCTCTTTTCAAAATACTATCATGTAAATATATCACCGTTACTTATCTCATTGTAAATTTATGATTTTTATCAACACATCTATTAATTAATAAGTATAAATAAAATAAACATCATGTGAGTGTCCAAAAAGGTAGGCATTATTGACAGTTCATGTATAATCGATATACTAAAACCAATTAGAACAATAGATAATGTCCAACTTTCAACCAAATAGTAACAGATTTAAAGTTTGATCCATCTATTTTAATTTAAGTACTCAGTGAGCATCACCAATCTTCATCAAACTAATAGAAATGACTCGAAGCTAGATTTATGAAGTTATTACTTGGTTATTAAATCATTGCCCCCAAATGCCTTGGTACGGCTAAGAATGGGGAGAGTCTGCTCTCCCTCTCCAAATGCTCTCACATGGCCACGCGCATATAGCCTCTGCCAGGGAAGCCCTACTCACTGCCTTCTCGCACCATGGGTGTTGTTTACGAAATTGAGAGGACGGAAAGCGAATGTTCGGCGCTTTAACCGGGTTGGTTGACATGGGGAGTACACCTACGGGAGTTGAAAAACCCTGATTCCAAATCAATGGTGCACATGGGCTCCAGTATCCTGAAGGAACAAACGGAGTATGAACCAATCGTTGGTCACCGGCTATCATGGGACTGTATCTCCTTACGATGCTTCACTGCCTTGTGGATCAGACCTTTAGGTCGAAGGCTCCGGGTGTTGCCCCCTAAGAAAACCACATGCTTCGGTTTGCGCACCCGGGCAGTATCACAGCCCTCGCACAAATCAAATGAGATTTGTGTGGCGCATATGTATTTGGTGCCTCCTTGTACCAATATCTATGTGTTCAAATAAAAAAGTGTAATAATAATATTAGATCATCACATCAATTTCTGCTCTCCGCTTACTCTTTTTGTTAACATTAATAAAAGAATTTGAATTTTGTTAAGTTTAATAAAATAAAGTAAGCAAATGAATAAAACTAGTACACTGTCAGTAACAATACCTGGTTATATAAAACAGAAGAAATCGAAGGAGGGGTCCAAACTTGTGATAAGTGCATAGTCTATTCTGAGTAACGACTGAACATAAACACAAACAACTAAGTTGTGCTGAACTTTGATTACGATTGTTAGAGAGAAATATCGATAACAAACTTAAGTTTTGTATTTATTTACTGAGTAGACTTACGTAACTTACGTACTTGGTTTTTGGCCATGTTTAAGGGCTAGTGATAATATCCGATTGTTCAAACAAAAGTGGGATGGGGTTCGAGTTAGGTTTTAACTACTGAGCCGCTGCTGCATTAAAAATTGTACATAATAACAACGAAACCAAACATAACTCTGATGCTAAATCTTATGATCAGTTCATGTTGCTAAGTACAGAAATTTTATGGAGAGGAATCTGGAATCTTTGATTTACTATGTATATATGACCTAATTTAGATAACTAACAATTGAAATTTCGGACAATAAGGTTAATCCATCAAATGAATGATAACTCACCATAATTGTGGTCTAGATAAAGTTGGTGGGTCAGACTTGAGAATTCTCAACAAAACACGTGTTGGATTAGTGGCGTTATGAGGTGGTCTCTTTTGAGCAAGTTCAATAAGAGTTATACCTATACAAAGTTAGTAAGAGATCTTTATTCAATAAAAAGAAAGAGATATGCTTATCAAAACGAAATTAAATAATTTGATCTGATAGGTCGACGTGAGTTACATTGAATGAGAATAGCCAGGAATTCCCGACTGATTTGAATTTTCCACTTGCAACAATAAATTGTAGACAAATATGTAGTCTTTAAGGGACTAGTGCTTTGTTCAAAGATACAAATTTAGATCATTTGTTGCTACGGTTGAAACATTAAGGGTAGCGAATTAATGAAGGAGGCTAAGTTTCTGGTATATTACAACCTAAATCACTGTTATAAGACTTCATGTTAAAATTTGATAACAATGAAGTTTAAAGTCTCTAATTATCCAAAACTAAGTACATTGTATTATGATATCCGGTCATCAATTTGATTGAATAATCCTTTAAACAAATCAAACGAACAATATGACAGAATTATATTAGTTAGAGAACATGGGAACATTTATTTTTTAAGCAGCTACAAAATTATTTACCACTTACGAAGATATATGAATTGGGGATAAGTTTTATATGGGCGTTATTCAATTTAGCTGAATTAACGTCGTCCATACAATCTAACGTCTAAACGTCTTAGTAAGCATCGGAACACAAGTACAAGTGGGAAACCTCAGCCAATTACATATATACTCACAAAAGAATTTGCACTTCACCATATGATTTTAGTTAAACACGTACTGAACGATGGGTAGCTTCCGTACACATAGTATGGCACTTTGAATTCAACAGATCAAGTGACTTTCATCCATAAATCTTTTGATGAAGTCGATAAGGCTTAATTCTTTTTCACAAAATCACAAAAGAAAGTGCGAAAGGTCAGTTGAATACAAATTAGAGTTTATTTGTTTAAAACCTATTGTCTAATAGTAAGTGCATATATTTCTATATGAATGAGCCAAGGTATTTGGAATAGAAATGCATGTAGGATATGAGAAACAAACACTTACAGCTGGATGGACACTATAAGCCACAGTGACTGCTCCCTTAAATGTGACTCACCGTAACTCATAAATATGCGGGTACTTAACTCATCTCTGTAAAGAATTTAATATGAAGTCCTCTAAGTGTGTATAGCTAAAATAAAACTCAGTACTTTGACACAGTCAGTCAGTCAACAACGTAGAACTTCGTACGTACGTACGTACATCAGTTCGAGTTGCCATACCACATTAGCACACAGATACAATTGTCTATTCAAATCCCATAGTAGAGGTAATAAGAGTATAAGATGTTGCTTAAGGAGTACAATCCAGTGAAATAAATTTGGAAAGAGAAAAATAACAGGGACATGAAGAATTCCGATTAGGATTTGGGAGAACACAAAGAGTGGATTCACCTGTACCATTGCAAACGATTTTTAGCCATATCATTTTAAATCTCTAACCATCGGTTGCTATCATCTCGTGGATCCCAACCAGGTATTTTACACCTACTAACATGACGCAGTCCACTTGTTAGTGACTTCATGGATTCGTAACATGTTTTGGTCTGGACGCCACTAGCTTTCTTCCAACCTACTCCTACACCACAAAACATCGCACATCGGGGCAGTTGGTGGTTAGAAATACGTAACACATGTCCCAGCCATCTCAACTGATGAAGTCTCACTACTTCATCAATTGATTTGCTATCCTTACCTAGTACCCGTTTCCTAATAACTGCATTACTCGGTGGTCCCAGGATATACGAACAATGCTTCAGTACTTTGACGCAAGGATGTAATTGATGGCAGGAGTGCGACACTTTCGGCAATAGCACAATTTTTATCCATGGAACATGTAGACATTAGTAAATGTAAGTTATCACTAAATAAATCATTGACCATGTGAATGCTTATGAGATAGAATGTGCCCCATATGATTACCAGGATAACAATATTACCCAGTACTGTAGACGTTGTTTGTATTTAAAGTTATAAATTGTGACCCAACAAAGTAGTACCAGTCAATAGAATAGTGATATATACATCCTGTAATTCAGCCACAAGACATGAATAAAACATAGAAAGTCGAATATTTGTATTAATACAGCCGAAATTGATAATAAACCCTACCATATCCGAATTAAATCTTATATAATATGTACATCAAAACCAACAACAGAATCACATAATCTATAAAGAATAATTACTGACAAAAAAATCAATGGAACACACCAAAAGACCATATATCTGCTTTCCAGTTATAAGGTGCATCTTTAAAAGTTTCACAATTGATAACTTCTGGTGCCATCCAGTAAGGTGTCCCGATAAACGTCGATCGCTTTTGCTTTTCATCCGTTAACTTAGCAGAAACTCCAAAATCAGCTGTTAATCAACAAACAATTTTAAAAAGCCTGTTGTTACTGAAATTGTCTTTAAATTCACTATTTTAAAAATATTTATATCCATGCACCCGCAGAAAGACGATTTAAAGTGGCGAATATACACATATATCTCCATTACCTGCTTTATATGCAAATGATAATGAACACTCACTCAGAATCTTAAACATGCGCTTTTCAGCTAGAACTTCGTTGAATATTCCACGAACTCACTTAAATAAATCAGATATCATGTGAAATTCACATTTATGTCTACATAACTACAAATTGAATGCTTGCAGCTGTAGAATAAAGCACGCATTATAAAGAGAACTCAAATTAAACAGGAGCTAGTCAGTTTTCCTGTGCTAGCCAACCAGAAGGTCCCCTAAATGCTTACTGTTTCAATCCCTCGAATAGAAATTTTGAAATGTAAATCATTATATCATAAAACTCTTTATTTGTTTTTACTGCAAACCTTAACATTAAACCGCTGCAAATAAGCTGTGCCATCAGTGAAAAGCAAAAGTCCGCCTGACGATAAAATTCGAGAAAGATTTACGACGTTTCTCAATCCTCCGATATTACTTAGTTTGCCTAAATTACTTGAGTCAAACAACATGGATCTACAGCCAATGAAGATGTTTTTGTTGATTAGTTACAGAAAAATATGTTAGTGCACCATATTTCCTTTTTTAACAAGTACCAATACTGATAAGTATGTGAGGTAGAGAAGACTTGGTGTTAGGTGAGAAGCATCTGTATCACGACATGATTTCCCCTAACAAAACACCAATGTTAAAATGCGAACGGTAGTGTTCACCATATATATATATATATATATATATATATATATATATATATATATATATATATATATATTGTTTACTTTAAATCTCAATCGTGTGGAATATGACTAACCAAGTTTAACTTCGTTATTAAGAGTGAGTAAGATGTTGCCAGCTTTCATGTCTCGGTGGATTATCAGCTTCTCATGAAGGAATTCAAGGCCCTGAAGGACCTCTCTGGAGACAAATCTGATCTGAGGCTCAGTCAAAGGTTTTTCAAGCGTCTCCATAATAGAATCCAAAGCTCCACCACCACATAGTTCCAGATAAATCTTTCTACTGATGTATATGAAGAATAACCTACCCACAATTTGCTTTCATATATGTAAACTTCGTGCAAAGTAAGTATGTTCTTATGCTTGAAGTTAGTAAGGATGTCTATTTCCAACATAAAATCTTCAAGTTCATCCTCAGATTCAAAATCAACTCGTTTAAGTGCAGCAAATAAGTCAGTGTTACGCTTATGAGTCTACAAACACGTATGAGCAAAATAACATACGCACCTTGTACACTTTGCCGAATGCTCCATCTCCAAGCTCTGAAATAATTTCCCATATATCTGTTGGGTTGACATTCCTTTCTATTGTAGTTGAGAAGCTCTTTTTCCCAGACTCATCAGGTGATATAAACTTCTTAAAAAACGACTTAAGCATTTCAGGACTAAAAAACGCGCAGAGCCTCGAGGTCACACAAAAACACACATTGCTGTATTCAAACAAAATGCCACAAATAAGAAAGTAAACTGACTGATCTGTCTTGAACTTTGTAGAATTGATTTATAAGTACCATTTTTCTGTAAGGGATCGTGTGTTCGCCCGTTATTTTCCAGGACAAGGTGCTCTGATCTTTTAAACATTATATTTTCTTCGGTAGCATTAACGAACTACACTTTCCTTCATTAACAAACGGAATGCTTTAATTCTTAAAACAGGGTGATTCGAAAACAGGAAGTGAATATTTTCATATTGTAGTAGTAAAAAATCTCCAAAATAAATAGCTCTGTAAATTTTCGACATTGGATGCTGACCACATTAGTCTTAATCGACTCATCTAGCTGAATGCTCTCGGTCATGGATCCGCACTAGATCACGGGTGGGAACATCATGCCCAACGTCTACTGCGATCTCTAGTCAGATTAAATCGGACGATCATCGACATCTTGATAGCCTATCGAATATATCGTCGAACCTCCTCGCTTCTGTCTTTTGATTTCACTTGGTGGGTACGCTTCATATTAGAAGGTGTTACTGGTTAAAGCGTTGTCAAACTCCGAAAACCTGTGGCATCTTCAATATACTCGGATATCCGGTCTCTGTTGCGTTTGTCACACCAGAAGTTAGAGTTAAACTCTCTGAAACTATTCCACACGTTTTTGAATCATCTTTCATTATTTGATAAGTTTTTGACTCTACATATCTGTATAATTCAGTTTTTTCCTTGGATTTTGGTTCTTCTTATATTTCGACGCCCTATGGCTTCAACTATTACTATTTGAATTTGTCCGTCGGCAAATTTTTTATTGTTGCTCTCTTAACGTTATCGCTTGTCGAACTTAATGTAGTTTGCTCTTCCGACATCATTCTTGTTCAAATGGTCACCCAAAGTCATCGATATGGTCTGTTATTGTGTTTCTTCTTTGTTGGAAATGACATGCAGTGTGACAGCTGTTAGATATGGTCCCATAATGTAGGTTTCATTCCATTGTCGATTGCGCGTAGACGTTCCAGAAGTCCGGTTTCACTCTGGTTATGTATATAATGCTGAATAACTAGAGCGATTTTCTCAACTGGAGTTCTACAGTTGTTCACTCTAATGAAGAAATTTTTATATGATGATCCGTACTCAGTGACTCTGATATGAGACAAAGAACAAACTACAAGTGTGAGTGATAATACTGTCAATTTAGCTCGTACCCAAAATTAAAAATGTTGATGCTCAAAAAGGGCAGAACGCTCAAAGAGGAAAGAACTCTATTCCATATCAGTCTTACGAGAAACCGCAACAATTCTTGCACTATGTGAACAAGGAGAGTATTACTCGTTGAAGTTTAACTTACTCTAAGCATTGCTGATAAAACGAACTCAATAATATGATGTTCAGTGAGCAAAGCTCACAAGAAAACTTGTATAGTATAAATGGATGGATTCTTCCGAAAGTCAAAACAATAGGAGGAATCAAAGAAAAGTTTCTAGTACTTAGTGGGTAGGAAACGACGTCACAATCAAACTTCGTGCACACGAGTTTGAAAGAAGTTAAATCATTTCCGTGTTTAATTATTTGTAATCTACAGAAGTCTAAAGAAAATAACCCTACGCACATTACCTGACGTTAGTGGAACTTGACGTCAAAAATAAACTGCCTCAAGAGGTGTTGGGGTTGCTAAAGCATCCAAATCCACCTATATCAATCATTTCAGGGTACTATAAATTAAAGAAATGGTATACCGAGGTACAAATCTAAAGCACAATGTCAAAGCAGACCTTAGGACTCAGAATTTATGGATAAGAAGGTTTGTAAGCCAATGTTTCCGATACCTTTATGAAAAATTATATATATATAACTGAGATTGTTTGATATGACACGTACAATTTGAGCACTCGAACGCTAGAACCCCCAATCCCGATAGTTTAGTTGCACATCGCTGTAGACGGTTTGCCGTATATGCTCGCTTCGGCGGTACATATACTAAAATTGGAACGATACAGAGAAGATTAGCATGGCCCCTGCGCAAGGATGACACGCAAAATTGTGAAGCGTTTCATATTTTTTTTGCCGGCTCAGTCGTCCAGTAAGTTAAGCGTCCGCGCGCGAAACTGAAGGCCCTGGGTTCGAGTCTCGTGAGCGGGATCATGAACGCGCACTGCTGAGGAGTCCCACAATAGGACGAAACGGCCGTCTAGTCGGGGTGGGGCCCCCTAAGAAAACCACCTGCTTCGGTTTGGGCACCCGGGAAGTATCACAGCCCTCACACAAATCAATTGAGATTCGTGTGGCTCATATGTATTTGGTGCCTCCTTGTACCAATATCTATGTGTTAAAAATGAAATAAAAAATAATACAGGGATACCTTTCTTGGATAAAAAAAATTGTCATTAGCAGTTTGTGGTCTGTTAGAAAGGGCTCCTTTCACTATTTTACTGTAGTTCCTTTCTGTCATAGTCAGCGACCTTGCAGCGTGAGCGAGTGCCTTCTCAGATCCGTCAGGTTGAATATGTGAACTTGTGGTGGCATTGAGCCCTACAACGAGACAATATGAAAAATAGACATTCAACATTTAACGCGAAGAAATACAGAAGAATGGAGAAGGGAATTGAATAAATTGGAGTTGATCGGATGGCATGGCTAGGCCATGCAGGCATGCTCCCTGCTGAATGTTACCTTATATCTTGTATTCACATGTATTATCGTAATGTTATATTGACTAGTTCTCATAACTTACTAGCTCAATCGATAATAAAAACTGGTCATCTGTATTAACTGATTAGCTTTGATGGTTCGTTAACGAGATTTAGGCTAGAGACAGAACAATATATTTAATATGAATACAAGATATAAGGTAACATTCAGCAGGGACCACGCTTGCATGGCCGAGCCATGCCATCCGATCAACTCCAATTTAATCAATTCCTCATCCCCGCCTTCTCTATTCTTCCGTATTTCTTCGCGTTAAATGTTGAATGTCTATTTCCCATATTGTCTCGTGGTAGGGCAAAATGACACTGCAAACTCACTGCCCCGATTCTGTGATTTGACGCATCTGCTGCGACTACAATTAGGAGATCTAGACCATAGTGTTTAGGCAGAAGGTTTGATGATAAAAGCTGTTTCAGTTTCAGGAATGTTTCTCGTCATTCTTTTCACCAGAAACATTCGGTATCCTTTTTTAGTAACCAAGTCAGAGGAGCACGGAGGCGATGAAGATCTGGGAGAAAATCACTATAAACGCTAACCATTCCTACGAAGGAGCGTAAAGTTGGTACATCCGTCAGTGGAGGCATAGTCTCGACAGCCTCGACGTTTCCTGTATCAGGTTTTCTTCAGTTTCTGTTGATTATGAATCCCAAATAGTGAACGTGATCCATGTAGAAATCACATTTTTCAGTGCGTAATCTGAGACCGTGTCTTGCTCAGCTCACAGAGAGATGATGTTTCGTTAAATGCTCATGAAATTGTTGCAGCACCCGCCCACAGCAGCATAGTGAATATAGCTGAATACAACAGAACTCATCATTTCTCAACAGAAGTTTCTGATAAATATACTCGTCGGGATTCTCTGGTTGCTTTACCAGATATGAGTTATCCTAATGACTCACTAGTTTTTGGTGAAATTTCCTACAAAATGAGAAAAATATGTCGAATTATTCAACTGATGATCGAAAACATAACACAAATTTGATAGATGCTGATTATCTGAGTGATCTATTATGTCCCAATGAGATTCTCAATAAATTTGATGAAAATGTTTCAGAAAAATCAAACCCTGATCACCTCATTCGAAGAGTCGTTTATCCTCAACGAGAGAAGTTTGCTTTAAATGGAATCACACTAATTGTAACTTGGGGATATGAAGGTCCAACATTATTTCGTGGGAGAGGACAAAGTCAAAAACTTTAAAGTTTGGATCCAAACTCCGAATCATCAAAAAATGGGGGAGGTGATTTATTTCGACGAGAATATTGAGTACTAACCGTCGTTATTCATTTATGGTAATATGCAATATAATAATTTAAAATGTATAATTGTTAAGCAGCTAAACCTTTCATATTACTGTTATTATAAGCTCTACTTTGACCCATAGACTTTTATGCCCAGTCTATTAATCACAGTCCCTCACATTCACGGCAACTTTTGGCTAAATTTTCTACAAAAGTTATTTTCTATTTTATGATACAATGTGGTCTGTTTCACTTGTATGTAGACAGAGTATGTTTGAAATACATAGTTCATATCATGGAGGCTGAGATTGTTGTTCTGGACTCAACAGGCAGGGTTAGACAGAAAGAAGGAACGATAAGAAATTTAGACTGCTCATACGGGTATATGTGTCATTCGTCAGGTCGACAAATCACTGTTCTTTACTTGGCGTTATAAATTAATGAAGCAAAAAGTCATAGGACATAATAAAAATCCTCGAAACTCCCTAATTGTGCGCTACACAAACGCTTGTAGTCTTAAAGATGAAACGTTTGGGCCCATCTTTATGATGGACGAATGAATTCTCGACGTAATTGTTATCTCTGAGACTACCTCTTTGTGGATCTAGACTGTTCTGCAATTGCTGTCGAACACATCTGTATCATGGGTGGTAGTTATAAATCCAAGGGAGAAGGAACAACATTGTTTTTGGAGATTACATTCGTGTACAACCAAGTACATTAAAGGTCCATGATAGTGGCATGTGTGAGCAGCTAGTCGTGCGACTAGGTCAATTTTTGGGTTAATAGAAGCAGGAGAACAATGAAATTCACGTCGTCTCACTGAAAACATTGTCTTAAGTCATATCTGCACGTAAAATAAGAGTCATTGTTGCCTTATCTTTGGGGATTTTTATCAATCACACATCAACTTTATATGGCTCACAACTTCAGATTGATTTTAAGACGACAGCCTACTATAAACTAATGTTCAATGAGCACTTGTGCGAGACATTGTAGGACCGACACATTTTGACTTGGAAAATAGACTACCATTCCCAGGCCTAGTATTTGCAGACCATTGTGATGAGATCATTGACATCCAGCTATTCACCCTACTAGCGAACAATGATAAAGTCGTATTACATTTTGTCTCACATACACGATATGCGACATACTGTTCCACCCACAGGTCACGCATCATTTGACCGTGCAAAATCTGAAATATGTGTGAAATGGCCGTTTCTAGATGTAGAAGTACTTAGGAGAGACCGCTTTCATTCAACAGCTGTATTTGTCCACAGTGATTATTTTCATAGATTAAGCCAAGAACAAAACGTAGTGATGGAGTTCCTCTATAACTGTTGCAGGAAATTTCACGTAAAACATCTGAGTCACATATGGTTGAAGCTAAAATTTGGTAAGATCATCTCACCGAGGTCTACACAATGGATGTTTATACAGACACTAACTAAAACCGCACTTCTGAGGTACTAGTCATAGGACTAGTGCATGCGGATAAGGATCCCTCAACCACTCATTAACCTCAGACCTGATCAGTAACCAAGTCCTGAGGGATTACGCTCATCATTTTGTCATTCCTCGCAGACGAAATTTCAGGATCACCAATGATGCTGTTCAATATGTCATCTTGCCAACCTTAGCCCAACGACCAATTTACTAGCCTAACTAACATAGCAGTCAGATTTCTAAATCACGTAGAGTTATACCAAAAAACTAAAGGACAACATGGTATTCAAGACAAACATTCCTGCTTAATTTACTTGCTAATTAGGAGAGGTAGTTGACGGAGCGCTCATCATAGCGGTTTGTCTGACGACAGGATATCAATGAATTCTACAGAAGCCTGTGATAATCTGTCTTACTTAGGGCTTGTGAAAAGCCCATGGACCTTTTGGAAAAGCTCTATCATGTAAAAGTCGGATACAGAGGATAAAGGTGTATATGAAACCATCTGAATGAAAACTAGTGAAAAGTTATGTACTTTTAAACACCATCTCAGTTCTCCTTCTTTTCTTGTCTGAGTCAATAAATTACCGAGTCTGCTCATATTATGGACATTTATTTGCAGATAGTATCAAAACCGAGAGATGATCACATGATGTGGCTGATCCTTTTGACTACTAGTTTGATTCAGACGAACTAATAAGATGGTTCCGACGTTGCACAAACTCTTTCTTGAAAGTTCTGTGAATGAAAATCGCTCAAATATACACTATAACGATCTACTACTCTTTCTAACCCTATCAGATGCATATTTCGACGATCATTTGATTCCATATAAGATGGCAATATTTGTGTTCTATTTTGGATTTCGTTTTTCTTACGTTTATGATAAATTTCCACGTTTTTCTCGAAATATTTCTTTGTTTTAGTTGATTTTCGGTTAAGGTGGCTGCCATATTGATTCGCTTAAATTGGCTGGGATTGTAGATTATTAGTTGTGAATTGGTGCACTCTCACAGGACTTAAAAAACTGTGTTTTTTAGCTATACAAATATTATGATATATCCAAAAAAGATAGAATAACATTCTCGTGTTGATTGGCACATCTATCCACTCATATTCTTTATCAACTTATTTATCAGATGTAATTTGAATTTGACTACCGGTTGAATAACTTTGTGATAACATTTCTCTACGTATTAATGTACATTTAAATTATTCATTAAATTTTGAACTGTCTTTTATTCAATTAAACGTTTTTGTTTCGACCAGGCGATATAACGTACCTAAACTAACTTTAACAGTTACTCCTTATTCGAAGCTGATTTAGTCGAGAGGTGGCAGTTAGTATTTCAGAATAAATCATAGAAAGAGTTTCCTCATAAGCACTGGACACATCATTGGATACGTCACTTTCGAGAGTACAAACAAAAAGACTTACGGGTAGTAGTAATTCATCACTTGAAAACAACTGCACGATAAAATCCGGCAGCTGAAAAATATTTTCGGGTGTTTTGGTCGCTTCAACAAAGATTCAAATGAATTGCTGGAGACATTTTGGGTTTTATAACTCACCCGTGTGAGACCTTACTCAATGCATTGCATCCAAGTAAGCAGCATATATAATAACAAGGAGGCTATCAAACGTGAACATGTGGTATTCAAGTTAGCAACGGGTTACCCGAAATCTCCTACTATGAGCGCTTAAAACCCTCAAACCTTTTCCCCTTATTCTATAACAAAAGACGGGTTGGCCTAATTTTGATATCCCCTATCTTGGACAATGATTTGGATACTAACATGCTTTATCTCTCTGTTCTGTTTATAACAGCGTTAAAAATCTGCGATCAAATAAACTCAAAGTGCGGTTCTATTTCTCTCATCATCTGGTCAGTGACTTGAACACACGACCCGAACAATTACTAGTCCAATTAGCAAACACTTCTTTCCTCGGGAAAAAAGACTTTCAGGATTAATATAGCTGCAGAAACCCACTTTTCTTATTGCTGAAGACTGTAGTCAGTTAATAATAATGGAATCGGATGTGAAGAAGCACTCAAAGTGATCAATTTCAAAATCTGCAAAACTACAGTCGATATCAAACTCTATCTTGAATGGCTCTGGAGAGAATGCTATCACTATCACCTACTATGAAGAGCTTCATAGTTTAGTGATTCAGGCCATACTTTTTTTCAGCTTGTCCGTGTCATATCCTGGATAAAAATTCGTACTAGACACAGTTGAATACTGATCTGTAAGTGGAGCCTGATCGCCTCTCGACTTTATTCAATCAGGGTTTTAAAAACTTGTGTGACACCTTCGAAATAGCATTAGATGGTTTTGGAAATTAATGTAACCCGTTATAGTGTCCAACTATTTTCGAGTCGTTGTTTACAACGACTCCTTGGTGCTTATGTTCTTAAAATTGTGTGAGCGAAAGTCAGTTAATGATATACTTCTGATTATGAACGTGACAGACGTGCATTTGCAAACTCTTTGGTCACGTTAATAATACACCCTAACCAATTAAAAAATCGAGATTGTCAGAATCAACGCCTATTATATTGTGAAGCTTTGCGCTATCCTAAATTTAGAGTCCAGTGAAGATGCCACAGGTATTCGGAGTTTGACAACGCTTTAACCAGTAACACCTTCTAATATGAAGCGTACCCACCAAGTGAAATCAAAAGACAGAAGCGAGGAGGTTCGACGATATATTCGATAGGCTATCAAGATGTCGATGATCGTCCGATTTAATCTGACTAGAGATCGCAGTAGACGTTGGGCATGATGTTCCCACTCGTGATCTGGTGCGGATCCATGACCGAGAGCATTCAGCTAGATGAGTCGATTAAGACTAATGTGGTCAGCATCCAATGTCGAAAACTTACAGAGCTATTTATTTGGGGATTTATTTACCGCTACACCAGACCAAAAATATTCCTTAACTGTTGAGGGTGTCTTTAGTTTTGTCTTCCAAACTGATGAGTTTCGTATTTCAACCAGGTTGGTTTGTTATACGCCTCATGAGAAACGCGCAATTCTGTATAAAGCGTCGATAAAAACTTACCATGACCTAGAACGTACGTAATTGCTTGACTGTTATCGGTTCTTAGTAATCTAGAATAGACGCCACTTTGTTTTTCAAAAAGACAAATACGTTGAGCACCACCAGTGTACCTGAAGAAATCCAGGGGGCTTGCTACAATTTGATATTTTTAAATGTTTACAGTGATACCATATTTTTAGAGATTTTTTAGAACAAGATTCAGATGCTGTAGATGGAATTCTCTGTACAGACGTACGGTAAATCAGTCATTTACATACGTGTGCATGTAGTTGAGATCACTAAATACATTACTGATGGAACTCTGACACCAATCCTACCTGTATTTTAGGGAACATGTGCAAGTGCGATGCACATAGACTGTTATGTGTTCAAGTATTCCCAGGTCTATTATGTGGAGTGGGATAAGTGTCGATTTATCCACTAAAACTGTGGATTAATTATGTGCTTAACAACAACCTACAACCAGAAAATGGAGTTGTATAAACAGATCACTTGATGTTTCTGCCTACTATCATGAATGGGTTTACGTAAACCCACGTTAAGATAAACATATTTGCTACTGTATATGGTAGTAGGTTTACTATTTGCCACCTGTAACTTTAAAACGGAATCTTGAAAACTCCGTTAGTATTCTCAGGAAGGACGCTTAATTATGCATGAGTATCTAAAACATAGCAGACTGTTGTCACATCACTTCTATGTAACATACGACTATGTCCGCCGGCTAAGGTCACCGATAACAAGTCCTGAGAGGGAAGTTTCTATGAAGGTTTCTTATGACGTACAGTTTGAAGGTTGGGAAACGTCAGGGTTTCCTGAAATTTCTGGAAGATGTACTATACTTATTGTGGTACCAACATCAATCAGGATTATTTACCTCTCCAGGCCTAGCGATAGATGTTTTTAGAAATGAACTTCGTTGAGAAGTTTGGAAGGGTCTGGGATTGTGATGAAGATTAAGATGATGAGGGAGGGCATGACAAGAGTCTGTAACGTCATTTTGTGTCGTTCGGAGCTTTTCTATGACATAGTTAAGCTCGGTGCTGGAGGTTCTGGAAATCTACAGAATCCCATCGGCAGATGTAAACCGTGCGTTCACGGTTTTATTTTGGCATGAAATAAGAACAACGTGCACTCGTTGTGGAGGCTTTGGCAAGAAAAGATGTCTAAATAAGCCTTCGTCAAATGTCTGTTGACCAATTACATCGTACACACGTAGCAAGAATTCTATTGCTGGGCCGTGTTGCGACTCGATGTTCTGAATGATCTGGTATATCCTTTGTCAGTCCGCTGGATTGTGGAATTGTGGTCTAATCCGGCACTATTCATTTTGTCTCCTCTACTTAATCATAGGCTTAATTCCAAAACCATAGGCTTCCCATGATGTGACTACCTAGTGAATAAGGTCTTACGTGAAGTCACATCTCTATTCACACTAACTCATCATATCGTGAGAATTGGCAACATGATGTTTAACACTTTTGATGAACTTATTTGGGCTGGATAGGGAGTGCTATATTCAATACAAAAAACAATAAGTTATGTAGGGTGACCGCGCTTGCATGACCGAGCCATGCCATCTCCAATGACTGTACCCGCGCTCATCATTACAGCCTTCTCACGGTAATGAATGCTAAATATAAATTTTCTCAGTTATCAAATGTTCACCTTTGAAGATCGTGTGGTTAGAACCAATAACACTGCAGGGACTACATGTTTAATGATAGGGTTCCGAAACATCCCTAGTAAACATAATAGGTGTGACGTACTTGTTAAAATTACGTAGTGGTGCTCCCACTACTGCAAGGAATCATGCATGAAGGTCTCTCGCTCTGTGCTTATGAAAGCCATATGTGGAAAGCATCGACATGTGGAGAAGTGTTTGGTCTTAACTGTCTAGTAGTTGCGAAGAATTCATTTCGCGATGTACCTTTTAGTACACTAAACTTTTCTACTATAATAATATTCCGAATCCAACTTGTGATGCGGATGCGTCACAGAAATATTTGCTTCGGGGATTTATTTATCACTACTCTTGGTGTTAAGTGAAAGCTTCAACCTGACACTGGAAGTGGTGAATAATTCATTTATAAACACGGAAGTTTCTACCAAACTCCTCAGACAAATCCCTTTAACGCAAATTATTTACGTACTTCGGTAACCCTTTCCGAAATATGATCATCGAGTGTTTAATTCGTCATCCTCTGTCCGGTTGTTGGTTTAAAACAATAACAAGATAATCTTCAAACGTTCATGGTCAGAAATATAAATAAATCAAAACTCGGCTAAAAAGTGTTAACTAGAAATAATAGTTTATCATAATTGAGGTAATTCAGGATTTCCCTATTACACCACGTACTATAACAATATTGGTCCCTTTTACAAGACAAATTATCATCTACAATTCACGAAATAGGCAATTATAAGCAAGCAAACAACACTTAAAAGCTAACATTCTGGAAGACAACTGGGCCTCAACGATAATAATTTTACGTCTTATACCATACTTCACGATATCTAAAGCTTACAGCAGTGTTCTTAGGGATACATTTTATCTCCTACAATATATTACTTCGAGAAGATAGAGGTTAATAATATCGCATATTAAGATCCATTTTCCTGTTCACAACTCCACATGTCCTACTAGTACAACCTTGATAGATAATGCCCTTCCATCCATCATAAAACCAATTCTTATACTTTCACAGCTATTTTCTTTTAGATATATGTTATAGCAAGGAGGCGATAGATTAACGAACCCATCAATGACAACAGCAAACGCCCACCGCCATAATAATCCTTTTTGACCTTTTATGATTATGATTTACTCATTCACCCTATTAAATCAATAAAAATGAGCTGAAATGGCCTAGATACGAAAGGGACATAGCCATTCTTGCATCAGAATTCTATTTTCAGTACTATATTTTAAGACTTCACATAATATTGTTGGACCACGTCAATTTTTACAGTTCTTTGTCCATTCATACCATATTTAAGCTTGTTTTCCATAACCTACTAGAATGCTCTTGCTTAAAACGTACTTTAATAAAAGCGAATCAGACTAAGTAATCATACCTTCACTATTTAACCACAAATGAGTCAATTTCAATAGGCATGAACATTGTTGGCTTTGCTTCTCGTCCTTTGTTCTTCTTATCCTCTTTTTCAGCCTCCTCAAGATATGCAACCGGAAACACATATGGAACAATTGTCTTCATCCTACGCCATCAGCAACGCCTCAGATGTTCCAGGGTGATATAAGGTCACGGTTTCTAGATCTCAAATTAACGTGGATTTACTCCAGACTATCAGTTGCATGTCGCAATGCAACTCCCATAAAACGCTCCAACTGCCATATTGACAATACGGATCTTACTAATATTATTTGCATTCTTATGTGAGAAGTGTTATCTTCTATAATTTTATGATCAACTTACCTTATAAAATATCAACTTAACTAGGTAACCTACCACATTGAAAACCATATTTTTCGTAACAATTCGATCTTCCCTGTGAACTGGCATGCTTCATGTAACAGACTATTATTTGAGAATAAATTATTATTTTAAGTTTATCACAAAAAGATATTAAGTTTATTGTCCTACAAGGAACCTCATAACAGCAAGCATGTGAGTAGTTACATGAGCTCAAGACTAGATATTCTGGATCTACTGCATTTCGCATGAGAGACGAAAAAACAAAAGTTTTTTGTAAGGTTGTTATAAAATGTTTTAAATCAAACGAGAGTTCATATCCTGATCGATAACAGTTGATAAGCTACTGACAACTAAAAAGGACTAGATAACTGTTTCGTCTTAGTATAGAACTCCTTAGCAATGAGCATGCATAAACTAATCAGTGACTGGCGAAATTCAACCATATAGGAAGTGCAATTATTAACCATTGGCGACAGTGATGGCTTTCGTGATACATTACGAATATGTAAATCATTGAGTCTTATTCCGGTGGTTCAAGCAACACACGATCCCTACGAGACTAACAGGACGCCGAGTTGGTCCTTCACGATTTCAGACTGTTGAAGAGTCTAAACTTTTAATGCCCAAGTTATTCGGTTCTCTCTAAAAGTGTTATGTTTTGCAAACTTTTCCATCTAATATGTCACTTCTTTTACTGCAAGATATTGAAATTATTATAACTTTTTAATTTATTTAGTCTATCCTGTAATCAGTTACCTCCCAGCTCTTAAAAATGACCTAGACAGTCATGAGGTTCATTTAAGGCCACTAAGTTATTTATGCTGTGACTGTATGGAGCTCCTGATCTAGTTTTTTTTTAGTTTCCTTTATTTTGTTTACTTCGGAAATTTTTAATTTCCTACATTGTTCTTGATGTAATGGTCGTTATAGTACAAACATGTATCACATTTTAAACCCATTTGTGATATCCTAGTTTTCGATATATACTGAATAGCCACATCAAGTGTTTACCACAAATAGTTAGACAAAAAGCAGTTAGTTCAATAGATCTATTCTAATTCCCTTTAGAATGTTATTTATAATTATATATCCATTTTAATATTTGAGATCATGCATCAATTAAAGCTGAACAATCACGAAAAACTTGAAAGCACTGGACGGCCGTTTCGTCCTATTGTGGGACACCCCAGCAGTGCGCATCAAAGACCCCGCCTCGTGGGATTCGAAACCAGGACCTATCAGTCTCGCGCGCTAGCGCCTAATCACTAGACCATTGAGCCGGTGTGTCGAACAGTGTTAATGTCTAACTTCAACTAACCCACGAAATTGATCGACACACCCACCATTATAAAGATACTAACTTAATCTCGGACATTTCAGTGTTAAAAAAACAGTCAAGAGCTTTACAGTCAACCACTGATAATTATATTCAATAAATATAGAGATAAGATGGTGGTTGAAGATAGTCAACAGGATTTGCCCTAAGAAGGACCTGAGACACATGACGTTGATCACTCACAAATGCCCTAATATGGCTGAGAGTGGGGTAGGCCCGCCGTCCATGTCGAAATATTCTCACAAGGCCACGCGTATATAGCCTCTACCAGGGAAGTCCTACTCACTGCCTCCTCTTGGCAAAGGTGTTATTTAAGCAAATGAGAGGACGAAAAGCAAATGTCCGGTGCTTTAACCGGATCCCAAACCAAATGGTGCACATGGGTTCCACTATCCTGATTTATTTATTATTTAATTTAACACATAGATATTGGTACAAAGAGGGACCAAATACATATGCGGCACACAAATCTCAATTGATTTGTGTGAGGGCTGTGATACTGCCCGGGTTCCCAGAACGAAGCAGGTGGTTCCCTTAAGGAGCCACACCCCGAGTCTTCGACCTGAATGTCTGACCCACAAGGCAGTCACATGGTAGCCGGTGACCAACGATTCGTTCATACGCCATTTGTTCCTTCAGGATACTGGAGCCCATGTGCACCATTGATTTGATTTGGGGTCCGGTTAAAGCGCCAAACATTCGCTTTTCGTCCTCTCATTTTTGTAAACAACACCTGTGGCACGAGAAGGCAGTGAGTAGGACTTCCCTGACAGAGGTTATATACGCGTGACCATGTGAGAGCATTTGGAGAGGGAGAGCGGACTCTCCCCACTTTCGGCCGTACTAGGGCATTTGGGGGCCCAGTATCCATAAGAAATAAATGGAGTATTAACCAATCGTTGGTCACCGGATACCATGGGACTGCATCTCTTTACGATGCTCCACTGCCATGTGGATCACATCTTCAGGTGAACGTCTCGGAGTGTGGCCCCCGTAAGAAAACAACCTGATTCGGTATGGGCACCCAGGCATTATTACAGCCCACACACAAATAAAATAAAAATGATGATATTTGGTGCTCTCTTGTACCAAAGTTTATATGTTCAAATAAATAAATAAATAAATAAAATCCATTCATCAATCAATTATCAATAAATATAGAGTCAATCAATAGAAAAAAGGATTTCACATAACTACACATTATTTTGTATTTATTCAACGAAGAAAATAAAAAAAAGCAAACTTGTTTCCTTTTACTATTTAATACATTAGATAATTTTATTCTTATTTAAATAATGATTTATTCTAAGATTATTTCAAATCTGAATTGCTAATCAACTTGATGTTTATACTTTACAATCACTTCAAATTACATATATGTAGACATGCACAAAAATTCAGGAAGTAAGATTTGAGAAATGGATATTTTATAGCAAGTTATCAATTTTCTTAAATTGATTAGTTCACTTTTTATTTTTATTTTTATTTTTTTTTATTTTTTGAATTTTAATTAGTAACAAGTTGAATAATTATGTATTTGAAAATTGTGTTTTAATCAGTAGTTTATATTAGCATAATATCTAGGTAGCATTATTAATGAACATGGTGGATCTAATGTAGATGTGAAGGTGTGGATCGGCAAAGCGACACAAGCATATCTACAATTGATGAACATCTGGAAATTAAAACAACACCGAAATCAGAATTTTCAATACAAATGTCAAGATAGTTTTATTGTATGGGGTGGAAACTTGGAGAACTACGAAAGCTATCATACACAAGTGTTTATGAAATGTTGTCTACGCAAAATACTTCGGATCCGTTGGCCGGACACTATGAGCAACAACGTAATATAGAAGAGAAATAACTAGATCCCAGTGGAGGAAGAAACATTGGAAGTGGATGGGACACACATTGATGAAAACACCGAACGATGTTAAGAGGCAAGCCTTAGCTTAGAATCCTCAAGGCCAAAGGAACAGAGGTAGACCAAAGAATACATTAGGCCGAGAAATAAAGACAGATATGAGAAGAATGAACAACGATTGGGTAGAACTAGAAAGGAAGACCCAGGTCAGAGTAGGTTGGAGAATGCTGATTGGTGGCCTATGAACCATTCGGAGTAACAGGCGTAAGCCATACATGATATAAGTTTAGAAAATGATATTTCTTATATTGTACTTCAACGTTATCTAATTAATTTAAGAATAAATATTTCTATTGTATTAGAAGTGATTAAATGTGATAAGTCTTGCAATTTGAACGCTATACTCGGTTCCTAAGCTATTCTTGTAACCCCAAAGCTAGAAATAGTCAGCGACCTGAACACGAGAGAGAAGGCGTAAAGTTTGCGAAAAGTACTTTACTCCAAGGTTCATTCTAATACAGAAAACAGAGGGTTTTTATAATATTCCAAATGTCCTTGTGTTGCTCGAAAATTCTAGAATACCAAAAAACATAGTAGCAGTACAACAACCAGCCAATCAGAACCTCTACATGTGACGTTCCACATCCTTGATGTTTCTGGCTAAACGCTGATTGGATGGAATGCTTCTTAATGTTTCCTGATCCTTGCATGTCTTTTGAGAGAATTTTTCTGGATCATTCCAACAAAATGAGACTTAAATAAGAAAACATAAAAACTTACTAGTAGGCAACTAACACATAAACAATACTACAAGGGGGCACCGAATAGATATGCGCCACATAAATCATTTGATTTATGTGAGGGCTGGAATACTTCCCGAGTGCCAAACCGAAGCAGGTGGTTTTCATAGGGGGGCCACACCCGGAGCCTTTTACATAAAAATCTGATCCACAAGGCAGTGGAGCAACGTAGGTGTAGATGCAGTTTCATGGTAACCGTTAATTGGTTCATACGGGAATTGTTCCTTCCAGATCCTGGTAGCTCATGTGCACCACTGGTATGGAATAAAGGTTTTCCAACAGTAATAAATATTTGTGTATTAAAATTAAATCAGTTATATATGTGTCAGTTAATATGAAATTGTTTAGACAAATAACAATAAATTAACTAACTATGCAACTTACGGAAATATGACGTTTAATATAATAGTGAGAAAAGTTGGGCTTATTTTCACATGAAATATGTATGGGTATGGATCCTGTGATTAGTATTATTATTATCACAATATACATATTCATGTATCAAAATAGGTAACCTGGTTACTGTAAATAAGTTATAAATCTAATGATATAATGTTCATCATGGCTTTACAATCAGTGAGAATGTTTTGATAATTACTGATAATAGATAACCTAAACGGATACTCCTTGATGTAACTAACTTCGATGACAGTTTACTATAAGCTCTAATTTATCGAAATAGTATTCAAAGGAAGAAACTCCTATAGATTTATGTAGCACAGTAGGAAATACTACCACAAACACTCCCGGTGGAATGCAATATATAAGATGGAGTATATGTCTAATGATGAGCGTCAGCATGCATGCTACTGTTCTGAAGTCAGAATTTTGAGAAATGGCTGATTACCGTTACCTTTAGAACCGCGATTAAAACTAGGCAAGAGAAAACATTTCTCTTGTTAGATGTAGTGATCCTAATTCAATTCCTGAAGTGTATCGATTCTAAGCTAAAATTCACCTCTCTTCAATATCATATACATTTAAGATGGATAAAGAAAACATTTGTGTAGGTCATCAAAGCAAAAACAATCATTTCGCTTTACATATTAATTTTGATACAATGTGACCTATTTGTATTCGATTCGCAGATTTTAATAATTGAATTCATGAGTCGTATTATTTATTTGAACACATAAATATTGCTACAAAGGGGCACCGAATACAAATGTGCCATACATGTCCTTGATTTGCATATGAATTGTGATACTACCGAGGTGGATTTCTTAGGAAGCCACCGACCTAAAGGTCTGACCCACAAGGCAGTGGAGCAACATCAGGAGATACAGTACCATGGTAGCCGCTAATCAACAATTTGTTCACACTCCATTTGTTCCATCAGGATCCTGGAGCTCATTGATTTGGAATCAGGGCTTTTCAACGGCGAGACTATAATTTGTGGACGAACCAATCAGGTATAAGATAACAGGTCTTGGATTTTGGCGCGAAACCCACCCATCCATTTGGCATTATAGCTAGTAATAGTTCGTGATGAAAATGATTAGTTTAATTCCTAATCTATAACCATAAATTGTAAGTCATAATCCTAATTGCTCACACAGATTTATAACCCTTGTTTAGTCGCAGTTATTAACTGAATACTATCAATGTCAGTCTAGCGTCGCTCAAAGGTCGTCCATAAATCTTAGTCTCATCATTCCCAACTACCCTGGGTGGATCTTCCATATCCACCAACCCGGTTAAGATGCTTTCATCCTCTCAATTTCGTAAGCAGCATCCGTGGCGCGAGAAACCAGTGAGTAGGACTTCTCTGGCAGTGATTGTATGCACGTGGCTATGTGAGAGCAATTGGATAGGGAGGGCTAAATCTCACCACACACAGCTGTACCAGGGCATTCATGAGTAAATCTACGCTAGACAACCACTAAAAACCCGAACGACCGATTCAAAGTAGTACGAGACTCCTCAACATTGAGCATCCACGATCTCGCACGCGGGACTTGGATCCGGTATCGCGCACGAACGCCCAACCTTTTGACCACTGAGCCGGCATCCAACAGAGTGGAGTCAAATTCATGTCGGGTAGAGACAGGTATCTATCTAACAAGGGATGAACGGTTGCGCAAGATCATGGAGTGACTGAAGTTAGACATTAAAATAACGGAGGATGCGTTTACCTTCGGAATGATAAATAAATTATTTATCACTATTAGAGGACTGGATTCTACTTAAATGTTGATTCGTCTAATGACCAACCTAAAACTATTAACTTATACTGACAAAAAATAACCAAATATGACGACAGCAAAATACATCAGAAATAGACTTTTCATAGGTTATAACCACTTAATAAAGTTCGTGAACAGAAAAGCATTCTGAAGGAAATTCGACAAGATTATTGTGTCTGACTAGCATAAATGATTTAACCAAGGAAAAATTCATCATTTGTGATCCCAACAATTTGTATAGGTTTTCACATTCAGTAATAAGCAATACTATCTAATCCATTATGATGAATCCAATGATCTGAATAGGCAAAAGAAAACAATCCACTTGATATGTAGCAGTGAAAGTAAAATATTATTAGACACTGATTATGGACAAACAGACACAGCCTGATGACTTAAATATATGTTTGCCTTCTACTACACTCTCATTGAGTACGACGGCATATAACTGTGTTAAATAAAGTATTATCATCTAGTGTTAATCTGAATCTTTATTCTGGGTCGTGAATCTTAGATCTGATATGACGTGACTAGTCTCATTACCCCAGCAAACATGAAAGAAAAGAATTTTGAACCATCCGTTATATTGTAGTGAACAAGAACACCAATGGGGAAAATGGAATTGTTTGTAAGATCTAACAACCATATATCAAATGCTCAATTTGCAAAATGTCCATCAATTGTTTCAAATGACTCAGACTTCCTTTGTTCTTGCATTTTCACACAAATTGCATGCTGTCTTCATTCTTTACTGTTCGGTCTTCTTGTCTCTCTGCTGCCAGACATTCTGTTCACGACAAACATCATATACTACTTATGTCTACATAAGAAGCACACATCACAATATCACTAATCATATGCTGGAGTTGACGATGTACAATCGGTGAACATGTAATTTATATCTTTAAATAAATAAATCAATGAACTTAACTAGGTAACCAAGTATATAGTTATACAACGGATAGGAAAACAGATTTGTGATACTATTACTCAACTATTTGAAATGAAAATGAATGTGAAATACTCTAACTAATAGATCATGTATCCTAATTTTTATTCATCCTTACAAATTACAAATACTCAGTAGAGTACATCTACTATTTAATGAAAAAACAAACACACAAACAAACAAACAAACAGACAAATACAATGATTGAACGTACATACAATATTAAAAAGCTAAACAAAACAAAGAAAAACAAACAAGAACCAAGAGAAAAAAAAAACAAGAAGTTTTATGTTAAATCATTAGAGTAAATAGGTATATATTTCAATAGGGATTAACCTATTTGCACTTTAAAAAAAACAACCAACATTATCATAGAAAAACAAGTAATCTCATATTCACAATTGAATGATGGTGATAATAAGAATAATAATAATAATGGAGAAAATAATATAAAGGTTACTTACAATAGAAAGGTTAAACTAAATAAATAGTCAGACAGGGCACAAAAAACGTTTACACTTACACTTACACATACACACACTTATACAAAATACACATACAAATGTAAGTACATTCCATAATCAAATAAATAGAACATAATATGATAGAAGAGAAATGATATCTGTACAAATAAACTTTTTTTTTTCTTCTAAAAACAAACAAACAAACAAACAATTGACACAAAATGATAAACGAATAACAAATGTACATTGAATCAATTAAGTAGTATTAATCAGTAATACTTATTATTACAGTTATAATGTATGATTATTATTATTATTTAAAAAAAGGATTATTACTGGGATATTTATATTAACCAAGGTGTGTAAACGACAAAATAATTATAATAAATATATTTAGAAAACAATCAATTACTTAGGTTTTGTATAGCCATGTACATATATTTAAAGGGTGGGGGGGAGAGAGCGAAAGAGAGAGAGAGAGAGAGGGAGAATGGAAGAAAAGAAACAACTCTGCATAGACAATACATAGTTATATGTTTGCATACAGCACAATATGAACAATTAAATTGAAGTAAATATAATTGATGTCTAGTTAATTTCAACTTGAATTACATTTTTTGCACAAAGAGTAAAAAGCGCAATAGGAAGCCAATTTGTATGAGTAGTAGTAGTAATTGTGTAAAAGTATCCATACAAAAACAGTTTCAGACATGAATATATCCTGAGGGATAAGCAATTAAAAGTATGTTATTAATAATAATAATAATAATCATTATTTTAGTACACTGGAAGACAATGTTATAAATGAATATATGGGTTTATTGTTAATATTGCACGAAATGTTCTTTTTCCAGGAAGGTTGGGTAAGAGTGAAGACAAACTTTTAAAAGTTTACAGTATAATTGTATTTAAATAGCGTTTATTTATTGAAGTAAATGCAATTTGTTACAATGTAAGATGATAAGAAAGAAATCAATTGGAGGTGATGGGCAATAACAAATTAAATTTGATGGTATTTATAAAGCTTACAATCCAACTTCTTGACTAGTAGAAACATATGGTTGGGACAGTGTAGCAGCAGTATTTGATGCTGAACGTGTATGAGGTGGTTGTGATGAACTAACCAAGGATGTTCTTAGCATAGCATTCGGTGTTATAGGGCGAGTAACTGACTGAATAACTGAAGAGGTAGGTCGATGAGTATTACTAACTGATACTTGTTGTTGTATATTTGGTCGTGGAAATGGTTGAAGAGTAGGAGGTATTGCACCGGGAGGAAATGGACCTATTGGGGCACGCCGACGAGGAAGGGTAGCACCTAAAGCTTGATTCACATTTCCTGTATACATATTTCCAGAAGCCGATACAAGTGGATGATTTGATCCTACAACTTGAATATTAAAAAACAAAAATCAATTTAACAATTAGAAAAAACATGAATAAAATAGTAACCAATGTGTATATGATGTTGCCTAGTATTCCTAGCATTTCGTTTTCAATAAGTGACTTTTTCATCGTAATCTATTCAATTTTCATAAGTCTAGACATACAAAAGTGAGGGAGAGAGAGAGTAAAGTTTGCCCTTATGTTAAGCACACATGTGGATTACACAGACCAGTAGACGAACACATTTCAGACTAATATTTTATGATATACTAATTAAACGATGTACGCACATTTAATTACCACTTTATCTACCGTCAATCTAAACCCCATTTTATCTAATTTGGCACTTGGATAGTATCACTATCTGTTAGAAGTACATAAGTATTTCTAGATTGTAATAAATTGATTTTTTTTTCAATCCAATAATCAAGTACAAATGAATACGATATGCTTCTGTGCATAATTAACGAAAACTGACAGATATTTATAAGCTAGTAAATGAGTGGTGGTGTAAAAGATAGCAACAAAGATTAGTTTATTCTTTGATTACAACAATAAAATATATTTTGTTTAACGGTAGTAATGTATGAAAAAAAGTTTATGTATAAGGATATAGTAAAGGAAGAAAGGCCCCCAAATGCCCTGGTACGGCCGAGAGTGCGGAGAGTCCGCTCTCCCTCTCCAAATGCTCTCACATGGCCATGCGTATATAGCCTCTGCCAGGGAAGTCCTACTCACTGCCTTCTCGTGCCACAGGTGTTGTTTACGAAAATGAGAGGACGAAAAGCGAATGTCCGGCGCTTTAACCGGATCCCAAACCAACAGTGCACATGGGCTAGCTCCAGTATCCTGAAGGAACAAATGGCGTATGAACCAATCGTTGGTCACCGGCTACCATGGGACTGAATCTCCTCACGATGCTCCACTGCCTGGTGGGTCAGACGTCCAGGTCGAAGGCTTGGGGTGTGGCCCCTTAAGAAAACCACCTGCTTCGGTTTGGGCACCCGGGCAGTATCACAGCCCTCACACAAATCAATTGAGATTCGTGTGGCGCATATGTATTTGGTGCTTCCCTGTACCTATACTTATGTGTTAAAATAAATAAATAAATAAAGGAAGAAAGAATTAGTTCGTAGAAAGAAATATATGAAGTGATTTTAATCTCTTAGTTTAAAGGAAGACAGAGAGTGTATACACCGACGCCATTGTGGTCGATTCTGACCCATGACACCAAGAGCCTCCAACCATTGGGTTACGATAGTCACGCGGACCCCAACCAAGTAGTCTACATCAACCAACATGGTTCAGACTAGAAGTTAATGACTCCAAGAACTGATGCCACGTTTTAGTTTGGCTTAAAAAAGATTTATCTCAGTTAGAACGGGATATAATTACAGTCAGTGAAGATATTGATTATTATAGTACATAGTGTAGGTAGACATATCACCTCTTAGTGGAACACATAGGATAGCTATAGTCCATGGTTGATGTTAGATGACATAATCTAAAATTAGTCGCAGCAGTACATATGTATACAATCTTCATCTACTTTTAGATAAAAAAAATATAGCATTCTTCATTTCATACGTTCCATCAAACTGAATTTATCAAGTTCAGTTTCCTATTTACACATATTGACAAAATGATTTGTAATTTCTCATGTTAATATAGAATTTCAGGAAGACCAAATTATGAAGCATGGGAAAAAAGAAGTGTATATTTTGACAGAACTCTAAAATTTAGACTGAATCAAATACCTTGAGATAGTTGCTGATTTGCTGTTACAGAACCCGTGGTCATAGGATGATAAGAAGGTAATTGTCCGCTTAAATGAGTTCCTACTTCAGAAGCGACAACAGCAGCAGAGGACTGATGTTGCTGAAGATGTGAAAAATGATGAGGTTGTACAAGACCTGAGTTTATACTATTACTAATATTTATGTCTGCAACACCAGATGAAAGCCCAGTTGATATTGAAGGTCCATGAATTATGGAATGTGACTGAACAATTTGTTGCGGCATAATATTTTGTGAAGAACGAATTGTTGAAGGCATATTATTAGGAGGAATAGGTGGTACCAGTTGTTTTGGACAACTATTTCGCAACAGGAAATCAGCGCAATCATAATTTTTTGAACAATGAGCATAATAGAATGCATTTCTTCCTTCATGATCTGTCACAGTTGGATCACCATTGTACTTTAATACATGGAAATAAAATAAAATCATGTTTGAGTTTAATAAATTCATAAACGGAGAAATGTTAACAAACTACATATGAAAAGAAATAAAGATAAACCTAGTATAAGGTTAAATAAATTTATAAATACAACACATTCCCAGTGCTAATAAAATAAACTATTCATTCAATTTTTACATGGACTGGTGAAGTGAACATTTCAAATACACTTGGTTATGTATTTGCTGGTAAATGAAATCGATAATCCACCTTACAGTGCATGTAATAACATGCAAACCGCTGATAAAACAGTATGGAAGAAGCACAACAATCAGTCACTAAGAATAACAGGTAATACTAGGAATAATGTTTATCGTTCACGCGAAACAATGCAATAAAAATCGAACCGGATCGACTTTTAGTTTGATGTTGGTAAAGTTATCGTAATCAACGATGAATGTAACTAGAAAGGAATACCAAGAGAAATACGATGATATTAGAACTACTTACTGTGAAACGTGATCTAATTTAGTAGTTTAGATGGGGAATTAACGAAATCCCTATATGCACAATTGAAATGATACAACTGAGAACATGTACTTTTACGACGAATAGTGTATTCAATGCAAAAATTGCTTTTCGAATAAAAATAAGATAAAAAGCCAACATTTATCCGACAGATAACAGAGAAAATTCGGATAATCATGTGAACAATTTTGGAATTAGTTGAACTGGAGAATCGATTAGATGAGATAATGAACCGTAGCCTTGACAGTTCGTTCATGATATATTTACGCTGCTCAAAACCCTGGACGTTTTAAAGTACTTAAATCTAATTGTAGTTTACAACTATGACGGAAAGTCAATCCTCAACATGTCATCCTTCAAATTACTAACTTTATTCCCTCGACAATAAACCGTTTTAAATTATATTGACCAACTGGGAGGTTTTGAAAACTATTATAGGAAAGGCTTGCGGCATATTGTGAACAAACAGCTTACCCATAAAAGCAACTGTAAATAAACTAGATTTCCGAGAGTAGCAGCAATGTGTATAGCTGCTCGTGGATCTTGAAGTGAATAAGCTGCATTGACTGTTTCAGGTGTAGCTAAAGCTAGACAGAGTATAACTTGACGTGTATCTTGACGAGCTATTGCATCAATCAACTGTCGTTGAAGTGGAGCATCAGGATAGGGTAATGGAGGCAGAAATTCTCGATGTTGATATTTAGCTCGAATCCACATCTCCTTTTCCTCTCGTGAACTTGAAGGATCTGGTTTCCTGATAACCATTAGATTAATAACAATAAAATTAAGTTTATTATAAAAATAGGGAAAATGTAGTCGTTGTTAAAAGCCTATATATTGCATTTGAAAAAATAAAACAATACAAGGAAAGTCTAATTCTGCAATATATGATTGAGAAGCAGTCCTTCACTTGATTAGTTGTTCGGTAACCTAATATAAGCAATCAGCTTAACAAAACACTTAGAACGATTCACAAGTTAGTTAAAGAAATAGAAAACGTTGCTTACTAAAATGGTAGTGTGTTGCGCGCTACTTACATTGATATAAGTAGTATATAACGCGGGTTGAAATCGTAATGTCTGGCAGCAGAAAATGGGGGAAGATCAAGAAAGGAAGAGCGGGAACACAATGAAATTTGTATGAAAACGCATGAAAAATGAAATGTCAGACTATCGATTGTCCCCCACACGTGTTCTGTTCTCTACAGTATTCGTAACTTTAGTCATATTATGATTTTGTATAAATCTGATTTATAATACTTGTCGTACAACCTATTCAATCTGATGGTCACGCAATCCAAATTGAGGTAGGCAGTAGATGTATAAATTTAATAGGTATTCAAAATATATAGTTTGATAGTCAAGTGTAAGTCTTACAACAGATGGTAACAGTTAAAGAAAACAAAAACGACAAACTGTTACAAACTTTAAAAACTAAATTCGAATCACTTCTGCTCAATAAGTAACATCTGGTACAATCATTTATGAGATACTACCTACACACAACTGATGTTTGGAGACAAATATATCAACATAAAACTGTATACAGATGATATGATAAGGCGCAAGACTGTTACTCCTAGAATGAGCAGTTGACTTTTATAATAACCTAGGGTTCTAAAGACATATACAAATTTCTCTGAATGACCAATGAATCCTATGGAGATGTGAATCAGCTCAATGCTATTATTAGGTATTGCAAAAATCAAAATCAGATGGAAATTCTGAGGACGACGTGAGTATATACAATACTACGAAAAAAGTGTAAAGTGTACAATTGGTGGTGTTTTATAAAAAGCTAAACGATGATCACCTATTAATTCTTTAGCAAATAGTGCTCATTATTGAAAAATTTCATAGGAATTACACAACCATTGAACGAATGGATGACCATGCCATGGTAACACACTATAAACATCTGAAGATTCTTAGAATCTTATACGAATTAAACATCTTGTGATGTTGATAACAAGATGTTTATGTTAATATCATTGTGGCATCATTACTTTTAAGAATAAATACTGCAATATTTCAACAAAATATCTAAAACTTATCATATCGTGTATAGTCATTATTGAATTTACCGTAGATTCCCAGCATTTACAGGTGCAGCAGCTTCCCAAACAGAATTAGCTAATGTATTACCAATAGCACTCATTACAGTGACAGATTCAGTAGACCATTCATCTAAGTGTAAAGAACGTATACGTGAAATATGTGTTCCAAGTTGCCGATGTATACCACTGCAACTAATACAAACCATAGCGCCTAAATTAAGACTTGCCCAATCTGGTTCTAAAATAGAATAATTCAGAATTTATTAAATAATAAGTATTTCATACAATTTTTAACAAAATAACTATATACTATCGGGTGAACTTTTTATATAATAAGAGTTAAACATTCACTTGTACGTCATTAGGAGTGAGTCAATTAATAGACAAGTAATATCATGAACTGAAGTCGAAAATACACATGACCTGGCTTTAATATAGAAGAATGATAAACGTTACGAAAACTGAATGGATTGATTGTGTGCACAAACTAGAACACAACGTCCATTCAATATGCCCTTCATAGTTTCTCATGGTTTCCAAAATGCTACGAGTTAGTCATAAACAACAAAGGGTGTGACAAAAATGTTTTGCTTATCATGTTACTATACAATTTAAGCATAACGGGATGAAATTAACATGATAAATAACAAAGGAGTTACAATAATCATACTACCGACAATAGTAAGTACTAAACATTGAGAACGCGGTTCCAGAGAAAAAAAAATGAAAGGCATGTCTGACTCATTGTAATCGATTCTACGTTACATTACTTAACACCCTTAATCACAAGACGGAGTTATTGCGCGAACCCAAACTAGGTAGCATGGAGCTATCAATATGGTTCAGATAAACAGTCAAGAACTTGTTGTGAATGCTGAATGGATAAGAATTGAAGTTAAAAATATCCAAAAAAATGATATGAAAATCGAAATTATGTATCATTAGACCATAATTGAAGACTTAGAAGCACTGGACGGCCGTGAAGTTCTGGTGTGGGACTCCTCAGAAGTGCGCATCTACGACCACGCACACACACACACGGCAATGGAACCCAAGACGGTCGCTCAGTGCCGTGGATTGATTGAATTTAGACATTAGAACAGTTTGATCTGGAATCAGTTGCCCAGACGTTAAGTTCTGGGTTCGAGTCCCGCTCAGGATCATGGATGCTCACGCCTGAGTCCCATACCACGACGAAACAACGATTCAGTGCAATGCTTCTAAGGCTTTCAGTGGTAGTCAAATTGGATCGGTTCATGATTTTAATGAAATTCAACAATCTCCACAACCCCCTCTTTACTGACGATATATATATATATATATATATATATATATATATATATATTACCAGTGAATGGAAAGTGTACTTACATTATAGCACTTATATTGGTTGTACATATGAATAGATCATACAAAGAAAAAACAACACAATAATTGAAAGATTGTAGAAAACAAACATGCACAATTTGCATAAAACGAAATGAACCAAAAGTAAATAAGTATTGTCCTTGTTTTTTATTTTTCATTGTTCATTCACGTATATATATATATATATATATATATATATATATATATATATATATATATATATATATATATATATATAAAGTTTAGTAATAAATAAAGATATATACATAAACATGCACAAAGAGAAAAGGTTTTTCTTTTTTTTTTTTTGTTAAAAAGTAAAATTGAGTGGTTTCTATTTTTGTTTTGTTTTATAATCAATAATTAATAATAAGAATGATACTAGTAATGATCGAGTTGTTTTGTAATGAATGAATACTTAATGATCAGTTTTATATTGAATGTATATGAGATAATGTATGAAAGTAGATCACACCCAATAATAGTAATAAAATTAAACTTAAAATTGATCATTAAAAGATTAATAGATGATTGTATGTAAAATACTGTTACTCTTATCAATCTAGAATGAATGGCTGGGATATATGTTACGTATGCCAAACCACCGACTGCCCCCGACGTGCGATGTTTTATGGTATAGGAGTAGGTTGGAAGAAAGCTAGGGGCGACCAGATCAAAACATGGTACAAATCCATAAGGTCACTAAAAAGTGGACTGGTTGGGGTCCGCGAGACGATAGCAACCGATGGTTAGAGATCTTGAATGACATGGCTCAAAATCGTTTGCAATGGCACAGGTGCATCCACTCTCTGTGCTCTCTCAAACTCTAATCTTCTGAATACTTCATGTCTTTTGTTTTCTTTCCAAATCTATTCCACTGGATTATACTCCTTAAATAACATCATCAAACCCTAATGTTCCCTATCACTACTTATACTTTCACTACCTCTACCACTATGGGATTTGAATCGATAACTGAATCTCTGTGCTATTGTGGTATGGCAAATCGAACTGATGTATGTACGTACGAAGTTCTACGTTGTTACTGACTGACTGAGAATGAATAAAAATAAATACAAGATTCTAGATAATATAGAGATTTAAATTGATAGATAGTGAGATAAACTGAGAAATAAATGTGATAAGTTTACTATTAGAAATGAAGGAATGCATCAAAGGAATTGATAGCACCTGATAAGAACTAGAAAGAAGAGCTTGGGATAGAAATGGTTGAAGTTCTCTGGTTAGTGGCCTATAATCCAACGAGGGGTAACAGGTGTACGCAAGCAAAAAAAAAACTTGTACTAATTGTGTTTGTGTTTTATCACTGTTGATATTCACAATTACAATTGATTAGTTAGTGTTATCATACATGTACTCTGAGTGAAGTGGCTTAACATGAATTTGGTGTTTAAAGCCAAAGGTACTGAGTTCGAGTGTTAATACAAACATCAATAATAGGATGCAAGTATATTCAGTTCACGAGTTGCATACAGAATGAAACACACGTCTTGACTTTCAATACTATGATTGAGGACTCAAATTTGTATCCAAACATACATACATACACACACACACGCATTTATTTACTCCTTATAAGGAATATCAAAAATTGTATATCTTTAATTTTTAAAGCTAAGAAACGCTACTGATTGAAACAAATGTGTAAATGATGGCATTAGTATCTTTTCATTTGTACATCGCCTCCAATCACAGAATCTGAAATAGTACATATTCAAAGAAAACGCTATTCATAGGTACACCATAAACAATTAATTGACATTAATTTTTTCAAGAAATCAACAACACAACAGCCACGCAACTGTCCCCAATCACAAGTATAGGGTACTATTTTACTATACATATATACATCGGTATGTGACAGACAAGTTTATTTTATGTATTTATTTGAAAACATAGATATTGGTACAAAGGAGCACCAGATACATTTGCGCCACACAAATCTCATTTGATTTGTGTGAGGGCTGTGATACTACACGGGTGCACAAACCGAAGCAGGTGGTTTTCTTAGGGAGCCACACTAAGAGCGTTCGACCTGAATGTCGTGAGGTGATGCAGTCCTATGGTATCCGGTGACCAATAATTTGTTCATACGCTATTTGTCCCCTCAGGATACTGGAGCCCACATTCACCATTGGTTTGGAATCAGGGTTTTCCAACTTCTCTAGGTGGACTCTCCATGTCCACCAACCCGGTTAAAGCGCTGGACATTCGATTTTCGTCCTCTCAATTTTGTAAACAATACCCGCGCCACGAGAAGGCAGTGAGTAAGACTTCCCTGGCAGAGGTTATATACGCGTGGCCATGTGAGAGCATTTCGAGAGAGTGAGCGGACTCTCCCCACTCTCGGCCGTAAACAACAGAATGAAATTATTAAGGTAAATACCCAAAATAGTGAGAGTTGAAGAGATATTGGTGGCGACAGAAAAAGACTAGAGATGGAGTATTATTTAACAAGAAATAATAACTTCTTCAAATAAAAAGTATAAAACAATATTGAACCGCAACATTTAAAAGAAAATAAAGAATGAACCGATTTGCACCAATATGAGCAATTCTGAGCTACGTCAAATCACACAACGTATCCCACCATTAGTCAAAATAATAAAACAAATCACAACCAGCTAGTTTGAATCTGCCAACATAGCTAACAACAATATCTAGATGGATTCGGGTTTAAAACAATAAATCAAGTGACTGACTTAATGAGCCGAAACTGTCGTAAAAAGAAATGTTTTGTTTAATTGAACTGAAATGATCCTGACATAAGTATTACAAGCTAACTGAATAACACCAAGCGAGAAAATCTTATTCAAGCACTGTAAGAGAGAGAAACCAAGTCAATATACTCACACATATATGGACTAGTCCTGATCTGCAATAATACAATACTTTTCAGTTATGTTAGTTAATAAATATATCAAGAACACATTCTTTACTACTGTATAACGACTACTCGCTAATAATCGCATGTTTTAATATACGACGTACGATTAGTGACACGTTTGTTTTGAGATTCTTCACTGAATTTTTTTTTCAATTTTGAGCTAGTGAAGATACACCGTTAAAAGTAAACAGGAGAAATGGAATGTAAAATAACATTCTAAACCAAACTAATTTATGTAAGTACTTCACTGGTTCTATTCAAACAACTTATCTAGGCCATTATAGAAAATTGTGAAACGAATTGATCCGATGAATTTATTATATGATGAGCAAAATAAGTGTAAAAAATTTTAATATCTATACACACGCGAATAAACACAATACAAAACAGTGATTAATTTAACTAGAAATTCGGGATCTACAAATTGTACATTTAAAAAACATCAACCTTACCTGGTGCACCACAGTCTGCACAAAAATCATTTCCAGCTGCAGATCTTATACTCTGAATTAAATGTTCTGTAACAGCTAATTCATTAGCATCACCTGCACCACAACGACTAGAATTAAGACTGTTGGAATCACCATGTCGACCACTCCCTGAACCTAATCCACTAACATTGGAAAGGTGGTTGGAACCACTAGCGCCACCACCTCCTGTAGTACACCCAGTAGCAGCAATAGCACGAGTACGTTTAGATGATTCATTTAATTGAAGTCTTGTCATAATAGCACGTTCAATATACATAACCCATTCATCTCGTTCATCTGGACCAGTCGCTTCAAAATGCCACTGACGATCCATTGATATCAACTGAAATTCATAACCTTCGGAATCTGATAAAGAAAATCCATATGTCGGTGAAATAATTAGTCTTAATGAAAATTTTTTTGAAACAATCAATTAACTAAGGATAATAAAGAGAATTGATGTTTACTTCAGGTATTTTAAATTCCAATACTTACTGATCATCCATTGTGATTAATGTTTAAATTTCATGCTATTGTTGAGAATCTTACTGATGCTGGAAATCTAAATGAATGCAAACCGGTTGGCTTAAAGTAGACAAATACAATCCTACAAACTGAAATATTCTCCACCAATCTCCATCTTATTTGCAGTACATAAATTATAAAAATATGTCAAACTAATAATTGTAAGAAATAGCACCACACAAGTTAGATTATAGAGTCAATTCTAATAAATATCAACATAAAAATGAGAGAACATAAGGTTGAATGGTATAAACAGGCGATAACCAACTGATTCGATGAGCGATGTTGATAGAATGCTACAGGATGCCAAAGTAAAGTTTGGCATGAAGATATTAACTGCTGGTTTAAACCATATTGGTGAATATAGACTACTATGTTAAGGTCTGAATTATTATTGTGATTGGTAGTTGCTAACCTTCAGTGAAATCTACTCAAAATTGTATACACTGGCACGGACAAGCTTACCCTTTACTTGAACTAGATTTTAGGAGTTCAAAAACATTTTACGCTTAGTATTCCAACAGTTTACAGTTCCTTCTTGAATTATATTCTCTATCCCCGATCCTCATTATTACCGCTACTACGACCACTACTTTCACTGCTTCGGTATTCATCTTGGAGTGATAGACACATACGCCAGGTTTTACAATGATTACGACTAACTACATAGAATAATCTTTTAACTGCAACACTAATGTAGCCGATAATGAAAACAGTAAAAAAACAAACAAATGAATAAACTGATGAAGATAGTGTTAGGACAAAACAGTTGAATCACCTGAACCATCAGCATTATTACTCTTTGGATTAGATTTAATACGTCGATGACGTTTTTTCACTGATGATGAATCTTTGCCTCCTGTTAGAAGTTTTTACGAAGTTAAACTGAAAAAAAGTCAAACAAAACAAAGTTATTGGGATAAAGAGTTTGTGAATATTATTCAGTTTGATGTTTTTTTCCTTACAAGAATTCTAACTATGTGAAACCCTGTATCCAATATCGGAGAGGATACGAAAATTATTCTACTGAATCTATTCGGGATTTTATTTCTCTTTAAACAGTTCACACGCTTACAATCGAAGTATGAATTTTTAATTATCTTGGAAAGTATTATATACATTCACAGGACTGAGACAGAATTTAGCAGAAAATATTCCAGACTTAATTCAATTCATAATAGTTATGTGATGAACATACAACATTAATCCTGTTAACTGACAACGCCAATATGTAATTATATTAAATAAATAAACTTTAAGCACACAAAAATCAATATCAAGATAGAAATGTCTAGAGTTTAGTGAAATAAGGTTTAGAACAGATTATCAATATATCATGATAAGAAAATCATGTTTGTATTGAGAATATGGTCAGCTTATACTATTAATATGAGGGATCAAGTATAGATTAAATAAATCGATCAATACTAATACATAATGACACTTAAAGGATTAGACTATATGTAATAAGAATTAAAGATTTGTCTTTGTCAGAGAGATTCGACGACTCGAGAGAAAACGATCGAATGGGTAGCAACCACATGACCTTGAAAAAGTGACATGAAACAATGAATTAAATAAAAAAAACAATCACCGAGGAGGAAGAAAAGTGAATTTAATTCGGTATTTACGATTTACTAACACTGCTTAATTGATGCATTAAAATAGTAATGGCAAAAAGCATTAAAAATTAATAAGGGTAGTATTTTAATACTGATGCTAACGAAGAGATTCATAAAATACTGCAGTACTCTTATTGCACGAAAAATTGAAGAAATTCATCTCAAGTTCATTTTTCGTAATAATGGCTACGCCCAATCAAAAGATGACAAGGAAATCGACATATCGTCATAAAACTAAACTCAGAAATCAACAAAAGGATCGTTCTTCAATGTGTGATAAATACTGTGAAAACTATTACAAAGATTATGAAGCTCTTTAGAATTAATGTTACTCAAAAGCGAGCAGTCATTTGATTCCATTCTATGAAGACCAAAAGGCACAACGGCAAAGGAAGACACATCATCTATAAAATAGATTTTATCAAATGCAAGAAGTGTTACATTGGATAAACTTGCCCCGCAATGAGGTGATATGATATACTAGCACAGATATCAATGAATTAGAACAACCATAGACATAAATTCGACTGAAAAAACGTCAAAATTTTAGGTCGAGGGAATCCCAGAAGTATGGGATTTTATAATGAACACATGAAGAATGCATCACATAAAACAAAATGATGACAGTGTGCAGAGACTGAAGCAATATGATTCATGAATTACTGGAAAACAATAGTTCTGAATACAAAATACACGTTAACGAAAAATACAAAGAAGATGAATTTGTCTATTTGAAATGAGAGAGAAAAGTTATATCAGATTAAACGTTGGTTTTTATTCCAAGCTAAGTTTGATAAAACTCGAGGCTCGGATTGCCTATGAAGTGATATTGAAGTTGTAAATAACCAATAGATATTCCTCAAAAAGCCATTTCTCATTTCATGGAGTCAAAAAAATAGACTAAAACAAACTTGGAATTACTTACAAAAAGAACTGTCAACAGATATCAATAATTTGTGGGAGACAGCTATGGTTGTACACAACAAGTCGTCAAGCATCTCACACACTAAGAAGCCAAGTTTCACTAGTATAGCGAGGAAGTGCTCTCGTCAGTACCTTGCACAAATGACGTTTTCCTACCAGATCAACGTCAGGAGAGGCTATCATCACCAGCAGGAGATGAATAATATTTCATCCTGCTAATTGTGAAAGAAGCTCGCTTTTTCATGTTTTGGTTCAGATAACAATATGACAATACTATTTTTGCAAGTTTACTCACACAAGTGAATCATGGTAAATATCCATAAATCGACATAAGTATGAGAATGATGTTGCATACATGTTCATAATTGGAGATCAGTTGTTTAGATAGTAAACCTAATCAAAGAAAGTGACTTTCAAACACTGGGTCACAAGTTCAAAACCCGTTCCCTTTACTGTTGTTTGAATAGTAGTCAGAATAAATACATGTGTTTCTATGATCATTGTTCTACTTGACAACGGTATTATTAATCGAAATATCAGATCAGACAAATATGTTATGTATGCATATATGGTACTAATAAAAATCATTTGATTTCTGTTCATTTCATTTAGCACGAACTTTAAAAGATGTACCAAATAAATTGTAACGTTATTTTCAACCATATTTTACTTACTTTAAATGAATACAGAAATATTGAAGAACCATTTTTAATAAGACGAATCAATTTGTGCAGTATTGATAATTATTCCCATGTAGAAAATACAGCCGAACAATAAACCAGACAATGAGACAGGATAGGACGAAGTGGAGGGGGAAAGGAGAAATAGGTAAAACAAACCGATAAAAAAAGTGTGAGATGAATAGATACCAAAACAAGTAACAAAGTACGTGCCAATTATACAAATAACTACGAATAGAACAGTAGAGACAAGGTAAAAATCAAGAATGAATAGAAAGTTCGTTTAGTATTATACAATAAATTGAATGAGAAGTTGTTACACAGAAGAGAGAAATTGGGTAATTATTAGACAAGTGCTGTTTGTTTGCGGTAAATGTAGTTTTTATCAAAGAATGACCGTTGTCAGCTCGAGATTGCTTTGTTTCTTAACAAAATGTATTCTGTTTAGTTTTTTTTTGGATTCCACTGATAATACTTTGACCTGTTCACTATTTATCCGCCTAATTATCTCTATCTGTGCCTGTTAAAAATGTGGTAACTTTGTTTAGTGGATATTTGTGTTAATTTCCACATTGTTCATGGTTGACTGAATAATAAATTAGAAACCTACTAATAGCAAAGATTGGTTGAATACAATTTCGATGTTAGCACACAAGTTTTATGGATTACCGAAACATGATTAAATCATTTTTCCTTAAGAATTCATAATGTAATGTGCACCTGAGAGAGATAAAGTGAAAAACGCGTTAATTAGTAAATCTTATGTGGAGCGAGAAACATTCAGCCCATGAACAGTTATGAATGTATCAGAAGGGGTTTTGTGGAGATTATAGTAATTTCAATCGTTAATATCATGAGATCATGAATGTGCACTGCTGAGGGGTCCCACAAAAGGATGAAAAGGCCGTCCAGTGCTTTCGGGTTTTCCATGATGGTCTAACTTCAATTAACTCATGATCTCAACTATTGAAGTTATGAATGTATTTGGTCAGTTAATTTTATATTCATACAATATACATTTTGTTCACTTAAATCCCAAAAGACAATTTTTACATATCGATACTGTGAGAAATAGCATGTAAAATCAAAACATCAGATTTTCATGAAAATAATATGCCTTAAACACAAATAGTTGAAGGATATTGTGTACAAAACATTATGATCTGTGATTTGTAATCTCAGTAGCAGATTATTGAGGCTAAGATTATTTCGAAAAGCGCTGAAAGTGAGAAAACAAAACAGGCAAACATATAATGAACCAAGACGAAACAGATGGTGCAAATGGCCAAGTTAGAATGCATAATACGCGGTCAGAGTTGTTAGTTAAAAATAATCCTCAATGACACAGTTGTATATATTTGCTATTTTTAGTGAATTATGCTCTTTCAATCATTACATAGTTTTGTACGTCATCTAGTACATTATAAAACGTATTTTCGGCTTTTGTTGGTCCGAGGCAGCCAACAGGAAATTGTGGACCTAAATTTATTGTTGCATGGAATTGGTTAGTAAGGTGTTGCGTAACCTTGAAGAGACTGGCATATTTGATTTCAATTCATTTATGTTTCCAATCTGAAACTTTACTTTTGAACTATTGTGGTCGCGACAAACCTCTTGTAGATCTGAGGTATTTATAATTAACTGATCACTGAACAATGACTAATATCATGGTTGTTTTGTTAATGTTATTCCCCACCCTTTCCAATCATGTTAATTATTTATTTAATTCAGCTGATATGAAATATGTAAAACTTACATTGAAACACTATTTGCGATATACTTCTAAATTATTTATGATCAACTGATCAGTGTAGGTGGAATAAATCATCTATTAAGAACTCAAAATTAATAACGTTTATCGACTATACAGAAGAAGATGGTAATCAAAGTCACAATTCCATGTTACTTTGAAATGCAACCGGAACTGATAGTAGGTTAATCTCATATAACTTCACATATTTAGTGACGAATAGTTTTGATAGAGTAACACAAAAAAATGAAAGTCGACTAATGACAAAATAAACTTAGCAAATAAAGAGAAAGACATATAAATTAATGCTTTTGACCTGATGCTGAATTATCATTAATAGGGGCTGAATTTTCAGTAGGATTCTTAACATCTACGCCAGTTGATCGACGATCTATTAGAAAAAAAAACAGAGAATTTAAGGAAATAGAGTATATAAACAAAAAAGGATAATAGTTTAGAAGATCCGATAGAATATATATTTATTAATGTGAATATATATTGATCGCTAGGTCTAGTTACATAAACTGAATAACAATTTAGGATTATCCAAAGCAATTAACCAACCAAAATCAGAGAAACTGAAAGTACCTATTGAAAGGACGTGAAAAATTTCCTAATTAATTGATGTTATCATTTACTTATTTTTATCATTTTTTATTTTAACACATTGATATTGGTACAAGAAGGCACCAAATATATATACGCCACACAGATCTCATTGAAAATGTGTAAGGGCTGCGATACTGCCCGGGTGCACAAACGAAAGCAGGTGGTTTTCTAAGGGGGCCACACCCCGAGCATTCGACCTGAAGATCTGATCCACAAGGCAGTGGAGCATCGTAAGGAGATTCAGTCCAGTCCCATGGTAGCCGGTGACCAACGATTGGTTCATACGCCATTTGTTCCCTGAAGATACTGGAGCCAGCCCATGTGCACCATTGATTTGGGATCCGGTTAAAGCGCCGGACATTCGATTTTCGTCCTCTCATTTTCGTAAACAACATCTGTGGCACGAGAAGGCAGTGAGTAGGACTTCCGTGGCAGAGGCTATATACGCGTGGCCATATGAGAGCAGTTCGAGAAGGAGAGCGGACTCTCCCCACTCTCGTCCGTACCAGGGCATTTGGGGGCCCTACGATTTTTAAGACTGGAATCTCCGGTCTACTTAGTCCATTTTTTTTATAAACTGTGTTCTCTGAACTCACAACTTTAAAAGCAATAATGACCTATCCTATGTAATTATTCTTTATTGGATTAATAAATGGAACTGTTTTTTATCCCTTATACGAACTCAGCACAAATGAATGGGGGAAAAACACCAGTCACTTATTGATTGTAGTAGTCAACTTTAAAAAAAAACTTACATGACATGAGATGATTTTCAGGATATCTATTAATTCTAATTATATCTACTAGAAATTTTAAAAGTGAATATCAATAGGCGAACAAGTGTGAATGGAAGTAAAAATTGATATCCGAAAGATGACAAAATCAATTACTGAGAAGTTACAAACAGGGAAAAAACATCTTTATTTTTTCAACAAATTAGAGAGAAAAAAATTTTGATAAGAATGTAGTTGTTTAGTATCTCATAATTACCTGTACCACCATCATTTAATTGACTTCGCAACAGACCATTACTTGTTATACGACTTCCAACTTGACGAAATGCTACACCAGGAATTTTGACGGTTGTTCTACTTAAGTCAATTTCTTTACCATGTGAATTATCCATATAATCCTAAGTAAAAACGTGAAAATCAATAGCAGAACAGATCGTAAAAACAAACTAATATATGTGCGAATAAAGTATTCGAATAAACAATTCTAACCATGTGAGTGTGAGAAAATGTTTCGTACAAAATGAAGTATATAAAGGTTGGATGTGATTATAAACGGGATATGACCAGGAGCCCAACACGAACTTATAAACTAAATATTAGACCTATATATATATATAGATGTTACTGTGTATTATCAAAGATCACACGATGTTCTAAGAGTCAGTTGTACAAATGAAATACTCTCGCTCCAATGTCTCTCCGTTTATTCCGCAGACTCTAGTATCTATCGAGTGAAGAATAAAAAAGTCTATTCTTTGAATGTGAACTTTAAAGTAAGGAAAAGATCTGATTGTTATCTATCCCAAGTAGTGAAATGCTAACTGAACCCTAAAGAAGTAGCATTATTACCGCATTTGAAGATGACGTTCCAGATGGCTCAACTCCCCAATGACTGTCTGTATTACCTCTTGTATTATTCGAATACACTTTCCATCCTGAATTCCTCCACGTGGAGCACTACTTATTTTTACAATATTGGACGTCGATTTGTCGTTTCTACTATAAAGATAATACTAATGTAGTTACATATTATGGTTGTTAGTTTTATATTATCATCTTTGGTACAATATGTAGGTCATTTCAAGATTCGACTTTTGTACTAGTTAAGTATAAAGAAAAAGGAAAAAAAGAATTATTTTGTTATAAAAGTTCAGAGCGATTTGTTGTATCATCAGACAAATTTGGCATAAATTATAGTTATCACCAAAGTTAAACTACTAGAAGATCAACGGTTGAAATCAGTGCAAGTAATAGCGAAATTGAAGACTGTATAAGTCCCATCCATATGGACTTTTGACTGTTATTAATATTTTCGATGTGTATCCCATCGACAGTATTGCCTACAGGATAACTCATTTCAACGATCAACCCGACTCTAACATTATATTTAATACAGAGTATTACCAGTGATAAGAAGATCCATTTTCAGATTTCATTATATCGGTCGATATGATGTATGAAAGAAGTCGACAGATTATTCGTAGTGTATAGTCTAATGGATTTACCAATATGAAACCGTATAAATTGACATGATCACTATTGGATACAATTTACAAGGATCATAAATCACAACAACAACAACAAAAACTGTACAGACTGTTGGAAATGTATATACCAGTCAAGACTAGTCTATAAGAGTAACAATATTTCAATATATTTTGTAAACGTATATTATATTTTCCTCATTTTACCTCTTTTAATATATAGATTTTAGTGTTTCTTTTAAAACAACCATATATATATATATATATATATATATATATATATATATATATATATATATATATATAATGTATAAATCCAACCTATTTAGTAAATATACACTGGCATGCATACCTAATAAGATGTTAAATTTATCCCAGTTAGGAAAATTTCTTTGTTCAGACATAGCCAACCATCATGAATGATAAGCAACAAAAATATAAATCAAATGAATCAATTTATTGGACATATGTTACAAATTTTATTCATATATACAATAATATACATGGTTACTGTTCAGGTTGCTGTTGTTGCTTTACTAGAAACTATTCAATATGATAGTTTATGAATTCTTAATGAAAGTAAACTGATTAACAGAAGAATAAGAGTAAAGAAATGTGTTAACAAGTTATTTTTCTAATGAAAGATAAATTTATGATAAAATCTTATCCAACATTATGACAACAACATCAACAACAACTGGAATGACCTAAAATAAAGACTTTTCTCAGTATATAGATGATGACAGATAAATTTAAGTAAAGAAAGATAGTGAATGAACGCATCAGTAAGTGCTGATACAAATTATTTAAAGTAACAGAAAAGGTCAATATGCTTAATGACTTGATTGTTTCTTACAAAGAGGACTAAGGGTTTTTAAACAAAGATGGATAGTGGCTAGCAATGGAATCAAGGACGAGCGTTTAGTCTTATTTGGGACCCGTCAGCTGGATGTAACTACATCCCAGAGTGGATATTCACTCCGGGACGCAATGGCGTTTGAAGCGAACGGTACTGGGTTCGAGTCCTGGAGTGAACATCAAATTTGGGATGCAGGTACATTCAGCTGATGGGTCGAAAATGGGACGAAACGCGAGTCCTGGATTTCACTGCTAGCTACTATCCATCTTTGCTTAAGAAGCTTGTGACATAAAGCTATATCGGGACAATGGGCACAGGATGCACATGTGCCAACATAAGACTGATCAATTGCAGTCCCAAATAACAATACAAGTTAAACAACACCAAGTGAATTTAGGACTAAGGAGTGTTATAATCAAAAGACAGAAATTCATCTCAAATACTTTGTATTCTCATTTCAAGTGTTTAAAAAGAAAAACTCTTCGACCTCACTCAATAGACTTATGTTATTTGTATTCATATTTACTTACATAGTATCGTGATTTAATTTATTCTTGTGGGTATTGTAAGAGGTAAATAAGAGGAAGTCTATGTGTAATCAGAAAAGTCTAACAAGTAGCATTTAAGTAATACATTAACCAATTTTATCGTCAATCTAGTAGATTAAGAAATGGTTTAGATTAAAAATAAAATATAGATTCAGAACAACCAATGAAACCAAAAGACGCTATAATATAATGCATTGAATCCTAGCAAATTTGGTATTCAATTTTGAGAAGAATCTTGTACACAATTACTGAAATCATTCATATTAAATAAGAGTACAATGGAAGTAACAATATTACTATACAATATCTACACGATACTTGAGATAAAAGAGACAACGAATAGGATTACTGTCATCTAAACATGATAAATAAGTCTTACGTCATCTACTACTTGACAAGAACGCACCAATTATTATTTTAACACATAGATATCGGTACAAGAAGGCACCAAATACATATGCGCCACACAGATCTCATTTGATATGTGTGAGGGCTGTGATACTGCCCGGGTGCCCAAACCGAAGCAACTAACTCTATGAGTTTATGCAGTACATGTGGGTCAGTTTTTCATTCATAAAGATTAGAAGAAATTTAAGACAAACTTGTAATAATTGCAAACAAGTTTATTTCGTAACAGAGAACACTGAATTTCCTTTAAAATATTAAAAAACTATTATTTACAAAGGTATTTTCGAAACGAATACACACTGATAGTTAGTTAGTGAGATTAATTACTTAACTATTACAGTTGAATAATCAAATGCAGAAACCTATGTGTGTTCAACTTTAACGTACACATTTTCAGTGTGAGAGGCAAAATCAGATAAGACCGAGTAGGATAAAGGTTTTCATCATTAAATCACAACATTCAGAGGCTTGCATAAGCTAAACCACGAGTAATAAACATTGACTGATTTCTCTTATTATTTTACCAAACTATTTGAATAATGATTCATTGATGTAGTCCTTATCATCAATATTGTAAAACAGGAAGTAATTCTCGCAAAGAATTCAAATACTAAACGTCGATTAATATTGTTTGTATGTAGACTTACTAGTTGGTTGATACACGTCACAGACTACTCAGTAAATATGGATACAAAATAAATGAACAAAGCAATTGCTATGAATGAACAAGAAAAGTTGACGAAAAAACGTTAAGAGTATCGATGATCATCGTTTTCAAGATGAACACATCAATAGCTTATCTCTGAAAAGCTACATACAACTATCAATGTTCAAACAAACAAATATTTGGTAGTGACAAAAACATAGTATTAAGTATTGGACTTTTCTAACTATTAACTTATACATTCATTCAGTCAGCCAGTCAGCAACAACGTAGAACTTCGTACATGCGTACATCAGTTTGAGTTGCCACACCACATTAGCACAGAGATTCAGTTATCGATTCAAATCCCATAGTGGTAGAGGTAGTGAAAGTATAAGTAGTGATAGGGAACATTAGGGTTTGATGATGTTATTTAAGGAGTATAGTCCAGTGGGATAGATTTGGAAAGAAAACAAAAGACATGAAGTATTCAGAAGATTAGAGTTTGAGAGAGCACAGAGAGTGGATGCACCTGTGCCATTGCAAACAATTTTGAGCCATGTCATTCAAGATTTCTAGCCATCGGTTGCTATCATCTCGTGGATCGCGACCAGGTAGTTTACACCTACCAACATGACTCAGTCCACTTGTCAGTGACTTCATGGATTTGTGCCATGTTTTGGTCTGGCCGCCCCTAGCTTTCTTCCAACCTACTCCTATACGATAAAACACCGCACGTCAGGTGCAGTCGGTGGTTTGGCATACGTAACACATGCCCCAGCCATTTCACAGGATGAAGTTTTACTACTTCATCAATTTATTTGCCAACCTTATCTAGCACCCGTTTCCTAACCACTGTATTACTTACTCGATGGTCCCAGGATATATCGAGTACATTAGAAACTCTCTGTATGTATTTCTATTTAATTAATTAAACCATGATTTTCAAAAAAAGAAGTTAATACATAGTTAAATCAATAAAATACTTACAACAATGAAACATCGATCTATTAATTAAAAGACTTACATGAATACTTGGATGATAAGTAAGACGAGCATCATCTGTTAAAGTGACATACTTTTTAGTTTTCCATTCTTTACTTAATGGTTTACAAGTTCGTTTGTACAAAAATCCCTGAATTAAGTGTGTAAAATTAAAAAAAAAAAAAACATAACATTATAATTCATTGTGTAACAACATGTATTTAACAAAACATGAAGAAGAAAAAAGAGAACATATTCAATAAATTATTTATGAATAATAATAATAATAATAATAAAAGAATTAGCTGAGGTGAATAACTTCCATTTCATATAGTCAATCATCTATAATTACCTTGGCAACTCAGACTGATGCATATATATGTGCTTGATCCTATGTTGCAGCTGACTGACTGAGGTAAGTACATATTAATTAATGATTATAATAGAAAAAAAAATAGTCTCACTTTCAAACAAATCACAATCAAAGAGACAGAAGATAATTAAAACACTCAGGTTCCAATTATTTGGTCAAAGTTTTGAACTTCATTCTACTTCCTTCAGTTTTGAAAGTCATATAGTCTTACCAGTCTGTATACAAACAGTGATGTTTGAAGACAAATAAACAAACATATGCTTCATAAATGAGTTAAATTACATTTTAATCTAATGCACCAATCAGTCAGACAGTTCAAATATGATTCGGAGTGGTAAACACTATCATTCATGGTTGAAAACTAAGCATTAACCGATTTGATATGACCGCTGAGACATAAATAAATATAGAGAACTAAACACCGACTATTTATATAGAATTTAGACAAACTCAGTCAAATGATGAAAAGACATCAGGACAGTATTTCTGAATCACCAATCAAGAGCATATATGTATCACGATAATCGTCTGCAATAGTTGTTTTATATAACTAATATTCTAAACAATATTTGTTGACATGAGTAATTAAAGGAACAGTAAAACTGTACTTATTTCCCTAATATTCAGGGATAAATATAACAAGGTTGTATGAGTAGAAAGTAACTGTGATGCTTATTAAGAAATGGTCAATCAAAACATTAAATCTACTACAGGCATTTAAGGACATAATGAAATCAGACTGAGTTTTTAGAAAAACTTACAATTCCACATTCTAAGAAGCAGTAATTTAATTTCATTATTCCGCCATAAGGAATATAAAAACCTGGCATCGTCTCAACTTGCCACACAGAAAGAAGAAATTATTAAGATGAATATTGAGGTAGTAGTAGTAGTAGTATTTATAGAAAAAGATCAGGTGTGAAAAAAATATGACTTTAGAAGAGTAAATTTGTAAAACAAAAGATATATAAACTGATTCGGAGATTAGATGAAGGGTGAACAGATCTGCATGAGTAACAGAAAGTATTAAAAAGAACAATAGAAATTACAAACAATAGCAGTCATAATCACAGTAGTAATAGTAGTAGTATATAATGCTAATCAATCAAGTTAATAGCTATGACCTTTACGCATAGATGCCCCCAATAAAAAAAAAAGAAAGGAAGAAATAAAAGGTCATAAACCCCAACATTAATAATCATAAATTAATTAAGACAATCGAACATTGTAAAATTTAACTACACCCACATACATTTAAATGCATTTGTTTTACTAAGTTCGGTCAGCTACCACGTAGGACTAGGCACATATATGCATCGGTCCAAGTTACCATACCGCATTAGCACCGCAAGATGAACACCGGATTCATAGAAGTAGATAATTCAGTGGTGGTAATATATAAAGGAAAGATTGCATACAAGGAATTAGTTCATAGAAAGAAAGATATGAAGTGATCTTGATCTCTTAGTTTAATGGAAAACAGAGAGTGTATACACCTACGCCATTGTGATCGATTCTGATCCATGTTACCAAGAGTCTCCAACTATTGGTGTGGGCAACCGTGAATTGATAATCGCCCTCATACCTCTAACAGCACTCAAGACCACTGTATTCTTTACTAAGTTCACTGTTGTTTTTTTTAAGTTTTATTACACCTTATAAACATTAATGACTTTCGTTTGGCTTTCGCCAACTTACGTCACCTATCACGAAGGCGAGATATGTCTATCAATTAAGGGACGAGTATACTGCGCGGCAGTTCGTTCTGCTCTAGTTTACAGCTGCGAAACATGGCCTTTAAGAGTAGAAGATACTCGTAAGTTACTAGTGTTTGATCACAGATGCCTTAGAAATATTGCTGGTATCTGCTGGGATCATCGGGTAAGTAATAGTGAGGTTAAACGCAGGGTATTAGGGAATGTTAGTAAATCAGTTGATGAGGTTATGAATCTTCATCGACTGAGATGGTTAGGCCACGTGCTGCGTATGCCTGAACACCGATTACCACGACGCGCAATGCTGACTGGTGTTGGGGATGGTTGGAAGAAAGTTAGGGGCGGCCAAACCAAAACGTGGCATCAGTGCTTGAAGTCACTAACTTCTGGTCTGAACCATGTTGGTAGATGCAGACTACTTGGTTGTGGCAAGCGTCACTATCGTGATATGGCTCAGAATCGAACACAATGGCGTCGGTGTATCCACTCTCTGTCTTCCTTTAAGCTAAGAGATTAAAATCGTTTCATATCTTTTTTTCTACGAACTAATTCTTTATTCCTGTACTATCTCCTTATATGCAATCTTTCTTCTATAGATTACCACCACTATATTAACTACTTCTATGAATCCGGTGTTCATCTTGTTGTGCTAATGCGGTATGGTAACTTAGACCGATGCATATATGTGCCTGGTCCTACGTTTCAGCTGACTGACTGACTAGTTAGAAACATGTTTATAGAGAGTATTCAGATTATAACAATAAATATGTATACAAACAAAAGAAATATATTTGAGTTTCTTTATTATCTAATTACAAGTTTAAAACAAGAAAAAGGAGACATTAAACAAATCTCTTTTATCCTTCTTCAAAGCATAAAAAGAGCATCCTTATATGAATAATCACTTGTTATTGTTCTTCACCAAGTAACTAAGACAGTTGAATTGACCATGTGTCTTTATTCTAATCCTGACGTACTTTTACTAATAGTTATGTCTAACAGACAGTATGAATATAATATTAATATTTGGAAAGAATCAGTCTATTTAATGAGATGCATGGCACAGTAATACGCATAACACCTATGCATAAATGCCTTGATGTAGGTAAATTATATATATATATATATATATATATATATATATATATATATATATATATATATATATATATATATATATATATATATATAACAGTATACTAGTTTACTGTTTTGGAATGAAAACTGTGTTATATGAGTCGTAAAAATTGTAGAAGTTGGGATGTTTTACAAAAAAAAAAGTAATTAGATATCACGGTTGGAAAGTATTGTGACTCAATTATGAAATGTGAATGCCTGTGTAGATGGTTTTGAACCGCATTGTTTAATGTTAATGATAGGGATCTTAAAGGACTTCTGAAATTGAAGTAGATGTAGTGGAATTCGAGTAATAAACATTGTAGTTGATACACATGTGGTTTATTCATTTTTCTAGTGATTAGATGAAGTATTGTAAAAGTTCAAAGATAAATTGATAATCATGCTAGTAGGATGAATAGAACATGACAAGGTGTAATTTGATTAAATGGTTGATAGCTGAACTAAAATTGAAGCCTCCTCAATGACAGTGATCTACAGTTTTTTAGCAAGAGGAGATGGGTTAGATTGCATAGCTTAAAATAAGTCAGTGGTGTGGATATATTTATTTCATATTCACATAAATCTTACGTTTTATTGTTATCCCACATCAGTTTATTCTCTTCGGTTATTGTAGTATGAACTATGATCATTTATGCTGATGAGCAATTTCACCAGGACATGTAGTGTTCGTGACTACAGTTATTTATTTAAACACAAATATTGGTAAAAAAAAAGGGGCACCACAATAAACATGCACCATACAATAACGAAATGAGATTGCGAAGTTATAGCAGGACCTTCACTAGCTTCCATTCTGAGCCATGTTTGATAAGATCTCAAGCAACTGCTTTGCACTATCACTATGACCCGAAACAGAAAGTCGTGACGGACCAACAAATCTCAGTTCTGGGCAGTTTACTTTCATACTATCGCACAATGTCATAAAGTGAACACCTCTCCACTCTTCCCGACCAGTCCCAAAGTTGGCAAATAGTGGATGATGTGAAATTCACTAGGATGAAATTTGTAGTATATGCCCAAGCCACCGAAATTGATGTTTCGAGATGGTGACACCAGCTGAATTATCGTCGCTGTGCCAAAACACACGTCGCTGAACCTCTGCATTACTAACATGGTATTGCCGATGAAATCCTTCGTGAGCAACGATGATCAAACGAAGAGAGTCGCTTAACATTCTCAAATCATAAAGGTCAGGTTTTATAAGCACAGAGCAAAACTGCTTTCACTGACGCGTCGTAAATCTGACTTTTTACAGCCAGATTAACCTTACGAGTGCGTCAAAGATAGCCCAGACTGGAAAAATTCGATCTGGCTTTCTCTAGGCAATATACTTATAACTTAAGCAATGAATCATGTTACTATGCACAGGTAACAGTATGTACTAGATAGAAAAACTATTTTAATTAGAATAATTACTAAAGAAAATACTTACTTGCTTTAGTGGAATCGCACGTCCACTTCCGATTCCATTCAATTTCTTCTCTCGTTCACGCTCATCTTCATTACGTTTTTGCTGAAATTAAGAATATAAATTGTAATCATGAAATAAAATGTAGGACAGGACGAATCACTACGAAGATATAGTTCATTAAAATAACACACAATGCAACAAAGCAGTAAGTGACCACGATATCTAACAAATTTTTAGTTGATAAGTTAAAAAAGTACTACGCTTAACTTGAAAGTGCTTGTATTTTCCCGTTGTTGACATTAACGACTCCAATCCATCAATATTCACCAGGATATGTACTTCTTGAGCGGACTGGATTGACATAATCATTTAATCGCAAAGTATTATTAAAGTGAATAGTATTGGAGTGCAGTAAGTGTGCTTGATCCGATTTGGGACTCGTCACCTGTATGTGTCACCAGCTTTATGGTATCGAGGTTGAGACTCGAGACCAGAACCTTTCGTCTCAAACGACAATTTGTTATCCACTAAGCTACTGAATCCAAATAGTCACTAATCTATCCAACCACTATGAAGGTGTTAATAAGGATTTCTAATTTCACATTGATAATACTTTGGACTGAAAACGATCAGTATTTGCTAGTATATATATGTATCCTGAACTAACTGCCTACGTATAAAGTTATACTATACATTTTAATCAAGTTAATGACTATCTAGATTCAGTAAATAATGCATTACAGTTTGAAACTACGGGTATGGAGTTCAAATTTCAATATGAATATATCAACACTCAGTTGTTCATACATAACATCTTGTATTTCATCGTTAGTCATGTTTCAAATACACTAGAAGATATAAAATCTTTCACTAACCATAAAGTATTATTTTTCTATCTTTTTCTGAAAAGATTTTATATGATAAACTTGTCTAATAATAAATGATAGATAATACAACAGTATATTATAAATCTATAATAACAATTTTATTTATTTATTTATTTTAACACATAAGTATATGTACAGGGAGGCACCAAAATACATATGCGCCACACAAATCTCAATTGATTTGTGTGAGGGCTGTGATACTACACGGGTGCCCAAACCGAAGCAGGTGGTTGTCTTAGGGGGCCACACCCCGAGCATTCGACCTGAACGTCTGACCCACAAGGCAGTGGAGCATCGTGAGGAGATGCAGTCCCATGGTAGCCGGTGACCAACGATTGGTTCATACTCCATTTGTTCCCTGAGGATACTGGAGCTCATGTGCACCATTGGTTTGGGATCCGGTTAAAGCGCCTGACATTCGCTTTTCGTCCTCTCATTTTTGTAAACAATACCCCCACCACGAGAAGGCAGTGAGTAGGACTTCCCTGGCAGGGGCTATATACGCATGGCCATGTGAGGGCATTTCGAGAGCGAGAGCGGACTCTTCCCACTCTCGGCCGTACCAGGGCATTTGGGGGCAAATTAACTTATATATTCAGTGAAAACAATGTAAAATATTTTAAGTTTGATTGTAATTAAAAAAAGGTATATAATTCACTTGAAAAAATGAAATTAATTTTCTCACTAAGTGATTTCAGTATATACAATGTTTATAATAACTATAGAATTGCATCCTACTCAAATACTATGCTCCATTAAGGTAGTTAATTATTATCATTAATTTTGTTTATTTTTTATAGAATAGTATAGTTTAAAAATGGATACTTGAACTGTTACTTTTTAGTTATTGAATCTTATCTTATTTGGAATAGTTAAATTGATAAAATACTTTTGAAATTGTATTTTCTAAGTTGAGGATTTAATTACAAGCTTTCATCGATTTTCGAGACATCATCAATATACACTTTAGATGAAAGTGAACTATGACAATTACTTCATAAGTAATGAGCAGGTTTATCTGCTATTTCTAATAAAAGTTTATGCTAAGGATGCTATCCAGAAATAAAATACCCCCGAATGTCCTGGTACGGCTGAGAGTGGGAGAGTCCGCTCTCCCTCTCCAAATGCTCTTACATGAACACGCGTATATAGCCTCTGCCAGGGAAGTCCTACTCACTGCCTTCTCGTGCCACAGGTGTTGTTTACGAAAATGAAAGGACGAAATGCAAATGTCTGGCGCTATAACCGGATCCAAAACCAATGGTGCACATGGGCTCCAGTATCCTCAGGGAACAAATGGCGTATGAACCAATCGTTATTCACCGGCTACCATGGGACTGCACCTCCTTACAATGCTTCACTGCCTTGTGGGTCAGACATTCAGGTCAAAGGCTCGGGGTGTGGCCCCCTAAGAAAACCACCTGCTTCGGTTTGGGCACCCGGGCAGTATCGCAGCCCTTACACATTTCCAATTAGATCTGTGTGGCGCATATGTATTTGGTGCCTTCTTGTACCGATATCTATGTTTTAAAATAAAATAAAATATAACCAGAAAGAAAATCGAAAATTCAGAGAATTCAATGCTAATAAGCTTATCATTCTAAGTCATATGTTTCTGCCACATAGAAATGATAAGTGAATTTAACTGTGAATGTTCACTTCATTATTATAAACATCTGTAATGAATTCATTGGACTACAACTATGATAAATGTGAGTATTTAATTTTTACAAGTTAATAGAACATTGTGATATACTACCAATGAGTTCGCCAGTGGATAGCCATCCGTGATACCAAAAAAAATAGTCATTATCTTAATTAGTTTATTTCTAATTCGGCAAACGTAGATGATTTTCCTTAAATGTTTGGCGAGAACGAGTTAGACAAAACTAAAATGACACTTTAAGTACACTAAACTAAATAAAACTCAGCATGACTGAACACATGAATAAAGTACAACAGATAGATTGTAACATCATATAGTTTGTAAATGCAAATGAAAGGAAGAAAGTAATATGGGATAGTAATGTTCACCATATAAGGTTTTTTAAAAAAAAATATAGCATGCCAAAATACGTGAATGATTTTTTTTAACAACTTAGTATATACAAAACAGAAGAAAAATAATAAAATAACAGGTTTCTGACTATTTTAAAGTGCGGAGTATTTACTATACATCAGTAACCAAATAAAAGCCTTGTGAGTACACTTTATGATTGATTGTTTACTTAAAACGAACTAGCTACAATCTGATCTGATAATAACCTGTAATTCAGTGATTAAAAGTTGAATGCTTTATTCATTATGTAGTTGTGATCCATAAGTTAGGCACTGGCAAATAAGTAAATTAAACTGGCAGTTTTACTTAAGACACCAAAATGTGGTACGAAGAAGGTATTGAGATGTGTACAAAACTGATCAATTAAGTGATAAAACGGAATACAAAACAATAAACCTTATATTGCATATGTCGAGCCAGTATGTTCAAATAGTGACTTAGTGGTAAAGGCGTTCGACTTTTAACCACTACAACCCAGGTTTAAGTCCTACTTCCTATAATCACCGTTTGGAAAGCCAGGCAGTATCGCTAGCTCTCAAACATAAAGTACGGGTCAAAGACAAATACACGAATATGAACTTATTGAGATGCAATCAAGTTTCTAATCTAATGCCCAAGAGTCAGCTTACAATCGAATTTCATTAAACACGTTTTGATTAATCAAATGATTATATAATTATAAAGTTGTTGTATTAAAACAATCCTTTTTTCATTCGCCAGATAATCATGTAACAAAACATTAACCTCGGACAAACCACTATGCAAATTTTGCACTAAATGAAACAGTAAAAATCCGAAAAACAAAATAAAAACTAAGTATTCTTACAGAAAACATTAGAAAACCTATGAGAATTTCAGTGAAGTGTATGTAGATCCACAAATTGTTCCTTAAAAATAAACGTTGACTGAGTTCGAAGCTAGAAAGTTAAGTGTGCGCAAACTAAAAATGAAATGGTATTAGCCTAGATTATATTCAGTACCACAACTTTTTAGCTAGCTGCATAATTACGAACAACTAAGAATGGAAAATAGCAGAACACAGTGATATAAAATTTTACAAACACGTCCCTACTCTCTCTCTCGCTATCCATATATATATATATATATATATATATATATATATATATATATATATATGGCCACAAAAAGGCATAGAAAAACGAATTTAAATCTTGTGGAGTTTAAAATCAGCTTACAAATAAATTGGATTTTCGTCTATTCTTTCGTGAATGTGTTGGGGTACTGCTAGGAGTAAGAGATTCATTATTGTCAGCCTTACTTTCCTAGATTAGAAAGAGAAAAATATTCAGATTTCTTTGCTAAGAGGACAAAAAGGAACAAAACATTTAGGCAGCCAGATGTGCAACTTATCATAATACCGTGCAAAATAACAAAGCTAAATCTGTTTGGGCGACTTTAGAAAAGGCTATACATGATTAATCATCAATGAATCATGCTAGAAAAGAGGCAAGCAATTATTAAGTAGATGTGGGACAGCAGTTACTTTCGAGGTAATTTGATTACCTTCAACCAAATGATAAACGTGCAAGGAGGGGGCAAAGATGAGCATGCCTTTCTTGTTACAAGACTTACTGCTTCAACCCCTAATCCAATAGAAGATACACTACTAGCAGCAGCAAGCGTGCCTGATGGAAAGTTTGGTGAAACATTAAATGGAGAGTATCCGATAGCGGAAGCTGCAGGTGCAGAGAGAGGTTGTGGTGTAGAAACTCCATTATCAGAAGTACTAGGTGGATATGGAATTTTGCCGCTATATTCTGAATAGACATGAGGAGAAGGTGATTGAAATATGCTTTCAGCATACTCCGTTGGTACGTACTCTGGACAACGGAATAGAGGATGCTGATGCCTTTCGTCCAATAGAAATGGATGAGTAGCCCAATCTTCAGCTGGATCAGTAGTAGAAATATTAGCTCGAATAGGTTTGACATCTGCGAAGAAATTATCGCGCTCAGATGGTCGGAAATCCAATGTTAAGGAGTGTTTTGCAATGCTAAGCAGATTAGGTTTGGTAGGATGCAAAAGAGTTTGGTGTAAACCAGAATCCTAAGAGATAGTAGAACAGAGTATTTGTGATATGGTCACAGAAGCTTATCCTAAAGTTTTTAAACAAAGTATTAAGTATCCTAACAATTAATATAAAACTTGTTAGGAATTGCTAAATTTGAATTCAAACTTCACGTAGGGCTGTGTGATGTAAACTTCTTACACAAACCGGTAACCAGTGAGTTAGAAATATAAAAAGTAGTGATCCGGAGCGATATATTGGTTTAAAAACAAGACAATAAAGTTCTTAGTATAACCAAGTGTACTATAGTTACAATTTTATAATAAACAACTTACATTACAAAGATATAAAATACTACTTCAATAAAACTTAGTAAAAAGGGTACCGAAATGCAAATAAAGCTAAAATAAGTTGGTGATTCTGAAGGGGAAAATAAATGTTAATGGAACGTTGAACACAAATTTAAACTACACCAAGAGTTTGCGAGTTATGTGATTACTGACACATTACTGGACTGTAAAACATCATTAATGTTTATAGCTATGGTTGAGAAGTTTCTGCTACTGAACACTAACAAGTGTATCATCAATCCAATGTTCAACGCCCAGGTGAGAAGAGATTACAAATATGTGATAGTAGTTTGGACATCACGTTCTGTTCATAATGTACGTGGGTTGGTAAGATTCATGGCCTTTTCATAATTTATTTGTGTACAAATAAGTGTACCGCAAGACTGTTGTACAGAAAAATAATTGCAAAATGTTACAACTCAAGAACTTTCTCGACAGAATGTTTGGTATAAAAAACAATTTAGTTATTACTTCGTTGAAATCAAGTTCGAATCCGGGATTGCTGTGAGTATCAGGACGACGATTCGAAGGATTATTGGGGAACACTGGTCGTTCTTTCCTATCGATACCACTTGTAACTGAGTTAGTTACATTACAGTTAACCCCCTGGAATTAAAACAAAGAAACTAGACCTGATAACCGCGGTAAAATGTACACTTTGGATTGGTGCTGTCATATTGATTTTAGTGAATGATAAGCAATTAATTCAGTGACTAAGAAGAAAGAACAGACTAAAGGGTTCAGTTGTTACTAATGAAAATAAAAATATGACTAAGCTACTGAGCAGAGGAAAGTTGAATCTAATAGAAGCAACAAAAACTTATAACAATTTTTGCATACAATCCACTTTTCTAGGCATAAAATAACTACATACTGTTGAAATAGAATGTTCATAGTTTTTCGGGTTTTTTTTCTAGTTTTGTTCATAAAAATTAGTAATAACAATAAACTTAATTATCGCTAGAAGCTCTGTATACAAAACTTATGCACCAGCAAGAAAGTCAACATCCTAAAAACAAGAAGAATCGCCAACAATAATAGGCAATCAATGATGAAATCTACACTTGAACTATTTTTGCAAATTATTGTGACAAAAGTAACATCTTAGTAGAATTTCTAAAATTTATATAACCCACTAAAAGAACACTTATGACAGTCAACATAGTAACTTGGCTACACGATAGATATTTCTTACACAGTTTTTTTAATATATGATACCGTCTACTAATAAATATATCTCAACAATATCAACCACTGAACAATCATAGCATATGAACAGATGATTTTTAAGGAGTATTTGTCGTTCTCTTAATCATAAATAAGGGTGTAAATTTCCACACTTTATATCCATAGACTTACAACACGAAAAATGAAGTTGAAGTAATGATGTGGTGTGTGCTACTTATGTAGACATAAGTAGTATATGACGTGAGCACTGAACAGAATGTCTGGCGGCAGAGAGATAACAAGATCGAACAATAAAGAATGAAGACAGAAGGCAATTTGTATGAAAATGCAAGAACAAGGGGATTCTGAGTGATTTGAGATAATTGATGAACAATTTACAAATTACCGATTCAATATATGGTCGTTTGATTTTACTAACTAGTTCTGTAAATTGTTGTTAAATACATTGGATTGTCCCCACTGGTGTTTTATTTCACTACAATGATACCGGTAGAACACTACACAAGAGCGATGTCTAGAAAAAAATGACTGAAATCCAAGTACAAAATGCTACAATAATACACTAAAAATTTAGTGTAAGCGAATGAATGACAACTTGTACCAGTATGATTAACCTGATACAATGTTATCTAAGGGATTATTATACTTAAATTCTTATTACTATGAAAAGTTAAATGAAATCGTTATCCGTAAACTCTGAGATAAATAAGCAACAGTGCACGTAAATGAGGACAAAAGAACATTTATTAGATTCACCTAAAGACTAAATGCTAAACAGCACAACAATAAAATTAAGCAGTAAAATTTTATAAATATGATACAACTGATGAATGAGTCACGTGGGAGTTTACAGTACCATTCGACGAATGAGGGGGAAGATTAAACTGAATTAAGAGACACTATATTGTTATTATCTGGGTAATGTCATGATACGAATTATCGCAGAACAAAGTACAACTGTAGGTTCGAAAAATAAGTTCTAACGTTAACCATTAACATCTCGTCATTCCAAACCAATGGTGCACATGGGCTCCAGTATCCTCAGGGAACAAATGGCGTATGGACCAATCGTTGGTCACCGGCTACCATGGGACGGAATCTCCTCACGATGCTCTACTGACTTGTGGGTTAGACCTTTGGGTCAAAGGCTTGGGGTGTGGCCCTCTAAGAAAACCACCTGCTTGAGTCTGGGCACCCGGGCAGTGTCACAGCCCACACACAAATAAAATGAAAATTTGTGTGGCGCATATATATTTGGTGTACTATTGTACCAATATTCATGTGTTGAAATAAAAATAAAAAATAAGCTATCATGTTGTATGGGTAAACGGGAAAACATTCCTCTGCAGTTACGACAAACGACATTTTACCTTTTCACGCTATCTTGATATTAAATGATGCCTTTTTATAGTTACATTTGAAGCTGACTTTTGCCTCTGACCTTTAGAAAGTAGTAACTTAAAACCGATGGAGACAATCAACAATTGTTTTAAACTATAATTTGAAAAGTAATATATATTTAGAACCTATTCATCTTCAAGAAATGAACTGGTGGAAAAAAGTTAAACTTTAAATGACTATATTGAAACAATCTGTTAGTGTGACTCCGTAAGCACAGATTTATTTACTTATCTTTGAGCCAAATTTTTGTGAGGGCTGGTGATATTATCGAACTCCTGAAACTAACAAACTTATCTTGGTTTAAGCCACAATAAAGTGGTTAAATGTCCAGTAACAACTTTTAAGCCAGTTTTACGTCAAATCTAGTTAACTAAATGTTGATGAATATAGTTGCACCTAGTTTGGTTTTATTTAACGATGCTACTTTGGAGGTCAGAAAGTTATTTTCATATCTGCTGCCAAATAGAAATACAGCCCTATGTTGTATGCTTTACAAATTAAATTCTCATATTGCTACTCGTTATTTCCATAATTTATTCTGTTGTATTTTGAAAGACAATTACTTACATTTATGTACTGTGACTGTAAGTTACTCCTGTTAATCCAAATACAAAAGTGTGATAAATAATGAATCAAGTCGACTACCTTAACACTTGTACTCCGAAGTAAATATCAGCATTAAAGTACTAATCGTTTAAAACTGTCACCTTGACAACACGAATTAACAAAATAACCAAGACATGTCATTCTAATACTGCTTTTTAACGTGAATATAGCTTGATCAGTTTTATTTGGCAGAAACCTATCCGTAAATAAAAATTCTAATAACATTTTTCTAAATGAGTGACCTATAATACCAAAAAATAGTCTTCATTTAAAGTTTTCTCCAGTTCAACTCCGATGTGACTATTATCGAAGACTGCGTGAACCAATCTAAGTGACAATGTACATATAAATCTATTACCATAAAAAGTCCCTCCTGAGGCTACTGCCTGTCCCAAGCCCGGATAAAGAAGGAGGGTTGGGCATGGGGTTAGCGACCCCATCCAGTAGAAAACTAACTCGTTAAAAAACGCTAACCAGAAAATAAAGTTATTCAAAACGCTAACCACAAAAAGCACATGTAAAAGTAACAAGTTTTTTTCTATCTTTCGTTGCTAAACATCCTGACTGTAGTTTATAAAATACCCTGAGATACATGAACGGCTGTATATCAGTAAATGTTGAGTGCGTTAATAAATTTAACATATGAATGTGTAAGGACTTTCGTCTAAATTTGAACTAGTTTCACAGTATTTGTGCGCCGAGTGTGATTACAAATTAGATACAAGGAATATCAATCAAAAACCTTAGAAAACCAAAATATACTAGATTTTGATATACTTACGGGGTTTTTCATCAGGAGAGGACCCTCGCGAGCATTCACTACATTCGAAAACAGAGACTGTTGTGATTGACTTATTCCAACAATTGGTACACATTCAACAGGACTATTAGCACATGCTCTCTGTTGTGAATTCGATGAAATCTGGGGTGTGATAGGTCTTGGGACAGGTGAGTTACCAGAGGTACGTAACTGAAGTATTTTTAGACATGCTGTGGGAGAAATGAGTATGAATTTCAATTACCATCCTGAAAAACACGTTCAACGTTTAGGCCATAAGCAGCACATGTCTCATAATACGCACAACGCTTTAGATCATTGGCAAGTTTTCGAGCACGAGCATCATCTATCACACGCACATATGGCTCACAATTCGAATCTATGAAGGTGAGAACAATGAATTACTGATACCTTGAGTCCCAACAAGAATTATGGGTAAACTAGCGGTACTCCTGTAAGTTGAAAGACGAGCATAGTAGTCATAGACTACTTGGTAACTTTCTATGTTTTCAAGGCTAAACACAAATATAACTCCATCGACCCATTGACTAAACTGAAGATCGGGCGGACCGCCTTCATCACGAATTAAAAGCAGGTGACTCTGGTTGTCCAAAGATAGCTCTTTTTTAAATCTTCCACCTTCTGGCGACTCATCGTGAACATACGCTCCTGTGAGATAACGATGTACTAAGGCAGACTTCCCACTTTGAACAGAACCAAGAAGCCCCTTACATACCATGCAATAAGAGGAAATATACTTACCAGTTTTATACCTGGAACACCATTACTTAGTGTCCACTCCTGACTATTGACGAATGCGTCTACGAGTCGAAAAGTAAGATTGACAAATGATGCAGTACCTTCAATTGACACAACTAACTGACGCAATGATTCCGCTAAGTTTTTATCCTCAACTGCGTCAATAAGGTCGTATATAGCATAGATATTTGGATGAACACTTTCGAATCGTATAATCTCTTGTCTGATAGCATTCGATATATCATTCAGAGAAGACTGTGAGCTCATGATGGTAAACCCTCCACCATTAGACAGTTCATAAATCTGGCGGTACTAAAAGTTGCTTTCCGAGGTCAAAGCATCTGACCGTTCAAATTCCAAATCATGTCCTTTACAATTTGTGAGTGTTACATTCATTCCGTCAAATAGTAGTGCCTTCACAAATTTAACTTTTGCGTATAGATATTTCTTCAGTTTGTCAACCTGCTGACGATGATGGTCAGATAGACAGCTATCCTTGATGGCAAAGGGGAGGTTTAAGTCATATTCCTTGAGTTCTCAAAAGCTTTTGTTAGGATCAATAATATGTGTCTTGTCAATAAGCTCAAGCGATTAGACAGGCAGTCACAAATCAATTGATTGGCTTATTTCATACATATATATAGTCGACTTTATAAGATTGGGCGGATATACATAATTGTACCGCCTTACAATTCATGGTGTCTTTCTGATCTAAAGAAAACGCAGTTTTTTAAGCCTAAGTAATAATCAGACATGATTTTCATGTACTATGTATCTGCAATGACTTATTTTTCCGTAGTTGATGTACATACAACATATCCCATGTTCAATTTGCCGTGATGTGATTTCGTAATACATAAGATCTTACGCACGAATCACATCATCGTTCACTCTAAGTTGCTCTAACAACAAAGTCAGGGTATGAGGTCTTATAAGAACTTTCGAAGAAAGAATATGATCGTGCTAGCTCTTCTTATTCTAACTTCGACTTCTCATACACAATTTGAACCCATTCCATCTTGTTCTACAACACAACTCGTTGTCCTTTATTCTCTCATCTCAATGCTCTAACCACATTTCACTCTAGCAACAGTAGCTAGTATGAATTTTATGGACTAATATATAATATCATTGTCTATTCTATTACAAATCGTTAAGCATTGTTTGGGGTTTATATTCAAACGCATGGCTGCTCTTCTGTTTCTCGCTTTTTCGGAATCAAGCCCTCGATACATAGTTATGGAGCTGCTGAGGCCTGAAACGAACTTAACGTACGCGTTTTTAAAAGTCAGAGCTTATAACAAGCGCACTTTGTAACAACAATAAACGCCTCAGGCAGTTATATCTCATAAATACTTGTCAGGATCGGAATTTAAACACAATTATGCTGGGTGTGGACCTAATGTCCAACGTGGACACGGTGACTATTTCGAGATAGATTATAAAAATAGCACTTGCAGTGCAATACTAAAATACATATCTAGTCATTAACTCCCTGAGATATCTGCACGAATGTACTATCTTTTATTTTTATTAATTTCATTTACTTAACAATCTTCATTGGGAGCATACTACATATATACTAATGTTGTGGACTGTATATCATGCCTGTAAGAATGATATGTACCTGCTTCGGCAGAAGTATATTATATTTTGAGCAGAGAAAGTCGATGTACAAAGTGATTAAGCAAGTGAAGAAGAGCATTAGAGCCGATAATCAGAATTAAGTAGAAAAAATGGCAACGATAGAGGAAAAGCTATCGGAGAAGGAAATATTAAACAACTATATAACACACCGAAGAAACTGATAGGAAAATATAGTAAACCTAATAGACCGGTCAATCACAAATGGGGTAAACCAATCACTGAGATTCAAGAACAGAGGAACAGGTCGGTAGGACAGTTCGAGGAACTGTTGAGTAGGTCAGCTTCAATGGATCCACTGAATATCGGAGCACCACAAACAGACCTTCCCATAGATGTCACTCCACCAAAGATTGAACAAACCAATATGGCCATCTTACAAAGCAGGTGTGGGAAAGCAGAAGGACCTGGCAACATACCAAGTTAAGCACTGAGGTCTGACATATTGGTAACTGCAAAGACGCTCTACGTTCTACAACCTGTGATGTGTGCTATTTATGTTGACAGATTTACGTATTATGTGACACCATATGGAAGTGGAATGCCTGCTAGCAGAATACCAATGAGATTTAATTGCAGCAAACAGAAATGCAGAAAAAAAGAAATCGTAACAATAACAGAATTGAAGGAATCGTCTGTTATGACCTTGGCTTGTCTACCCACTTTTGGTGCCGAGGATACTTGTCTAATCTAGATTTCGACCTTGATGCGATAGGCTGATCAGCTTAACCTTGAGACTAGTACGCGTGAGTTCGAGATGGGGTAGAGAGTAGAAAACTATTCTGTCACCTGATTGGTGGGCAAACACACGAATGACAGAAGACAAGACAACTGGAACACTACTCGATCTATTCCTGATTTCTCTGACTTCCTGATTTCACTGAATTCACTGAATTCAGATTAGTGTAAGAAGGTACATGCATATACAAGTGAACAACCTGACCTCAACGTACAATAATTAGGAAAAATACAATTATGTCCAAAGCTGGGGATTAGAGTAGAAAATAGGGTGCAAAATAATATGTTTAAATTACAATAGCTTCGGAATAGAAAAGGACATGGTGGTGAATGATACATCGAACGAAATCTTATGTTCTGTAGAATAGATTAGGGACAAAAATAAATGTTAGTGTTTTAAAAGCTTTGAATAAAATTAAATAACCTCCCGAAAAATAGCCTTCGTAGTTTGTCAGGGCTTCTTGTTTCCCGGTTCACATCATCGTCAAGCATGTAAAGGACAGCTGAAAGAGGTGCAAATAACGTATTTAATGTATGGTTAACATATCTTACACAGGCACTCTGTGATTGTGGATTAAACAATGACCCGTTTATTCGTGCCGGGCTCTTCGTTCACTAGAGAGCTGTATCTCCTAACTCATATATACTAATAAATGCAGGTCAGCACAACCATTGTAGCAGTATCCTCAGCATCCGTAGGCCTCGACATACAAGAGTGAAAACTTAAGATCTGATAGGTCTTCTACTTGAACGCTAAATTCCGTCTCGTATGCGCTTCTAGTAAACCCGGGCTAAATCTACACAGCGACCTGAACACGATAGAAAAAGCGCGAAGTATAGAAGAAAGGCTTCACTCCTAAATTCCCTTTATGTAGAGAAAATCTAGAGTATTTAAAGGATTTTAGACGGATTTGTGACTCCCGAAAATTCTGGAACGCCACAAAAAATAGTAGCCGTATAGGCTTCATCCGATTAGAAATGTGACTTTTCATTTTCTAGACGTTTCTGATTAAACCTTTGTTGAATGCCGATTGAATATGATGTTTTTCAGAGTTTTTAAAGCCTCTTTTGGCTTTCTTCGAGAAATTTTCCGGATATCTTGACACCTCCCTCTTATTTTCAAAAGTTCAGAGTTAAGATCCTGAATTTAAATTTCGCGAATTTATTCACTCCCACGAATCAACGTTAAATCTTCATATTTCAAGTTAAAAATAATGTTGCTTTATTCAAAAAGTACATACTTCATTGACTGGAGAATCAACTAAAAGTGACTAAATGGTAGGGATCAGGGTTTCATTCTTTTGAAACATTTTCATAAAATCCATTGAAAATATCTTTGGTCGATATTGGATCACTCGGACAGTCAGCATCTGTCAAAACTTTGTTAGAATTTGATTCGTTCGATATATATATTTCTCGTTTATTAAGAAATTCGATCATAAACATGTGAGTCATAAAAATAAATCATATCTGACTAAACAAATAGAGAATATTGATGAGTTTATTCATCAGAAACTTTTGTCGCAAAAGGAAGCGTACCATTTTATTCAGAAAAAGACTTCTAAGGTAGGCAGAACATACTATACGGAAATCATCAAACTGCATCACAAAACAAGCACTAACTTGGAATTCTGATGGTAAACGAAAAAGAGGGCAATAGAACACACTGCCTTGAGACTTGGAAGCCGATATGAAAAGGATAAATAGCAGCTGGAAGAAACTATAAGGATTTCTCAGGACATATTTCGATGGCAAATGCTGGTGAGCAGATTATACTCCTCTGCAGAGGGTAACTGTAGTAAGTGACCAAGTGATCTTTAGTTCTGTATTTAACGAATTCGGCGACTGCATTTTTTATCTCCGAGAATGTGCAGTTTTAGAGGCCTATTAGGGAAAATTTATGTGATTTGTAGCTGATGTGCGCGGACGAACTCCCTAAGGAAAACACTCAATTACTCGTTTACACATACGTGCTCGAATATTGGGGGTTTAAGAAACAGACCTTGACAAGTAACATTGAATTTTCTAAATATTTTTTACCATAATGTGGTTTAATTATGAGAATCACATATAGATGTAAAATGATTACTCACTTTCAGTGATATTGATGTTTGTCAACCTTTTTTTCTTATTGGTAGTACTGTTAACCTAAGAAATATATATGTACTAGTATCATTAATTGGGTGGCCATTACTCCGTGGTAAGACAAAAGAAGCAATCAAGAAGTATTACAAAGTTTTCTCATGGTAATAATCATTAGGGAATAAGTTATCTGGCGATAATATTGTAACTTGACGCGGAAATTCGCTGTTATAGTTGTTATTTAGATCTTCACAGTTGTTTCTATGAGGGCTTTTCGTTATCCTAATTCGAGTGATACTTTTCTGCATAGCGTGGACTGATAGTAAAAGAACTAAGACAAGAACCCTGAAAGAAGCACTTTGGAGCTACAGGAAGTTCGATTTTTTAAAATGTACTTTTACGATCAGGGACATTTTTGCCAAATGCGAATTCAATTTCCTACGTCTGCAAAATTATTATCCGTGACGACATTTAAAGTACTTATATACTTTATAGTCCCTCTAAATAATAATTTCGAATACCTGATGTGAAATTAGGGGAATGAGGTGGCTGAAACTTAGAGTTTATGGATTAATTACAATTGTTTCTCCGAAAGAATTGCTCTATATCCATAAAAATTATACATTTAGATAATATTCAAAACACCACTACATTAAACTTCAGAAGAGCAGTCTTAAAACGGAAAACAGTAGGGCGATATATGGATAAGTTCACTGGGAATACTTAGGTTTTAGATGCTTACTGGCACTTCTGGTAGATCTGGCTAAACTTCAAAGTTCAGTGGACAACGACGGACTCATATTTAAAACTTCAAAGTGTACAGTAATCTGTGTGAAACATCTTGCTGACAACGCATACAACTTAGGTAATTCCGACTAGAATTATCCCATGTTGATGAGTACCTAGGAGTTTGACCAGCCTATGATCTGAAGTCTTGCGCTAAATGAGACAAAAATGTCTGTCGATTAAACCTTGCGTTAGTGACGTCGAAGCTCAATTTTGATCGGTTCACGGTATAGCTTTCTACCTGACCAATTCAAGAACTCAAGTTCAAGACTTTTGAAGAGCGCTTCAAATCACTGAACCTTTACTCATTGGAGTACAGAAGTCTTAGGGGTGACCTTCTAATGATCCACAGCATCCTTAGTATTTCTGAATATCCTCTTGAATACCTATTGAAAATCAGTACCAGAATACAACACTTATGGTTAATACCCAGAAATGGGAAATGCATCATAGCATAACGGACCTTATGCACACCTCCTACTCCTAAAGACTAGTCGAATTCTGGGGTTTGCTGCCAGTCGAACCCGCCCAATTGAATTCTCAGGAGTCTGTTAATAGAAAATGTGACATATTCGTGCGGACTAAGGACAATGCTGAAGCATTATTTGCTATTATGTTTTCTCTTTAATTGTTAGATACACCTAGGTACTTGTCTGTAAACAACGGTGATCTAATGCTACAAGATGCGGCAGATTTTTAGGCTAAAGCTTCTTTTTTTCCTTTAATAGCCAATTCATTCCTTTGATCCTTACTTTTGTTTGAGTTAATCGATTGTTACCTTGAGGTGTTGCGCTTTTCAATTTATTCGATTAGATACTGTGTAACTCATTCGTAACTTCGAAACACAATTTTTTTAGTTTCGATTGTCAAATTTTCTTGACCTCACGCTTTAAATACTGTTTTTCCGTCATGAACTGCTTTTATTATTCAGTGTAGGTGTATTTTGTGTGCCCACTGATTCATCGACTACTCTTCTCATGTTCTTTTCTTTTCCAGATTGTCCCACATACTGCTTAATATACACCCTCAACACTCAAGCTAACTTCAAGCTAGACGAAACCTAGCAAAGACTGATCATCACAACCGATAGCGGCAGGTAAGTGTTCTATCTAAAGTCATATGTAGAACAATACAATAATTCGTAAATTGTAAAGTGTATTGTTTCAGAAGGTTGACATTGCGATATGCAGCTTTAGCCGTTTATGTTTTCTTGGAAGAAGTGTCAGAACCTTTTTAAAAAGGTTTAAAAAGACGAATCCGTCTTTTTACGTGTGTTAAATTATGAATTTATACGAGACTGCAATTAATAGTTCCCTCGTTAATAAATAAGTGTATCTACACTCTTACAGAATTATTTGTCATTTTTTTAACATTGAATCAAGTTATTCAGTCGTCTTGGAGACAAACACCCTGATTATTATCATTACTTTATGCTCCTATTAAGCACTCAATTCATAATTCGAAACTACTTTGATACTCACTTGTGAAATTATTATTTTATCACGCAATTCTATGACCTAGTCTTATATTGGTACCCTGAAATATATACATGTGTGTGTCTATATACTATCGCAGATTTATTATGATAATAGTATTATGGTAATATTAATTCAGTCAGTTTGCTTTTTGTTAAATAGAACGTCATCATTTAATAATTTAAATACAAACATAATTTAGGACCACTTCAGCATATAGTGATCTATTAACCTCCTCTCTGAACAAGGTTGCTGAAAAGTATGTGAACTTGGTTAATTGTTTTCATGGTTGTTATTCTTGACAATGGAACATTAATGTAAATAAATGATTCTAATTTCAAAAACACTTTCTTATTTATTCCTTATTGAGTGACACAGGATCTAAAAAGGCAGTTCAGAATAAAAAGGACCTCATTGTGACGTTTAAATTAGGTAACTTTGGACCTCAGTCTAAAATAGGTACCTTGTTGCAATAACATTGGCACTAAAATCTCCCACATTTTTGACCAAATAATAGAATTTTTGTGACAAAGCTAGTGGGGCAGGACATTATAGGTTGTGTTGAGTAAAAAGTTTGTTTTTTAATGCTTTCTCAGTCTTTTTTGGTTGAGCCACATTCTATCCACCTTCAACGTCTTTTCCCAATTTCATCTTCAGCTGAAAGTTGCTTTGATCCCTCCTACAGTAGGTTGTTGCTGACGGTATCTGGTCAACGGGCATTTAGTATCTCGAGTAAACAAATGTTTGCAAATACTTGTGCCTTTTTGATTATGATTGTAGTAGTTCTGTACGTTTCAGCTCTGTACAGTAGGATTTTTTTGATGTTCGTATTAAAGATTCCGAGTTTGATATTGGTTGACAGTTGTTTAGAGTTCCTTATGTTCTTAAACTGTAGGAGTAAGGTCTTTGCTTTGCCAACCCTTGCTTTTACGTCGGCATCCGATCCTCCTCGTGCATAGATGATGCCGCTACCAGGGTAAGTGAAAGTTTACACGTTTTCCAGGGTTTCTTCGTCAAGTGCGATTGTGTTGTTCCGTGTTTCACTTCAAGATCTTGGTTTTTTCTTGTGTATGTTGAGGTCTACTGATGGAGAGAATGCTACTACACTGGTTGTCTTGACTCACATTTGTTGGCGTGTTTGGGATAGAAGGGCTAATTCATGTGCAATATCAAAATCGTCTAGTTGAATCCAATCTGTCAGTTGTATTCCGTGGTTCCTGTCAGATATTGAAGTCTTCATAATCTAGTCAACTACTCAAATAAAGAGAAACTTTGAGAGCAAGAAATCTTGTGTGGCACCTGTTTTCACTTGGAATGCGTCTGTCAACTGCTCTCGATGTATAACCAAAGGTGTAGTCCCGTCGTATGAATTTCGGATGATGCTGACGATTTTCTCAAGTATACCGTAGTGTCCAACAAGGTTCCATGAGGTTCTCCTACTAACACACTCAAATGCCGTTTTTTAGTCAAGAAAGTTAATTGTTATGTGTGACGAACTAAAATCTGCTTTTAATGAATAAATCAGTCAGTCAGTCAGTAACAACGTGGAACTTCGTACGTACGTACATCAGTTCGAGTTGCCATACCACATTAGCACAGAGATTCAGTTATCGATTCAAATCCCATAGTGGTAGAGGTACTGAAAGTATAAGTAGAGATAGGGGACATGAAGGTTTGATGATGTTATTAAAGGAGTGAGACTATATTATATGGACAATCCAATCAGATGCAAGATGACAGCTTTCAGATTTCGGGTGCGCAATTCACTCATTTGTTTGGCTAAATAAAGTTTTGGCATTATAGCTGATGTCAGTTCATGATGAAAACCCTTAAACAAAATTTTTAAATTTAACCATCAACTGAAAATAAGAATTCTAATTCTTCACACTGGTTTATAATTCTTATTTGATCTTAGTTATTAGGTGTACACTCTTAAGGTCACTTGAGCGTTGCTCACCGGTCGTTCGTAAATTATAGTCTCATCAAAATTTGAACTTGCTTTTAACAAATCTATTACCAGCCTAGGAGTAACTTTTATTCAGCCTGAAATTCTATCAAGCATTTTCAAATATCTAATTTGTCTAAATATGATCAACTACTTAATAATTAATGAGAAAATATATAATGTAGAAAGATGACCATTTTATAAAACAGAATGTATAGAAATCTAATTTATTTAAAATGTAACTAGGGAAAACGTAATTTAATTTATTCCCATTATTCAGATAAACCAATGAAATAGTATTGTTGTCAGAAAATCTTATGTATTTTTTTTTGTCAGTTCAAAATATCTTAATAATAATGGTAGTAAATCTTGCTTAATAAACATTAAAGTTAAAATTAGTTAATCATCATTAGATACACTGAATACTTTTATAAATAAACTGTTTTAATATTTTAAAGTTACAAGAGTGAAGACATTTAAATCCACATAACATATTCAATGTTTAATTATATCATTAACAGTGTTATGAACTTGTATTACTATGTGCATTTTTTTATCAGATTACTTTACTATGAAATATATAGATGATCTTCTAGAATGATTTTATATTAGAAATAGTAAACATTTTCTAAATATAAATTAAAATTTATCTATAGTTCAGTATTTTGTTTTGTTAACCCTTATGTTTTAAACTAATTCATAATATCTTACAAGAGATAATTGAACAGGAACTATTTTCAAGTGTAAAGAACTTTATGAACTTTTTAATTAGTTCCTACCACAAACTGCCACCGTTAGAAAAGGTCAAAGTATAATTTTAAAATATACCTTACCTTAATTAGAAATTTCCGAAAGCTTCATACTTATAATCCCACATGATGTTAAGTTAACAATGCTTGAGTTTTGAAATCTTCATACTATTTGGCTTTGTACTTCTTAGTGATTCTCCTATTAAGGCACGTTAATGGTGAAAATTACTTTTGGAATCTTATATCACTTTTTTTTTAAAAGTAGAATTATATTTTGAGCTCATATGCACTCATACATTAACTTCTGAACAAAAAATATACTTAAGACTTATACTTCTGTTTTATGGGATTGGGTTACTTTGTATAGTTTCCTAAAGACAGTTCATACAAATGACTGTAACAATGTTTTGTAACGAAGGCCAGAACAACAAGATTTGTAGAGTAGAACAAACCTATCTCTTCTTTAACTTGTCATAACAAGATTACAAATGCTGCATAGTTAATAAATGTGAAATAATTGTTTGAGACTTGAAAAAACATCATCAGAAAAGGAAGAAGATACAGGGTATAACAGTAAACATAAGACCTAGGCTTAATTCATACCCATTTGTTGAAAAATAATCATCAAAAGTTCACTTTTAATAAACAAATAGTTATTGTAAATAATCGTTGACATTAATATATCATAAGCAAATACGATTGTAATTTAAAATTGTATACAATGTTCTTTACAACCATATATAGTGTGCTACAAACGAGTTTCACATATTAAGTTTGTTTACAGATAAATATGCTTCTACATGACACGGCAAATTTTACCATTGAGTCATATGTTCTACTTGATCGAGGATCAGAAGAATACAACTGTTAGATTAGCTAAAAAAAAACCTAGGACACAAGTAATATATCTGGTAAACATAATCTTATTCAGTTGGTCTACTATCAAAGACCTGTAATATGCATTACAAGTTAATGTCGATGTAAAAGTATGATTTCTTCCGAAGTGGAAGCCAGTAAAAAATAGCTCAACATTGGTTGAGTTAAAATATTCTTTCAGGCTAAACGGTTAAGCAGTGGTCAATTACAATCTCCTTGATAAATGTTAATCCATACCCATTGGGGAGAACCGACTAGAAATTGTTTGTAAATCTAAATGTATGTTTTTGCCACTTACGATTTTCGAGATCTTGAAAATAGTGAAATTCAATATTGATTCATTTCTTGTTCACTAATGGATTTCTGTGTTATCCTAATGTGTGATTAATTGAACTGCTGTGGTTTATATGAGTTTCTGCAATGTTTTGTTTGTCAGTATTCTAACTTCTCTTCCGTTCACAGTCAATAATGTCTTTAAATATTTCATTTACTTCGCTTAATACATGTAGCCAATTTAATTATTTTAGTAGGTCTCTTTTGTTCAAACTAGTGGAAATTCTTGCTTATCAGATGATTGAAACATCAAATATCACACGTAAAACAGTTACAGAATTTGGTTGTATAAAGAATGACAGTAAAATTGACCGGTACATAAATGATCATTCTTTACGTTTATCAGACGCTCAAAAATGGCTTTTAAAGGTAATAATAATCATCATCATGATCATAACTATCACTAAATGATTTTTAGAAAACAAAAGATGATCCCAAAGCATATTACTTAATATCAAGTCTTGAAATGCAACTTTTATCGAATATGTGCTATGCAATAAATGCCAGAAAAACAATTGATATTGGTAAGTACTTATTTATATCTAATTATACGTATATATCTTGAATAGTTTCATAGTGTGTACTCATTTTATCTGATGGTAGCTTTTACATTATTTTTGACAAATGGATATCCTATCTATTCTCGAAAAACATTTCTTAGAAAATCTCTTTATTGCATGGTTACTGTGAGTCGACAAGTGATTCATTGTTTTTAAGCGTACTATGTATGCGTATTTTTTGTATACAGTGATTTAAAGGTAGAAAGCTTGTCGGGAAGAATTAAGACCAAGTATGATAGAACACCTCGTTTCAATATCGGCTTTTACGATTAATCTGAATGTTGGTGGTCAATTAAGAAAAGCAAAAATTAAATTCTCTATGTAAACGAACTAGCTGTTATCGTCAAAAAGTACTTATATTTTTATTAGCAGCATCCTTAATGAAATAAAATTCGACTTAAAAGTAAAACCAGACAAAAAGTTACCACTTTTGCATAAACCAGTCACTAGGACAAATGTGGAAAAACTTAAAACTCAATTGTATTAAAAGCCTGTGTGCTCTGATAATATATAACGTGACGATACCGTCAATTAGAGAGCAGTGAATTATCGATCGGACCAATGACGCATTAAACCCGTGTGAGCAGTCTAGGGTCCCTATCAGTCCTGCTTCCTGCCTAGCCCAACCAGTTAAGTCCAGAACACCAATCTCAGCCTCTGCAATATGAATCATTTATTTCAAACATAATGGGTTCATATACAAACCAGACAGACCACATCGTACCATAAAATAGGAAACAACATTTCTATAAGAATTAGCCAAATGTGGCTGTGAATAAGAGAGATATAATAATTGATAGACAGGGCATAACTCAAGAATGATAAATCGTATAATAATAGTTCATAGGTCAAAATAAAGCTCATAATAAGAGGGACATAAATATGAATAATTTAGTTATTTAACAATTATACGATAAAAATTTACTCATAGTATTGATTCATAAATGGATCCCGACAGTTACCATTTATTATTCTCATCGGGATATAACGCTGTCCATATTGATGAAATATTCAATTACAGTCACAACAATGACTCAGTGATTCACTAGATCAGCTGTATACAAACCTTGTTCGGAAGACTGAAGATATATTATAGCACAGAGATAACATAGAAAAGGGAAACAAGATACTCAATGGATGTATTCTGGAAAAAATGGTTACTCACAAAAGTTTATCGAAAAATATCTATTAAACAGACTGTGGAACACAAATTCAGCAGCAAAAGTAGGCAAATGGATAACTTTACACAATGTAAAAAACATCTTCAACATCACAAATGGACTATTAAGGTCACTAGAGATAAGTGTGTCCCACAAAATCAAGAATATTTTCGGATCACTAGTGTACTTACTAAAAGCACCATGACACATGAAAAAAAGGGAAAAAATGAAATCCTACTATCCTCAACGAACACTATAAACTGCCTGCCATCTTCGTCTTTGCTTACATCAGCACCAGTTGTCCGTTAATAGTGTTGACAGAAATTCTCTTATGTTAATGTGTGTGGATAACTATAGAAATAAGTTCAACTGGAAATACATCAAAAAACTGGATAGGGGAAACACAAAATTGCCTGCAAATTTTTAAAATCCTGTTACTCCATTCAAGCAACTATCAGTAGGGATCTATCAGTCAATAAGAAAACGGATTATGAACTGTGATGTAAGAAATCAGTTGAGGATGAAAGAAAATTAGAATAAACAAACAAATAATGATGATATCGTTATGGACAAGAGTCAACTTAATTCCAAACAAATAGAACAGACGATTAATCAATTCATAAAGAGATTTCAATAGCTCTCTTTTCTTTGAAATATCTCTTAACAATGTTTCCAGGAAAGAAAATTGAAGCTTAGAAACTAAATTGTCCATTTCAGAGGACACAACATCTCCAATATTTACAATTATCTTTAAAATTAATGTATATTTGAGACTTAAGTAGTTAAATATAAAATAGATATCAATGTTTATTATTTTTAGAGTCTTATTTTCATCTGAAATACTGTTGTAAACTTTTATGTACATATAGAATGCTTTAGGTTATCTTATCAAAATATTCATTTTTGTCTTCAAATGAAAAGTGTTATATAATACAATAAGAAGATAAAATTTGTTCTAAATTTATGATACTCACTACATTCCCTAAACCAATTCATGGGACTAACTATTATTATTATTAATTAAATTAATTATCAAATCATATAACATTTAGATTTGAACGATCAAAGGAGAATTAGCAGAGAAAAAGTTTTTTTTCGAAAATATTGTTTGTTATACAATCGCATTAGTAGATAAAGATATGAAGGATCCGCCTAGGGGAGCTGGAGAACCTTGATTACAAACCAATAGTGCGAGTGAGCTCCTGAATCCTAAAGAAACAGAAAGTGTATGAACCAGTCTTTGGGCATCAACTACCATGGGATTGCATCTCTTGACGTTTAAACACATAAACATTGGTACAAGGAGGCACCAAACAGATATGCACCACATAAATTAGTTGATTTATGTGAGGGCTGAGATACTACCCAGGTGCCCAAACCAAAGCAGGTGGTTTTATTAAAGGGCAACATCCGGAACCTTCGAACTAAAGGTCTGATCCATAAGGCAGTGAAGCAACGTAAGGAGATGTACTGCCATGGTGGCCGATGACCAACAATAGGTTCATACGCCATTTGTTTCCTCAGGACCTTGGAGCTCATGTTCACCATCGGGTTGGAATCAGGTTTTTCCAACTCCACTAGGTGGACTCTCCGTGTCCACCAACTCGGTTAAAGCGCTGGAACTTCGCTTTCCATCCTGTCAATTTCGTAAACAAACCCGTGGCGCGAGAAAGCAGTAAGTGAGACTTCCTAACATTCAAATTATTTTCTTTTGTCTTTATAGGTTACAAATCTTATTAATCTTAACTTCATACTCATACATATTCACTCCTATAGTTTATAATACTATAATTCATTATCTTGTATATATATTTCAAAAAAATATATATAGGAGTTTATACTGGATATAGTACACTGTCTATCGCTGAAGTATTACCTTCAGATGGTTGTGTGTTAGCCTTAGAGATAACAGATACTTATCTAAAAGATTATTGTATACCGGCTTGGAAAATGGCAAATGTCGAATCGAAAATTGACTTTCGACTTGGTGCAGCAACTCAAACACTACGTAAGCATAGCATTAATCTATATAAACTATGTTTTATATGATTTCTCTCTTATATTTTTGATGTAATAATAATTGTAATGAAATTAAATAAAAGTCGTCTACTAATTTTAAAACCATAAATATATACTGTATGAATATAACACAAATAGTAACACCTATTAATGGAGTATTTAGACTGACATTAAGTAATCTGGTTGTTGACTACTGTAATGTACTTTACTTAACTGATTATATTAGATATTCCGTCACTTAGTTGATGCAGTAGATGTGTTCTGTACTTTTAATTAAAATAATATACTCAGAGAGAGGTTTCGTGGAGATTGTAGCAATTTAATGCTTGAATTTATGAGTAAATTGAAGCTAGACCACTTTGGAAAACCTGGAACCACTGGACGGCCGTTTCATTTTATTGTAGGACTCCTTAACAGTGCGCATCCACGATCCCGCCCCACGAGATTCGAATCCAGGACCTATCAATCTCGCACGCAAACGCTTACTCTTTAGACCACTGAGCCGACCGGGATCCAATGGTGTTAATGTCTAACTTCAACCAATCCACGATATTGCATCACCGTCCACCATTGTCTTAAGTGAGTTGCTATCTCACAGCAAACCCGATTGAACACCACTGGGCAATGCTTCTCACTAAAACTCCAGGAAATTATTATTATTTCTCATAAGAACTTCATGAATTAACTCTTGAAAACAGTCACTAGTGAGCATATGATAGGTCCTGGGTTCGAATCTCATGGGGCGGGGTCATGAACGTGCACTGATGAGGAATCCCATACTAGGTTGAAATGCCGTCCAATGCTTCCAGGATTTTCATGGTACTCTAGCTTCATTTGACCCATGAATTCAATTATTAAAAATAATATACGTTCCGTATAAATGTTGTTAATGGGAAATTAGAATGAGTCTTATTGGTCAATCGATAATATGCGCGAAAATTTCAACTTAACATTTCAAATCTAGTTAACTGTTATGTACCATAAATTGATATTGGATTACATATATTGACAATAGTTTGATGAAGGGTTATGAAACCACTTTCCATTGATAACAATCCATTCAATTTTGCATTATTATTTATAATAAATCATAAAATTTAGTATTATAAGCAAAGATGGATAGTGGCTAGCAGTGGAATCCAGGACGCGCGTTTCTTCCTATTTGGGACTCGTCAGCTGGACGTGCCTGCATCCCAGAGTTGATGTTCACTCTGGGACTCGAACCCGGTACCGTTCGCTTCAAACTCCATCGCGTTATCCACTTAGCTACTGAACAATTTCAGTCCTAAACATCAAATAAAACAATATCAAGTGAATAAAATTTAGTCTTTGAGGTGTTAAATATCCCTTTATAATAACTTTCCTGTAGGAACCATTAATTAGATATATTACTTAATAAATAATTTATATCAATGTGGCAATGGTTCATCGTTAAACGAGAAATACATAAAACTAACAAGTGTAGTTTTCGAACTCATTGAATAAATACAAATTTTATTTAATGTAAATAGGTGGTGTTGTGATGTGTGCTACTTATATCGACATAATTAGTATATAACGCGAGTCAGAAATATAATATCTGGCAGCAGAAGATTGAGAAGATCAAGAAGGAAAGAACAAAACAGAAAATGATTGATATAGAAATGACGGAACAGTCAAGTATAAGACGAATGATTAACATTTGCAAAGGAATAGTCAAGATTATGACCATTGATTTATATTTCGCAAATGAAATATTTACTGTATGACTTTCAGATTTTAGTAAGGTGTTCTGTAATTTAATATATAAGTACATTTGTTTGTCCCCATTCATGTTCTTGATTACTATAGTGTCATGATAAAATCATTACTGTAATGATAAATTATCTTAAACAATATATTCATCAACTGATCAAATACATATTAGTCATTAAAGGAACTACACTATACAGGTTACTTGATAAACTAGTCTGTTAATGATAAATAGTCATTGTATTTATTATATAATGAATCAAATATAAAGAAAAATTAGAATTGAACACTATTAAGGCATATTAACTAAAACAAGTAATAATGAACGTATGGTTAACAAACATTAGTCTATTGAAACTTATAATGTTAGGCTCTATTTCTAAGTATCCTTTCAATTGATTGTTGTTTTAATGTACATATTCGATACAATATTAACAATAAGAATAATCGTTTATTTTTTTGAAATTATATGTTTAACATAATATGTAATTTTCAGGTGTAATAACTTGTGCCTGTGTGTACTGTTAATATATAACGTAATGATACCGCCAATTAGAGAACATTAACTTATCAACCGGATCAATGACGCATAAAACCCGTACGAGGAATGTCGAGTCTTTATCGGACCTGCTTCCCACCTAATCCTGCCTGTTGAGTTCAGAACACCAATCTTAGCCTTCGTGATCTGAATCATGTATTTCAAAGATACTGGGTTCATATACAAACCAAACAGACCATATCATATCATAAAATAGAAAATAATAGTTTCACAATACCTAGCCAAAAGTGGCTGTAAATGTAGGAAACTGTAATTAATAGACTGGGCATAACTCAAGAATGGTAAATCGTATAATCGTATAGTTCATAGGTTAAAATAAAGCTTATAATAAGAGGGACATAAATATACATAATTTAGCTACTTAACAATTATACGGTAAAGATATGTATATCGTATTTGTCCATAAATAGTTCTCGAAAGTTACCATTCACAATTCTCTTTGAGATATAACATTAGGGTACAATATTTCTGTTACTTTTAGTGACCTAATGAAAATATAATGTACACATAAGTACATGAAATAAGTAAATTAAACCATGTACAATAAAATGAAGTCCTCAGAAGATAAATTAAAAATCTTTGCAACAGAGAATAAGCTTCCGATTCAAGAGTATAAGCTTTTATTTCGGTCACTTCTTTTAATCTGTTAATTGAGTATTTAGTGTGCTAGATATGGTATTGTATAGCTTTTATACCTTTGGTTGAAATCATGAACCAATCGATGTTAGATCACAGTTGTAAACCTGGAAGCACTGGACGACCGTTTCGTCCTATTGTGGGACTCCTCAGCAGTGCGCATCCACGATCCCGCTTGCAGAATTTGAACCCAGGGTCTTTAGTCTCGTGGGCGAAAGTTTAACCTACTCGACCACTGAGCCGGCATCCAATAGTGTTAATGTCTAACATCAATCAAAAACTTAATGATCTCCACAACCCCTATACTGATTTTATACCCTTGTTTGTATGAATAAGTTTTTTTTGAATCTGAGTCAAGTTCTTTTGAAAGATATGGAGATAGAAAAATATGAAAAGACTGGATGGTTTGTAGTTGATACAATAATACTTATTTAATTGATTACATTTTTCAAATGCCTGTCTAACACCATATTTATAATTATATCGAAAGATTTACCATTTACACAACTAGTTGTATCTAAATAATGATACTTTTCAAGATTAAAAGGGATGGTGGATGCTCACTGCTGAGGAGTCCCACAATGGGACGAAATGCCCATCCAGTGCTTTCAGGCTTTCCATGATGGTCTAGCTTCAATTGACTCATGATCTCAACAATTGAAATTACTAATATCCTCACAAAAACCCCTTCTGATAATAATCAACATATGCTCACTAGTGACTGGCTTCAAGATGTATATTCTGGAGTTCCAGTGAGAAGCAGTGACCAGTGGAGTTCAACCGGGTCAGTTGTGAGATACTAACTCACTGATGACAATGGTGGATGTGTCGCTCAATTTCGTGGATTAGTTGAAGTTAGACATTAACACCATTGGATGCTGGCCAACTCAGTGGTCTAGTGGTTAAGCGCTTAAGCGCGAGATCACTAGGTCTTGGGTTAGAATCCCCCGAGGCGGGATCGTGGATGCACACTGTTGAGGAATCTCACAATAGGATGAAACGGCCGTCCAGTGCTTTCAGTGTTTCCATGATGGTCAAGCTTCAATTGACTCATGATCTCAACAATTCAAATTAAAAGGTTACACAAATTATAACATGATGCAAAATGTAGTTTGTTATATTGCCTTATCATTTAGTACATTTATTACATATAAACTTTGAAAGTAGGTTAGTTTTACAATTTAGAATGTACTTTTCTCATCAGTGAATCGTAAGCACTGAAAAATGTACTGAATATTATAATAGTAACAGGTACTTATGTTTTTTTTGTATGTTGTAAGTGTAAAAATGTAAGTCAGTAGCAAATAGATTAAGTTATATCCAACGCTTATAAGTTGATCAACATAAAAAAAAAATACCAAAAATAAAATAATGATCTCATATCATTATATTTCTTGATCAATAAACTTCTATCTATAAATTAAAAGTGAGAATATAATTCAGTGGTTAAAATTTAGTACTGAGCTGATATTGTAGTGAACAAGAAGACAAGTGGAGATAATCGAATGTATTTGAGCACAAAACGACAGAACATCTCATTAAAATCTGTGAACCCTACTGTAATTACTTCATTTGCGTCATATCAATCAATTGTCTCAAACTTGATTGTTTCATTTGCAAATATCAATCTATCGTCTTAGATTTCATTGTTCCTGTGTTATTCATACCAATTGCTTTCCTTTTTGATCTTCTTAATCTTCTGCTGCCAGACAATATATTACTGACTCGTGTTATATACTACTTATGTCAATATAAGTAGCTCACATCACAATATTTGTGAATAGATGTAGTTTAAAATTAAGGACTTTTTTTAGTATGTTTTTTTACCTATTGACTTTATAAATTGATTTTTAATTTTATTTGATTATATTTTTAGAAAATTTGATTGATAATGGACAAAGTGAAACATTCGATTTTGCTCTTATTGATGCTGATAAACAAAATTATAGTAATTATTATGAATTATGTCTTAAACTGATCCGACCTCGTGGTATAATTGCAATTGATAATGTAAGTATCAGTAGTTTTTTTCCTTTATCATATTAGTAACCTTTAATTTTATTTGTTTTAAATGTAGGTTAATTGTTTTATATATGAAGACATTAGTGAACAGATGTGATAAGTACTTAATGAATGAAAGTTATGATATTCTATTTAACTTTTCTGTATTCTTTAATTGTACATACTTTTCATTTTTTATTGTTTGTTTAAATCTTCCCACTGATGTTTAGAACTGCAGTTGATCAATCTCTTATGTGTATCTTGTACGGATTGCCTCGATATTGCCTTAAGTCACAAGCATTATAAGCAAAGATGAGTGGTAACTAGCAGTGAAATTCACGACTCACGTATCATTCAATTTGGGACTGATCAATTGAAGACCTAAACGTTAATAGGAAGATTCAAGCAGAGAGTAAATAATGAATTTACACTTCACCCCATTGCACAAGATAACGACTATCAGAACTCAGTAGTTATGTGGATAATGAAATGGCATTTGAGGCGAGAGGCACTGGGTTCGAGTCCCAGAGTGAACATCGATCCTGGGATGCAGGTACATTCAGCTGATGAGTCCAAAATAGGACGAAACAACATTTATGGATTCCAGTGTTATTCACCATTCATCTTTGCATATATTGTACATACTTATATTTCATATAGTCAACTATAAATTTGAGGAATATCATGAACATATTATCTGTCACAAAACTCAAATGAAAGTTTCCCGTGAAATCGGTTACATATTCGCCAGCGATGTTAATTAGTATTATTGCATTATTTGATGGATAAAAATTTTTACTTCTGCAATTTAAAGGTTAATGAAATGTTCTATAATTAGTAGTAGTTATAATAGTAGTAGTATATTTCACTACAGGAAATATATAAACATTTCAATCAAAGAAGGGTTTTTGTGGATAATATAGTAATTTCAGTAGTTGACTTCATGAATCAATTGAAGCTAGACCTTCATGAAAAATCTGGAAGCATTGGACTTCCTATTGTGAGACTCCTCAGTAGTGAACGTTCACTTCGTGAGATTCGAACTCATTACCTATCAGTCTCAAGCATGAGCGCTTAACCATTAGACTACTGTTTCCTATATTAAGACGAAAAAGCTGTAAAATGCTTCCAAGTTTTTTCATGGTGGTCTAGCTTCAATTGACTCATGAATTCAACTATTCATTTAATATTTGTTTAGTTTTGAAAAATCTGAAAACTTTCTTGTAAGAAATTTATATATGATATTATTTTCTTAAATAGATGTTATCAAAGTTTCTTTTTATTATTATTATTGTTGCGGTAAACAATTCAATGTAAAGTAGTAGACTGAAAATATTGACATTTGATTCACATTTGCTGTTGTCGTTGTCGTTGTTGTTGTCGTCGTCGTTGTTGTTGTTGTCGTCGTCGTCATTGTCGTTGTTGTTGTTGTTATTACAAGATCACACAAAAACAATCGAACATGAATGATCAAAATTAGTTGTATTTTTTCTATAGAAGACAATCTTATTCAGGTTATGAAATGTATATTCCTTTAGTTAGATTAGATTATTGTGTATTCAATGAAAAGTTAGGTTGTCATATTGTTCATTGTTTAATACATATAAGTATTTGGCAAGACTATAATTTATGGATGAACTAATCAGGTATAAGATAAAAAGCTCTCGAATTTTGGAGCGAAATTCACTCATCCATTTGGCTAAATAGTATTTTGGCATTAAAGCTTATGTCAGTACGTGATGTAACTGTAAATCATACTGGTTTATAATCCTCATTTGGTCTTAGTTATTAATGGGTGAACCCTCTCAAGGTCACCTTAGCGTCTTTCAAAGGTCGTCCGTAAATTATAGTTTTACTAAGTATTTCACATATTATAATAATTTATGTTTAACCTGAGAATATATAAACGCAAATATCTACAAAAGTGTCATTATGATGTTGTTTTTTTTGAAAAATGTAATTTTTTTGAATACAGTTAAACAAATGAGTACTTATGAACTTTTACTTGGTCAGGAATAAAGTATTTTGCTGTAGTAAAAATTGACGGTATATAGGGAAGCAAAATTATTGGTTTCAGATTAGTAGTCTAAATGTGTCTCCATGCTTGTAAGGTATGAGTGGCCTGCCTTGATCTTATATAAGTTTGTGGGATGAGCGGTACTAAGGAATCCGGATCTAGAATGTAGTAAATGTTCAGTACTACTTTTATTTTCAATCTCTCTCCGGTCTAAGTGAGTTAGTAAGAACAACGTTTAAAATTCATAATGCTTACTTACTTATGCCTGTTACTCCTCGTGGAGGAGCATATGCCAAACACCAGCACTCTCCATCTAATCCTGTCCTGGGCAATTCTTTTCAGTTGTTATTCATCCTTTTCATATGTACTTCTATTTCCCGACGTATTGTGTTCTTTAACTTTACACTTTTCCACTTTCCTTCGTGATTTCAAGTTAGGGCTTGCTTCGTGATGCAGTTTGATGATTTGCGTAATGTATGTCCTATCCATTTCCATCGTCTTCTCCTAATTTACTCTTCATCTGGAATCTGGTTTGTTTCCTCCCATAGAAGGCTGTTGCTAATGGTCTCCGGCCAATGGATGTTGAGTATCTTGCGTAGACAACCATTTATGAGTACTTGTACCTTCTTGATGATGGTTGTAGTAATTCTCCACGTTTTAGCTCCGTACATTAGAACTGTCTCAATGTTCGTATTGAAGATTCTGACTTTGATATTGATTAACAGTTGTTTTTAGTTGTATATATTCTTCAGTTGCACGAATGCTGTCTTTGCCTTGCTAATTCTTGTTTTTACGTTTGCATCGGATCCTACATCGATAATACTTCCCAGGTAAGTGAAGGATTCCACAAATTCCATAGTTTCGCCATCAAGTGTATTTGGGTTGGTAAAATCCATAATAATCTTGACGCAATTACCTGTGCAAATATTACATAAGTTTTTTTGTTTTAATTCCTTTTCAAGGTCATTTGGTCCGGGCTTGTGGTCGATGAGACCGATCAAACTTCCGAAACTGTTGGTATAAGGAAAGTAAATGACTTGATAGCTGGAGATAATCGTGTACGAATCTCTTTGCTAAATCTTGGAGATGGGTTAACAATAGTTGTGAAAAAATGATCTTTGGGATACATATTCTACAAACATACACATGTATTTGTATCTACATTCATGTTGATACATATACGTGGATATCGATCTAGGTTGACATTCATTTTTTGGTATAACCGACATTACGTAATCAGTTTATTATTTTTCGAAATGTGATTTCATTTTCCAATATTAATGATATTGTAATAAATTATTTTTATTGAACTTTTCAACACAAAATGAGAAAAAAACGTGAAACAATGTAGCTTAATCTATACTAATGATACTAAAGTACTAATTCTCAACAATGGAATATCATACTTATTCGAGTAAAGTTGATGTAATCATAATTTAGTGACGATTCAACAACAATGTTAAAATGATTTAGTGATTTTGAAGCTACGTTTTAGTCATTGAGCAGAAATTCTGTGTAAATGATAAATATTTTGAGATAGAGTCGGTAAAACTTTATCATTAACCTTAAAAACTCATTAACAACTTACACATTCAATGACTCAGAAAATAATGGCCGATTGACCTTTTTAGACATACTTTTAAGTCGAAGAAAGAATAGTACTATAAGACGGAAACGAACTCGGACGACACAATACTTAAATTTTCATAGTTCATGTCCATTGCAAGACAAGTGAAGCTTGATTAAGTGTCTATTTAAGGGAACTCAAAGAATTTGCACTGCTGACACAGTTGTAAAGTTCTTTCTATACAATGAATAATTGTTTCTCTCCAATTTGCTAACTTTTTTTTTACTTGAACTTTTATTTAATTGACCTTTATTAACTTTCATATATAAATGCCCTGACAAGTATATGTGTGACCTGATTGTTCGAATTGTATAGCGCAATTACATTACATTTTCATCAGATCAACTCCATCTTCTCAATGTTTTATCGAAATTTATAAAAAGGGACTAATTGTTTTAAATTCAATAATTCACCAGCTAGCCTATATTCAAAGAGTCACTGATTAGATGATCCATTCAACAGGTTACTGAAAATGAAATGATTCAAGCATATATTCCCTTATTTACAATCTATGTATAAACTACATTAGAAGGATTTAAGTATTTGACACTTGTATTTACACTCAATGATAACGAACATAATTTTTTTATAATTCTCAATGTTCTGAACATAGTACAATAGTAGTTGTACCGTTCCTTTTTAAATATCCTTCAAACCACTGGAAATTGTTTTTCCAATCCTAGCTAATGCTTAATATCATAGTTTTATGATCTAGTTTATCAACAATTAGTCATAAACCATCCAATTTGTTTCTGCTTGAATACTTCAGATAAATATTTCTAATCATAGGAAATATCTGTGATGTCATAAATACATTTGAAAATCAAACTTGTGAGTGTACACACACCTGACCGTTGTTGCTACCTTGACGTGGTGGTCGGGCTTGCCTATCATGATGAAGCAACTGAGCTATACTGGCTGGAACAACCGTTCCTCAAGGTCCTACCATGCCAGACAGGTTGGTTGAAGAGCGGTAAGACTAAAAGCAACAAATCCAAGGTCCGAAGGCGAAGTCGTACTGCTGACTGTACAGAGGTGTGACAGCAGTAAGGTGTTTTCTTCAGACAACCAGCATAACAGCGATGCTGCCTTCCCAAAAGCAGGGGAGGGGTTAGAAAATGTCGACCCTAAAAATGCACACCTCGCCTTATCCCATGGATATCCGTCTCCGGCGGTAAGGTCTCAACAAGTACGGAGCTACCACAAAAATTACTCATAAAAAGTTCGTGTGTGACCGACCTCAAGCAGTTGTCCCTTGGGCACTGCGATCACACTCTCAGGTCACTATGACCACCTCTAATCCAATTTCCTTTTCAGGTACCTCCAGCAGAACCCTTCCACGGTGTGGGCAACCGGGAAGTAATAACCGCCCTCATACCTCTAACAGCACTCAAGACCACTGTATTCATAATCAACCTCCCTCTTCAATTTCTATTATTCCCCCTACATCGACTTTCAAATCTAAACTCCCTCTTTCGGCTTCCTCCTCAAGTGTCACCACAACCAACGATTCTAGTGCGCAAAACACTGTCCCAGGTCTACTGAAACCTCGTTCCAAACTACACATTGGAGCCTTCAATATACGCACACTATGCTAAATCGGTCAGCAGACTTCCTTGGCTAAAACTTTAGATTGATGTATGCTGTGTTTCCAAAACACGCATACAGGATCCTAGTGTGGTCATTCACTTGACCTGACCTCGGCAAAACGGAGTGCCGACGAGATACACCCTCCGTGTATCTGGTGACCCGATGGCTAGTTCTCGTGGACTGGCAGGTGTAGGCATAGCACTAAGCATGATGGCGGAACAAGCGCTATCAGAGTGGATCCCCGTTAATATTCGTCTATGCGCTGTTTGGCTAAACGTCTCCGTAAGAACTTCAAAGGATAGGGACACACGTCGTTGCCCTTTCGTCGTTTCTACCTACGCTCCCACTGACTGCAGTTCGGATGAAGTGAAAGATGAATTTTACAGAAAGCTGTCTGAACTTCTTCAGAAAGCTGAACGTTCAGACATAGTACTCGTAGCAGGCGACTTTAATGCCCAGGTGGGTAGCTTAAACGAAACAGAAAGACATTTAGGTGAGTATTTTAGTATTCCGGCACAGAGAACAGATAATGGTGATCGTCTGCTGCAACTTTGCTCAGACAATCGTTTATTTTTAGCAAACACAAATTTTAAGCATAAGGAGAGACATCGTCTAACATGGCGACCCCCTGCACCAAACCAACGATGGACTCAAATAGACCATATTGCCATCAGTCATTGTTGGAGAGGGTTGATAGAAGATTGTCGCTCATTCTGGAGTACCTGCTTGGACTCCGACCATGCCCTAGTACGAGCACGCATCTGCTTGCGCCTCTCTGGACGCAAAAAAGCCACACAAAAAAGATTCATTAGAACCGAATTGAGTAATGAGAAAGCCAAAAGTAGGTTCCAGGAACAACTGAGGTCACACTTAGGTAGTTCTGAAAACGAGACTGACCCAGATGTTGCTTGGAAAGTTATACAAGCATCTGTGAAAACAGCAGTGACATCTACTAGTGATTTAAACCACAGGGTTACAAAGAACCAATGGATTTCTTCAAGGTCTATTGCACTGATAGATTCTCGTATACTCATCCCATCAGGTTCTGAACACGATGAAGAGCGTAAAGAAATCAGATCCAGGTTAAGCAAAAGTTTAAGGAATGATCGTGAGCAGTGGTGAGCAACGAAAGTAAAAGAGATGGAAAAGGCGGCGGCTATAAGGAACACAAGACAACTCTACAGACTAATAAAAGAAACTGGAATTAATAAATCAAGTGTAAGTCAGACTATTTCGGAAAAAAACAACACTCATCTGCTCCCAGTCCAGACGCTTAGAACGATGGGCAGAACATTTTAAGGAGCGATTCAGTTGGCCTTTAGCTACTCTGCCACTACCCTCTATTCCCAGACAGTGTGAATGGAACATTGAAGTAGATCCCCCAACTCTAGCTGAAGTTCAAAAGGCTATAGGTAATCTGAAACGAGGAAGGGCATCTGGTCCAGATGGATTGGCCCCAGAGGTCTTTAAGTATGGTGGTCTATTTTTAGCGATTAGGTTGAATAATATTTTAGCTAATATCTGAGAGTTAGACGTTATCCCATCTAACTGGTCACAATCACTTATCGTCCCAATATTTAAGAAAGGGTCAAAATCATCCCGTGACAACCATAGAGGGATTAGTTTGACTAATATAGTATCTAAAATACTAGCCTCGATAATTATCGGACGCCTAACTAAGACTCGTGAACTACAAACACGAGAGAATCAGGCTGTCTTCAGACCTGGTCGTGGCTGCATCGACCACATATTCACCATTCGTCAGGTTCTAGAACACAGGCATACTTATCGGCGTCCGACAATGGTAGTCTTCCTTGACTTAAAAGCAGCGTTTGACTCTGTTGACCGAGGGGTTCTGTGGCAGTGTCTGTCATTGAAAGGCGTACCTCAGAAGTACATAAAACTTGTGAAGGCTCTTTACTCGAACACTACTAGTCGAGTGAGAGCCTATGGCGAACTGTCATCTGCTTTTGCAACCTCAAGTGGGGTCCGTCAAGGCTGTCCACTTTCTCCATTTTTGTTCAACTTCATCATAGATCTACTGATGGAAATAACGCTCTCATCGACTGAATTCTCAGGTATTGATCTCCTACCAGGAGGTACACTTATTGACTTAGAATACGCAGATGACATGGTCCTGTTTGGTGAAGACGCTGATGAAATGCAGAGTCTTTTGGTAGCACTGAGCAACAATGCCAGAATGTTTGGGATGCGCTTCTCTCCCTCCAAATGCAAGTTGTTGCTTCATGACTAGTCTGCGTCAACACCTGAACTAAGGATAGGGAGTGAAGTAGTCGAACGCGTCGACAACTTCACTTATCTTGGAAGTCTGATCAGCCCTAATGAGTTGGTGTCTGACGAATTCTCAGCACGGATTCGAAAAGCTCGCTTGGCCTTTGCCAACTTACGTCATCTATGGTGCAGGCGAGATATCCGTCTATCAATTAAGGGACGAGTATACTGCGCGGCAGTTCGTTCCGTTCTACTATACGGCTGCGAAACATGGCCTTTAAGAGTAGAAGATATTCGTAAGCTACTAGTATTTGACCACAGATGCCTTAGAAATATTGCTGGTATCTGCTGGGATCACCGGGTAAGTAATAGTGAGGTTAGACAGAGGGTATTAGGGAATGTTAGTAAATCAGTTGATGAGGTTATGAATCTTCATCGACTGAGATGGTTGGGCCACATGCTGCGTATGCCTGAACACCGATTACCACGATGCGCAATGCTAACCGGTGTTAGGGGATAATTGGAAGAAAGTTAGGGACGGCCAAACCGAAACGTGGCATCAGTGCTTGAAGTCACTAACTTCTGGTCTGAGCCATGTTGGTAGATGCAGACTGCCTGGTTGTGGTCCGCGTGACTATCGTAACCAATGATTGGAGACTCTTGGTGACATGGCTCAGAATCGATCACAATGGCGTAGGTGTATACACTCTCTGTCTTCGTTTATACTAAGAGATTAAAATCACTTCAAATCTTTCTTTCTACGAACTAATTCTTTCTTCCTGTAATATCTCCTTATACACAATCTTTCTTCTATATATTACTACCACTGGATTAAGTACCTCTATGAATCCGGTGTTGATCTTGTTGTGCTAATGCGGTATGGCAACTTGGACCGATGCATATATGTGCCTGGTCCCACGTTGCAGCTGACTGACTGACTGACTGACACACTTCAAAAGTCGCTTCCTGTAACAAAATGAAGCTTTTGATCCAAAAATTTTCTTTTGGAATGTTTCTTCTGATAATATAGACAATTTTGTTAAATATCTGAATTATTTCTAATCAACAAGTAACCGTTGTTTTACAAACTAAACCTAAAGTATATGACAAATAGCAACAGACTCTACAATTTGTAGCGGTAAATAAATCCCAGAAATCAATAGCTCTCTAAGTCTTCAATATTGGATTCTGACCACATTAGTTTTAATGGACTCACCTAGTTGAATTCGCTCAGTCATGCATCCACATCAGATCACAAGTGGGAACGCCGTGTTCAACATCCCCTGCAATCACTAACCAGCCTGGATCAGTCAATTTACGATATATTGATAGCCTATCAAATATATCTTCGAACCTCCTCGTTTCTGACTTTTGATTTCACTTGGTGGATACGATTTTTTATTAGAAGGTGTTATTGGTTAAAGCGTTGTCAAACTCCAAATACCTGTGGCATTTTTAAACTGAATTCATGCTAACAGATAGCTGTTAAGATATATTACATGAAATGGATGGATATTTAACCTCAAAATTTGTCATTTTAATCCGTAATCTTTTATTGCGATACTCTGTATTAACATTAGAATTGAAACACAAATCTGTGTCTTTTGTTATTTAACAAATTTTTGGGTTGATTTTATTAAAAAAAATACCTGAGATAAACTAGACAGTTTGAGGAGCAAAGTATTTCTTAAATAATTAAAAGAAAATGTAGAAACATTTTGTTGCAAATCACCGACATGAATTTGAAAGCTCACAAACTTTTAGTTAAATTATTTAGTAGATAACAAATTCATTGCTTAAAGAATTTTAGCCTTGTAATGATTCAGTGACGTACTACAGTTTAGGGATACAGAAAAAGACTATGACAAACAATATTCCGTATACAGAACCGTAAAAAATAGGATTGGTGGTATGTTGGACAACTGTGTTATTTACAGTTACTAATTACGATAATGCTTCTTATTATCAATCGTGAAATAATAGAAGTGACCCTAGTAACGCAGACATAGTGCTTTTTCAAAAAATGATAGAAACGTAACGAATCGGTGCATTGTGTAGGTGATTAGTTGGCAGTCCGAAACAGCAAAATTCTCTAACAAATAAAAAATAAAGTTTTTGAACCCTAGTGATGGATTATCTCAATTAAATAAGAACAAAACCAATCATGAATACATTACTCGATTAGGGGTACCTAGAAATCAGCAATGTTAATCGGAACGGAAATGGAGCAACGATCGAGAACCACATCGACATCAGAAGGCTTAGATTTCACTAAAGTTGAATAATGCTAATGTGTTAATCAAAAAGGATTGAAAAAATTTAAATGAGGGTATAAATCCTCTTGGCCGCACTCGATGTAGAGAAATTTCTCCATTGCCTTTCCTTTTTATTTACATATATTGCGCTCGAATATTTTGATTTGTTTGCAGTCATCATGTTTTTGTAATGCCTGCAGATTCTATGATAGACTAAATACGTTATGTCTTTGAGTTTTTAATATGTGTTTCATGTTTATTTTATTCAACATTGTCTTTTAACAGTCGATATATTGATTGGCTGTAGTTCAGTTATTCTTACGTGAACTGATAACATTTATTCCATCTCACTAAGACTGAAACGTACTTGCTATTTTTTGGGAACATTTGGTGATAATTTTCAGCATTCAATTGTATCATTCAACCTGACTACCTACTTTTGTGTGGAATGTTCCATGGATGACGGGAATATTTTTCCTATTATGACAACTGATTTCTATCATGTCATGTTAATGATGGCTTCTGAGTCCGTGGAAAATGTACAGTTGAGATGTATTTTTTAGTTCGTACTTTCATTTTCTTTCATATTAAATGTACACCCTTTCGTTCACTAAGCTATCTTATTATAATAACGCTAATGACTACTGTCTTCCTTGTGTTCCACTTGGACTCTAAAGGGATGTAGTAAGAAAACCAACGACATATATCTACTAAAGCTCCTCAGGTTTAGATTTTACAGAAGATACTAAAATTGGGACAAAGGTTTGTAGTTATGCGGACCACATACATACAGATAACAAAAGAAACGTTAAATATAAAGAAAACAATTGAATTCGTCACATGGAAATTCATATATGGGGGGATCTTTCCGAATTCCCACAATGAAATTTACGAGATAGATTTTGCCCCATCATTCGATTTCGGTTTTCGCTTGTACGAGCAAAGATTTATTCGTCGTTTATCGTTTCACGGGTAAGATTAAAATAGTGTTTGTCAGAGTAATATCACCATTATGATCATAACCATTTGTAGGGCGTTTCTGGAGATTTAGTATAACCTGTATAGTTTTTGTCCTGGTATTCGTAAAATTGTGATTGCAATAGGTTGCACCTAGTACAATTTGTTGTTTCGGTGTCATAAAAGTATAGAGCTTGTTGACAGCCAATGTTGATGATCTCTGTAAAATTGTCGAGAGCCTGCGCGAGTTAGTTAGGAATGGCGAAGTCACATCTCACGGCTGGTACCTAACGTGGTTCAACATTTCAACGTCTTCAGCCACTATGGCTACTATGACGACCGTACAACACAAATAACACTATTACAGATTATAATAGTTAGGGTAGGTAAAAGGAACGGAGTGAGACTGCCACCATCTGATACAGTCTATGGCGTGCAATTAATTGTGCTTGTTGATTATCCATGATCTTGATGATAACCGGTAATTTGCTCGATATTCATTGACCCGACTCCTGAAAGATTTATCAAGTTCTGTGACATTTTACTCTTTGTATAATACTCCCCATCAGATTCAGCGGGTGTTCAAATCGGTACCTACAGACGTCAGTTAATGATTGGAATGCACATACATTTAATCAGGCCACATGATGCAGGGATCAAGCACAAATGTATATTGGAACTGACTATTCCACTTATGGACTATCAAGCCCAATGAAGAAACTTAGACGGAATAGGTATCACCAACTCAAGAAAACCTGTGTAGGTGTATTACCTGTTCTTTTACATAAGGCTCATTCAGATAAACAAGAAGAGGAAACTCACTCCTTTCAAAGTCAAACATAAACGGATTATATATAAAGGTTGAGAGTTGGATGAGTTGTGTGAATTATATACTGTTGATAGTTATCACAGTAATAATTTGTTCTCAACTGACAGCCTGTCACGTGATGCATGCCAGTTTACAGACAAGATCGAATTGCTACAGAAGATATAGTCTTCATTGTAGTAGGTTATTCAGTTAGGGTGATATTTTATAAGGTGCGAGCATTATGGAGGTTACATTGCAACGTGCAACTGATGGTCGGAAATAAATCCATGCAAAGTTGAGAACTTCTATAAACCATAACCTTATATCCTTCTGGAACATTTAATGTATTAATGATGGCACAAAATAGAGTCACCCGTTTTATACGTCTTTTCTGTGGCATATCTCGAGGGGTCTATGTAGGAGGGGTAAGAGAAATAACGTGAAACAGAGCTGACAATGACCATTCCTACTGAACTTGAGTTTTTCATATATTTTATGTGGTCATGATCAGGCTTCGTTTTCATCAAATTACCTAGTTTTGTTTGTTATAGGATTGCTCGGTAGGAAGTGAAACTAATTCGACGTTACAAACAGGATTTATAGAGGTATTTCGCATGATGAATTAACATCCATACACTCGGTTCGTGATACGCCATTTGACAATAAGGAGTCGTAATTTAACAACATGCTCTGCTCTAGAGATATGGGTGGATCGAATTTTTATCCTCACCATCATGTTTGCTGGTTAGTAACACCACCCTCCCTCCATTTGTAACGTTAGGCTCTGTTACGTTTGTGGTAAGTTAGAATACTGCTTGAATCTAAGCTCCTTTTTTGAATACACTATCTCTACCAGTTCCATGTGACACGCAAGTCAGATGGCTAGAGTTTTTATATCGTTTTGCTCTACAGACATGGTTGAATTAAAGTTATCGGCAAGACTATAATTTGTAGATGAACCAATCAGGTATAGGAAAATAGGTTTCGGATTTTGGCACGAAATTCACTCGTCCATTTGGATAAATAGAGTCTTGGCATTATAGCTGACGTCAGTTAATAACAAAAACGCTAAATAAAATTCCGAACCTTAACCGTCAACCGTAAATCACAATTTGAAGTCCTCACACTGGCTTATAACCCTCTTTTGGTCCTAGTTGTTAGGAGGACACTGTCAAGGTCGCCTTGGGGCCGCCAAAACGTCCTTCCAAGTTATCTCATACCAGATAGGAACATTATTGAAACATGAATATCTCAAATTGCAAACCAGTAGCGTGAACTTGCTTTTAATTTCCAGTACAAAACTGAGCTAAGACATCCTTCTAAAAACCGGCATTAGAATTTCAGACATTGGATATGTCAGCTTTACAGGTCAATCCACAACAGATGGATAGGAAAGCACACTATTAACTTGATGTGGAGGCTTATTGGGATTTCTCACTTCACAAGATCTATCGTGCTACCAAACAGTCTGTCCCACAAACGGTCCCCAAAATCACAAGCAACCTACAGTCATGAGGATTCGTACTATTCGAACGCTAAGACGCAAAGACACTACAAACGAAATACTGGCAACAGTACGTATAGGCATTGCAAGAAACAAAGAAACCGATGCAACAAAGCAGAAAAGAAGACAGGCTTCAGTATCAGATAAAACTAATCGATAAATTTGTCTTCATTCCGAAAAGCTTCTTACGTCATGTAACCTCAATTCAACAAGCCAGAACCAAACCTAAAGTTTAAACGAAAGACGTTAGTGATGTCGCCGATCTTCTTGCAGAACAGTACATTTAGATATTCCAACCGGATCATACTAGCCACATCGTCGAAAGCTTCACCTGCAACTGAAAAGAAGTGAACCTGAGCGCTGGCTTACTGTATCAGACAATTTAGCGTCTAAAAATGGTGATTCGCTTTTATTCGGATGTGGTCCGTTCGGTTAGATTGCACAAACAGGATTCAATATTGACATGGCCGCCCCTTGTTGACACCTGACCATTGACGAATGCGTGTACGAGTCGAAAAGTAAGATTGACAAGTGATGCAGTACCTTCAATTGACACAACTAACTGACGCAATGATTCCGCTAAGTTTTTATCCTCAACTGCGTCAATAAGGTCGTATATAGCATAGATATTTGGATGAACACTCTCGAATCGTATAATCTCTTGTCTGATAGCATTCGATATATCATTCAGAGAAGACTGTGAGCTCATGATGGTAAACCCTCCACCATTAGACAGTTCATAAATTTGGCGGTACTAAAAGTTGCTTTCCGAGGTCAAAGCATCTGACCGTTCAAATTCCAAATCACGTCCTTTACAATTTGTGAGTGTTACATTCAATCCGTCAAATAGTAGTGCCTTCACAAATTTAACTTTTGCGTATATATATATATATATATATATATATATATATATATATATATATAGGATAAGGAATGCCCTAGTGGTGTCCACAACGAGAAATTTCTATGGCCTGTTCTTTTCTTACGTTGATATAATAGACATTACTCTTAGAGCATCATTTGACCTATCACATTTAAGTAGAAAACCTTACAACCAAGATGATTAGCTGGTAGACTTCAACGTTGTGTGGTCAACAACATACTCACCTTTAATACTTCAAAGTGTGTAGCAAACCATGTAAAACATATTGCAGATAGCGCACACAACTTAGCTAATGTAGTGTCGGTTATTATGTTAAGCCCATATACCTCATTCTAGCTTTCAGACAACCCATCCTATTCATTCTACTTGAGTCACGTTTTGACCTTGTTAATTATTCGCTCATCAATTTTGACTGATTTTATATGAGCGCGTAGGCGTGTGTACACTTTTTATCCCATTACTCATCACATGTCTGTAAGTTACTTTTGTGTAACTATAATTATTGATTAATGCTTGACTAAATGGAGTTGGCTTACCCGCCATCTCCACCGCGCATCGTCCCTCTCCTTTCTGTTTTATTCACTTCATATACAAAATATATGTATTCAAAGTCCATTCTCTACATTTGATTTATTTAATTCCGTTATTGACTAACGCGATTTAAGTTGATGATTATAAACGAGGATAGGCGATAGCAATCATTCATACGATCTATTTGGAATCAGATCTCGGTCCACACTAAAGTGGATAGCCCGTCGACAACATCGTATGATTTAAATGACGACAAAATAAAGGGCCCCACACAGAAGTAAGTCCGGCTAGAAGTATCCCATGTTGATGAGTACCTAGGAGTTTGACCAGCCTATGATCTGAAGTCTTTCACTAAATGAGACAAAAATGTCTGTCGATTAAACCTTGCGTTAGTGACGTCGAAGCTCAATTTTGATCGGTTCACGGTATAGCTTTCTACCTGACCAATTCAAGAACTCAAGTTCAAGACTTTTGAAGAGCGCTTCAAATCACTGAACCTTTACTCATTGGAGTACAGAAGTCTTAGAGGTGACCTTCTAATGATCCACAGCATCCTAAGTATTTCTGGACATCCTCTTGAATACCTATTGAAGATCAGTCCCAGAATATAATATTTATGGTTCATACCCAGAAACGGGAACTGCATCATAGCGTAACGGACTATAGGCACACCACGTACTCCTTAAGAGTAGTCGAATACTGAAAATCCCTGCCAATCGAGCTCGTTCGAGCGACTTCTTGGGAGTTTCTTAAGAGGAAACGTGACATACTTGTGAGGATCGAAGATATTTTCTCAGCATAATTTGCTAATATTCTTTCTCTGTAATTGTTAAATACACCTAGGTTACTTTCTTCAGGCACTGGTGATGCACTGCTACTAAATATGAACGACTATTAAGCAAAAGCTTGTTTTATTCTCCACAGAACCATCTGATTCATTGCAACGTATCTAGCTCATCGATCATCCGTCTTCCTACTTATCTAAATTATTTCTTATTCATTCATGAGGGTTAACGTTATGCCTTAGCACTTTGACATCAAGCACTTAGCTCAAATAAGTCAGCCAGTCCATGTTTTAAGGAGTAGAACACAGCAATAATCAATGTGAATTTTTATGTCCATCTAAAAAGTATTTGTTTGTTGGATTTTATTGGACAGTTGTACCAATGCGCGGCTGTTCGCATACTGGCTTCCCTATGTAAATTAATCCTTCTATTTGTTAAATATGTCTGCTTCTGCTGGAAACTTGGCATTGGTTTGGGATGACCTAAAAAGTGGTTTCGACGCTATATTTAGACTTGAGACAATCAAGAGAAAAAGATACATGGAGCTTCATACTCATGTTTACAATTACTGTACATCAGTCGACCCGAAATCTCATGCAACCCCCAGTAGGAATGCTATAGAAACTGAACCTGGGGGGAAATTAGTAGGATTTGAACTGTACAAAAAGTTGCGTAACTATTTAAAAGCACATGTTCACTCACTGAAGCTAGTTAGTTACAATATTTTCCAGTAATTTCTTCTTTACAGAAAGGAAATAATCTAGTTGATGAAGAAACCCTTTCATATTTCGAGAAGGCTTGGACAGAATTCCGTTTTGCATCAAGAGTTCTGGATGGTGTTTGTAATTATTTGAATAGACATTGGGTTAAACGGGAATGTGAAGAGGGACGGAAGAATGTTTATGTCGTTTATACAGTATGTGATTCTTTTTATTGTTGTGAAGTATTTGAAGTTATAGTACTAAGTAAATCACAAAAGATTTCATGGTTTTTCTTGATATTATGTGCACTCTGGACACTCAGTAATCCGCTACTTGTGGTTATTTATCCACTCAACATTTGGTGGCTTTCGTGTATCGTAGTTCACTTAGATGTTATAGTTAGTATTTGTCGTGCATCATGTCATTCCATCATCTGCTTATTCCAATATGAACTCCTGCAGTCGTGATTTGTGTCCCTCTCTAGGTCTCAGTATTGATTGATATAGTCAGGAAATTACTAGGACTACTTAATTGTTAGTAATAGCACCATCCCCAACACTGTAACCTTGCTATGCCACTTTCAAGTTAATGTGATGTCAATCTATGGTCTGTGTTTGGTTTTGACTAGAGTTTTTGCATTAGTATTTTATCCCTATTCGTGAGATTATTTATCCTGGTATTTGGTGTTGTATAAAACAACTATGACCAAAGCGGCACGTAACTTAAGTTATCTCATGACACCAGCTTTTCCGTACGACTATGATTTAGTAAGCTATGGAGCTTAATAAGCTTATATCATTGGTTAGAAAATACAGATCTCCTGAATTCTTGGATATTTATCTAAGGATATTCTATACACGTAAGTTGGTTAAACTTGTGGGCGGCCAAACGAAGATGTGGCATCAGTGCTTGAATTCACAAACTTCTGGTCTGAACCATGTTGGTAGATGCAGACTACTTGGTTGGAGACTCTGGGTGACATGACTCAGAATCGATCAGAATGGCATAGGTGTATACACTCTGTCTTCCCTTAAACCGTGAGATTAGAATTGCTTTATATCTACGAACTAATTCTTTCTTCCTGTACTAGGTCCTTATATACAATCTTTCTTTCATACATTACTACCATTGAAGAGACTACCTCTAGGAATTCGGTGTTCATCATGATGTGCTAACGAGGTGTGGCAACATGGACCGATGCATATATATGCTTGATCCTACATCTAATGCGAAACATGGCCTTTAAGAGTAGAAGATACTCGTAAGTTACTAGTGTTTGACCATAGATGCCTTGGAAATATTGCTGGTATCTGCTGGGATCACCGGGTAAGTAATAGTGAGGTTAGACAGAGGGTATTAGGGAATGTTAGTAAATCAGTTGATGAGGTTATGAATCTTCATCGACTGAGATGGTTAGGCCACGTTCTGCGTATGCCTGAACACCGATTACCACGACGCGCAATGCTGACTAGTGTAGGGGATAATTGGAAGAAAGTTAGGGGCGGCCGAACCGAAACGTGGCATCAGTGCTTGAAGTCACTAACTTCTGGTCTGAGCCATGTTGGTTTATTTATTTATTTATTCTAACACATAGGTATTGGTACAAGGAGGCGCCAAATACATATGCGCCACACGAATCTCAGTTGATTTGTGTGAGGGCTGTGATACTGCACGGGTGCCCAAACCGAACCAGGTGGTTTTCTTAGGGGGCAACACCCCGAGCCTTCGACCTGAACGTCTGACCCACAAGGCAGTGGAGCATCGTAAGGAGATGCAGTCCAGTTCCATGGTAGCCGGTGACCAACGATTGGTTCATACGCCATTTGTTCCTTCAGGATACTGGAGCTAGCCCATGTGCACTGTTGGTTTGGGATCCGGTTAAAGCGCCGGACATTCGCTTTTCGTCCTTTCATTTTCGTAAACAACACCTGTGTCACGAGAAGGCAGTGAGTAGGATTTAGACTGCCTGGTTGGGGTCCGCGTGACTATCGTAACCAATGGTTGGAGACTTGGTGACATGGCTAAGAATCGATCACAATGGCGTCGGTGTATACACTTTCTGTCTTCCTTTAAACTAAGAGATTAAAATCACTTCAAATCTTTCTTTCTACGAACTTATTCTTTCTTCCTGTAATATCTCCTTATACACAATCTTTCTTCTATATATTACCACCACTGGATTAAGTACCTCTATGAACCCGGTGTTCATCTTGTTGTGCTTACGCGGTATGGCAACTTGGACCGATGCATATATGTGCGTGGTCCTACGTTGCAGCTGACTGACTGACTGATGCCAGCTGGTTGGCTGAAAACGATGTCGATCAGTTATTTCGGTTACGTCATTTGATTGCCATATTTTAGTTAAATTGTCATATAGTAGTCTGTATAGTCAAGTTAACTCGTTTATTTTAGAGTCTTAACTGTGTTGAACGACCATTTTTTCCTGATTATTAATTATTTATTTGAGCGCATAAATACTGGTGAAAGTGCACCATGTACATATGCGCCACACAAATCTCATTTAATTTGTATGAGGGCTGTGATACTGCCCGTGTGCCCAAACCGAAGCAGGTATATATGCTCAACAATAAAAATGAGATTGTTAAGAGACAGAGAAAAGGTAAGTATAATAATAATAATAAAAAGACAAATGAATTAATTTGTAACTGAATAACATTAAGAATGACAATAATAATAGTCGCTATAGTGAAAGAAGCAGTTCAGTTATGGAAATTACAATCAGGGTGGAATGTTCCTCTCATTTATATGATGAAAGTAAAAGAAAATTACGATAAGATCCCCACTGGCTTGTATTCTGAGCCATGTCGGGTAACACCGCAAGCCAACTAGAGAGTTGTACAGGACCAACAGATGCAAGTACTGCGCAGTTTTTTTTCATAGCACTGCGCCAAGTCATAAACTGACCGCCTATCCACTCTTTCCAGTCAGTCCCAAAGTCGGTAAATAATGCACGGGTCGCTTAACATCTTCAATTCAAAGAGGCTAGGTTTCACAAGTATTGGACGAAATGGCTCTCACTGATGCGCTGTAGATCCAACCTTTACCAGCCAGGGTGGCATCATGAAGGCGTCAAAGATAGCCCAAATTGGTATAAGCCGCTCTTTTTCTTACTATATGATTTAATATTAACAGTCACGCCATCACCAGCACTTACACAACTACTCAGATACACAAACTTCTGGACTATTATCTGCTCATCACCAAGAGTAAATGCAGGTAGTGCCCTGCCAGGCTGAGAAAAGTACTTTGCACTTTGAAAGTACAAAGCACATGCCATACCGACGGACACTAATTGCCAACTAAATGCAGGTTTCATGGCTTGATTATTATCTCACAGTAAGATATCATCCGCATACTTAAAGTCGGGATGCATTTCTCCAGGTAACAGATCTTCACCACTATTATCTAGACCCGTATGAGCTGTTTCCAGAACGTCGTCAACGGCTAAGTTGAAAAGGAATGATAAAAATGGGCAACCCTACCTAATCCCACTGTGAAAAAAGGGGTGGTTATCTTCCCCTACTCTGCTTGAAGTATTTGTATATAAGGTCTTCAAGATGTTAACAACCCTCTCTGGGACACCCTTTTTCACCAGACAATCCCAGAGAACAGTCCTGTTGAAGAAATCGAAGGCGGGCCTGATATAAAGAAATGCAACGATTGTTGGCCTGCAGTGACTATGGTGGTGTTCTAACATTTAGTGAAGGGTGAAGATATGATCAATACATCTTCGATCAGAACGAAAACCAGCCTGATACTCGCGAGTCAATCTTTCAGGAGTTTAGGATAATCTGCGAAGTATGTCGAAAGTTAATAATTTGGACGCAATCGGAAGTAAACTTTACCCCCGATAGCTTTTGCATAGGTGACGTAAGCCCCTTTTACTGATAAGGGTAACTATCAACCTATTCCATAGTGTTGGAACACTCAGTTTACTGGTGTACTGTTTGGTACACCGTTCATGAATTAGCTTTACTTTATTGACAGCTGTTCCTATTCAGCCAATATCCTTATCGACTTGCTGTTCATAAAATCTTGTTTGGAAATTCATTTTTGTGGTTTTTATTTTTCTACTTAATTGACATTTCATGTCCTCATCTTTTAAAGACCTCATGATCATACATTTTCATGTTTTTTTTTGGAAGAAATTAGTTGTCAGCTCTGAATAGGTAAGCATCGAGCTTTCATATAAAGATTTAAATGACCGTTCGATTTTCTAAAGAACAAATGTATTTCATCACTTTCTGCATATTTAGTATTAAAAACGTAACAAACAAATATTTCGCAAACTTCTGTTTATTGTAGCTTGCACTGATAACATGGCGCGAACATTTACTAAAACCTCACGCTAGGGTTTTAATTAGCGCAATTCTTCGTGAGATCGAACGTGAACGACGTGGAGAAATTTTATCTACCTTACGACTAAGAAAGATTATTGAGTGCCTGGTTGAGTTGGGTATTACGTCTGATCAACAGTCTTTCTCAACATCTACGTTAACTGGAACTGCTTCATCACCTAGCGAACCATTGCCATATCTAATGAAACCTTTTAAATCCCCTAATTTTCCCCCTAAACCTAGTGGTTCTACTTTAAAACCAAATAAGTCTGAAGTGGTAAGTACTTCGAGATATTGTTTACATATTAATGCTCAGTTCTCATAACCCTACCTATTTACCCATTATCGTTCGTCTCTCAGTTTAGTGTAAACAAGTTAGCATCGAACTATCTAGTTATTTAATTATCTAACGTTTTAGATAGGGACTATATTTGTCAATCTATATTTTGTCACACAATCAGTGGTGTCACTATCGAGTACCAGGTTACTAGATTATAGTGATACGTTTCCTTACGTTTCAAAATTTCAGACTAACTTAACAAGATTTTAAGAGGTGAAATATACAGGACGATGAATAAAATAATCCTCAGCTTTCATAGTGAACACTTGGGAGACAGCACTGTGGGTCCTCAAGTGAGGTATTTACAACTGTGGTTAAGCTAATATTTCACATAACCATCTGTTGATGTTCTCTTCGGTGTTAGTGACACTTGTTAGGTTAGTTTCAAATGAGAGGCATGTCAACCTTATATATTCAAATGATCTCACAAAATTTCTCAAGGAATATATAAGGTTGACATGTCTCTGCTTCCTGATACTTTATTATCTACTTTTATCTGTTAGCTCTTATGAGAAAAAATTAATCAGAAATTGATCTACTCTGTGTGAGTCCTTTGAATCTTTTATGTAGCAGAAATTTTTAGTGAAATTTTTTTCTGCATCACTCATTGCTAACTAGGTAACTTTTGTTCACAGTAAAATATGAAGTGATACATGTTAATCAATGGTATCATAGCTTGTATTTGTGCATATGAGTAAACAATCGCTAATGTCACTGCGAAGTAAATAATATTATATCTTGTTCTTTGTGTTCTGATCGAGGTGTATTGAAAAAAATATTATTACTTACTCGATTTATCTACACGGATAATTGTGGATTATAAGAACATTGTTATATATTGGGCCGCCGAGTAGAGGGCAGTGAATTATCGATCGGACTAAGGACGCGTAAAACACGTGCGAGCGGCCTAGAGTTCTTATTGGCCCTGCTTTCCGCCTAATCCAGCCAGTTAAGTCCAGAACGCCAATCTCAGCCTCTGCAATATGAATCATTATATTTCAAACATACTGGGTTTATATACCAACCAAACAGACCACATCGTACCATAAAATAGGAAACAACATTTGTACAAGTTTTAACCAAATGGTAGCTGTGAATGTGGGAGGTAGCGACTAATTAACAGGGCATAATTCAAGAATGGTAAATCGTATAATAATGGTTCATAGGTCAAAATAAAGCTTATACTAAGAGAAACATGAATATAAATAGTTTGGTTATTTAACAATTATATGATAAAAATATACGCATAGTATTGATCCATAAATGGATCCCGACAGTGACCATTCATTATGCTTATCGGGACATAGCAAACATAAATTTAATGTTTATCAACTACGGTACAGTGTTTACAAGTTCAACCATATTAATTTAACTAATAATTCGTTCATTAACGGTGTAGTGATTCATCATAATTCTTATTGTTGGAAGTGTTTAGTTATCCAAGTTATGTCTTATCATCTCTATATTTCCCCTTAATTTAAAGTATTTTGAAATATTGTGGGTTTTTCTGTTAGGAATCCAGCTTCCAAGGCACATCAAATAAAACCACCCCAAATTTCCGAGGTCCACTTCATTCCGGAGATCCAGCGGATGAATCTACTCCCAATACTCCTAGTGCGACATCATCATTGACATCGGACACACGAACCAATCTATCAGTTTATCAGGAATACTTTGAACGACCATTTTTGACTGAGACTGAACGGTATTACCGATTAGAAAGTGCTCAATTTTTGCAGTCAAACACAGTACCTGAATACCTTCAAAAAGCAAGTCATATATGTATTTACATACGTTATTATGATAAATTATATATTCATTGGTAGTCAGTATTTTTACATTGTGACTAAAATAACGACTTATGATTTCAGTGGTAGACTAATCTTCCCCATATTTCCTGATCTTAATGATCACAGCTTCATGTAAATGAAGTAGTCAACTTATTTTTAAGTAGGTATCGCAGCAAGTCAATTCTGCATCATTATTAGGTGCAGACACTCGCTTCGACCTGCGTACAGGTTTGGTCTAAGTAGATACTACTAGACAATCGGCTAACTTCCAACCATTCTCTTCGGCGATATTTTATAGCCAGACGATTTATTTCTCAACATTCGTAAAGATAGCGGTAGGTGCTGCGATAGTGCCTGAACCTCTTGCTATTAAAAAATAATACTTTTTACAAACATAGTTGTAGGGGATAACCATTGTTATTGATTCAGTGGATTAGAAGTCCAAATTATCCTTCAAGATAATTGTAGTTGATTCAATATACCTGAATCTTCGTTAAAATCACTAGATACTGTAGTGATTGTTGTTTGGCCTTGCATCTTTCACATTGTCCGGGTTTAAACCAATGATTACTTGAATTATGGACTGATATTGGCACGTCTATTAGTCTCGTTACGTAGATGTTTATAAATGTTCATACAAATACTCAGATAATGGAAAGGCAGAGCAGTAAAAAAGTAATACTAATATTAGTGGACAACTAAATACAAGAAGTCCCTTTTGTTAAACAGTGCAGAGGAACTGTTTCAAGATATATTTTTGGAAAATGTTATGTACAGATTTGCATCAATTTTTAAACAATAAGATGTGGAACAAGTCAGGAGAACCTATTCAAAACAGACGAAAGGATGAGAGTGAAGTGAGTTTTTGTTAATTTAAAAGGATTTGTATGCTGTTGAAAATATGCGATGAAGTGTCAGTTTCACACTGCTCACACTAAATCGTTAATTATCTTAAAGAAATGGTTTGCCATTGAGATAATCAGATTAATCTAACAGTATAACTTTTTTATGGGAGGATCACTACAATTGATGGTTTTAATAATTCCACTGATTAACCAATTTTCTTGTCAAAATAAAAACCTCGTACAACATGTTTTAGAACTGTGTTTAATCTTATAAATCAAGAAATTGAACATCATCATAGCTTTTCAACGATAACCATTTAAGATTAATCATACTTATAGTCGCCTCTGCCATTGGATAATTATTGAATATTTAGTATTTTGTATTTATGCTTAAAGTGTGTTGAATATTTTACTATTTATATATTAGTTTTGAAATTGCATTCATTTATAGGTGGAAACACGATTAAATGAAGAACGTATTCGTGTTCAAACTTATCTACATATAAGTACACTTCCCAAATTAATTAGATCTTGTGAACATTATCTAATTGGTGAACATATTGATCGGTTAACATCTGTCTTCTCGGATCTTTTCAATGAAGATAGAGAGGAAGGTGAGTTTAAAATAAAAATTGTTTTACTGATTAGTTTATTTTTTAATTGAATATCACAAGAACGATAACAATTTACTTACATTTATGTGCATATGTTTGTGCATAACTGTATATAGAACACAATGTCTGAGACTTAATTCAATTCTCCAGAGTAATAATAAGATAAGGTTATTTAAAACTTCCCTAAATGAATTTATATCCGATACAACACAGCATGCAACAATCGAATCACACTTGACGGAGATTTGGAAGATTTAAGAACCTTTACATATCGGGGCAGCATCATGGATGAGCACGGTGGATCTGATGCAGATGTGAAGGCGCGGATCGGCAAAGCAAGAGCAGCATATTTACGACTGAAGAACATCTGGGACTCCAAACAGTTGTCAACCAACACCAAGGTCGGAATTTTCAATACAAATGTCAAAACAGTTCTACTGTATGGGGTGGAAACCTGGAGAACTACGAAAGGCATCATCCAGAAGATACAAGTGTTTATTAACAGCTGTCTACGCAAAATACTTCGGACCCGTTGGTCAGACACTATCAGCAACAACCTACTGTGGGAAAGGACAAACCAGATTCCAGCGGAGGAATAAATCAGGAAGAATCGCTGGAATTGGATAGGACACACATTAAAGAAAGCACCCAACTGCGTCACAAGGTGAGCCCTCACATGGATTCCTCACGGTCAAAAGAAAAGAAGAGGAATATCAAAGAACACATTACTTTGAGAAATGGAGACAGGCATGAGAAAAATGAACGAAAATTCAACAGAACTGTAAAGAAAGCCCCAGGATCGAGTGAGTTGGAGAGTGCTGGTCGGTGGCCTATGCTCCATTGGAAGTAACAGGCGTAAGTAAGTAAGTAACTGAATTTAAAGTGAGTTTAAAAATTCTACACACGCACTAAAGTTTCCTAGAGATGGGTAAAAAATCTCATATGATTGGTTTTAAACTCATAATAACTAGACTCATCATGATTTTGCACTGTTGCACATTTCATTATCTAAATGTTCTAAGATTTTTGGAAAACCTCAACTCTTTAAACCAAAAGATACTTGTTTTAATAGAATAAGAATATTATTTAGCATTTAGATAAGTGTCATTATTATGTCTATTTCTCAGTTTAGAAATACACCGATTCGATACTCGGGTGAAAGATGCACTTCGATTAATGTTGTATAGTTAAAAACGATCCAAAAAGCTCCGTATACATAATTGACTAGCTTATTGCGATTCACTAACCGGGGTTATTGGTACATAAAAAAAACTGGTTATCCTCTTGAGATTCAGAGACTTTATCTGTATGTACATTTTTTTGTGTGTACAGCTTTATCATAGACATCCTGATGGAAATAACGCTCTCATCGACTGAATTCTCGGGTATTGATCTCCTACCAGGAGGTACACTTATTGACTTAGAATACGCAGATGACATGGTCCTGTTTGGTGAAGACGCTGATGAAATGCAGAGTCTTTTGGTAGCACTGAGCAACAATGCCAGAATGTTTGGGATGCGCTTCTCTCCCTCCAAATGCAAGTTGTTGCTTCAGGACTGGTCTGCGTCAACACCTGAACTAAGGATAGGGGGTGAAGTAGTCGAACGCGTCGACAACTTCACTTATCTTGGAAGTCTGATCAGCCTTAATGAGTTGGTGTCTGACGAATTCTCAGCACGGATTCGAAAAGCTCGTTTGGCCTTTGCCAACTTACGTCATCTATGGTGCAGGCGAGATATCCGTCTATCAATTAAGGGACGAGTATACTGCGCGGCAGTTTGTTCCGTTCTACTATACGGCTGCGAAACATGGCCTTTAAGAGTAGAAGATATTCGTAAGCTACTAGTATTTGACCACAGATGCCTTAGAAATATTGCTGGTATCTGCTGGGATCACCGGGTAAGTAATAGTGAGGTTAGACAGAGGGTATTAGGGAATGTTAGTAAATCAGTTGATGAGGTTATGAATCTTCATCGACTGAGATGGTTGGGCCACGTGTTGCGTATGCCTGAACACCGATTAACATGACGCGCAATGCTAACCGGTGTTAGGGGATAATTGGAAGAAAGTTAGGGACGGCCAAACCGAAACGTGGCATCAGTGCTTGAAGTCACTAACTTCTGGTCTGAGCCATGTTGGTAGATGCAGACTGCCTGGTTGTGGTCCGCGTGACTATCTTAACCAATGGTTGGAGACTCTTGGTGACATGGCTAAGAATCGATCACAATGGCGTCGGTGTATACACTCTCTTCCTTTAAATTAAGAGATTAAAATCACTTCATATATTTCTTTCTACGAACTTATTCTTTCTTCTTGTAATATCTCCTTATACACAATCTTTCTTCTATATATTACCACCACTGAATTAACTACTTCTATGAATCCGGTGTTAATCTTGTTGTGCTAATGCGGTATGGCAACTTGGACCGATGCATATATGTGCCTGGTCCTACGTTGCAGCTGACTGACTGACAGCTCTCGGTTAATTTTATGGTAAAGAATCAGTGTAACGGTTACTCGATGGGTTTTTTTGACAGGGTTTTGTCTTTGCTGATAACATCCTATAACTTTCTTTAAATATAGAAATTTTTTCAGGATAAGTAAAGAAAGCTAACAATTAAAATGTTTGTGATATGTATCCCAACGTGAATCATGAATAGTAAGTGTTTGGATCTATTAATAGACAAATATTATACATATATTTTATTGTATAATTGTTAAGTAACTTAACTATACATATTTGTAAAGTTAACTGTAAATTGTTAGCATATATCTATTGGATTCTGATAGTTTATTACGGTTCCCAAAGATCATCTCATTCATAATTAGGAAAAGTTTCATCTTCACATATTTTGCTCTTATCAGTTACCTGTGTTTTGTTTTTTTTTAATATCCCATCTCTGCACTTGTATTTAATTTACGACATTATGAAATGTTATTGTAATATTTAGATATATGGCGAATGTATCGCTTAGTTGGTCATTTTCCTAGTGGAATACGTGTTCTTGTCTCTGTTATGGAAGATCATGTTGCTGATAAAGGATGGGAAGCTATCCGTCAAGTGGCTGAAGCTGCTTTAAATGTGAGTTGATGTTTATTCACTATTTTTTTATTTACTTTTTATATCTTTTTACCACACATTGACAATCAGTGAAAAGATTTCCCTTCAGCTCTTTTTTGTTGATGGAAATGGCTTTATGCATCGATCAAACCAAAAAAGATTAATCGTATGTTAATGAAATGAAAAAAAAGCTACTTATTGATCACTCGTATTAAAAGTGTTTTGTATCAGAAAGCTTATACAATCATAATTGAGACATTTAATAGGCTTTACACGGCTATACATTTTTCTTAAGTTTACTTTAGTTTATTTAATTTTTCAGGATCCCAAATTGTATATTGATACAATATTAAAAGTTCATCAAAAACATTATAATCTTGTATTATCCGCTTTCGCTTGGGATCCTGCATTTTCACGTGCCTTAGATAAAGGTTGCGAACGTTTTATAAATCGTAATGCTGTCACTGAATTAGCTGGAAATCAAAGAAAATCCCCTGAACTTTTAGCTAAATATGCAGATTTCTTATTAAAGAAAAGGTTCGTTTTATTATTATAAATTAATAATGTTTTAAATGATATCTCTTAAATTTTTAAGCCTTAGTTGTATTGTGTTTATGATCATTTTTTTAAAATATTACTACTGAATTGTATTTTGTAGCTCAGTATTGATATTTATAATCACAAGATATGTTATGAGCCTTTACATATATTGGCCTCCTTTTTTTGATTAGCTAAAAAAATGTATTCATTTACACCTGTTACTCCTTGTGGAGGGGCATAGGTCGCCTACCAGCATTCTCCATCCAATTCTGTCCTGGACAAATCTTTTTCAGTTGCTATTTGTCATTTTGATATCTGCCTCCGAGTCCCGACATGGTGTGTTCTATTGTTTGAATACATATGTGCCACACAAGTCACTTGATTTATGTGTGAGCTGTGATAGTGCCATCCTCTTTGGACAGCATTAGAACAACTACCTGAGTGTGCGAGATATTTTCTTCTTCGTGACTAGAGTACAGCAGCACCTCTCCCGAATCTATCCTTTCCTGTTCAGCTTGCGTTCATTGTGTTTCACTGATTCTGCCAAACTCTATAATTGCTTGATCAGCACTTAACTAATTGAATAATATGAGGATATAGTTCGTTTAAACGTTCAGTCGTAAAGTTCAGAACACCAGAAACCATTTTGCATTATATATATTAAAGCACTTGACTTTTAACTAACAGTTAACAAGCTCAAACTACACTCGACTTATTTCGCGTGGAGCATCCAAATAGTATCACATGGCTTCTTACAGATGATGTGACAAATTATTAATCTACTAACTCATTCACTAGGTACTTGGGTATGGCCCACATTCTCAATGTGAAGACTAAAGATACAACCCGGTTACCCCAAAACAAATAGACGGATGAATTTTGAATATGGGAATTAGTTGCTGGAAATCAAATGCTGTAATCACTAAGCCACCATTACGTATATTCGGTAAATTAGTTGAATTTCGAACTTCTTATTAGTTATAAAGTATCAGTTATACGACAACTCGAACTCTTTTATATACTGAAGCTCCAGACATCCTTATCTTGTTGCGATGACTAATTTTTGGTATAATAAATCAGTGGACATATCGTTCTACAGTTAGCTATTACAATTATCCTGCTTTCAGTTTGGTGATTGATATTTATGACTTTAGATATCGGTCAGTTATGTGTAGATTCCCCGTTTTTGAAGTATAATGCAGTTGACCGATTTCTAACCGAGTTATGATTAAAAGTATTTGTTACATTTCTTCCAATCGAGGATTAAAACAATTCATAGTAACTGGAGGTAATGTAGTTATGCTATTTCGCACTTTCCTGTCAATTTTATTGCTGAGTGCTTTCATAATAGTTCATATGTATGCGTTATATTCTCACTATTTAGTGCCTCTTTCTTCCTTTTTCAGTGCGAAAGATATTCAGTTGGATGATTTAGAAGAAACACTTGGACAAGTAGTGAGTATTTCAGTATTTTGTAACTTATATTTCCGTGTAGACTGCATAATTCTTCTTTCATCTGTTTATAAAATCATCTCTAATGTATTCAAAAGACGATGCGGTATGGCAACTTGGACCGATGCATATATGTGCCTGGTCCTACGTTGTAGCTGACTGACTGACAAAAGACGATAATGATGTTTTTTACATTATTTCAAAGCATGTACTTAGTGTCTTTTACTTTGTATCAGTCAGTAAGTTATTCTTTGCATATGAATTTATGCTAATGTACAATGAAAATACTTACGATATCCCTTTTTTAACGCTCCCCATTCCTCGTTTCCCGTCACTATGGAGTTTTGCTTATTTGTTCTGGTTAATCATTTTAGATGAATGTATTCCGCTATATTGAAGATAAAGATGTCTTTCAAAAATTCTATAGTAAAACATTGGCTCGCCGTTTAGTTTACAATCAATCTGTATCCGAGGATGCTGAAGCTTCTATGATTTCTAAATTAAAAGAAGCTTGCGGTTTTGAATACACTGCGAAATTACAACGGATGTTTCAAGATGTTAATGCTACTAGAGAATTGAATGCGAAATTTTCAGATTATTTACAAAAACAAGAAGAAGCCAATGGAAGTACAATTAAAGGAAGTAAGTTTTATGTATGTATTAAACTTTTATAGTTCTATCTATTCAAGAAGATGGTTTTTCTTCTTTGGTTCGGCTTTCCGAAAAAATGTTTATTGTAAAGTTGAAATGTACAGTTTCGTCTTGATGTCTCGTTTCAAAGTTTCTTGTTAACCTGTTTATATATGTTGATTTGTAACTTTCGTCTATGAACCAATGAGAAGTGTCTCCATAACCTTTATTTTTAAAAGTTTTTTTCCACCTAGATGTTTGTGAACCTATCGGAACATTTGTTTAAACTCTAAGGTGTGGTGCATATGTATCTGGTGCCTTCTTGTAACAATATTTATGTTCAAACAAAATAAACATAATGTCAGAAAGGGTTTTGTGGATATTATAGTAATTTCGATGGTTGAGATCATGAGTCAGTTGGTTAAGCGCTCATGCGCGAGACTAATAGGTCCTGGGTTTGAATCTCGCGGGGGGGGGCGAGATCGTGGATGTCCAGTGCTGAGGAGTCCTGCATTAGGACGGAACGGCCGTCCAATGCTTTCAGGTTTTCCATGGTCGTCTAGCTACAACTGACTCATGATCTCAGCCATTAAAAATAATGTAAGTTACCGAAAATCCTCATATTCCGACTCATCCAAATAACAAAGCAACTTTAATACCATAAAATAATTCATAACTATGATTGTAAAAGGTAGAAGGTTTGGCATGTTTTTTTTTTATTTTTGCCGATTTCCTACCTAAAATAATCTACTGATTGCTTATTTCATTTTTAGTCACTTTCATTATTCATACTGGTTGACCCTATGATTATTATCTTTTCAATGCTAAGCATAAATGAATTTATTATAGGCGATGAATCTTATGAGATTTTAGTCAGTAATCTATAATTTTCTTTTTAAACAAATAGGAGATTCATTTGAAAATTTGAAGCTTTGCGTTATTTGTTTTTTGTTTATTATTACATAGAAAAGATACATTGCAATATTTAATACAGGATATTATTTTCCTTTTGTTCCCTTTCTATTCATCCATCCATCCATCCACCCATCCATCCATCCATCCATCCGTCCATCTATCCTTTTCTTTTCTTTTTTTTTCAATTAATACTATAAAGGTTAACACATTGATTTTTCTTTTAGTTTACTTTAAATCCATTAAATTTGCATTTCTAGGTAAGTATATTGATAGTTTTCTTTTTTTTTTTTAATTATTATTCCGCCTCATAAATAGAAAACGTTTTCTTCGTGTATTAATGAACATGGGAAGTAGAAAATAGTTTCAATTAAAATTGTATTACGATATAATTTGTTTTCTTTATTCTTTAATTGTTATTATACGCAATTGGTAAAAACCATTACATACATACATACACACACACACACTGACAGTTAGACATAAGCTGTGTAAACATCTGATATCATCCAACTAGTTTCCTAGTTAAAGCTTGGCTAATTGAGAAAGGTTAAGAAAGGGAGAAAGAGAGAAAGAAAGGGAAACCAATAGATGGTAACTTTGTAAATTCACAATAAACTGGTATTACAATACGATGTTGTTGTCATAGTAAATAAATACCTGGACGCTAGATGTGATCATAATTTCAACATACTAGTAGTAATTATGAGCAAAGATGGATAATGGCTAGCAGTGGAATCCAGGACGCGCGTTTCGTCTTATTTGGGACTCGTCAGCTATACGCACAGTATGCACATATGCCAATAAGAGACTGATCAATTGCAGTCCTAAACATCAATGGGAAGATTCAAGTAAAAGAATATCAAGTGAATTGAACTTCACCACATTGCACAAGCAAGTCGCTATCAGGACTCAGTAGCTAAGTGGATAACGCGATGGCGTTTGAAGCGGACGGTACTGGGTTCGAGTCCCAGAGTGAACATCAACTGTGATATGCAGGTACATCCAGCTGACGAGTCCCGGATAGGACGAAACGCGCGTCCTGGATTCCACTGCTAGCCACTATCCATCTTTGCTCATAATGCTTGTAAATTAAGGTAATATCGAGGCAATACGCACAGTATGCACATATGCCAATAAGAGACTGAACAATTTCAGTCCTAAACATCAATGGGAAGATTCAAGTAAAACAATATCAAGTGAATACTATTGGTAAATAAGGGGTTAAAATGGTTGACTAACTATTTGGATTTAGAAATAATTTCAGTCAGTTATTTCTCCTGAGTCATTTTTGGAACATAGACATAATTAACGACTTCTGTTAATAGAAGGTGATGTATGACTTCATCTATACTAAGGGCCTGATGATAATTTGTTACACTGATAAGCGTAACAAAGGACATAAATTAAGCTGTTAGATTTTCGGTTGTAGTTCATCAGATTATTAATTATATTGTAGTGATTTGAATATTACAGCCTTCAGCCGATCAACCAACATTGATATGGGATCTTGCACAAATGTTTGTCACACCAAGTCATCATACTTTATATCTGCGCAGAAAGGTAGTAAATCAAAAGATGATAAATACAGCAAGTAAATTAATCTATACGTAAGATAAGTATGTAGTATATTCTACTTATGTTGTCAGATATAAGTAGTATGTAGCCGCAACCGGAAGTGGAACGCCTGGCAGCAGACGATTGAATTGAAGAGAATAAGAAGGAAATCAGAGAGGAATCAAAATAACGATAGAAGTAGAGAAGTAATCGAGCATATAAGGGACAACACAAAGATGTACAAATGATCTATTTAATATGTAGTATCTGTTATTATGTTAAGCCCATATACCTCATTCTAGCTTTCAGACAACCCATCCTATTCATTCTACTTGAGTCACGTTTTGACCTTGTTAATTATTCGCTCATCAATTTTGACTGATTTTATATGAGCGCGTAGGCGTGTGTACACTTTTTATCCCATTACTCATCACATGTCTGTAAGTTACTTTTGTGTAACCATAATTATTGATTAATGCTTGACTAAATGGAGTTGGCTTACTCTCCATCTCCACCGCGCATCGTCCCCCTCCTTTCTGTTTTATTCACTTCATATACAAAATATGTGTATTCAAAGTCCATTCTCTACATTTGATTTATTTAATTCCGTTATTGACTAACGCGATTTAAGTTGATGATTATAAACGAGGATAGGCGTTAGCAATCATTCATACGATCTATTTGGAGTCAGATCTCGGTCCACACTAAAGTGGATAGCCCTTCGACAACATCGTACGATTTAAATGACGACAAAATACAAGGTCCCACAAATACATGATTTTCATAGCTAGCTCACTGGACGTTGGTCACCGAATCCTCGATCTCGTTCTCAAACTACGTGAACCCGTGATAGCTCTCTCTCTCTATCTTCAAACCCTAACATTAAGACACTATAATTTTTCATCAAACAATAAATTAATTTTCCCCACCTGAGTTCTCATTCACTACACGTATAAATGCTCTCTATGGGATCACATGCAACTGAATCATGAGTTCATGAATAGCAATTATTTTAATACTTCAGGGAGAAAACATGTCACTGACAATTAGACTGAACCATTTTAATAGTTGCGGATTACCCGGGTTGAATTCTAATTAATTATCATAATGAATAACCTGAAATTTTGAATGCAGTGACTTAAAACTTTTCGCAGTAGGGTAGGTGAATTCACTCTTTGTTTTCCCTTAGGAATCGAATCGTAAAATCTTGTACTTTTTTATTTATTTAATTTTTCCATCACTATTGATACTGTTACTAATTTGATTTCGATGGGCTGATGTGCTAATGACGGCTTAAACTGATGCAAATATGCATAGATATATATGGACACAACTCAATGACTGACTGAAGCAGCTTGTGCTTTCCGACATGACTCAGACGAGAATTCAGTGACTTCATTAATTAATTCGCTGTCTTGGTTTTGTCATCATTACCTTGATCCCAATTAATAATTTTATTAGTCACTGGTTCAAAACCCACTCAAAATATTTTAGTTTGTTCAGCTGACTGGAATCACATAAAGTGGTTTAAAACTGGATCCCAAAATTACACTTGATTTCAATACCTCATAATTTAGAATATTTCAGCTCACCAAGTAACATTACTAATGAAATATAAACATATCCATCTAACATTTTCTTCAGTTTCACTTTTTGGTTCTATAAAATAATGCATATGAAGTTACCAATGTAAATTCGTTCCTACTTCAGTAGCCACATAATGTAATCATTTTTGCAGCTCATTTAGAACATCGACCTCTTCAAGTGAATAATGATGCACTCATCCAGAATAAACATACAATCATCTCTCTAATATTTATCCTTTTTCTGAAAATAAACTCTGTATAATATATATATATATATATATATATATATATATATATATATATATATATATATATACTCGCGAAGGAGCATAAGCAGCTCACCAGCATTCTCCATCCAACCCTGTCCTAGGCAATCCTTTCTAGCTCTTTCCGGTTATTCATCCTTTCCATATTCGTTATATATATAATGTCATTATGTCCTCGCATACATACTATGCAAGTCATACATATCTCATTATTTAATAGAAGTAGCATCCTAGTAACATTCCATTTAATCACATGGGCAAGTGATGTCTGATGTAATTTTTAAAAAAAAAATGCATGTGATTTTCTTGTATTACACAATAACTTTACTTCCCTAGAGAAATTTGTTTGTTTGTTTGTTTGTTATTTAAATAAATTTAGTGTGTATTATTTGTTTAACTATATGTTGACCATGTGTATTTATTTGATATCCTATATAAAAATAACTAACTAAGTATATATTACGATGCATTATATCATGGAATAAGTTTTTCATATCATTTCTTATTGATCATATCTAGGGAATTGAATTTACATGAAGCGTTTTAAAATTCATTTATCATATTTGTATATATTCAACTGAACAGAATTCCAACTTATATAATGTTTGGAAGTTTCAATCATTCAGTCAGTCTTGACAACAATTCTGATATTCATTCATTTATTTTCACAGTTGATTTTATGAGTCAATCTAAGCTAGACCATAATTGAAAATCCTGGAAGCACTGGACGACCGCTTTGTTCTAGTATGCGACTCCTCCTCGTCAGAGCGTATTCACGATTCCACACTCGGGATTCGAACTCATGACTTTCGGCTTCGAGCGTGAATACCTAAACTGTAGACCATTGAGCAGGAATCCGACGCCGTTAATGTTTAAATTTAATCTATCCATGATTTTAAGCAACCGTTTATTCATTGTCTGAGGTGGATAACTCTCACAACCGTGTTTCTATTTAAAATTTAATAATTTTAAAAATCATTTTAATCACTGAAATGTATTATGATTAACCATGTTAACTTAATTTTCAACCAATTAGTCATAGATTGGTATCCTTCTTGTAAATGTTCATATAAAAAAAGTTGTGATTCAACGCAAGCTCAGAAATTTCTTTTTTGATACGTTATCATTTAAATAAACAACAGTTTTGTGGTAACATGGTCACCTATTATATTATGACTTCCTTTTAGTAATTTCCTATAACATTTGAAAAGTTAGTTAGTTTTTTATACACTATTAAGCATGGACTTCATCATCGGCTACAAATATTATGTATGGTATCTTTCTTTGTATAACTTTGCTTCCTTTGATTGCATCATCATGCTATAGTCATACACCTTTCGACTTTCTACATATCGTCATACAAATTGATTTTGTTACGTTGATCTGGATCTATTTTTCATATTCCGTTATTATAGAAGTGTTCAAAGAGTTTAACAACAATATTAATGACAACGGTTTATAATATTATACGCTTAAATGATGATTTTTCACACAAGATGATAATAGGTTAATGACTCTATCACAGCCAAACAAACATATGAAAACATAAGTCAACTAGCTAACTGAATAAATTTCTATTTAGTACACTAAGATGTTCGCGCATTAAATAAATGATTAAGAATTATAGGATTTGTTGATGTGTTGCTTGCCAATCACTTACTCCTGTTACTCCCAACAGAGCATAGGCCGCCGACCAGACTTCTTCAAATCACTTTGTCATGGGGTTTCCTTCCTAATTCTATCCAATTGTTGTTCATTCCTCTCATGCCTGTCTCCATTTCTCGGCGTAATGTGTTCTTTGGTCTTCCTGTTCTCCTTTATCCTTGAGGATTCCAAGTGAGGGTTTGCCTTGTGACGCAGTTTGGTGTTTTCCTCAATATGTGTCCTATCCAATTCCGGCGATTCTTCCTGATTTCTTCCTACACTGGGATCTGGTTTATCGTTTCCCACAGTAGGTTGTTGCTGATAGTGTCTGACCAACGGATCTGAATTATTTTGCGTAGACAACTGTTAATAAACACTTGTATTTTCTGGATAATGGCTTTCGTAGTTCTCCAGGTTTCCACCCCATACAGTAGAACTGTTTTGACATTTTTATTGGGAATTTCGACCCACTGCTACACTAGTCACTTACCAATCACTATGAGATCTAACTATATAATATAATTCTTGTGTATCATATAATTTGTAAATAGTTTTATAATTTTCTTATTTTCTCATGATCAATCTAGATAAAGATGCTTAGTAATGTTTCAATATTAATAATTATTTCATTTATATTTGTTTAGCCGATTTTAATATCATGATTCTTAGTTCAAATGCATGGCCATTTCAAGCTCAAGGGCCTTTTTCTATTCCTCCTGAAGTAAGTTATTCAGTACTATGTAAATACATTATGATTTTTAAAAAAATTTATCAGTGTATTGAATTCGTCAAGTTAGATAAGAAACTCGTAGTTCAATCGTTTAACATTTTAAAAATGTCAGTTTAAATATTCGTATTTTTTGAGGTTTCAGTAGTTTTTGTTTCATATCGACTTCATAACTGCTTCTTAGTCTCCAAAAATCTACTCTTGGATCCTTAACAGAAAGAAAGTGTAGAAAGTAAAAAAGAAACTTTTCTTCGAAGAAGAGTTTGTTCATAGAGAATAAAGTTATTGATATTATTATACGTGACCTGAGGATTGTAGAAGCCTTTATAAAAATATATGACATGGATAGCAATATCCGCAATAAAGAAGTCAGGAAATAAAAATATAATTTGGTGTTCTGTAGAATCTTCTTAGGAGTTTTTATTGAACACTGTTTAATGGGACATTTACTAGCATTTTTTTTTAGCTACTGAGGACTATCAAGGAACTATTAGAGTATCCAAAACCACTTTCTTAATATGTTCTATCAGAAAATATTTGAAATCGATCATTTTTTCAGTTACTCATACTCATATTGTCCAGTAGTCCCGCCTCAGTCTCAACCTCTAATCGTTGAAGTTTAATCGACTTGTTGCCAGAGACAGTTTGACGTCAAATATTATACAGTGGCATATTAGATTTAGAAAATTAACAGGTAATACGATTATCATTAAACAATAGGTCCCAAGTTTAAATACAGGTTTAGCCAAAGCATTCAGTTAATTGCTCTAGTCATCGTATGAACAATGTAGGCCATAGTCGAGTATTATTTGAACCACTATGTCGAACAGTGATTTACAGTCATTCACTGAACAAACATGTTCGCATTTCAAATAAACCATTATAGTGTGATGGAAAAGAGTGTTTACTTATTTACAAGTAAAGTAGTAGTAGAAGTTACAGTTTCAACTCTCTCAATCTTAATATGCCCCCCCCCGCCCAATTCTTTGATAAATAACATACAAACTTCCCGTTTATAAGTTTGATTTTGTTTCACAGTGTAAAAAGTACCAAACCCTGTATACCCTACTTTCATCACTTCATGATATCCGTTTCGTCTTTTTTTCATCTTCAATTGAATTTATTTTTCCTTTATTTTTTTTCCTCATTATACAATCAAATCTTAGTTGGAACAATGTCACAATACATTTCTTGCTTTCTATCAAGAACATCATACTGGTCGTAAATTGACATGGTGTTATCATTTATCACGTGGTGAAGTTGTGACTAACTATACTAAGACTAGATATATATTTCAAGTATGTTTATGTTTATATGTATATATTGGATAATGATTTGTTGATGAATCTTTTGTGAAATTGATTCAAAGTAATTGTTAATGGTTACCTATCCTGGTAAACACGTTTTTTCACACAATAAGTATTTACCGAATTCGATTATATTGGGAGTTAATCATTTATGGTGTACAGCACGATAACCATACTCAAAAAGGCAAGAAAAAAGGATAAACCTGTGACAATCTCACCAACTTTAGGTCGTCTTGCTGTGACGAGCTGTGTGTAAAATCTGATATCGGTGCACAGTGTGCTACACGCTCACCTCTCAACGAAAAAGTGTATTGAACGGCTAAATAAAATGTACAAATACTCAATCATATATATACATACCACTCCAATCCTTAGAAAATCGATCTATTTGTTAATCAATAAAATTCACTTGTACTACAGGTCACTTCTGTATGGCTCTCTATAATCACATGTCACTTAATGCCTCCAACTATAAAGTTTCCATTATTCAAGAGATCCTAGTTACAAAGTTTACACTTCCTGACGTAACTTTATGGACTATCTCTACGTCTTGATATGAAGCTACTTCTAACCGCCCAGTTTTGGCAGAATATGAAAATGTTATATATTTTTTATTTATTAAAATATTTTATGAAAAATTGTTGTGAAACAGTCCCTTTGAATTAGTTGTATGTGATTTTACCACTCTTTTTTAAACAAAAGGTTTCAACGTACCAGATGTCTGTTTTAATGTTGTATAATTCATCATTAGTGTACACAGTGTCAGCTATTCAACTACAAACTGGTATTGAAGAAGCCACATTATTACAAATTCTACAAATTTTACTTAAAGCTAAAGTATTGAAAATTGTATCCGATCCAAAATGTGAAATAGATCAATCAACAGTAATCAGTGATGATTCAAATGAAACACATTTATCACCGGATACCCATTTGGCGCTGTATACAGATTATAAAAAGTTAGTTAGTTAATTTTTGTGTGTATTATTTTCTTTTAATTCGCAATTATATGAAGTGTATATTAATTTGAATTATGTTATTTTTGTGTCAAGATTATCAACAAGTACATGGATTTTCAAGGGTCAGTCTACGTGTTATGTATTATGACAGTGTGATTGACCAGCAAGTTAATTTACTGGAATAGTTGAGATGGCTAAACTGATAATCTACTCACACAATCAGTCCCCAAGTCTTTATGAAAGATATTTCAGAACCAGTGGAATATATGTTTATTAATAGTCAATCAAAGCTATTATTTACACATATCAATTTCAACCAAGGTAGCGTGACTTCTTGTCCTCTGATAACTTTGTATATTTCACCTTAAAAAATAGAATACCACAATGGTATCCTCATCATCATCCACAAGAATAATATTAATTACTTACTTACTTACTTACGCCTGTTACTCCCAATGGAGCATAGGCCGCCGACCAGCATTCTCCAACCCACTCTGTCCTGGGCCTTCTTTTCAAGTTCCATCCAATTCTTGTTCATTTTTCTCATATCTATCTCCATTTCTCGGCGTAATGTATTCTTTGGTCTTCCTCTCTTCCTTCGACCTTGAGGGTTCCATATGAGGGCTTGTCTTGTGACGCAGTTCGGTGCTTTCCTCAATGTGTGTCCTATCCACTTCCAGCGCTTCTTCCTGATTTCTTCCTCCACTGGGATCTGATTTGTTCTCTCCCACAGTAGGTTGTTGCTAATAGTGTCCGGCCAACGGATCCGAAGTATTTTGCGTAGACAACTGTTAATAAACACCTGTATCTTTTGGACGATGGATTTCGTAGTTCTCCAGGTTTCCGCCCCATACAGTAGAACTGTCTTGACATTTGTATTGAAAATTCTGACTTTGGTGTTGGTTGCCAGTTGTTTTGAGTTCCAGATATTCTTCAGTTGTAGATATGCTGCTCTTGCTTTGCCAATCCGTGCCTTCACATCTGCATCAGATCCACCGTGTTCATCGATGATACTGCCCAAATATGTAAAGGTTTTTACATCTTCCAAAGCTTCTCCGTCAATTGTGATTGGATTGGTACATGTTGTGTTGTATCGAAGAATCTTGCTTTTCCCTTTGTGTATATTGAGACCTATTGCTGCTGAGGCTGCAGCTACACTGGTTGTCTTCTCCTGCATTTGTTGTTGTGTGTGCGATAGAAGAGCCAGATCATCTGCGAAGTCTAGATCATCCAATTGCATCCTAGCTATCCACTGTATCCCGTGCTTCCCTTCAGATGTTGATGTCTTCATGATCCAGTCGATCACCAGGAGAAAGAGAAAGGGTGAGAGTAAGCAACCTTGCCTGACACCGGTCTTTACTTCGAACGACTTTGTCAACTGTCCTCCATGAACGATCTTGCAGTTTAATCCATCATAGGAATTCTGTATGATATTGACTATCTTCTGAGGCACGCCATAGTGTCGAAGAAGCTTCCATAGGGTTGTTCTGTCCACGCTATCAAATGCTTTTTCGTAGTCGATGAAGTTGATATAGAGTGATGAATTCCATTCAATTGATTGTTCCACAATGATCCGTAGAGTTGCGATTTGGTCTGTGCACGATCTATCCTTACGGAATCCTGCCTGTTGGTCTCGAAGTTGGGCGTCTACGGAGTCCTTCATCCTGTTTAACAATACTCTGTTGAAGACTTTTCCTGGTATTGAAAGAAGAGTGATTCCCCTGTAGTTGTCACAGTTGCTGAGATCGCCTTTCTTTGGTATTTTGACTAGAAGTCCTTCTTTCCAGTCTTTTGGTACCTGTTCCTCATCCCAGATCTTTTTGAAGAAAGTTTGGAGTATCCTTGCAGTTGCCGCTACGTCTGCTTTCAGTGCCTCTGCTGGAATGCTGTCTAGTCCTGCTGCTTTGCCACTCTTGATTTTTCTGATAGCCATGCTGATTTCTTCAATTGTCGGTGCGCCAACATCAATTGGGAGGTCCGTGAGTGCTGCTTCGATGTTGGGTGGGTTCAGTGGGGCTGGTCGATTCAAGAGTTCTTTGAAGTGTTCTACCCACCTGTTTCGTTGTTCTTCAATGTTGGTGATTATCTTGCCTTCCTTGCTTTTCACTGGTCGTTCTGGTTTACGGTGATTTCCGGAGAGTTTCTTTGTTGTTTCATACAGTTGTCTCATGTTTCCTTCTCTTGCAGCCTTTTCCGCCGTCAATGCCAAATCTGCCACATATTTACGTTTGTCGGTTCTGATGCTCCTTTTCACTTGCTTGTTTACTTCTGTGTATTCAGCTTGTACCTTGACTTTTTCTGCTCTTGTTCGACTGGTATTGATTGCTACTTTCTTGTTCCTCCTTTCTTGAATCTTATCCAGTGTATCGACCGTGATCCAATCCTTGTGATGGTGCTTCTTTTGGCCCAGAACCTCATGACGTGTTGAAGTGATTGCCTCTTTTATCTCTTTCCAGTTGCTCTCCATAGTAGTTCCTTCTCCATTGAGTAGATCATGAAAGACTTGGAACTTATTGCTGAGGGTTATCTTGAATTTATTGAGTTTGTCATTATCCCGAAGAAGAGACGTATTAAATTTTTGTGATATTGTCCTCCCCGTTGTCCAGTGCCTCTTGAGTTTCAATTTCATCTTGGCGACCAGCAAGTGATGATCTGATGCTATATCAGCTCCTCTCTTTGTTCTCACGTCCTCCATCGTCCTCCTGAACTTTTTGTTGATGCAGATATGGTCGATTTGGTTCTGTGTGGTGTGATCCGGTGAAGTCCATGTGGTTTTGTGTATGCGTTTATGTGGGAATATAGTCCCACCTATGACCAGTTTATTGAAGGCACATAGATTTGCAAATCTCTCACCATTTTCGTTCCTTTCTCCCAGTCCGTGTCGTCCCATGATCTCTTCATATCCGGTGTTGTCAATTCCAACCTTAGCATTTAGGTCTCCCATCAGAATAGTCAGGTCTTTTGTTGGGCACTTCTCGACGATTGACTGCAGCCTATCGTAGAATTGATCTTTAGCGTCTTCATTGTAGTCATTGGTAGGCGCGTAGCATTGGATGACGTTCATTGTAATCCCCGTTTTCTTTGTTTTGAAGGAGGCTTTGATGATCCTTGGTCCATGAGATTCCCATAGTATAAGTGCATTTTGTGCTTGTTTGGACAGCATCAATGCAACTCCTTGTGTATGTGGGGCATTTTCTTGTTCATGTCCGGAGTATAACAGCAGCTCCCCTGAAGCTAGTCGTTGTTGTCCAACTTGCGTCCAATGTGTTTCACTGATCCCAAGCACCTCTAAATTGTATCTCCTCATTTCTGCAGCAATTTGAAAAACTCTCCCAGTCTCCCACATTGTGCGAGCATTCCATGTACCTAAATAAATGGTTGCTCTGGTTGTCAGAAGGGGCATCGGCCTGGTGACTTTCGAAGAAACTCGGCTTTCATCATGAGGCGTCATAATTCTTCTAAACGAAGACCTCCTGACTCCCAGGGCAGAGTTTAAATGGTTTGAATAATTTTTTCTGGTTAGCGTTTTTTTAGCGAGTTAGTTTTCTACGGGATGGGGTCGCTAACCCCATGCCCAACCCTCCTCCTTTATCCGGGCTTGGGACCGGCAGTAGCCCCCGGAAAGGGACTCCAGGCGGAGTTATAATATTAATTAGCTTATAAATTTTGGATAGATTAACTGATCTTCAAATATCTTATAAATAATTTCAATAGTTAAGTTCATAAGTCTATTTGAAGCTAAACCTAAAAGCACTGAATGGTCGTTTCGTTCTATTGTGGGACTCCTCAGCAGTATGCATCCACGTTCCTGCCTCATGTGATTAAGATTTTTATATCATACATATCAATATATTGTGAAATATTGAAATACTTATTGTTTTATAATGTTACATAACTTCACTATAAACAACCCTTCATAATATGGTGTTATAGTTATTCATTAAAAACAATTTCTAGTTATTGTTATATATGTCAGGCAACTTTGTCCTTGTGTTTTGTACATGCTTTTATATTATGTTTAGTTTAACCAACAACAAAAAAAAACACATTTGTATAGTGTAAGAACATATGATCGGTCAGTGTGTGAATGATCATATGTTCAATTTAATTTATTAAATTCTGTTATATTTTGTCGGCTACAAAAAATAAACAAACTGATCCCAGATTATTTGTAGCACGTTTTAGTATATATTACTGTATAGATTACTTTACAAAATAAACGCGGTACTTGAAGACAATAAAAGTTATTTATATTTAAACGTTCGGCTTAGATTAGTCTGCATTCAATTGATGAAATTACATTTTTTTTTTGTAAAATACCAAAACAAGGGGCTTCGTTTTCACTTTCCAGGGGTGTAAATATTTAGTTTCCTTATGTCCTTATATATATTACCGTTATTTAGTTAGTTATATAAATCATAGAACCTAACCCATCATCATGCATCAGCTCAAATCGCAACATCAAACTAAAAAAAATTCCGTAACAGGATAATAATGTCCCTGTTATTTATTTTAGCACATACGTATTGGTACAAGGAGGCACTAAATACATATGCGCCACGCGAATCTCAATTGATTTGTGTGAGGGCTGTGATACTGCTCGGGTGCCCAAACTGAAGCAGATGGTTTTCATAGGGGGCCACGCCCGGATCCTTCGATCTGATGATCTGATCCACAAGGCCGTGGAGCATCGTAAGGAGATGCAGTCTCATGGTAGCCGGTGACCAAAGATTGGTTAATACGCCATTTGTTCCCTCAGGCAGGATACTGGAGCCCATGTGCACTGTTGGTTTGGGATCCGGTTAAAGCACCGGAAATTCGATTTTCGTCCTTTCAATTTCGTAAACAACAGCCGTGGTGCGAGAAGGCAGTGAGTAGGACTTCCCTGGTAGAGGCTATATACGCGTGGTCATTTGAGAGCATTTCGAGAGGGAGAGCGGACTCAGCACAGCAGGATGAACACAAAATTATTAATAGTATCAGTGATTTTAATGTATATATTAGAGATTAGGATTTAGTTCAAAGTGAAATAATAAATGGACAGAATAAAATGGTATAAATTAATTTAGAAATCTATGAGAAGAAAACGAGTGAATGAATCTACGCTATCGAGACTGACTTTGAACCAGTTTAATAATTTACATAACATGATAACTGGTCATTCTCAAAATGATAATTACTCTGTATACGACTGTTAATGTTGCTATACAAGTAGTATATGTATTTATTTTATAAATGATCTTGAAATTCAAAAACAACCTATTAGAAGATAATCAAACCTTAAAAAAAATCATTACAAGTAATACAGATTTTTTGGCTTTTAAAAGCTGCAAAATTGTATTATGCAATATTTTCAGCCTATTGGTAATCCTCATGTCTATTTTGTTATTCGTAAACAAGGATAATTAGAGTGAACAATACTGTATAGATTTAAGCTATTTCAAATCTTCCATTCGGAAATATTCTTACTTTTTTTTGTCAGTGATCATTTCAATTCTTACTATTGATCATATGGAAATCTATCTGGGTTTAGTTATCAAGCATTTAGTTCATATTTTATTTTATAAACAACAAGTAGGATGATGTAAATAACATAGTTCTAATGGGAACTTAGTGAGCGAATAGTTCTACTGCTCTATTTTGAAGAAGGAATTTTGATTCAAGAATCCCAAATATAATTGGTTTCTACATAATACATTAATTTTTTTTTCACGAATAGATAAAAGCTCTCTTATAAAATTTGTGTAGATCTGTGACACAAGCAGGCATCTAAAGTAGGATGCATCAAACAAGTACAGAGATTAAGTTGCAAAGAAAAAACTGACTGATAGTAGTATATAAGTAAGGGTACAGTCCAGTCGAAAATACACCTAAGAAAGACTTTCACGTAAGATAGTTTCATTTATACAAGGAATGTAAAAGAAAACTATAGCATCATCACCATTAGCTTCTATTCTGAGCCTTGGCTGATAGCATTTCACAATACTGTACTATCTCAGTAATCTCAGCCGGAGAGTTGTGTTGGATCGACCAGTGCCAACACTGTACAACTTTTTATCATACTACAATGCCATTTTATATAGTTGTTACCTCTACGCTTTATCGATCTTGTTTTAGCACCAACCTGGTTGAAAACTCTACACTATAGTTATATATAGAAATATATTTAATCATGCAATCTCCTGAAGTACATTTAAACAACCATATTACCTGAGATTTCATAACAACTTTTTGTACATTTAGTGTAATAACTCACCGTCAGTTTTTCTATTTCAAACTGCATCTTTTGTTTTTTTAAACACATAAACATTAGTGCAAGGAGGCACCAAATATATATGGGCCACATAAATCATTCGATTTGTGTGAGGGCTGGAATACTACCCGGGCGGGCAGACTGAGGCAGGTGGTTTTCTTAGGGGGCCATACCTGGAGCCTTCAACCCAAAGGTCTGACCCACAAGGCAGTGAAACAACTTAAGGAGATGCAGTCCCTTGGTAGCCGGTGATCAGCAATTGGTCTATACGCCATTTGTTCTCTTGGAATACTGGAGCCCATGTGCACCATTGGTTTGTAATCAGGGTTTTCCAACTTCTCTAGGTGTTTCCTCCGAATTCACCAACCCGGTTCGAGCGCCGTACATTTGCTTTTCGTCCTCTCAATTTCGTAAACAACACCCGTGGCGCTAGAAAGCAGTGTAAAAGATTTCTTTGGCAGTTTATATTTATGAAAATCTCAGATTTTTTTTATTGTTTTCATTGCTGTTGATTGTTCAGACCAATACAATACTGATGCTCAATAATATTTAATGTAATTTGCTTTTAATTGTTATTGATTTTTTACTGTTGCTCTCTATTTGTTGTTATTCATGTCAATGTCAATGCAATTAGTAAACGCGTTCGAGTTTATTTAAATGTTCCTTTGAAAAGTGAAACGAAACAAGAAATTGAACAGACTTTAGGGAATGTAGAATCTGATCGAAAATTAATTGTTCAGGTTAGTTGATCCTTAAAACTGCTTTATCTACTTATGATTTTAATTATTTTTTTTTGTGTGATGAAAATGTGTGTTAATATCTTCATTTACGTTTTTGTAAAAGAACCGTTTTGACTTTATAGTGTACACATACTTACATAATCTTCAATTATCAAGTTGTAAATACTATCTGTATATCATATTGTTTGATGTAGGTAGGGACACAAAGATGTTAGTCTTATCTCATTAATTCGATGTAACGTACAAGGCTGACATTTAAAGCTTGTAGGTTATTATTTCATTTGTTCGTTTCTATTATAGTTGCAGTTAGGTAGTCAGTCATGATCAACAAAGAACCTCCTAACACATGAGTTTGCTAGCCAAAGTTGCTACATCCACGTCAACATGACGAGATGAAACTAACAAGTTTTGTTTAAGAAAGGAAGCAATATCAAAATTTTTTTCTAGTCAAATGTATGTCCATAATCGTCCGAATGCATTGATATAAACGGAAATGATAATGTTGATCAGAGGAACAATGAAAACTCCACGACTAAACCATTCCGCTCAAAATACAAACTTTCATGAATTAGAGAAATTAATCACGTGCTCACGATAAACACTTGATTGATTGAATGACTGAATAATTAAAAACAAACTTTATGAATAACCCTGTTACAATTATAATTGGAGAATACGCTAGAATACAGTACTGTGAAATGTAATTCTCAGATTAGAAGATCATTTAAATAGTGTATCTAAGGCCAATATCTCAATTATAATCCGTTTAAATGTGTGTCGATTTAATCTACTATATCACAAAATACAGAATATGATCAGTCTAGATTGGATGATGTTTAAGAATTCGACCGTGTTTTAAGCATAGATACTAATCGACTTATCTGTTTCCAGCTTCTTCACTATTAAAACAAGTTATACATTCAAAATAAAATAAATCTTGGGTTGAATGTGTTAATCCATTTTAATTCTTACTTTTGTTCTCTTTCTCCTATAGGCTTGTATAGTACGTATTATGAAGACTAGAAAAGTAATGAAACACCATCAATTAATCTCTGAAGTGGTTACCCAATTAACACCTCGATTTAAACCCACTGTATTATTAATTAAAGTAAGTTTTGTTTGGTAATATATATGAAAAAGAAGATCATTATTTCATGTTATAATTAGTAGATAGTGTAAACTTTTCCTCTTTTTATCATTCAATAGCATCCATAGTCGGATTGGCTGGTATATATAAGAAAGTGAATAGAATACCATCAATTCCTTGCTTCACAGTTTATAATTTCATAAATCCTAAACGGTGATAATATTTCTAAAAATTGTCACTGGATTTCTTAGATAGTGTAGCTATCATTCCAACTACTTTAGTCATAGGTTGCCAACTCCACTTAAACTCTCGATTTGTGCCATTGAATATTATTATTAATTCTCACATCTAAATTGTAGCTTAAATTCAAGGATAGGAATCTTAATTGTTAAGTTTCGTTCAGATAACGTTTCCTTATATGAATAAATAAATTCTATTCATCAGTGAACTTTGTCCACACAGTTGAAATGCATATATATGTATTCATAGATAATTCAGTCATATCTAAATGTTTCAGTGCTAATATTAGTCGGTTACAGACAATCGAACATCAAAATCAGTTTTTGTTTACAAATGCATATTGCTCCAACCTTCCGTACTTTACATCAACAAACCGAGGGGAAATTATCACATTAAATGGAAAACGAACAGAAATAATGCGATGAACTTTAGTGAACAATAAAGCTGGAAATACGAATCACAACAGTAAATAGAGTTGCTAGTACAATGCAAAGTAAAACACAATAATATATATATATATATATATATATATATATATATATATATATATATATATATATATATATATATCACCTATCGGTAAATTGAACCCCACTCTCCAACTACGTCAAATTACAATTATTTCACTGACTTCAATCATAAAATTTTGTACATGTTGACCATATCTAAGTCAGCAGTCAGTGATTTGATGTATTGTTGCACATATCATGTTTCATTCGCATGCAACCTTTTTGGGGTACTCCTATCGACCTGGTATATAGCCTACCAATGTGTACATTTAGTAAATATGTGACATACTTGTATCAATCACCTCATTCGATGAATGTACACAATCTTATCAACATGCGGTATGTAGGTGGTACATTTGATGGAGTTTAGCCATTTAATTTAGATAGTTCAGATGTGATACTTTCATGTCGTTCTGGACAACATCAGCACCCACATTTTTGAAGTAGACGATTAGTACTTTGAGTTTTCTGATGCTAGATGTCTTCAAATCTGTTAGAAATAAATTTGTGTAATTTATATTTCGATTTTATTAAAATAATTCAACAAAACGCCATTTATCCTCGTTTAAAGTGGGCTAATTCTCTGGATTCAGTGTTGTAACAATATAAAATATCAACTCGTTTGAATTTTCATCATAATAAATCAGGTCAAATTAAAGATATTACTGCTCTTATATGATTAAAGTGCTTATCAGCCTCGTTTACTTACTACTTACTTATGCTCCGCATTTCCCAATCATTATCGTTGTATGTCTTCCATGATTGCAATTAATTATAACCGAAATGATTTTAAACCTAATTTATTTGTTTCGAGAAACAATATTGTAAGTTAGTAAGTCAAAGTAAGGTGAGACTATAATTTATGGACGACATTTGGATGACGTTCAACCGACCTTGTGAGTGTTCACCGAATAACCAGGACCAAATGAGGGTTATTAACCTGTGTGAGGAATTATAATTATGATTTACAGTTGATGGTTTGGATTAGAAATTCGATGAAGGGTTGTCATCACGAACTGACATCAGCTATAATACCAAAATTTGAGACTTTTTATCTTATACGTGATTGGTTCGTCCATAAATCATGGTCTCGCTGATCGAATGATATACTATTTAACGTCCACATTTTCAGGTTCACTAGTATTGATCATTTTAAACATATTCAACGCAAACGTTTTTGTTATTGTGTGTATTTTCTATGTTTCAGCGATGTATTACCGCTCTCATTGAAAGAGAATATATTAAACGAGATAACAATGAACGAGATGCTTATGAATATTTGGCTTAATTTTCCCTACTTGTATGTTGCTGCTCGTGTGTGTATGTGTTTGCATTCTGTGGGCTTTCTAATAAACCAGTTTTATTTTCGTTCATAATTTGCAACGATTGTTTCATTCTAATTTGTTACTTTTTCTCTTTACAACAAATCCATACTGGAATTGTTTGTATTTTATAGCATTCTGCACATTGAAAATATCTCAGATGTTCTTTTTTTTTATTCATTCTTACTGATAACTAACTAACTTGTTTCAGTTTCCCTGTCCTATTTTTCGATTGTTCGCCTGATAAGACGAACATATTTCGTCACATTATTATAGTAATATTTCGGTATGGTTACGCTTCTGAAATCGATGCGTTTCGCCAGCGTTCCATACATATCTAAAGGATCGAAAAATGATGCACTGTTTTATGTAAACATTCACGTTATCATATTTTTGCTATTCTAGTTGCTTCCAGTTCCTCTTCACTCTTTCATATTGTACCTTTGTTTTTGTTTCATTATACATATGTTTCAACATCCCCCTACCATCCATAAAGTTATGATATGATTTGAAAGCAAAGGTGGGCAAAACACATTTCTGCCATCCGATTGTCTAAACTTATTCGAGACGATTCGGTAAGAATACTTCACTCCGTTAAATGCACCACCCGAACCAATTAATGATATTACTGATGTATTTAACAATTTTCATTATTGTATGCCTAAGAATGACAGTGACATAGGTACTTCCAATGTTGTTTTCTCGTAACATATTTGGGCTCAATAAATCTATACATAAATACAACGAAAAGAAATCCAAGAGTATAGTGGTCTAATCATGGAAGAATGTGCTTATGTAGAAGACCTGATGTGGTTTTGAAATCAGAAAACGTCAATTTCTTTGAACACTAAAATCCACGGTTCTTTTGAAGTAACTCTGCATTTATGTTCAATTACTTTATCATTCCTCATGTACAATGTGTTCACTGCATTCATGGATGCCAACCGAAAATTATTTTTGTGAACGTTTGTTTTGCATTCTGGATTTGAATTGAGTGATATATTGCTTCATCATGGATTGTTGATTGCTGTCAACCGTCTCTATAAACTTTTGATCAGTAGAAAGCTTACAAATTATGAACGTTCAAATCAACACTAGAATCCCCTCTAATATTGATCGTTTGTCTTATAAATACATCCCTGTATATTCCATTCGATCTCAATGAATGACAGTAACGGAAAGAATAGCTATCATCAGGATTTAAACAATAATGAAACATGTTACCTAAATACTCATTGATTGCTATGAGTGGATTGTACGACATATTTTACCTTAGAAATTGAGATCGAAATTCTAACTGTAGTTTACATTCATATGTTGCCTTATATCATATCTGTCAAGACATAGTGAGGAATATCTCTGTTATTGCTTAAATCTGGTTATTTTATATGACCCATGTTCAACCAATGGACATATTTAGCTATTCAGCCAGCGGTTAGAGAGTTTGTCTTGTTAACATAATAGACCTTTACACCTTAAATGTGTTATGAAACAGAGATCAACCAATCATCGTTAGATAATTCACATCAATAACGGTTAAACCAACTTAAAATTTCGTTTTTAATTGGAAAGGCTTTTGTATTACCGTTACTTGTAAACCATTCTAACCTATTCAGTAGGACAGGTTCACATTTTTAAATTTCCTATTGGGAATGCAACTAGAAATACCTAGATGAACAGTGACTAGGTATTGAACCCGGGACGCTTGTCTCGTCCTATTTGGGACCCTTCTCCATATTCGCAACTGAAACCGCGTCGTCTCGCTAGTTTTAAACTTTTTGGAAATTAGTCCATTTCTATATGTTTGGAAGAATGTTGCACGTTGGTATGAAATCATCTACTATACCATTTACTGAAGCATCGATTCACACGTTGCTGAAACTTGCACCACTGTGGGGATGGCTCTTAGTTTTATTGTACAGTTTCAGCAGACCATTTCTGATGTTTGTGGGATGGCAATAAAGTCAATGCTTTCTGTGTTTACTGTTTCTAAGTTCTCCGATTGTCTAGTAGGTTCCAAGCCTTTCTAGGACAAGTCCTTGTTACGTGTTTATAGGAAACGACTTTTAGCCTTAGATATCGTGAATTCTTCCAGCCTATTATTTGTCAGTCTAGAAATTAATGTAACAATAGTTTATTAGCACACAATGCTTTTATATTTATTTTTACTTAAATCGCCTTACCTACAAATATTTCAAACCTGCATCCCTTTATTGAACTGTCTGCCAGAAACTATCTATTCTTCCGAACGCTGAGATACTTATCACCTGATTAGAATTCCAATCGTCTACTTCATTGTTACATATTAAGTTTTGGTATAACCCTCTGTGCAGAAACTCAACGGTTGGATTTGCTTGTAATAAAATACTTATAAAGACAATGCGTTCTGGCGGTGTGTACAACAGCGTAAAGTAAAACACTATAAATTCATACCATGAATTTTAAATGGTTATCATTAAAGAAGGATCGTGTGTGGTCAGCAATAATATTGTTCAATTCTGCTTACGATCTAGAATGAAACGACTAATGAATCATATGGACGCTGCCCAACGTTGCGAAAGACCTTTTTAACTCATGTTACAAACATTTGGTTGGTTTTGCTTTCAACTTGGAAATCACTCCATATGTAAAACAGGAATCTTACTTGAAGGTAAATTGGCACTATGAACTACGGATAATGACTTGTATATCTAGGATATATATTTTGGGTTGGATCCATCAAAATTTGTTTCATCGATCCTGTAAAGTGTCTATATATTGGACTATAACATGCTTTTGTAACTGGATATTTCGTATAGAAACCCTTTTGAATTTGTTTTCGTAATATGGTTCTGCTTGTAAACTGCTTTTTGTCATGTAATTTATTGGCAGTTGAGAACTGATTGGAAATGCTTTATTTTATCATTTAGAGTGGTTTCCTAACAATTTTTCACAGATGTATTAGCACCTTGACCAATAAAATAAATGGAAATGGTAGCAAAAACTAAATAAAAAATATGTTTCTTCTGATTATCATCACACGTACTTTGTCATTGCTTAGAAAGTATTCATTTATTTATGCTTCTGCAAATTGCTGACTGATACTACGAGGCCAGACACTGGGTGCATATAAGCTTTTCATCGCCAGGTTTAGATTCTTGGAAAATATGGAATTTGTATTTAGTTTATGACTTGCATGAAAACGTTCTAAATATGATAGTTGGTTTGAAATATCTTATTGGACTAATATAATGATGGGACTAGTCACGTTATATCAGATTCAGGGTCCAGTAGCCAGAATAACAGGAGATAATATTTATAACTAGATAACACATATGCAGCCTATCAGTGCGTCCGGAGCAGCAATCAACGAGAGGAAAGGAAATCACATTTATTAATCACTAAACTAAATGTCTAATAATATTTTACTTCTTCTAACACGTGTCATGTAACTCTCTAGGTTTGTAGGTATTTTTGTCCTACTTTCATTTGAAAAGACTGGATCAACATTATAACCCAGATCGTCCTATTTCATATCGTGCGTACCCCTCTTCCTCCACGAAACAGTTTGTGGTTCATATGTTGCCATGTTGTGAACAATTTGACGTTTCCAATCTGCATTATCTCATATTTCGCACTTTCATTGCATGTGGGTATTTGGGCACACATACTGACATATAACTTGAGACTTTCCACTACGAGATTCTGACAAGCATATAAAATACGGTGCATGTTGATGACGTGAAACTTTGGAGCAAGGTACGCTACCAAGAGGGTATACAGGCACTTCAGGAGGATCTGACTTGTATTCAAGTTTGGGCAGACGATAACGGTCTTATCCTTAACACTTCAAAGTGCAAAGTAGTCCTTCGGCAACATGTCGCAGATTTCAGTTACAACTTCCCTCTAGTAGTATCCCGAGTTGAAAAAGATTTAGGAGTCCTGGTACCTACGATTCGAAGTCTTACGTTAACTATGACAAAAATGCCTTTCGAGCAAACCTTGCACTGATAACATTGAAGCTCATTTTTGGCCAGTTTGACGGAAGAACAGTTTTATTCGTCCTATTTACAGTATATTCTCCCTCTCTCCAAAAGATAAGGACACTCTGGAGCGTATCCAACTGTGAGCCACAAAATCAGTTCGGAGACTCAAATTCAAGCCTTATGAAGGGCACCTACAATCACTTAACCTTTACCCATTAGATTATAGGCGTCTTAAGGACTAAGGATAACAACTTATTCTGAGTTACCAATTTCTTTTTTTCTTCTGTTATAGTTAATATGACTAGGTTCTTGCCTGGAATTATTAGTGATCCCCTGCTACCAGACACGGAATCCTGTTAAGCGAAAGCTTCTTCTATTCCGTCCACAATCATTTGAACCATTTATGTTCCTAGTTTTATCTTTCACGTGAAAATGGAAAAGGTCATTGAAACAGTTATGGTAATAATATATTTAATTAACACAAGGTGTTTAACTGATCACTGAGATTACAGTGTTTTTATGACAATTATTCTGCACTACGCTCATCATAACAGGACACAGTAGTAGTATTCCCTGAACTTCAACTGCCAATCGTACATCAAGCAAACCTTTTGCTTCGACAAACAAACACTGGAAGTCTAACGTTTTAATAAGTTTTGCCCTATCAAGGGCAATGGAATCTACTTAAACAACTACACTCCATAAGCCGGACCATGTGCCAGTTGGTTCACTTTGTATTTCTCTAATATTTCCTGATAATACACCTAATTGATATAGTTCTTATTTTCTGTAGTCTGCCGCAAAACGAAATCATCTCACGTGCATTTTGAGGTAGGATAAGACAGTAAAAGTGTTAACTGCAAATTGAAACTTCGAATTTTTTAACTGCCTTAGGAATCGTCAGAGACATTATTGAATGTCATGGTCTGTACAAATATTATGACTTGGATCCACAAAAACTCTTATGTGCAGCGGAAATCTGGGAAATACACACGTTATTGTAGCATCTGCTGCACTTATCACATTGCATTCAATCATACACAGGCAAGGAACATCATGGGCTTACCACAGTGATACAGGCAGAGAAGGGTGTCGCGAACCCCAGAATAATCTATATTTCAATAACCAATGTTCGGATTTTAAAAAATATTTATATCCAACTCACCTAAGTTAATATGAAAAGTGTTTCTCAAGTGAAATATCTATCCAAAACGTGCAAGACAATTGATAATATTTTTCTCCTCACTTTCGGAACTTTTAGGACCAGAAACTAACGAAAAACCAGTTTATAAAAAATAATGTAGTTGAAAATATAGTGCAACTCGGATAGGAGCAGAAGATTTTGTTTGTTAATTGTGATCGTAACTAAGTAACTTACATTCGGATTCAAAATTTCACCTATTGAATATCCTAATCAATGGAGTAGCGATGTGTTACACCATTTGTCTCAAGATTTGAAGACATGTTTCCTTCGGTTCTATTGATTTTTCTCTGTCCAAAGTGCTCAGTACCTCGATAGCATTGTCTCAGTCTGAGTCCACAATAAGCGGCCGACCTTGTGTTCAGTCATTTATCTAGAAGTGGCTTATTTGTGGAAACTACACTGGAATGGTTTTCTATGTCTTCTGCATTTTCCTGATCTTCTCTATCATTTGTCTTGTTAAACGTTGAGCTCCCTGGTCTGTCGAGGTTTGGTCTTGCTTCTTCTTCTTTACGACTGTTCAGTTTATTATTGGTTCGGTCACTTAATTGTACCATTCGCGTTAACGAGTTCATTCATCCCCTATTCAGGCATCACATTGAATTTTCCAGTCTTCTGTCGTGACTGAAGTGTCTATAACCTTCACTTCCTAGTTCCTTAAGTTAGGACGAAGTTGATGCATCGACGTTATAGACTATATCACTATATCACATTTTGGACAGATGTGTGCTACAAATAATTCAATGACTTTTCCTGTGCATCTCGGTCGGCAGCGCACTTGTTCACATATTTCCGAGTTGTGTGCCATTTTCGTGACAGCTCAGTTGATTAGATGCATTCTGTGTAAAGGATAACTTCACTGTCCACATGGTTTAGTCTGTCAGACACACGAAGTTATAAACCAAGCTCTCGAATTCCACCATCATACAATCCTGACGTTAACCATATATCTAGGATGGCAATGACGTCGGTATTTTCTGTGTCGACCACGTTTAAGCGCGTTGCTACTTTTTCTAGTAGTCTGCAAGCATTCTTATAGCGTACCTTAAACAACGTGAAATGCTTTTCCGTACCACTCAGAGTAGTTTTGCAATTAATCGGCTGAAAATGTTTGCCATGTAAAGACCTTTTGATCTAAGTATATTTTCACTGTTCCAGAGGCGCTTATTTATTTCTGCCCCATTCAATATTCTCTTGAGGCGTTTAGACAGTTTGACATCCTCACAGAAATCTTTCATTTCTAGCCAGTGAATATGGAACTTCCAGTATTGAAGTCATTTCTTCGAAAGAAATGAAAGTGAAATTTATAAGGCGATTTTCCTGATTTCTTTCAAAGCTCAATTTTATCGCATTCTGTAAAACCTACGAATGGTAACTCCTGATACTGTTGTAGCGTGGTGTCGAGTTGAGCTGAACTATGAACACCGCTACCAGACTACTTGCCAATAGACCAATAAAATTCCGATAGGCCAAAATATCAGAAGGCAGATGATTGTAGTAGTCGTATATATTTGTTGGCGATCTCGTGGTATCGAAAGAATACCGAGATCGTGCCAAAGGAGTACAAGCGTGGTTACTGAGCGTAACCGAATTCGTAAAAGTTCAAAGTCAACGGGAGAGTAAGTATAATGGCTGTCATTAGCACAGTTAAACAAACGAGCACAGTAAAACAGTCACTGGTACAATTGGTTATAATAATAATTGTTTTCATCGAACCAATCGCGTTCTGTTGACAAAAGTAGGTCACTACAGGAGCCCCCCGCTAGAAAGGGTTTACACTTTCGATAGTTAGCGGTTTGATTCGTGGGACTGATCGGCAGAATTGCGGTTGTAGGACGGAGGAAATTGGCGGAACAGGAAGTGATCATTGATCCTCGAGTTGCCAACGAAAGTCTTTTGCGCAGAACGGTACCAGGAGAAGTGTGCTGTATTTGTTGGTCGAGTTAGCATACCACACCAGAGTGGTTTGTATCCAGGATCTGAAGATTGCGTTCGTAGGGATGTGGACCAGAAAACGCTGCAGACGTAGGACGAAACCACGTTGAGCCAAGAAACCGGAAGCGACCATAAAGACCAAGCGAATGGCAGGCGAATTCGAGACCAGATAATCGACTGAGTGCGTTGACTAGAGCGTGGGTGGCCAAACCAGCTTTCGCCAAAGTTGACTGAAGTCGACGTTATCAAATGGACGATGGTCGGAGGCGTGGGCTCAGGATACAAAAAAAAATCAAAAAAAGAAAAGTGTAGCATGCGTGTAGTATAGGAATAATCCTACACTGTATCCATTATTGACTGTGCGGTTAGTCGCGAAAGCGTACGGGTAATCGTACTCGGCGACCGGAACGTGAGACGGTGGTCTCGTTCGTACTTCGTGAGCCTGCGATCTCATCCGAGGTCAAGGGCGGCGTGGTCTGCCGATCTGGACGTGAGACGGAAGTCTCGTCCGTAGATGGTGCAGATGACGCGTGCTGTTGACCGGGACGTGAGAACGAGGTCTCTGATGTATCTAGCGTGGGATCCGAGGTAGACGTAGAGATCCCGCTAGAAGGTTTGATAGGTCTAGCATTGAGTCTCAAGTTATCGGGTAGGGCACTGTCATCGACGTGTGCTGGTTTGAGACGATCAATGCTGACGATCTCGACGCGGCCGTGTCGATCAACCTTGAAGGTCTTTTCGTGACGAGAGATCACGTGAAAAGGGCCTTCGTAAGGCTGTTGTAGAGGTTTGCGTACCGAATCTACTCGTATGAAAACATGTGAACAGGTAGATAACTCTCGAGAGAGAGCGACCTGTCGATGTTGTATTCGAGTTGACACCGGAGACAGCGTTCGCATAAATGCAGACAGTCGATGGACGTAGTCTGATTTACCGAAATCATTACTGCTCCGTGGTGTGAAGAATTCCCCAGGCAGACGCAATGTCGTGCCGTATACAAGTTCAGCGGCGGAACATTGAATATCTGCCTTCAAACTCGTTCTGATGCCTAAGAGAACGAGCGGTAAGGTTTCGTACCAATTGTCGTTTTCGTGTGCTCGAAGAGCACTTTTAAGTTGGCGATGAAACCTTTCGACTAAACCATTCGATGCTGGATGGTAGGCGGTAGTGCGTATGCGTTCCGTACCAAGCAGCCGGGTCAGTGAGGAGAATAATGCGGACTCAAATTGTTGTCCTCGGTCAGTCGTGACAGTCGAGGGACAACCGTACAATGCTATCCATCGTTCTACGAAGCGGTGAGCAACTGTCTCCGCCGTGATAGACGTGATGGGAATAGCTTCGGGCCATCTTGTAAAACGGTCAATGCACGTGAGTATGTGATCATACCCATGCAATGGTGGCAATGGTCCTACAATGTCTATATGAACGTGATCAAAGCGAGCATCAGGCGTAGCGAACGTGCCAATGGGGGCAGCTACGTGCCTGTGCACTTTTGATCGTTGACACTGTAAGCATTGTTTTACCCACATACGAACATCTTTATTCATGGACGGCCAGACGTATCGTGCAGCGATGAGACGTAATGTGGCTGCGATACCTGGATGAGATAATCCATGAAGGGCATCGAAGACGAGACGGCGATAGGTAGAGGGTACGATGGGTCGAGGAAAACCGGTAGACGTATCACATAGGATAGTACCTGAGCTAGTAGCTAGGGGTACTTCCTGACACTGAAGGGACGAAGATTGTGATGCTTCTGTACATACAGGATCGTTTGCTTGTGCGGCAGCCATAGCAGGAAGATCGAGCACCGGTAAAGTAACTGCATTCGTCTGGATACGTGAAAGAGCATCGGCAACGTAGTTCGACTCGCCTTTAATGTGACGAAGGTCTGTCGTGAACTGAGAGATATAGTCCAAATGTCTGCACTCTCGTGGTGAGTAGCGGTCAGACTTGGTATGCAGGGCATACGTTAAGGGCTTATGGTCGGTGAATAAGATGAATTGACGTCCTTCTACTGCGTGCCGGAAATGTTTGATGGCGCAGTAGGCTGCAAGCAGCTCGCGACCAAAAGCGCTATATCTCGTCTCCGTGGGAGTAAGGCGTCGTGAGAAAAATTCAAGGGGTTGCCAACTACCGGAGATATTCTGTTGCATAACGGCTCCTATAGCGAAATCTGATGCATCAACCGCTATACTAAGCGTGGCTGATGGGTCAGGATGAGCGAGGAGTGTAACTTCAGCGAGAGCCGTTTTGATCTCTGAGAATGCAGTACGTGCGGTATCGTTCAGTTCTAATTTGCGTGGATTACCGCGTAGTAAATCGGTTAATGGTCGTAACCGTTCTGCCGCGTGAGGGATAAAACGTCGGTAGAAGTTAACCAAACCGAGAAAAGCCTTCAGTTCCTTGATTGAGGACGGCACGTTGTACTCCTTGATTGCTCGAATTTTGTCCTCGCAAGGCAGAATACCCTCTTGTTTGATGATGTGACCCAGAAATATTATTTCTGATTTACCCAATTCACATTTTTCTGGGTTGACTACTATTCCATTATCCGAAAGACGTTGGAATAATAGCGTAAGATGTTGATAATGTTCATCTACGTTTGATAATGCGATCAGCAGGTCATCAATATAGACGTGAACAAAATCCAAGTCTCGTACTATGCTATCGATAAACCTTTGGAAAGTTTGAGCAGCATTCCGTAATCCAAATGGCATTCGTAGGAACTCAAACAGACCGAAAGGAGTCGTGATAGCAGTTTTCTCGATGTCTTCAAGAGCGACTGGGATCTGGTGATATGCTCGTACCAGATCGATTTTAGAAAAGATAGTCGTGCCCTTGAGCGATGCCGTGATGTCGTGTATGTGGGGGATGGGGTAGCTATCAAAGCGCGTAACTACGTTTAATGCTCTGTAGTCGCCGCATGGTCTCCAACTAACCCCATCCTTTTTGCGCACCATGTGTAAAGGAGAGGCCCAAGGACTGTGAGAAGGACGAATAATACCAGCAGATAGTAAATTGTCAAACTCACGTTTAGCGAAGGCTAATTTGTCCGGTGCCAGTCGGCGTGGTCTTGCCGTGACTGGTGGTCCGCGGGTGACTATGTGGTGTACCACACGATTGGTCACCGATGAAATCTCCTCGAATGGTTTAGTTAATCTGGGGAACTTCTCGAATAAGGCGTGGAATTTATCGTCACGCGAATAAAAAGTGCCGAGGATTCGGTACGCGTTTGTGTGAGCTTTAAAGCCCATGAATTTACTGTTCGACGAAGTATCGATTAGCTGCAGCCTACGTGAATCGACTAGCAATTCATAGTGCTGTAGGAAATCAATACCTAGTATGGCTGTGGGAACATCAGCAATGATGAACGTCCACAGATACCGTCGTCGGTTGCCCAGGTTGACCGCGAGTTGTCGTGTACCGTAGGTAGGAATGGCTGAGCCATTTGCAGCGCGTAGTCGAAGCATTGTAGCTTGTGACTTAATGCTACCTCGTGGTACGACAGAAACTTGGGCACCTGTATCCACTAGGTACCTAGCGTTTGTGCGATAATCGTGCACGTAACATAAACGGCCAACCTGGGGGGCAGGGCCGGCGAGTACGGCCGCTTTTACTCGCCGGCTTTGGAGTTTCCCGCCTTGTATGAGCACGGGGCTCGACAACGGCGGGCACCAGATCCGAAGGATCGATGAAACCAGCACCAACCTGCACTCGCTTCCGAAGCCGCCTTTTGGCGTGGCTTGGAAGATGCCCTCGTTGGGCGAGTGTTGACGGCTTTTCGGGAGCGTGAGCGGACTCGAGGGACGTAGGGTTGGGGTACGTTACAACGGTCTCGAAAACTAAGGCGTGTGTGAATACACCCTTCCCTGTCACCTTGAGCCGAGAAGTGGCTGCCGTCGATATCGACTTTCGGACGCGACGTTGAGGCAACTACGTAGTTGTCTCGATTGCCAGTTCTAGCTAGAATTTTGTCTGCTGTGAGGGCTACCTGTTTCAGTGGTGCGTCCTCGAGCAGGGCCGTAACTGTAGGTTGGATAAATGCTGGTAGAGATTCGAGCCACAGTTCTTTAACAATTTCAGAATCGGCTGCCGTGGGTCCTGCAAGAGATTGCAGGCGCGTGAGGTGGTGGCTCGGTTTAGCATCACCCAGGGGGTGACGTGCTAATAACGTCCTCAATCGTTCCTCCCTCGATGGAAGGAAATATCTGAGAATCGCCTCCTTGAGACGATCGTAAACATTGGGCACATTGGAATTGAGGACAACCTCACGGACAGCTACTAAATGGTCTCCCGGTAAACATTCGAGAGCGTAAGTGTACTTCTGCCGTTGGCTTGTAATATGACGGGTCTCAAATTGAGACTCTATAGCAGCAAACCAAACTTCGGGATCGTGAGGAATAAAAGATACAGGTCGAAAGTGTATAACCTGTACGTCAGAGTCTATTACGTTAATACTATTCTTATCGTTATCCGTCATGTCAAATATATATATTAAAAATTAATATGAAAATATATGACAGACGTGGATAGATAAGCGATAGACTCACCAAAATTGACTTCTTTGGAAGGTTTGGTTGCGATTGCCAAGTGGTCGTAGATGTGGATTCACCAGTTGCAGAAGATTTGACCGAAGGTGAGGCGTGTTCCAATATTTGGGTCACCAAATGTAGCGTGGTGTCGAGTTGAGCTGAACTATGAACACCGCTACCAGACTACTTGCCAATAGACCAATAAAATTCCGATAGGCCAAAATATCAGAAGGCAGATGATTGTAGTAGTCGTATATATTTGTTGGCGATCTCGTGGTATCGAAAGAATACCGAGATCGTGCCAAAGGAGTACAAGCGTGGTTACTGAGCGTAACCGAATTCGTAAAAGTTCAAAGTCAACGGGAGAGTAAGTATAATGGCTGTCATTAGCACAGTTAAACAAACGAGCACAGTAAAACAGTCACTGGTACAATTGGTTATAATAATAATTGTTTTCATCGAACCAATCGCGTTCTGTTGACAAAAGTAGGTCACTACACTGTAACTTGCAGTAGCTTGTTGATTCATATCTAGTCTTTGATTCCTTCTTGAATGAATCACTTGTGAAAAATGATTAAACTCTCAAGGAAAGCTTTCGTGGCAAACAGTGACGTGTTTTTCTTGAATACTCCTCCTTCAGCTCTCAATTTCAAGTCTTATCATTTTTCTATAAAAATTCTAAAATGAATTGTTTCACATCAAGCTTAGAGTAGTTAACATAAGATTTTCTGCTCATCAGCATTCAACTTTGAGTTTGACTATTTTGCTATCAAAAAACCTAAAATGAGTTGTTTTACAACATCGAAGTGTGTTAGTCAACCTCTCAGTGACCTTGGAACAACATTTTTATAGGAACCAGTTTGGTTCATTTGATACCGTTGACGATTGGTAAGTGTTCTATCCGTAGACTGTATTGTACAAGATGGCGTTTATCTATGTGAGATATTCACAGAAGTCTGATGAATAGATTCTCGACACACGTTGACATTTTATCGCAGAGTATGGAATAATTTTTGCTTTGATAAATATGGGACGTCGGTTGAATAGCCACAAATTTATGTGTTGCTAGATGGTGATTTTTTATTTAGGCAGTAATTACTTTGATTCTGAAATATTGTGCAGCACAAAATGTGCTTACAGTCTTGTCTCTATGAAAATGATTCTCGCCATATGTATTGGTAATATTTGCAGCACTTCTGTAGGGAGTATCAAGCAGAGGGTTCAGTCTATGGTGACTGATGCATCTGACGATACATAGACGAAACGTGTTTCGAGATCATATGTCAAAACTAACTAGTCTAACACACATGATTGTTTCGAAAGCGTTTCTCAGATATATCTGAACTTGATACCTAATATTTTAAAACATCACATAACGACAAACCCATCACCGAATACTTCTTTTCAAACGCATGATCTTTATGAAAATACGATTAATTCTATTCACGTTTAATGCTCAGGAATAAGTAAGTTCAGTTAGTTCATATATGTCATACTAATTACCCCCTGTTTACTTGGCTTACTCGTGTATTCCCTTTCATAATACTTTTAATTTTACTGAGTTCACTTTTGGTCTATCTTGAAATGTACTGACTGAAATGCGTCCACGACTACAATATTCTATATTACGTAAACAATGCTTATCAAATTTAAATGACTATATTGATATCATTCGCACTTGGATTGTTGTTCGATGTTAGTTTGTTATCTTGTTCAACTGACACCAGAAAGTTAGTTTCACACATTGTAAATTAGTTGCTCATACGAAAGCACCTGAAATGTCAAACGAATAACAATACAAATCATACTTTCTTCACTAGTTTGTAATTTGTGGGAGGAAGATCGTTAACATGAACAGTTAATATTTATTCCCGTTAATTAACTTACTGAACAGATGTTATATTTCGGTCGTTGGGTACATATTGACTTATTCAATTGAAGTCAATATGCTACTCAATCGAATAAATTTATTCAATTCTCAGAATTGTCAAACGCTCCTTCACAGCCATATCGAGTGCATGACTTATTCACGTAAGTGAAATAAACGAATCGAAAATGCAGTTTATCAATTCAGCACGTACTTAGTGAGAAACCTGGTCACTTATTTATTAGTTTGTAGTGTCTGCTATTATGATTAGCCCATATAGCTTGTACTGGCTTTCGGACATGCCAATTGATTTGCTCTACTTGAGTCATATTTTGATCTTATTAATTATTCGCTTACCAACCATGACTGTTTTTATACGAGTGCATTTGTGTGAACATCTCTTATCCTGTTCACCACATGTTTGTAACTTATTTTTGTGTGACTATTAATATTGATTAACGCTTAACTAAATGGGTTGGCTCACGAGCCTTCCCCACTGCGCGTCATTCCCCTTTGCTATCTTCTCTTCTCTTCGCTTCGGTATTTTGTCTGGATCGAAGATTGTATGAAATATACGCATTCAAAATTCGTTCTCGTCTTTGACTTATTTAGTTCGTTACCGAGTAACGCGATTTAGGTTGAAGATTATATATGAAGATATGCGACATATATATTTCGACAGCAATCCTTCAATAACAACCATTCATACGATCTACTTAGAGTCATATCCCGGGATACTAAAACAGCATAGTCTAATTAGTAGCTCAAATGCATAAAACAGTGTGAATTATCTAGAACTCTTTTCCATTTTATCTGTGTTTGGCTATAACACAACAGCTCGGAATGGAATATCTGATCACAACATACTAGTAGCTACACAGGAGGCTTTCGTTCTTGTTATGAACATTCAGCCAGACATAAGTGCATGATGTCAACGATGTTCACAGTGAAACTGAAATCCAGTACCCATCACTCTATTGACAGCTTTTCATCCACTGAATCATGGAAGAAAGTTAGAGGCTGCAAACCAAAACGTGGCATCAGTGTTTGAAGTCACTAACTTCTGGTCTGAACCATGTCGGTAGATTCAGACTACCTGTTTGGAGTCCGCGTGACTATCGTAACCAATGGTTGGAGACTCTTGGTGACATGGCTCAGAATCGATCACAATGGCGTCGGTGTATACACTCTCTGTCTTCGTTTAAACTAAGAGATTAAAATCGTTTCATATCTTTCTTTCTACGAACTAATTCTTTCCTGTTTTACTATCTTCTTATATTCAATCTTTCTTTTATATATTACCACCATTGACTTAACTACTTATATGAATCCGGTGTTGATCTTGTTGTGCTAATGCGGTATGGCAACGTGGACCGATGCATATATGTGCTTGGTCCTACGTTGCAGATGACTGAATGAATCATGGGATCCACGAGCCTTTTGAATGAGCATTATATTTATCAGTATTTTATGGCTTTCGTATTTTCGTAATGGTTGTTTACTATCGACATACAGGCTCATTGGTCAGATGCAATTTGATACTGTTCTCAGCTACAGGTTGATCAATTTTTGAGTAGTAGTGAAATTCAGCAGATGTGCACTTCTGTGGCAATTAACGACGTGTTCAAGATTAGACGTGAATATTAACACTACAACGTATATTCACGCAGTAGGGAAATACACTTGCCAGGAATTTCATTATACGTCATTAGTAAAAATTTGATAACTTATTATTAGTTCATTTGATCATTAAATAAGATCTATATTTGAACATCTTACATTTTTTCAATTCAATCCAAATAGAAACATAACATAAATCTCTTATTGGTTAATAATCATCAAATCATTGCATATTTAAATTTAACTTTAGAAAATTATTGATGTATGTTTGTTTAATCTGTTTCAGTACAGCTCATTACAAAAATGACCGATCTTACCATTTCAAAATCAGTAACTGAATATGGTTGTACCAAATGCGCAGACAAACTTCATCAGTATATATGTGATCATTCACTACGTCTGTCTGAAGCACAAAAGTGGTTATTACAAGTAATCATCGCAATTATTGTATTCTAAAAATGTATTGTAGGAGAGTAGAAAACATCCACTTTCAACAATGCTTTTCTCCAGTATAGAAATGCAACTTCTATCGAATTTGTGTTATGCGATTAATGCTAGAAAGACACTTGATGTTGGTAAGTATGAGGTCTATGTAGGTTTGTTCATAAGCATATATATCCATTCTACGTACCTCATTGCCTCTTAAACAAATTCTTAGCTTTGATGAAATAAGTCAAATACATGAGTATTACTAGCTCGTCCCTAATTATACATTCAAATGAACTGTATAGGTTAATATAAGTAGAACTGGGATGAACAGAACGTAAATATTATGCTTAACTTTGATTCATAGTTTACGGCATCTTTGTATGAGTCTGCGTTCAACACAAATTTCTGTTTCACCTTTGATAAAATAAGTAAACCACACAAGTGTTACTAGCTCGTCTTCAATTAATCATCTAAATTAACTGTATAGATATGTGTAAGTGGCAACAGAATAAACAGGACGTGTCTATTATGCCCAATTTCGTCTCATGGTTTACGGCAACTTTAAATGAGCCAGCGTTAAATGCATCCATCTGTTATTTAAAGAACATTGTTCATTATCTCTATCGTATTAGGACGATTAAAGAGATTGGATGCTCTGTTTCATCCTTCGTCTTACTCCAGTGAGTATTACATATCAGAGTGGTTGTGATACTCATGCATGCACAAATCATGTGTGGAGAGACAGATATGGAAATAAGGGGAGTTCGAAAACGAGATGCATACAGTCATCCAGTACTGACTGATTATCAGTGTCTATTCGGATAGAGTCGAATGACTGAGAGAATTATCTTGAAACAACTATATTGATATCATTTATCAACAACACATGCTTAGTTGAATTACATACTGGTTTGGATGTGGAAACTGTAACACTGGTTTCATTGCATTTGAGACTCGTCAGATGGATGCACTTGCATGGAGTTATTGGTATTCGCATGGAAACTCGACACCAGTACCTTTTGTTTCAAGCATTGAAAAGTGATCCACTGATGAATTGAGTCCAAATATTCAGAAGCTTGTTCAACGGTTGTGAATTTTAATTTGAAATAGTTTTCATTTAGCCGTTGTTGATGTTGAGTGTTGTAACTGATCAGTCTGGTTTTACATATTCTGAACAGATTGCATCGGTATCGTAAATCAGTCACCCGTTCTAATACAGTTGGATAATGACTGGTAGTGGAATCCGAGATGTGTGCATCGTCCTACATAAGCGTAGTAAATTTCTGGATAGAAATGATTGTTTACGTGAAAGTGTGAGAAATCGAACACTGTATTATTTACAGGAATAAATAATGAGTATTTCGAAACGTGTAACGAAGTGCTGAGTAGTGCATGAACTTGTCTCTGCACAAATGCATACTATTGTGTACTGAATACGAATGTCAAAGTATTTAGATAAACTGAATTTACAATCAATTACTTTGTGTCCATTCAAATACCACACTAGTAGTCCAATCTTGATTATATGAAGTTTCCTTTCAAATCACAGGCTTCTTGACTATGAATATGGTTGATGAAGTGAACACGAACCTTACTAATGATAGTCAATTAAGTGTGAGATTTCTGACGTTCACAATTTTTTGTTTTGCTTGTCTCAGTAATAATTAATTTCACATATACTCGTTGAACGACAATGCTTTCTAAACGAGTTTGGAAGATGTTTGTGTGATAATTTTACTGTTTTTTGATTGTTCAATGGACATCAGTTTAACGAGTAGTCACTATCAATGGATTTGTTTTTATTTATTTTAAAATGAGTATAGGAGTTTATACTGGATATAGTGCATTGTCTATCGCAGAAGTATTGCCATCAGATGGACGTGTAGTAGCCTTGGATAAAACGGATGAATATTTGAAAGACTATTGTTTACCAGCATGGAAGAAGGCAGGTGTAGAATCGAAAATTGACTTCCGACTTGGTCCAGCTCTTCAAACACTACGTACGTTTAACAATGTGGTATGGTATATTGTTATCAAGAAATACAAAACATAGATGAACATTCAGTGTTTTGGCATGTTAAATCCATGAAGATTAGCATTTTATCATCAGGTTGCTGATATGTTATCTGGTGTCAGCAATACTATCTGATTGGTTTTGGAAAAAGATAATATATGAGGAATTCATGCTACATTTCTGTTTAAGATAGTTGAAAATAAGCCCCCAAATGCCCTGGTACGGCAGAGAGTGGAGAGAGTCCGCTCTCCCTCTCGAAATGCTCTCACATGGTCATGCGTATATAGCCCCTGCCAGAGAAGTCCTACTCACTGCCTTCTCGTGGCGGGGGTGTTGTTTACAAAAATGAGAGGACGAAAAGCGAATGTCCGGCGCTTTAACCGGATCCCAAACCAATGGTGCACATGGGCTGGCTCCAGTATCCTGAAGGAACAAATGGCGTATGAACCAATCGTTGGTCACCGGCTACCATGGGATTGCATCTCCTTACGATGCTCCACTGCCTTGTGGATCAGACGTTCAGGTCGAAGGCTCGGGGTGTGGCCCCCTAAGAAAACCACCTACTTCGGTTTGGGCACCCGTGCAGTATCACAGCCCTCACACAAATCAATTGAGATTCGTGTGGCGCATATGTATTTGGTGCCTCCCTGTACCTATACTTATGTCTTAAAATAAATATAAAAAATAAATAAAGTTGAAAATAATGTGAATGGAATCTACAAGTAGTTTTTTGATCAAGAAGTGTTAGTGTAGTGATCGAAATCACTTAAATGCCAAGAGGCTGAACTACAAACCATTTTGATTGATATAGGTTTTGATATTCCTCGGTTCCAATATTGTCTGAGTTAGCCATTTGTATAGACTTTTAACTAATGCTGGCCAATTTGTTGAATCTGTATGTTTATTAGTTCTAAGTGCATTATTGCAATGTTTTGATGATGCTCTCTCCTATAATGCAAATGATTTATGTGAGAAACTATTAGTTTTGCACTAGACAACATTGTCATTTCTCGTTTAAATTGCCTTACATTTCCTTAAATCATTTCAATTTACATGAAAATTTTCGTCTAAATTTAAAGTTATAGATTCACAGTATTTGAAAAATTTTATAATAATGAATGCTGACATGAAATGACTATTTTTAAGTTAATTTTGATTGAGATCATGAATCGATTGATGTTACAACACCACTAGAAATCTGGAAGCAATGGATGACCGTCTTGTCCTCGTACGGGACTGCTCATAAGTGCGCACCCACTATCCCACACGCGGAACTCAAACCCAGGACCTTCAGTTTCGTGTATGAACTCTTAACCCATAGACCACTGAGCCGACATCCAACGGTGTTAATGTCTAAGTTCAACCAATCCACGAAATCACTCGACCATCTTCCATTGCACTGAGGTAGATACCTGTCTCTATCCGCCACGGGTTAGCTCCACTGGTCACGGCTTGTCATTAGAAAACTGAGAATTCTTCCACGAAATTCGTCACTAGTGAGTATATGGTGATCGTCAGTATGTGGAATCCCATACCAGGACGAAACGGCTGTCCAATGCTTCCAGGTTTTCAATAGTGATGTAGCATCAATCAATTCATAGTCCCTACCAAAACTCAACAATCGTTTTAAAGATATACTGGGAAATTTCACGGTTCATTTATCGCCTGTGATTGGTGAATTTTTAGAGATAAGCATACAGTTTTTATGTATGGTATGAGTCAAATGTATCACAGCATGCATCAAAAGAAGATGAATAGACAGGATGAAAATAAATGAATGAATATTTGTGTTGTTTCGCAGTCACAGTTAATTGTTTATCATATTCAGGTGAGACAGGTGATTAGAACAGCTGAGTGTAATTGTTGTTATCTTGATAGTCTAACTTACTTATGCCTGTTACTCCCCATGGAGGAGCATATACCGCCCACCAGTAGTCTTCATCCAACCCTCTCCTGAGCAATCCTTTCCGTTGTCATTCATCCTTTTCATATCCGCTTCTATTTCGCGACGTAATGTGTTCTTTGGCCTTCCTCTTTTCCGCTTCCCTTCAGGATTCCAAGTTTGGTCCTGCTTCGTGATGCAGTTGGATGATTTGCGTAATGTATGCCCTATCCATTTCCATCGTCTTTTCCTAATTTCCTCTTCAGCTGGAAGCTGGTTGGTTCTCTCTCACAAAAGGCTGTTGCTGATAGTATACGACCAATGGATGTTGAGTAATTCACGTAGACATCTATTTATAAATACTTGCACCTTCATGATGGTGGTTGTTGTAGTTCTCCAAGTTTCAGCTCCGTATGATAGAACTGCTTTGACGTTCGTATTGAAGATTCTGACTTTGATATTGGTTGAGCGTTGTTTTGAGTTCCATATGTTCTTTAATTGAAGGAATGCTGTCCTTGCTTTGCCAAACCTCGCCTTTACGTCTGCATCTGATCCTCATTGTTCATCTATGATGCTTCCTAGGTATGTGATGGATTCTACATCTTCCAGAGTTTTGCCATCAAGTGTGATTGGATTGCTGTTCTCGGTGTTGTGTTTGAGGACCTTGGTTTTCCCTTTGTGTATGTTAAGGCCTACTGATGTAGAGACTGCTGCTACACTAGTTGTCTTTATCTGCATTTGTTCGTGTGTATTGGATAGGACGGCTAGGTCATCTGTGAAGTCTAAATCGTCTAGTTGGTTCTGAGCTCTCCATTGTATGCCGTGTTTTCCATCGAGATAACCAGTGATATATTAAATGGAATAATGAGTTCACGTTTACTTAATATTTATCAGTTAGTGGAACTGCTAATTGTAATTCATGTTTTCCATTAATATTATTTGGAGTAGCCCATATGCGCAGAACTATGGCTGTTAGTCTTTATCAGTGGAATTTAAAACCTATTTGCAGGATGTTTGTGTCATTGCAATCAGTTGTTTGATCTAGTTGTATTGAGTTTAATGCTATCACTGATGTGTTTGGGAGCAATTTTATATGATCTGAGGATTTATGAATGTGCTTTAAGCACAGTTTGTGTTCCTTCAACCTCACATTCAGTTGTCATGGTATTTCATCTACATATGTAGCATTACAAGCACCAAATATAAATGTATCTCGACAAGTTAGATGTATGTTCGGAGGTTGGTTTGAACACTACGATGTTGTAAGTAGGTGAATGCTATGTCTATAATGTCCGATATAGGTGTTCTTCTAGTCAATGAAATCGATTTCACTGATGACGTTGAACGAATACATTTATTCGGTTAGTATTCGATAAGAGTTGGATGTATGTAAGTATGTTAACAGTTTGATAACAGGTTTGTCGTAAACTATTTATTGATTTGGTAATTGAACTTTATATATTTTGATTGAACTGTTGTGCCTCCAGAAGATTTAATTGATAATGGAGAGAGTGAAACATTCGACTTTGCCCTGATCGATTTAGATCAACGGAACTACTGTAAATATTACGAATTGTGTTTAAAACTAGTTCGATCTCGTGGAATCATCGCCATTGACAATGTAAGTTTGTTTTATTTACGAGTAAATGTTGATGTATCTCGATATATTTGAAGTCAACATTCATGACGAATTGATCTTTTAATGACTATTAATGAATCTTCTATTTGGAAATATTTCGCGCTTGAAAATGATTCTACGTATTCCACATATTCTATGAAGTGTGAAGTATAATAAATGACTGTTGTTGTATACCCTCTGCTGAATTAAAGGGTTATATTTCAAACTAAATTGCATAAAATAAGATTATCGCATATGTGTATGAATAATTTATCTTAGATCCACTAATCGAAAGTTATCGACAGGAGGGAATTATAAGTTGATCTGTGCTAGTAGTCCTAAGCAAACTTTACTGACTTTTGCATTCGAATGATTACAGATTTACTGTTGATAGTATTGTGACGTAGAATATCGATTATCTTATAGATTCTAACCACACAGTCTGCACCATTCTACGTGACTCTTATCAAACAATCTACTTCTTAATGGGCAGATGAGCTGTCTTCTATTGGTTGATGCTAGATTTCACTCAGCGTAATTCACCATCTCTCCGTTTCAGAGCCATTTTTTAACCCTATTGATTACAATCTCTTCTCTAGGTTCTATGGAGTCTGTGTGTGCTCGACGAGAGTGATAACAGTCCTGCAACTGTCGGCATAAGAGAAATGAATGCATTGATAGCAAGAGACAACTCTGTTCGAGTTTCTCTATTAAGAACTGGAGATGGATTGACAATTGTCGTGAAAAATTGATTTTTGTTATGACTGTTTTCAAAATGGTTACATCGATAGTAACACACATACATTTGATTGATAAGCCGAATTGCTTTGATTGCTATCACACATAAATATTTCCCATTACCATGTTGTCATTTTCAATCATCATTGTATATGTATGTTATTGCAATAAAAATATTTCTATGAAGGGTTTCTGTATAATACGTGCCGTTTCACTCATGTTGTACTTAGCACTAAACATGTCCGAATCTCTCAAGTATGAGGAAGTTTGTAGGATTCTGGGATTCACTTTATAGTCTGTGGAAACTTGATGGAATGTAGTGAAAATCTACAGGTCAGTGGGAAATTGGGGTATTATATTGGTATACGATCCCGTATATGCTTTGCTACGATAAACCAGCATAGGTTTACACAAGTATACATCGAGTAAAGTGGCAAATTCACGTTCCTGATAGCTTACTAGGGTAAGCTAAAAGGTCAATTTGTGAAGCACATACTGAATAAGATGTATTTCATCACATCGTATTATCAATGCAAATGTAGAAATTTAATTGAATCACGTATCTCGTAAATAAATATAAGATAACACTAAAATATCTAATGTTGTTGAGATGATGGTTGGATTTGTAAACATTTAACCGTCATAGTGTTTACCGTAGGTCATGAACTAATGAGCATAGATTCACTGTGTCATTGCTGGAAAATAGATGGGGCAGTTTTGACCTCGAAATGTAAACGGTTTTACTGGAACAAACAACGATGGGTATTGTTAGATAGCAGCTCTCTTGATGCTTCATCTACTTCCACTTGCAAATAAGCATCAGCTAGATCCAGTTTAGCGAAAAACCTTCCCTCATTCAGCATGGTGAATAGGTTTGCAGGAACAGGCAGGGGATAATGATGTTGTTCCAGAGCTGCATTGAGACCTGTTGAAAAGTCAGCACATATACAGATCGTGCCGCTAGCCTTCTTGATAACAACTATAAGTGCTGCCCATGCAGAGTAGAAAACAGAAGTTATAACTCCTTGTAGTTGAAGGCGATACAATTCTTCATCTACTGTTTGCAATGTTGCATAAGGCACATGTCTCTTTGGACAAAAAGCTGGCCTAGCCCCAGTTTTCAATCAAAGTGTTGCTTTCATGGCATAGCACCGACCCAATCCAGGTTGAAAAATAGTTGAAAACTGCGTCATTAAGTTCTTCGTATACGCTTCGAAGTCATGTGGTTGTTGTCGTAGTTGGGGTTGTGATATCAGATTGCACATGGTATTCTACGGGACATCAGCTAAATTTAACTGATCGAACCAATAAATTTTCTCTCACCTAGTGATGAGTTGAGTGGGTGTTCGACCACATCAACTTCAGCACGATCTGAACCACCAAGCTGGACCATCGTAGTGTCACGCTGTAGATTGATTAGGCGTTGATATTCGTTTGCAATATTATTAAGGGTTAGTTTTGGGTCTTGGTCCAATCGACTTAGCAAGAGTGTTCTAATGTCACAGAACTTCTGCGATAGAAGGCTGCAGATGAGAATGAGTTCTTTAAATTGGTCTTTAGTAAGCGACTTCAACCGGAAGCGCTCGCATTCTCGGTTGACGATACCCATGTTTGTGAGAAAATCAGCATCTTCGTTCATAGTGAGCGATAAAGCGCATTGAATAGTGAGGATTTGTCTCCGAATTGTTTGCTCAATGACTGAACAGTGTCCGAGAATGAGCGATCGCGTGGGTTTAGAGGCAGAATCAGGTTGCAATACCTGTCTAGTTCACTAGGACACAACTTTCGAAGCAGCGAGCAGACCTTCCAAGCATCACCCTGGTTAGCAAAGTCAAATTTGGATAAGTCTTCGTACCGTTGAAACCACACATCAAACAAGGCATTGGATTCTGGATTGTAATAAAACTCAGAGATACTGTTAGCGATACCATCCACTGATGGTGCGGTAGTAGTAGGGTTAGAACTGCTTGGTTGAGTATTAGACGTTAGCTTTGTATTTGCTAACATCTGATTAAGTTTCATCTGCTGCTCGAGTAATAATTCAAGTTTAGAAGGATCCATGCTTCCGAAACCACCGTCGCCAAATTTGCTAGGGTTGAAGCTATTACTAGTTCACTTAATCTGCGAACGAGAACGAGATTCAGTGACCAAAGACCAGTAAGCTAGCTATTGATGCATCCCAGTCCAAGCTATCTAGAGGGAGAAGTCCAAGCTTAGAATGAGAAATATATTCTGCAACAACCAAAACGAGCGAGCTAACAGAAACAATTTTAAACGTACATATACAAATATATATAATCGATATGGTCATATAGATTTTCAAAAATTCGTCGATAAGTTAGACAATCGATTGCTATTCAAATAATTAAACATTTAATCGATAAGTTCGTCAACTGACTACCATTCAAATATTTAATCATTTATTCGATAAGTTAATCGATGAGATCAAGTTACAATGTGAGTTTTTGGGGGATCTATCATCCCCAACGTAAATTTATCTAAATACATAAACATTGGTTAAAGGAGGCACCAACTAGATATGCACCACAAAAATCCTTAGACACGTAATAGGGCTGTGATATTGCACGTTTGCCCAAGCCGAAGTAGGCGGAGCCTTTGACCTAAAGGTCTTTTTCACAATGCAGTGGAGCAACGTAGGGAGATGCAGTCCCATGGCGGCCGGTGACCATCGGTTTTTTCATGCTCGATTTGTTCCTTCGGAATACTAGTGATGATGTGCATAATTGATCTGGAATCAGGGATTTTATATCCCCCAGATTATCTCTCCATGTCCACCAACTCGGATAAAACGCTGAAAAAAATTCTATTGGAATTTCTCTCTTAAGAACTGGAGATGGATTGACAATTGTCGTGAAAAATTGATTTTTGTTATGACTGTTTTCAAAATGGTTACATCGATAGTAACACACATACTTTTGATTGATAAACCGAATTGCTTTGATTGCTATCGCACATAAATATATCCCATTACCATGTTGTCATTTTCAATCATCATTGTATATGTATGTTGTTGTAATAAAAATATTTCTATGAAAGGTTTCTGTAAATTACGTACCGTTTCAATCATGTTGTACTTGGCACTAAACATGTCCGAATCTCTCAAATGTGAGGAAGTTTGTAGGATTCTGGGATTCACTTTATAGTCTGTGGAAACTTGATGGGATGTAGTGAAAATCTACAGGTCAGTGGAAAATTGGGGCATATTAGTCTCATTTTCCCACAGTAAATCTCTAAGATTTCCAATATGACTTCTCTGGATTCCATTAAATTTCCCCCAAAGTTGAACGCTTGGTATGTTAACATGGGAAGTATTAAGCTTGCCGTTTTCAAACGTTTGCAGTGCTAGACTGCTCAATACGAACACCTTACACAATAATGATAATTAGATCAATAAATGACGATATTTAACCACGTGGTACACTCGTCCGAACTATCCAGTTAACAATCAAGAAACAGATGAGATGTCAGCAAAATGACCAAATGATCAAAGGTCTCAAAATGGCCCAGACTTCATTGTTCTTGTATTTTCATACGAATCCCATTCCGTTTCCATTCTTTACTCTTCAATCATCTTGTCTGTCTGCTGCCAGACATTCTGTATCTGACTAACGTCATATACTACTTATGTTAATATAAGCAACACACACCACAGTATCAGTCAATGCAAATGATTGTAATCTTGTCACAGGTCAAAATGTTTGAAATTACCACTAACCGAAACGTGAAACCTATCAGAAATAAGAGCATAATAATATGACAGATCTACTTCAGAAGAAATAGAACACATTGATTATTAACTATGTCTTATACGATCTGGTAAATGCTTTGCTACGATAAACCAGCATAGTTTTACACATGTATACATCGAGTAAAGTGGCAAATTCACGTTCCTGATAGCTTACTAGGGTCAACTAAAAGGTCAATGTGTGGAGCACATACTGAACAAGATGCACTTCATCACATCGTATTATCAATGCAAATGTAGAAATTTCATTGAATCACGTATCTCGTAAATAAATATAAGATAACACTAAAATATCTAATGTTGTTGAGATGATAGTTGGATTTGTAGACTTTTAACCTTCATAGTGTTTACCGTAGGTCATGAACTAATGAGCATAGATTCAATGTGACATGATGATTGATTGACTAATGGTCTGTGGTTTCACAGTTTTCTGTTAGTGGATAGTTCTATGTTCTTACACAATCTTTGTAAAATGAGATGATCACAAAGATGAGTGTACAATTTCAGTTGTACTTTTTCATTAGAGATTAAATATTAACTACTTGTTGCTGCTAATGAATTCTGATGTTTACGAGAATAGACAAATCAAAGTTGTCAATCCGTAATATTATGCAGTAGATAACATCAACTGTATTTTAATCATCTGTGATTAGCAAGAATGATAGTTAGGAAATAATTCGTTGAATATTGCTTCACTTTTAAAAATTATGAAGAGGAAGCACAACTCATACAACTGAATACTGAAGACGAAACTGAATTCTGTTGTTCTTATATCGACTTGATGACGACAATGCTATTGATCAAGTCTCATTGAAGATGTCAGTAATCCTCAACAATTAGAAAGTCATGTTTGCGAATATTCACCGATCGACTTAAACGCAAATATCATGTATACAATAAAATCGTTGTAACTTCGCTAAATTCAACGACAGTTTCCAAGGAACCTAATAAACTAAATGGCATGACACAATACAATTGAGTATAAAAACGCAAAACAACTGACTGTGTTCAATGAGAACCATCAGTCTCGGAATATATTTTGTTGTCAAAATACAAGGGAAATCGCGCCACATGACAATCATGAAAGCTGAGCACATCAAAAGACCGAGATAGATTAAGACAACGCTATGTGTCATGTGTAGCAAGATCAATCATCATTTAGTATTAGAGTTAAATATATCACCAATGAAAGCTTCATGGAAATGTTGCGTGTAAGATGATGGTAAAGTGTATTGACCAGTGAAACATATTTGACACACATAAGCATAAATGGATACAATAACACGTGATGAATCCCAGTTATCTGACAAGGAATTTCCACATGGACTATCTTCAAAATCTGAACAGATGAGAGTGGAGCTTAGTATATCAGTGTGACTTAAATGGAAAATCAGGCGAGACTACAAATTCATGATCAATCGATCAGATATAAGATAACGGCTGTCGGATTTTGGAGCAAAATCTTCTCATCCACATAGCTATATAGTGTTTTGGCATTATAAGTGACATAAGTTCGTGATGAAAAACACTAAATCTGATTCCTTAATTTGACCATCAAATGTAAACAAAAAAATCACATTGTTTTATTGATATAACGGAAAGCAAAGACAAAATTACATTCATTTACTCATTATGACTATTCTTCAACAGTAATTCCGTTTCAATTCAACGTGGTGATTACTCAATGTCGCATTTATTTCTCTTTTTCCGAATGACATATTGTTTTGCATAAAATACGATGTTATTGTATGAAATATTGACCTGAACTCTGCTCAACATGATATTTAGCATGTGGTTTGTGGTAACCCTGATCATTATTATTTATGTACATGATTTCATCCTAATTGTTATTCATAATGAGTATACGAATCAATATATAAATGTGTGTATTTTCGACCAGAGTCGTCATTGTTGTCGTCGTCGTGTTTCGGGGCTAATAAACCTTCACTTATATCAGACTTTGTGTTCTCAATTTGGCGTCGTGGAAATAGAGGTGCTTCCTCGCTTATTCAATTATAAGTGACAAGCGATTCCGTCATAACAATCAACGCAGACCAGATGCAACACGGAGCGTTCAATCAGAAGAATTGTCAGTGGCCTAGGTTCCAATCAAATTTCCACATTTGGATTAATAATACGATGTGATGAAGTGCATCTTATTCAGTATGTGCTCCACACATTGACCTTTTAGTTGACCCTAACATATCACTTAGATTTTTAGGTCTTCTGTTTGATTAACCTAAAATAAGATATACATCAAACAGCACTCGAACGTATAGAACCTCACGTTCTGAGTGAACGGAAACTATTCGGCTCCTTGAGGATCTCTTGAGGTGTCGCGATGATTATCGAAATCTATTTCAACAAATATGTTTATGGACATAACATGTTTCTAGTACAAGTCAGTTGACATTATTCAATTAGCCTACTTCAAACAAGCGTGAACATCAAACTGAGAATAGGGATAGAGAAGAATGTATACAATTGTAGAAATATAGTGAAAGCTAACAACACAATCACAATCACAGATAATTACACATTTTTGAATCTAAATGCTGTTTAATGGTTGTCAGAGAGTTTCGTCGAAATAGAGGTATAGTGATTTCGTTGGTCCTAATTAATTTTAGTAAAACGTATTTTCAGGTGTACGAAATGTGTCAATCGAGTTACATGTTGAGCTTCAGTCCATTACAATACTTGACAACGTACTGATTGGATTACGGATTCAATATGAGCAGAAACAATCGTCTTTCAACGGAATCATCCACAGATATTTTTGACATTTTGAAGGTTAGTGTGTTCAGTTGTGTAAGAGATTCAGTGTCCTCGAAACAACAGATCGATTGAATGTGGTCAACAGTGACGAAATGAATCTCATTACTTTGCAGTTATTAACCTACATAACAACACGATCATACAGATAATGAACAACCTGGACGACCATTGATATGAATCAATGAAATATCCATTATGTTATGCAACGTTCAACCAAAGATGTTACTTTTCTAGTACAAAGCCATCAGGATCTAAAATTACCACTTCATTCGATGTATACCTGTGTAAAACTATGCTGGATTCCATACCAAAGCAATCTTCAGATCATATATGATATAGTTAGTATTCAATATGTTCTATTCATTCTGAAGGAGATCTGTCACATTAATCACTACTATTTCTACTACCACCAACACTACTAATATCACTACTAATACCACTACTTATGCCTGTTACTACTAATGAAGCATAGGCCACCGACCAGTATTCTCCAACTCACTCTGTTGAGTCTTGTTTTCTAGTTCAGTCAAATTTGTGTTTATTCTTCTAATGTCTATTTCCATTTCTCGGCATGATGTGTCCGTTGGTCTTCCTCTTTTTATTTGGCCTTGACGATTCCATTTGAAGGCTTGTCTTGTGACGCAGTGGATTTCTTTCCTCAATGTGTGTCCTTTCCACTTCCAGCGACTCTTCGTGGTTTCTTCCTCCACTGGAATGTGGTCTGTTTTCTCCCGCAGTAGGTTGTTGCTAATAGTGTCCGGCCAACCGATCCAAATTATTTCGCGTAGATAACTGTTAATAAACATTTGTATCTTCTGGATGATGGCTTTCGTAGTTCTGCAAGTTTCCACCCTATACAGTAGAACGGTCTTGACATTTGTGTTGAAAATCCTGACCTTAGTGTTGGATATCAATTATTTTGAGTTCCATATGTTCTTCAGATATAAATATGCTGCTCTTGCTTTTCCGATCCGCGTCTTCACATCTGCATCTGATCGCATACCATATCTTTTTTATCCGTCTTTTTTATTTTGTCATCACAACAATCAGCAACAACCAGATGTCACAAGTAGACTTCAATTAGCAATCATATCATATATAACACTTATTTGGTCGTGATTATTAGTTGGATACTCTATAGGTCACTCTAGCGTCGCTCAGAAGTCATTCAGAAATAATGGTCTCACCGAAAATTACTGTGCACTAATGAATACGTAGGTCTAATGTAGTGGCGTTACATCTTAATCTCCATAGTTATTTCCCAGTATTCTGCATATCAAAATTAAATCATACGTTCATCTGAAGTAGGATAAGTGAAAGGAGCATAGCTTCTCATGATTCCATTTTACGGTAAACATCAAAATTCTGCAATAGCACATAGACCTCTTTTCTATACTTTTTCCAAGATATCCGAGTCACCTTTGAAACAGTATCTTGCAATCTGAAAACAATTTTCAAGTTCGGATCTCAACAAAATTTTTTAAGCTGTAGCGAACATATTAGTATCTAATTTGTTACATGTCCGTCATCAAGCTGACATGGTTCTACAGAACGTAGCTGCGTCCTCACGGCAGTACACTGTCATCATAAGAGTGCGACCACGGCAACAGACTCTTTCTTGATGGTGAAGATGAATCTTTGTATTCTCAATGAGCACATGAACTCACTTGGCTGCGTTGATAGGACTCGGTTGTTTTTTAGGCCAGCCAATCAAAACATCCAAATGCACAGTAAGTTCACCGGCATCAGCGACAATTGCATTCTTTCAGTCTGTAGATAACTCACTTATTGAAGATCCTAGTCAATGGAGTAGTGATGTATTGCACCATTTGTCTCGAGATTTTATGATGAATTTCATCTGGTTCTACTGATTTTTCTCCGTCCAAAGTGCTCAGGTCCTCGAGATCACTGTCTCAACCTGAGTCCACAATAAGCGGCCGATCTTGTGTGCAGTCATTTATCCAGAAGAAGCTTACGTACGAAACAGATCTTCACATTACTGTAACCAAGATTCAAAAGTAACACACGCAACATCATGAAAAATGATGGCCGAACCAGGGTGTGATATTTGAAATGCACAAGAAGCGGACTTTTGCTGGGACAGGCACATGTTTCGAATAAAGGCTTACATGACTGTGGTGTTTGACAGTTCAACCCGCTTTGCTTGACGCTCAATGTAGGCTACTGGTTGCTCCAAAAAGAAATTCATTGTCGTTTTTCTCGTCAACACTGACATGTCTCCTGATTGAACGCTCCGTGTTACATCTGGTCTGCGTTGATTGTTATGACGGAATCGCTTGTCACTTATAATTGAATAAGCGAGGAAGCACCTCTATTTCCACGACGCCAAATTGAGAACACAAAGTCTGATATAAGTGAAGGTTTATTAGCCCCGAAACACGACGACGACAACAATGACGACTCTGGTCGAAAATACACACATTTATATATTGATTCGTATACTCATTATGAATAACAATTAGGATGAAATCATGTACATAAATAATAATGATCAGGGTTACCACAAACCACATGCTAAATATCATGTTGAGCAGAGTTCAGGTCAATATTTCATACAATAACATCGTATTTTATGCAAAACAATATGTCATTCGGAAAAAGAGAAATAAATGCGACATTGAGTAATCACCACGTTGAATTGAAACGGAATTACTGTTGAAGAATAGTCATAATGAGTAAATGAATGTAATTTTGTCTTTGCTTTCCGTTATATCAATAAAACAATGTGATTTTTTTGTTTACATTTGATGGTCAAATTAAGGAATCAGATTTAGTGTTTTTCATCACGAACTTATGTCACTTATAATGCCAAAACACTATATAGCTATGTGGATGAGAAGATTTTGCTCCAAAATCCGACAGCCGTTATCTTATATCTGATCGATTGATCATGAATTTGTAGTCTCGCCTGATTTTCCATTTAAGTCACACTGATATACTAAGCTCCACTCTCATCTGTTCAGATTTTGAAGATAGTCCATGTGGAAATTCCTTGTCAGATAACTGGGATTCATCACGTGTTATTGTATCCATTTATGCTTATGTGTGTCAAATATGTTTCACTGGTCAATACACTTTACCATCATCTTACACGCAACATTTCCATGAAGCTTTCATTGGTGATATATTTAACTCTAATACTAAATGATGATTGATCTTGCTACACATGACACATAGCGTTGTCTTAATCTATCTCGGTCTTTTGATGTGCTCAGCTTTCATGATTGTCATGTGGCGCGATTTCCCTTGTATTTTGACAACAAAATATATTCCGAGACTGATTGTTCTCATTGAACACAGTTAGTTGTTTTGCATTTCTATACATAATTGTATTGTGATATGGATTTTGATAAAATGGATTCTTTGGAAATTGTTGTTGAATTCCTCTGAAGTTACGACAATTTAATGGTATATCTGATATTTACGTTTAAGTTGAATGGTGAATATTTGCAAACATGGCTTCCTAATTGTTGAGGATTACTGACATCATCACTGAGACTTGATCAATAGCATTGTCGTCATCAAATCAATAGTAGAACACCAGAATTCAGTTTCGTTTTCAAAATTCAGTTGTATGACCTGTGCTGTTTCTTCATAAATTATGAAAGTCAATTGATATTCAACGAATCATTTCCTAACTATCATTCTTGTTAATCACAGATGATTAAAATACAGTTGATGTTATCTACTGCATAATATTACGGATTGACAACTTTGATTTGTCTATTCTCGTAAACATCAGAATTCATTAGCAGCAACAAGTAGTTAATATTCAATCTCTAATGAAAAAGTACAACTGAAATTGTACACTCATCTTTGTGATCATCTCATTTTACAAAGATTGTGTAAGAACATAGAACTATCCACTAACAGAAAACTGTGAAACCACAGACCATTAGTCAATCAATCATCATGTCACATTGAATCTATGCTCATTAGTTCATGACCTACGGTAAACACTATGAAGGTTAAAAGTCTACAAATCCAACTATCATCTCAACAACATTAGATATTTTAGTGTTATCTTATATTTATTTACGAGATACGTGATTCAATGAAATTTCTACATTTGCATTGATAATACGATGTGATGAAGTGCATCTTGTTCAGTATGTGCTCCACACATTGACCTTTTAGTTGACCCTAGTAAGCTATCAGGAACGTGAATTTGCCACTTTACTCGATGTATACATGTGTAAAACTATGCTGGTTTATCGTAGCAAAGCATTTACCAGATCGTATAAGACATAGTTAATAATCAATGTGTTCTATTTCTTCTGAAGTAGATCTGTCATATTATTATGCTCTTATTTCTGATAGGTTTCACGTTTCGGTTAGTGGTAATTTCAAACATTTTGACCTGTGACAAGATTACAATCATTTGCATTGACTGATACTGTGGTGTGTGTTGCTTATATTAACATAAGTAGTATATGACGTTAGTCAGATACAGAATGTCTGGCAGCAGACAGACAAGATGATTGAAGAGTAAAGAATCGAAACAGAATGGAATTCGTATGAAAATACAAGAACAATGAAGTCTGGGCCATTTTGAGACCTTTGATCATTTGGTCATTTTGCTGACATCTCATCTGTTGCTTGATTGTTAACTGGATAATAATAATAATAATAATAATAATAATAATAATAATAATTGAAACGGTACGTAATTTACAGAAACCTTTCATAGAAATATTTTTATTACAATAACATACATATACAATGATGATTGAAAATGACAACATGGTAATGGGAAATTTTTATGTGCGATAGCAATCAAAGCAATTCGGTTTATCAATCAAAAGTATGTGTGTTACTATCGATGTAACCATTTTGAAAACAGTCATAACAAAAATCAATTTTTCACGACAATTGTCAATCCATCTCCAGTTCTTAAGAGAGAAATTCCAATAGAATTTTTTTCAGCGTTTTATCCGAGTTGGTGGACATGGAGAGATAATCTGGGGGATATAAAATCCCTGATTCCAGATCAATTATGCACATCATCACTAGTATTCCGAAGGAACAAATCGAGCATGAAAAAACCGATGGTCACCGGCCGCCATGGGACTGCATCTCCCTACGTTGCTCCACTGCATTGTGAAAAAGACCTTTAGGTCAAAGGCTCCGCCTACTTCGGCTTGGGCAAACGTGCAATATCACAGCCCTATTACGTGTCTAAGGATTTTTGTGGTGCATATCTAGTTGGTGCCTCCTTTAACCAATGTTTATGTATTTAGATAAATTTACGTTGGGGATGATAGATCCCCCAAAAACTCACATTGTAACTTGATCTCATCGATTAACTTATCGAATCAATGATTAAATATTTGAATGGTAGTCAGTTGACGAACTTATCGATTAAATGTTTAATTATTTGAATAGCAATCGATTGTCTAACTTATCGACGAATTTTTGAAAATCTATATGACCATATCGATTATATATATTTGTATATGTACGTTTAAAATTGTTTCTGTTAGCTCGCTCGTTTTGGTTGTTGCAGAATGTACTTCTCATTCTAAGCTTGGACTTCTCCCTCTAGATAGCTTGGACTGGGATGCATCAATAGCTAGCTTACTGGTCTTTGGTCACTGAATCTCGTTCTCGTTCGCAGATTAAGTGAACTAGTAATAGCTTCAACCCTAGCAAATTTGGCGACGGTGGTTTCGGAAGCATGGATCCTTCTAAACTTGAATTATTACTCGAGCAGCAGATGAAACTTAATCAGATGTTAGCAAATACAAAGCTAACGTCTAATACTCAACCAAGCAGTTCTAACCCTACTACTACCGCACCATCAGTGGATGGTATCGCTAACAGTATCTCTGAGTTTTATTACAATCCAGAATCCAATGCCTTGTTTGATGTGTGGTTTCAACGGTACGAAGACTCATTCAAATTTGACTTTGCTAACCAGGGTGATGCTTGGAAGGTCCGCTCGCTGCTTCGAAAGTTGTGTCCTAGTGAACTAGACAGGTATTGCAACCTGATTCTGCCTCTAAACCCACGCGATCGCTCATTCTCGGACACTGTTCAGTCATTGAGCAAACAATTCGGAGACAAATCCTCACTATTCAATGCGCTTTATCGCTCACTATGAACGAAGATGCTGATTTTTTCACAAACATGGGTATCGTCAACCGAGAATGCGAGCGCTTCCGGTTGAAGTCGCTTACTAAAGACCAATTTAAAGCACTCATTCTCATCTGCAGCCTTCTATTGCAGAAGTTCTGTGACATTAGAACACTCTTGCTAAGTCGATTGGACCAAGACCCAAAACTAACCCTTAATAATATTGCAAACGAATATCAACGCCTAATCAATCTACAGCGTGACACTACGATGGTCCAGCTTGGTGGTTCAGATCGTGCTGAAGTTGATATGGTCGAACACCCACTCAACTCATCACTAGGTGAGAGAAAATTTATTGGTTCGATCAGTTAAATTTAGCTGATGTCCCGTAGAATACCATGTGCAATCTGATATCACAACCCCAACTACGACAACAACCACATGACTTCGAAGCGTATACGAAGAACTTAATGACGCAGTTTTCAACTATTTTTCAACCTGGATTGGGTCGGTGCTATGCCATGAAAGCAACACTTCGATTGAAAACTGGGGCTAGGCCAGCTTTTCGTCCAAAGAGACATGTGCCTTATGCAACATTGCAAACAGTAGATGAAGAATTGTATCGCCTTCAACAACAAGGAGTTATAACTTCTGTTTTCTACTCTGCATGGGCAGCACTTATAGTTGTTATCAAGAAGGCTAGCGGCACGATCTGTATATGTGCTGACTTTTCAACAGGTCTCAATGCAGCTCTGGAACAACATCATTATCCCCTGCCTGTTCCTGCAAACCTATTCACCATGCTGAATGAGGGAAGGTTTTTCGCTAAACTGGATCTAGCTGATGCTTACTTGCAAGTGAAAGTAGATGATGCATCAAGAGAGCTTCTATCTAACAATACCCATCGTTGTTTGTTCCAGTAAAACCGTTTACATTTCGAGGTTAAAACTGCCCCATCTATTTTCCAGCAGTTAGTGGCTACCATACTATCTCGGGAGTCTGGTTGATATCAGAACAGTTACGAGAATGCACGGTGTTGCTACTGCTACGCATGACAACAAGTCCCGATTACGCCCAGAGAAATGCCAGTTTCATTTGCAGTCGGTAAAGTACTTGGGGTTCAATTTTGATGCCGACGGCTGCAGACCAGGTCCTGAGAATAACCGAGCTGTTAAACTGATGCCTACTCTCATTAGTGTCTCGGCACTACCTTCCTTCCTGGGACGTTTCAGCTACTAACCAGCGTTCTTTACATCGATGAATGATATTTGCACTCCACTGAACAGCTTACCGCAGAAGAACAGCTCTTGGAACTGGACCAAACAGTGTGATGCTGCATTTTGTAAATTGACGTCCATTATTTGTTTGGAATAGCTGTTGACACACTACGATCCAGCCATGCCAATCATCGTAGCTCCAGACGTTTCAGCGTATGTTCTAGACGCTGTTATCTCACATGAGTTTCCGGATGCGTCGGAAAAAGCCGTTATGCCTGCAGCCTGCACACTGACCCCAGGAGGAAAAAAATACAGTCATATAGAAAAAGCAGCTCTTGCGCTTATGTTTGCTGTGCATCGTTTCCATAAGTTCATGCACGTTCGCAGATTCACGCCTCTCACAGATCACAAGCCTTTACTCGCGATATTCGGGTCGAAAACTAGCATCCCAGCTCATTCTGCAAATCGCCTTCAGAGATGGGCCTTAGCACTCTTGGGGTATGATTTCGAGATCCAGTACCGACACACTCAACAATCCGGTCAGGTGGATGCCTTATCACGACTCATTATTGACCAGTTGGCGGCTGAAGAAAACGCGGTAATCGCATCTCTGCTAGCGGAAGACCATGCCGAATTTTTTCTGACGACCTCAATACTAGCTTTGCCGATATCTGCAACCAACAAACAAAATGCTTCTAAGAGCGACTCCATTATCAAGATGACTATGACCTATGTTACCAACGGCTGGCCGTTTAAGAAGCTTGATAGTGACATGGAACAGCTGTATCAGCGGCGGGATTCGTTAAGCATTGTAAACGACTGCTTGATGTACGGAAAAATAGTGGTTATGCAAGAATCCCTTCACGCAAAAGTGCCGAAACAGTTCCACCTTGGCCATCCGGGGGTTAGACGAATGAAATCCATATCCAGGAGTCATGCATATTGGCCGCTTATGGATCAACATATGACAGAGTTGATTGGAAAAATGTATGCGGTGTCAGCAAGCGGCAAAGATGAACGCCAAAGTTCCACTGGTTTCATGGCCACAACCTGATCATCCTTGGTCAAGGATAAACGTCGACTTTGCAGGCTCGATGAACGGAACCATGTATCTAGTTGAAATCGACGCCCTTTCGAAATGGCCAGAAATCCACACTCACAGAAATTTTCTCTTGAAATGGTATACTGGATGCCATTGTATCTGACGACGGTTCAGAGTTCACCTCCAGCTAATTCCAGTCATTCTGTGAAAGGCTAGCCATAAAGCATTTACGGTCGCCACCATACCACCCGCAGTCGAATGGGCAAGCAGAAAGATTTGTGGATACGTTTAAAAGAGCTTTGGCTAAGACGAAAGGGGAGGGGACGCCAGCGGACGCGTTGCGGAATTTCTTATACGTGTACTGAACAACACCAAATGAGAAATTGCTGGAACGAAAATCCCCATAAGAGATCCTCATGAGAAGAAGACTGAAGACAATCCCCAGCCTGATGCATCCAAGTAATGCACAGACGCCAGAACGGATAAGGGTTGGAAAGCAATCCACGTACGAAGTGTGATATCCTGTGTTTGCCCGTGACTGCAGAACAACCTATGTTCCATGGACAGAAGCGCGATTGGTCAAAAGAGTTGGCCGAGTCATGTACAAAGTTGAGGTAGGCAGGGACACGTGGCAACGTCATCGGAATCAGTTACGCAGACGGTGAGCTCCAGACCGCCAGTCAACCGGAGCAAATATTCCTCTGGACATCCTGATAGACACACTCAGCTTACCGGCAACTCTACCACAACAAAAACCTCAACAAAAGCTGAAACACGTTCCAGATGGTGGCCTAAGTGACAGCGGTGAGCGACAGTCAAGATGCAGGTCGACCCCAGGAGAGCAAGCTATTAAAAAGGAGAGGAGCGTAGGAAGTTTCCACAGACTATAAAGTGAATCCCAGAATCCTACAAACTTCTTCATACTTGAGAGATTCGGACATGTTTAGTGCCAAGTACAACATGATTGAAACGGTACGTAATTTACAGAAACCTTTCATAGAAATATTTTTATTACAATAACATACATATACAATGATGATTGAAAATGACAACATGGTAATGGGAAATATTTATGTGCGATAGCAATCAAAGCAATTCGGTTTATCAATCAAAAGTATGTGTGTTACTATCGATGTAACCATTTTGAAAACAGTCATAACAAAAATCAATTTTTCACGACAATTGTCAATCCATCTCCAGTTCTTAAGAGAGAAATTCCAATAGAATTTTTTTCAGCGTTTTATCCGAGTTGGTGGACATGGAGAGATAATCTGGGGGATATAAAATCCCTGATTCCAGATCAATGGTGCACATCGTCACTAGTATTCCGAATGACCAAATCGAGCATGAAAAAACCGATGGTCACCGGCTGCCGTGGGACTGCATCATGCTTAGAGTAGTTAACATAAGATTTTCTGCTCATCAGCTTCCAACTTCGAGTTTGATTATTTTGCTATCAAAAAACCTAAAATGAGTTGTTTTACAACATCGAGGTGTGTTAGTCAACCTCTCAGTGACCTTGGAACAACATTTTTATAGGAACCAGTTTGGTTCATTTGATACCGTTGACGATTGGTAAGTGTTCTATCCGTAGACTGTATTGTACAAAATGGCGTTTATCTATGTGAGATATTCACAGAAGTCTGATGAATAGATTCTCGACACACGTTGACATTTTATCGCAGAGTATGGAATACTTTTTGCTTTGATAAATATGGGACGTCGGTTGAATAGCCACAAATTTATGTGTTGCTAGATGGTGATTTTTTATTTAGGCAGTAATTACTTTGATTCTGAAATATTGTGCAGCACAAAATGTGCTTACAGTCTTGTCTCTATGAAAATGATTCTCGCCATATGTATTGGTAATATTTGCAGCACTTCTGTAGGGAGTATCAAGCAGAGGGTTCAGTCTATGGTGACTGATGCATCTGACGATACATAGACGAAACGTGTTTCGAGATCATATGTCAAAACTAACTAGTGTAACACACATGATTGTTTCGAAAGCGTTTCTCAGATATATCTGAACTTGATACCTAATATTTTAAAACATCACATAACGACAAACTCATCACCGAATACTTCTTTTCAAACGCATGATCTTTATGAAAATACGATTAATTCTATTCACGTTTAATGCTCAGGAATCGAAAATGCAGTTTATCAATTCAGCACGTACTTAGTGAGAAACCTGGTCACTTATTTATTAGTTTGTAGTGTCGGCTATTATGATTAGCCCATATAGCTTGTACTAGCTTTCGGACATGCCAATTGATTTGCTCTACTTGAGTCATATTTTGATCTTATTAATTATTCGCTTACCAACCATGACTGTTTTTATACGAGCGCATTTGTGTGAACATCTCTTATCCTGTTCACCACATGTTTGTAACTTATTTTTGTGTGACTATTAATATTGATAAACGCTTAACTGAATGAGTTGGCTCACGAGCCTTCCCCACTGCGCGTCATTCCCCTTTGCTATCTTCTCTTCTTTTCGCTTCGGTATTTTGTCTGAATCGAAGATTGTATGAAATATACGCATTCAAAATTCGTTCTCGTCTTTGACTTATTTAGTTCGTTACCGAGTAACGCGATTTAGGTTGAAGATTATATATGAAGATAGGCGACATATATATTTCGACAGCAATCCTTCAATAACAACCATTCATACGATCTACTTAGAGTCATATCCCGGGATACTAAAACAGCATAGTCTAATTAGTAGCTCAAATGCATAAAACAGTGTGAATTATCTAGAACTCTTTTCCATTTTATCTGTGTTTGGCTATAACACAACATCTCGGAATGGAATATCTGATCACAACATACTAGTAGCTACACAGGAGGGTCTCGTTCTTATTATGAACATTCAGCCAGACATAAGTGCATGATGTCAACGATGTTCACAGTGAAACTGAAATCCAGTACCCATCACTCTATTGACAGCTTTTCATCCACTGAATCATTAGGGAAAAACACTTGCCAGGAATTTTACTATGTCTTTATTAATAATTCGATAACTTATTATTAATTCATTTGATCATTAAATGCGTCCTATATTTCACCATCTTACATTCTTTCAATTCACTTCATAGGGAAACATAGCATAAATGTCTTAGTGGTAAATAATCATCAAATCATTGCATATTTAAGTTTAACTTTAGAAAATCGCTGATGTGTTTTCGATCAATTTTTTTCAGAATAGCATTTTAAATAAATGAACGACCTTACCAATATAAAGTCAGTAACCGAATACGGTTGTACCAAATGCGCAGATAAACTTCATCAGTATATATGTGACCATTCACTACGTCTGTCTGAAGCACAAAAGTGGTTATTACAAGTAATCATCACGATTATTGTAATATAAAAATGTATTGTAGGAGACAAATAAACATCCACTGTCAAGAATGCTTATCTCCAGTATAGAAATGCAACTTCTGTCGAATTTGTGTTATGCGATAAATGCTAGAAAGACACTTGCAATTGGTAAGTATTAGGTAAATGTGGATTTGATTACAATCATATATATCCATTCAGCTTTGCCGATTGCTTCTTGAACAAGTTTTCAGCCTTGACGAAATAAATAAACCACACAAATTTAACTAGCTCTTATTAATTAATCATCTAAATTAACTGTATAGGTATATGTAAGTGGCAACAGAATAAACAGAACGTGACTATTATGCCTAATTTCGTTTCATGGTTTACGGCAACTTTAAATAAGCCAGCGTTAAATGCATCCGTCTGTTATTTGTAAAACATTGTTGATTATCACTACCGTTTTAAGACGATTAAAGAGATTGGATGCTCTGTTCCATCCTTCGTCTTACTCCAGTGAGTATTACATATCAGAGTGGTTGTGATACTCGTGCATGCACAAATCATGTGTGGAGAGGCAGATATGGAAATAAGGGGAGTTCGAAAATGAGATGCTTACAGTCATCCAGTACTGACTGATTATCAGTGTCTATTCGGATAGAGTCGAATGACTGAGAGAATTATCTTGAAACACCTATGTTGATATCATTTATCTACAACACATTCGTAGTTGAATTACATACTGGTTTGGATGTGGAAACTGGAACACTGGTTTCATTGCATTTGAGACTCGTCAGATTGATGCACTTGCATGGAGTTATTGGTATTCGCATGGAAATTCGACACCAGTACCTTTTGTTTCAAGCACTGAAAAGTGATCCACTGATGAATTGAGTCCAAATATGCAGAAGCTTGATTTATTTACAAGAATAAATAATGAGTATTTTGTAACGTGTAACGAAGTGCTGAGTAGTGCATGAACCTGTCTCTGCACAATTGCATACTATTGCGTACTGAATGCGAATGTCAAAGTATTTAGATGAACTGAATTTACAATCAATTACTTTGTGTCCATTCAAATACCACACTAGTAGTCCAATCTTGATTATATGAAGTTTCCTTTCAAATCACAGGCTTGTTGACTATGAATATGGTTGATGAAGTGAACACGAACCTTACTAACGATAGTCAATTAAGTGTGAGATTTCTGACGTTCACAATTTTTTGTTTTGCTTGTCTCAGTAATAATTAATTTCACATATACTCGTTGAACGACAATGCTTTCTAAACGAGTTTGGAAGATGTTTGTGTGATAATTTTACTGTTTTTTGATTGTTCAGTGGACATCAGTTTAACGAGTAGTCACTATCAATGGATTTGTTTTTATTTATTTTAAAATGAATATAGGAGTTTATACTGGATATAGTGCATTGTCTATCGCAGAAGTATTGCCATCAGACGGACGTGTATTAGCAATGAATATAACAGATGAATATTTGAAAGACTATTGTTTACCAGCATGGAAGAAGGCAGGTGTAGAATCGAAAATCGACTTCCGACACGGTCCAGATGTTCAATTACTACGTAAGTCTGACAGGATTTCATGTTATATTTTCATCGCAAAAAAATTCCGGATGTGCACTCAATGCCTAAGCATGTAAAATTCTTGGAGATAAGTATTTTGTCATCAAGTTACTGATGTATTATCTTGTATCAGCAATACTATCTGATTGATTTTGGAAAAAGATAATATATGGGGAATTCATGCTACATTTCTGTTTAAGATAGTTGAAAATAACAAAATGTTCGTTGATTTGGACTAAATCTAGAAATAAGCTTGACATTAACAAGTAGTAGTGTAACTTGCGTGATGAATTGTGTGTGGTTTTGAGATAATGAATTAATGGATGTTGGACTATCTGTAATCATTGGACGACCATCTCGTCCTAGTGTGAGACTTCTCAGTAGCGCGCTTCCACGATCTTGCACGCAGGACTCGAACCCAGTACCTTCAATCTCTTGCACGAAAACTTAACCCATAGACCACTGAGCCGGCATCCAACAGTGTTAATATCTAACTTCAACTAATCCACGAAACTGAAGGACGTCTTTTATTGTACTGAGGTAGATACCTGTCTTTATCTGACATGGATAAGCTCTCTATTGAGTTTAATGCTATCACTGATTTTATTGTGAGCATTTGCACATGATCCGAGGGTTTTGTGAATGTGCTTTAAGCACAGTTTGTGTTCCTTCAACCTCACATTCAGTTGTCATGGTATTTCATCTACATATGTAGCATTACAAGCACCAAATATAAATGTATCTCGACAAGTTAGATGTATGTTCGGAGGTTGATCTGAACACGACGATGTTGTAAGTAGGTGAATGCTATGTCTATAATGTCCGATATAGGTGTTCTTCTAGTCAATGAAATCGATTTCACTGATGACGTTGAACGAATACATTTATTCGGTTAGTATTCGATAAGAGTTGGATGTATGTAAGTACTTTAACAGTTTGATAACAGGTTTGTTCTAAACTCTTAATTGATTTGGTAACTGAACTTTATTTATTTTGATTGAACTGTTGTGCCTCCAGAAAATTTAATTGATAATGGAGAGAGTGAAACATTCGATTTTGCCCTGATCGATGGTGAAAAAGAAAACTATAGTAAATATTACGAACTGTGTTTAAAACTAGTTCGACCTCGTGGAATCATCGCCATTGACAATGTAAGTTTGTTTTATTTATGAGCAACAGTTTTACTGTTGATAATAATCTGATGTAGAATGTTGATTATCTTATAGATTTTAACCACACAGTCTGCACCATTCTACGTGACTCTTATCAAACAATCTACTTCCTAATATGCAGATGAGCTGTCTTCTTTAGTTGCTCCTAGATTTCACTCAGCGTAATTCACCATGTCTCTGTTTCAGTGCCTAGAATTTAACGAGAGAGTAGAAAGAATTTCGTAGAATTCATCATTTGGACTGCAGTCCGTGGAAGTATGAGGAGTGGTGTTTATCAATCTGCTTCTGAATTTAGTTTCATTTAGTTTGAATTCTTATTTTGACAACTGAATTACATAATACAAAAGATCCATTAAGCTTAACCACAGCACTTCCTAATGCATTAGTTCATATGTTGAAAATCAGCATTCTGAGAGATTTTGAGTTCCCGTTTAAAACTACATACCGCAATCGAAACTCTTCAGAGCTTGATATAAAAATTTCAGATTTTGTGTTTATGGTTGTCTATCCCTTAAACCTAGATGTCTGATTTGATAGAACCTGGGATAACAAGGTTTATGTACGTTGGCTCGACATAATGGATGAATACGATTAACAAATCAAGGACACCACTATGGTCAAATTAAGGTTATTTGAAATGACATAAAGTATATTTTCTGGGGTATGAATACGATACATGGTTACGTTGCCACTAAATCACACATAACGATTGTTTTGTATACCGTTCTGATTACCATTTCTTCTACAGGTTTTATGGAGGGAGCGTGTGATCGACGCGGATAATAACACCTCTGAAACTGTCGGTATAAGAGAAATGAATGCATTGATAGCAAGAGACAACTCTGTTCGAATTTCTCTCTTGAGAACTGGAGATGGATTGACAATTGTCGTGAAGAATTGATTCATGTGATGATTGATTTCAGAATGGATACATCCATAGAGACATACATACATTTGATTAATAAACCGAATTGCTTTGATTAATAATCGCACATAAATATTTCCCATTACCATGTTGTCATTTTCAATCATCATTGTATATGTATGTTGTTGCAATAAAAATACTTCCATGAAAGGTTTCTGTAAATTACATACCGTTTCAATCATGTTGTACTTGGCACTAAACATGTCCGAAACTCTCAAATGTGGGGAAGTATGTAGGACTCTGGGATTCTCTTTATAGTCTGTGGAAACTTGATGGGATGTAGTGAAAATCTACAGGTCAGTGGAAACTTGGGGCATTTCAGTCTACTTTCCCGAACTTGAGGAAATTTTCCTCAAAGTAAGATGATTGACTTTAGAATGGTAACTAAATCAAAAAATCACGATATTTGACCATGTGATACACTTGTCTGAACCATCCAATTAACAATCAAGTAACAGATGAGATATCAGAAGAATATCATAAAGATTCCGATTGACCATAGTCTGACAATAGTTGGTGATATACATGAACCACATGGGAAATACTAGGTTTCCGTATATCTCCACCAGACGTGATTCATTTTAAATATATCGAATGTATGTTTTATTATTTGTATCAGTCAATGCATATGATTATCATCTTCTCCTTGTCGCAGATCAAATTATATAAAATTATCACTGAACCAAAACATGAAACGTATCAGAAATAAGAACACAGTAATTTGACAAATAAACCCAACTTCGAGATCAACAAGAAGGATTCCGTAAGGAAAGTTTGTGTATAGACCAAATCGTAGCTCTACGGATCATTGTGGAACAATCAGTTGTATGGAATTCATCACTCTACATTAACTTCATTGACTGAGAGAAAGCACTTAATAGCGTGAACAGAACAACACTGTAGACGTTTATTCGGAAATTCAACATAGTCGTACACATGTATACATCGAATGAAGTGGTAATTTTAGATCCTGATGGTTTTGTACTAGAAAAGTAACATCTTTGGTTGAACGTTGCATAACATAATGGATATTTCATTGATTCATATCAATGGTCGTCCAGGTTGTTCATTATTTGTATGATCGTGTTGTTATGTAGGTTAATAACTGCAAAGTAATGAGATTCATTTCGTCACTGTTGACCACATTCAATCGATCTGTTGTTTCGAGGACACTGAATCTCTTACACAACTGAACACACTAACTTTCAAAATGTAAAAAATATCTGTGGATGATTCCGTTGAAAGACGATTGTTTCTCTTCATATTGAATTCGTAATCCAATCAGTACGTTGTCAAGTATTGTAATGGACTGAAGCTCAACATGTAACTCGATTGACACATTTCGTACACCTGAAAATACGTTTTACTAAAATTAATTAGGACCAACGAAATCACTATACCTCTATTTCGATGAAACTCTCTGACAACCATTAAACAGCATTTAGACTCAAAAATGTGTAATTATCTGTGATTGTGATTGTGTTGTTAGCTTTCACTATATTTCTACAATTGTATACATTCTTCTCTATCCCTATTCTCAGTTTGATGTTCACGCTTGTTTGAAGGAGGCTGATTGAATAATGTCAACTGACGTGTACTAGAAACAAACACAAATAATCTTAATATGTATGCAGTTGTGAAACATAATATCTCCATAAATATATTTGTTGAGATGGCTTTCGATATGCACTAAGACACCTCAAGAGATCCTCAAGGAGCCGAATAGTTTCCATGCACTCAGAACGTGAGGTTCTATACGGTCGATTGCTGTTTGATGTATATCTTATTTTAGGTTAATCAAATAGAAGACCTAAAAATCTAAGTGATATGTTAGGGTTAACTAGAAGGTCAATATTTGAAGCACATACTGAACAAGATGCACTTCATCACATCGTATTATCAATGCAAATGTAGAAATTTCATTGAATCACGTATCTCGTAAATAAATATAAGATAACACTAAAATATCTAATGTTGTTGAGATGATAGTTGGATTTGTAGCCTTTTAACCTTCATAGTGTTTACCGTAGGTCATGAACTAATGAGCATAGATTCAATGTGACATGATGATTGATTGACTAATGGTCTGTGGTTTCACAGTTTTCTGTTAGTGGATAGTTCTATGTTCTTACACAATCTTTGTAAAATGAGATGATCACAAAGATGAGTGTACAATTTCAGTTGTACTTTTTCATTAGAGATTGAATATTAACTACTTGTTGCTGCTAATGAATTCTGATGTTTACGAGAATAGACAAATCAAAGTTGTCAATCCGTAATATTATGCAGTAGATAACATCAACTGTATTTTAATCATCTGTGATTAGCAAGAATGATAGTTAGGAAATAATTCGTTGAATATTGCTTCACTTTTAAAAATTATGAAGAGGAAGCACAACTCATACAACTGAATACTGAAGACGAAACTGAATTCTGTTGTTCTTATATCGACTTGATGACGACAATGCTATTGATCAAGTCTCAGTGATGATGTCAGTAATCCTCAACAATTAGAAAGTCATGTTTGCTAATATTCACCGATCGACTTGAACATAAATATCATGTATACTATAAAATCGTTGTAACTTCGCTAAAGTCAACTACAGTTTCCAAGGAACCTAATAAACTAAATTGCATGACACAATACAATTGAGTATAAAAACGCTAAACAACTGACTGTGTCCAATGAGAACAATCAGTCTCGGAATATATTTAATCGTCAAAATACAAGGAAAATCGTGCCACATGCCAATCATGAAATGTGAGCACATCAAAAGACCGAGATAGATTAAGACAACGCTATGTGTCATGTGTAGCAAGATCAATCATCATTTAGTATTAGAGTTAAATATATCACTAATGAAACCTTCATGGAAATGTTACGTGTAAGATGATGGTAAAGTGTATTGACCAGTGAAACATATTTGACACACGTAAGCATAAATGGATACAACAACACGTGATGAATCCCAGTTATCTGACAAGGAATTTCCACATGGACTATCTTCAAAATCTGAACAGATGAGAGTGGAGCTTAGTATATCAGTTTGACTTAAATGGAAAATCAGGCGAGACTACAAATTCATGATCAATCGATCAGATATAAGATAACGGGTGTGGGATTTTCATACGAACACCATTCATCAATTTGGCTTCATAGTATATTAGCACTACATCTAATGTCAGTTCGTGATGAAATATCCTATGTCTAATTCCTAACGTTAACCATCAACTGCAAATCATTATTCTAATTGTTCACATTGGAATGAAATAAAACCAAAATTAGATTCGTTTAATCATTATAATTTTTGTTCAACATTAATTCAGTTTCAATTCAATGTGGTGATTACTCAATGTAGCATTTGATTCTGTTCTCACGTATGACATATTGTTTTGTATAAAATACGATGTTCTTGTATGAAATATTGACCTGAACTATGCTCAACATGACATGTAACATGTAACTTGTGATAACCCGGAGCATTTTTCATGTACATGTTTTCATCCTATTTATTATTAATCAAAATGGGTGTACGAATCAATACATAAATGAGTGTATTTTCGACTAGAGTGATCGTCGTGTTTTGAAGCTAATAAATCTTGATTTGTTCTAGAAATAGTAGTTCTCCTTCGCGTTTACAGGTACAAGAGCCGATCAAGTGAGTCATAAAAGTCAGCGTTCATCAGATATAACGAGTAGCGTGTGATTAGAAGACGTATCAGTAATAACCCTCATTATATCATAGTTACTAGGTGGGAAAGCTCCATTTTGACATGAATTAGATCGGACGATGTTGTCGACGGGCTCTCCACTTTTATAGCCCGAGATCTGACGCCCAGTAAGAATATATAAGTCAGCCCTTTTCATGTAGCTCATGTATGATTTGAGTGTCCATATGCTCTTCAACTTAGATACTCCCAAGACTTATCGCTTACAGAACAGATATCGAAACAGACCTCCAAGTCACAACGACTAGTAGGTTACATAATTCGAAACCTTCATAACAATGAATCACGAATTTTAATGTACAAAGTTTGTGTTCGACCTCTTCTAGAATATTGCACGTTTATTCTTAGCAGTGCGCGCATAAAGGATAAATTAAGGCTGGATTCAGTACAGAGACGATTTACACTTCGTATTCTTGGAGCTGATTGTACCTTAACTTATAATTCTAGATGTAAAAAACTAGAGCTAGACCCTTTATGGAAGAGGAGACTCAAACTAAATCTTATTTTTTTCTTCAAACTACTTAATAAATTATCCTTTACATCCAATCATGTAATTCAATACGCAGAAACTCCTCATTATGAAACCCGTAATTCCTTAGCACTTGTGAAACAAACTTATTCTAAATCATCTCTTTATATGAATTACTTTGCCTGTAAATTTTCTAGACTCTGGAATAACCTACCACAACATATCCGTTTGATAAAATCACTCCAAATTATTTGTTCGTTGCATCGATTCATATTGCTCCTCTGATAATGCATTGAATGTTCTAGCATCTCTACGTGTATCTCATTCCACAAGTGTTATTATAGGAACTTTAAATGTTTAGGCATCTCTATTAGTGCATTCCCTAAGTAAAACCACCTACTTGCTGTCACTTTATGTTAACACCGTCCCCAACAAGTTTAAGTAATTTGAATAACATCAACAGTATATCACTGTGTCACATGACATACGCATTTTGATAGGTCTGTTTGACATATTTCGGTAATTACTGCTTTCTTGTTCCGTGCTCTCTGTTTTCGTTTTAATTTCTCTAGTTATAGATATTTATCATTAAATCGATCTGGCACGCGAAATGACCTTAATTACATCGTTTATAAATCAACAGACAGTCCAGTTAAGAAATATTACATGTTCCCGGCTGATACATTGGATCGCTGTAATACCCAAAAAATTACTGAACTAGTAAACTTAAAACTCATATCACATGTTTGTTCTGTACATATAACGATATTATTTATACCAAATTGATCATGCATGTAAACTGGTGTGAATTCTGTAATGATTATTTTTTCAGAATATAAATTATTATTATTATTATTATTATTATTATTAACTGTAGGAGTGCTGCTTTTGCTTTGGCAGAAAACCACCCACTATATATACAGGCTTATGTTATACCACAACACGTTTGATGTCTTGCGTTCCATTTGGCGACAGACCGACTCACATATAGCCGTATCGTGCATCACTGCATCGATAGCTCTTATTTTTAGTGTACATTCTCAGCACAGTATGATATTTAGTACTACATCTCTGACATTTGCTGTTAGCCATGTTTGTGATATGGCAATGAAGTCAGTGCTTTCTGTGTTCACTGTTTCTAAGTTTTCCTATTGTCTAGTAGATTCGAATTGATTTTAGAACAAATTGTTTGTCCTGTAGTTATAAGAAACAACTTTCAGCCTTGGATATTGTGAATTCCTTTCAGTCTATTATTTGTCAGCCTAGAAATTAATGTAACCATCTCATAATGTAACTAGAATTTATTAGCACACAATGCTTTTATGTTTTCTTACTTAATTCCCCATACTTATAATTATCTCAACCCTGCATTCCATCATTGAACTGTATGACAGAAACTATCTGTCCTTCTTCAAGCAGAATTGCTTATCACTTTTTGATGATAATTCCCCGATTTATCCCGATGGCATGATACGACAATGCGATAATACAATAATGAGACATGTCACGTTATATCAGATCTAAGGTTTAAGATTTGAAATTGAGAACCAGAATAAAAGTAGATAATACTCTATTCGATACAATTACATACAGTCTATAAGTATACTTGGAGCAGTAATCATTGAGTGGAAGGTAAATCACATACAATGATCAGTAGACTGTGTCTGTTTCTTAACGCTCAGTGTCTAATCATATATTAATTTTACTAACTCATTCATACAGTTTTGGGTTAAATGGTGTCAAACATATTCAATGTTTGACGACTCTGTTGTTCTTAGTATAACTGTCATTAGGAGAAGAGGGTTTGCAGTGTCATTGTTTTCTTAGATCCGAACATTCGAAAATTGAGGTTTAAATTTAACATTTGATACTCACAGTAGGTTGTAAATATTTAACTCGGAAACACTTGATCAGTATGCCATGACTCATTCATTCAGGCCCGGTTGCTCTATTTGGCTAATTTCTTTTTACATTAAGTACGTTATTTTCATGCATTCGGTCATCCTGTGCAGCAGATACTGGATGTCACATAGTACGATTCAGTATAGACATAATGTAACTCGTACGTAATCTCTTAGAAATTGGGCAGTTGGATGATGACAAATATACGGTTTTAGAATTATGTCTGTTATTCCAGAAGCAAAGATAAATCCGCTTCAAACCGACCTAGACGTCAGCTGTACATTAACCTAATGAGCCAAGCTAACCAGCTTTTAAAGTCTTAAACAGGATGGTTTTAAACAAAATTAAGAATGTCGTAGGCGTTCAACTTCGGGATCAACAGGCTGGATTCCACAAGGATCGACTGTGTACCAACCAAGTTGTGGAACAATCGATTGAATGGAATTCATTACTGTACACAAAATTTATTGACAACGAGAGAGCATTTAGTAACGCGGACCGGACAACAACACCGAGACTTCTTCGACGATACGGCGTGAAATCGTATGCTTACAGCAAAACATACAAAGTCATTGTGAGTTAGGCTCCGATCATTTATTTTAAGCGCTGTGACCTAAAGGTGTACACATCTTATGGAACCACTTTGTAAACTCGTCACATTGTACTCCTTACTTCACGGGGAATAGACAATTCGTCTGTTCACATCACATCATGAACACAAGTGTCATGTTCAATGAGAAAGAAGGTACCGTAAGACAATGTTTCGCAAAATTTCAAACAATAACCGAAATACTTCAATTGAAATTAGATTAAGAATGCTTGTTGATGCATCAAGTACGATAAAGCGACGAAAATCACAACAAGCATTAAATCGCTGCTCTTCTTGAAATGCGCACTACTCACTTGTATCATTTTATTATCACCGCTTTCCGATACATTCGTGAAATACTTGATAATGATTTCTCATTACACGTGCTATTCTAAGTAAGTTGACCTTAGGAATGATAAGTAGCTAAAAAACAGTTCTACATATGATTGATAACAAACGACGAAATACAATCAGTTTTGATAGTTTGTTTATTGTTAAATTCAAAGATATTCATTGTAAATTGGTGAGAGAAGTCAGTGACTCTTCGCCTTCTTAATATCGTCAAAACTTTTGTCATGTACATAGAAAAGTTAAGACTATGTTCACCAAAAATAATTACTCAACGAGTCTGAATTATTTTATATAGACAACTGTTATTAAACACTTGTAACCATTGAATGATGACTTTCGTAGTTCCATAGGTTTTCAATCCATGAAATGGAGCTGTCTGACATTTATATTGAAAATCCTGACCTTGTTGTTGGTTGCCAATTGCTTTGAGTTTCAGATGTTCTTCAGTTGTAAATATGTTGCTCTTGCTTTTCCGATCCGCGCCTTTACGTCTGCATAAGATCCATTGTGTTCATCAATGATGCTGCCGAGATATTTAAAGGTTTTTACATCTTCCAAATTTTATCCATCAAGTGTGGTTTGATTGGTGCACGCTGTGTTGTGTCGGAGAATCTTGCTTTTTCTTTTGCGTATGTTGAGAACTAGTGTTGCTGAGGCTGTTGGTACATTAGCCGTCTTCCCCGCCATTAGTTGTTGCATGTGCAATAGAAGAGCTAGATCATCTGTGAAGTCTAGATAGTTCAACTGCATCGCATGCTTTCACGCAGATGTTAATTTTGCATGATCCAGTCGATCACCAGAATTGTTCCTCTTCCCAAATCTTGCTGAAAAGAATCTGCATTATCTTTGCAGTTATTGCTACGTCTGATTTCACTGCCTCTGCCGGAATGTTGTCTAGTCCCGCTGCTCTGCCGCTATTGGTTTGTCGGCTAATCAACTCAAATGTCGCTGGGTCAACATCGATTGGGTCCGTGGGTGCTGCTTTGATGTTGGATGGTTTCAGTGGTTCTGGTCTATTCAAGAGTTCCTTAAAGTGTTCTACCCACCTGTTTAGCTGTTCTCCAATGTTGATGATTACTTTAACTGCCTTGCTTTTTTTGGTCGTTCTGGTTTACGATTTTTTTCAGGGAGATTTTCTGTAGTACCATACCATTTTCTAGCGCTTCCTTCTCTTGCAGTCTTTTCCGCCGTCATTGCTAGATCTTTCGCATATTTACGTTTGTCGGTTCTGATGTCCCTCTTCACTTGCTTGTTTATTTTTGTGTATTCAGCTTGTGCCTTGACATTTCCTGCTCTTGTTTGACTGATAACGATTTTGGTTTCTTGTACCTCCTTTTTGAAAATTATCAAGTGTGTCAACAGTGAAACATTCACTGTGATGTGTGACATCATTTAAAACAAAATAATGCTGAAGTGATATATATTGTATGAATATATAAAAATTATGTTTCCGTAGTTCCTAATGGTAATTTTTTAAAACCTTATAAGTCAACTCATTTATCGTAGCGCAAGATCCCTGTTTTACTTGTGGAGTTATTTTTAAATAGAAGGTTAAACTAACCAAATGTTTGTAACGAGAGTTAAAGAGGCCGTCCGCAACGTTGAGCAGAGTAAATGTGATGTATTATTCGCTTCATTGTAGGTCGTAAGAAAGTGATGAATAAGCAGAGTTCACCAATATTATTGTTGACCATACACCACTTATGATCCCTTTTTGTGATAAGCATCTAAAAGTTATGGTACCAATTTATAGTGTTTCACTCAAAACTTTGTGTTGTACGCGCCACGGGAACTCATTGCCTCTACATGTATTTAAATGCAATAAACTCAAACCGTTGAGCTTCTGCATTGAGTGTTAGAAGAAAACTTAGTAAGTGACAACAAAGGAGACAATTGGGATCAATTGTAGAGTTCTAATCAAAATTAACTAAGCATTTGGAAAGATAGTTTCTGTCATACAGTTCAATGATGGAATGCAGGGTTGAGATAATTATAAGTATGGGGAATTAAGTAAGAAAACATAAAAGCATTGTGTGCTAATAAATTCTAGTTACATTACGAGATGGTTACATTAATTTCTAGGCTAACAAATAATAGACTGGAAGGAATTCACAATATCCAAGGCTGAAAGTTGTTTCTTATAACTATAGGACAAACAGTTTGTTCTAAAATTAATTCGAATCTACTAGACAATAGGAAAACTTAGAAACAGTGAACACAGAAAGCACTGACTTCATTGCCATATCACAAACATGGCTAACAGCAAATGTCAGAGATGTAGTACTAGGTATCATACTGTGCTGAGAATGTACACTAAAAATAAGAGCTATCGATGCAGTGATGCACGATACGCCTATATGTGAGTCGGTCTGTCGCCAAATGGAACGCAAGACATCAAACGTGTTGTGGTACAACATAAGCCTGTATATATAGTCGGTGGTTTTCTGCCAAAGCAAAAGCAGCACTCCTACTGTTGAAGAGCATATGGACACTCAAATCATACATGAGCTACATGAAAAGGGCTGACTTATATATTCTTAGTGGGCGTCAGATCTCGGGCTATAAAAGTGGAGAGCCCGTCGACAACATCGTCCGATCTAATTGATGTCAAAATGGAGCTTTCCCACCTAGTAACTATGATATAATGAGGGTTATTACTGATACGTATTCTAATCACACGCTACTCGTTATATCTGATGAACGCTGACTTTTATGACTCACTTGATCGGCTCTTGTACCTGTAAACGCGAAGGAGAACTACTATTTCCAGAACAAATCAAGATTTATTAGCTTCGAAACACGACGATCACTTTAGTCGAAAATACACTCATTTATGTATTGATTCGTACACCCATTTTGATTAATAATAAATAGGATGAAAACACGTCCATGAAAAATGCTCCGGGTTATCACAAGTTACATGTAACATGTCATGTTGAGCATAGTTCAGGTCAATATTTCATACAAGAACATCGTATTTTATACAAAACAATATGTCATACGTGAGAACAGAATCAAATGCTACATTGAGTAATCACCACATTGAATTGAAACTGAATTAATGTTGAACAAAAATTATAATGATTAAACGAATCTAATTTTGGTTTTATTTCATTCCAATGTGAACAATTAGAATAATGATTTGCAGTTGATGGTTAACGTTAGGAATTAGACATAGGATATTTCATCACGAACTGACATTAGATGTAGTGCTAATATACTATGAAGCCAAAGTGATGAATGGTGTTCGTATGAAAATCCCACACCCGTTATCTTATATCTGATCGATTGATCATGAATTTGTAGTCTCGCCTGATTTTCCATTTAAGTCAAACTGATATACTAAGCTCCACTCTCATCTGTTCAGATTTTGAAGATAGTCCATGTGGAAATTCCTTGTCAGATAACTGGGATTCATCACGTGTTATTGTATCCATTTATGCTTATGTGTGTCAATTTTGTTTCACTGGTCAATACACTTTACCATCATCTTACACGTAACATTTCCATGAAGGTTTCATTAGTGATATATTTAACTCTAATACTAAATGATGATTGATCTTGCTACACATGACACAAAGCGTTGTCTTAATCTATCTCGGTCTTTTGATGTGCCCAGCTTTCATGATTGTCATGTGGCACGATTTCCCTTGTATTTTGACGACAAAATATATTCCGAGACTGATTGTTCTCATTGAACACAGTCAGTTGTTTTGCGTTTTTATACTCAATTGTATTGTGTCATGCAATTTAGTTTATTAGATTCTTTGGAAACTGTAGTTGACTTTAGCGAAGTTACAACGATTTTATAGTATACATGATATTTATGTTCAAGTCGATCGGTGAATATTAGCAAACATGACTTTCTAATTGTTGAGGATTACTGTTTCGACACCACGTAACTGCGCCTACTATACAAAGAAGATGCAGAGATCATTTGTGAGTATTCAATTGTTTATTCAATACAAAATTGCTCTCAAACTGTAGTTTGGTCAACTCTCTTAATTTCATATATGAATTACAGATATTTGTGAGTAAATGGATACCACATTAATGTACTACATTAATCGACGATTTAAGAGAATGATGAGAGTCGAAGCCGATGAAAATTTCTATCTATTTCTATAAGTCAACAAGTAAATCAGTCACACATTATTCGCAAATTGGTATGTTATACCAATTTTTATGATCACTGAGTATGGTTTTTTCTATTCGAACTTCATTCGAAGATAGTAAGTGCGGGTTGACTTCACTGTCGAATCCTGTCGAAAATATACCAGTCTGGTTTATCAGTGGAGAACTTTCTCACTGTCAATAACCATTTTCACAAACATAACAGCCCACTGAGTTTCAACGCGATACTCTGAGACGAGCTGATTGAAATCCAATTTAATCACCTGATAACAATTCGTACCATGAGAACTGACTTAATCAACAATTCTACCACGATAGGCGAGAAAATGAATTCAGCATATGACGATAAATTCACAGATGTCGGTTTTTTAGTCATGGTGACATACTGACTACAAATTTCACACGAGATTAAAACGACTGTCCACTTCTTCGAATGTCTTCAATGGTCGACTGTTTTAAATCGGTTCTTTATTTCTAGAGAACTATCAATTTGTCCAGCCAACTTTATTTATTTGCTTGTTTCTCTTGTTTTTACTGAGTAGTAACTGTCATTTCTCGCTTGATCACTTTCAATATCAGTTTGAAACTCTGTCCTTTCAATTTCTCACTGATGACAATTCAGTCAATGTTTATGGTGAATCACTTAACTAAAGAGATAGAGACTAAAATGACAATTGTGAACGTGACGATCACACACATGAAACTAATCAGTATCCATCATCATCGGGACCTGTTCATAAGTATTGTCAGCATCAAATCAATAGAAGAACATCAGAATTCAGTTACGTCTTCAATATTCAGGTGTGCGAGTTTTGCTTTTATTCGCAAATTATGAAAGTCAAGTAATATTGGAAGAATCATTTTCTAACTATCATTCTTGCTAATCACAGATGATTATAATACAGTTGATGTTATGTAGTGCATAATATTACGGATTGACAACTTTGATTTGTCTATTCACATAAACATCACGATTGCTTGACGGCAACAAGTGAGCAATATACAATCTATTATGATCGCCTAATGTAAAAACCATTCTAGTCTATAACATATGGTGAGCAAAAGTACCAGAGAATTCGTACACTCATCTCTGCGATCACCTCATTTCACACAGATTGTGTAGAAACATAGAACTATCCACTAACAGAAAACTGTGGAACCACAAATCATTAGTCAATCAATCATCATGTCACACTGAATCTATGCTCATTGGTTCATGACCTACGGTAAACACTATGAAGGTTAAAAGGCTACAAATCCAACTATCATCTCAACAACATTAGATATTTTAGTGTTATCTTATATTTATTTACGAGATACGTGATTCAATTAAATTTCTACATTTGCATTGATAATATGATGTGATGAAGTGCATCTTGTTCAGTATGTGCTCCACACATTGACCTTTTAGTTGACCCTAACATATCACTTAGATTTTTAGGTGTTCTATTTGATTAACCTAAAATAAGATATACATCAAACAGCACTCGAACGTATAGAACCTCACGTTCTGAGTGCATGGAAACTATCCGGCTCCTTCAGGATCTCTTGAGGTGTCTTAGTGCTTATCGAAAGCCATCTCAACAAATATATTTATGGACATATCATGTTTCACAACTGCATACATATTAAGATTATTTGTGTTTCTTTCTAGTACACGTCAGTTGACATTATTCAATTAGCCTCCTTCAAACAAGCGTGAACATCAAACTGAGAATAGGGGATGAGAAGAATGTATGCAATTGTAGAAATATAGTGAAAGCCAACAACACAATCACAATCACAGATAATTATGCATTTTTGAATGTAAATGTTGTTTAACGGTTGTCAGAGAGTTTTGTCGAAATAGAGGTATAGTGATTTCGTTGGTCCTAATTAATTTTAGTAAAACGTATTTTCAGGTGTACAAAATGTGCCAATCGAGTTACATGTTGAGCTTCAGTCCATTACAATACTTGACAACGTACTGATTGGATTAGGGATTCAATATGAGCAGAAACAATCGTCTTTCAACGGAATCATCCACACTTATCTTTGACATTTTGAAAGTTAGTATGTTCAGTTGTGTAAGAGATTCAGTGTCCTCGAAACAACAGATCGATTGAATGTGGTCAACAGTGACGAAATAAATCTCATTACTTTGCAATTATTAACCTACATAACAACACGATCATACAAATAATGAACAACCTGAACGACCATTGATATGAATCAATGAAATATCCATTATGTTATGCAATGTTCAACCAAAGATGTTACTTTTCTAGTACAAAGCCATCAGGATCTAAAATGACCACTCCATTCGATGTATACATGTGTACGACTATGTTGAATTTCCGAATAAACGTCCACAGTGTTGTTCTGTTCACGCTATTAAGTGCTTTCTCTCAGTCAATGAAGTTAATGTAGAGTGATGAATACCATACAACTGATTGTTCCACAATGATCCGTAGAGCTACGATTTGGTCTATACACAAACTATCCTTACGGAATCCTTCTTGTTGATCTCAAAGTTGGGTTTATTTTTCAAATTACTGTGCTCTTATTTCTGATAAATTTCATGTTTCGTTATAGTGATAATGTCAAATAATTTGATCTGCGACAAGGAGATGACAATCATATGCATTGACTGATACAAATAATAAAACATACATTCGATATATTTACAATGATTCACGTCTAGTGGAGATATACGGAAGCCTAGTATTTCCCATGTGGTTCATGTATATCACCAACTATTGTCAGACTATCGTCAATCGGAATCTTTATGATATTCTTGTGACATCTCATCTGTTACTTGATTGTTAATTGGATGGTTCAGACAAGTGTATCACATGGTCAAATATCGTGATTTTTTGATTTAGTTACCATTCTAAAGTCAATCATCTTACTTTGAGGAAAATTTCCTCAAGTTCGGGAAAGTAGACAAAAATGCCACAAGTTTCCACTGACCTGTAGATTTTCACTACATCCCATCAAGTTTCCACAAACTATAAAGAGAATCCCAGAATCCTACAAACTTCCTCATACTTGAGAGATTCGGACATGTTTAGTGCCAAGTACAACATGATCAAAACCGTATGTAATCTATAGAAACCCTTCATAGAAATATTTTTATTACAATAACATACATATACAATGATGATTGAAAATGACAACATGGTGATGGGAAATATTTATGTGCGCTAACAATCAAAGCAATTCGGTTTATCAATCAAATGTTTGTGTGTCTGTATGAATGTATCCATTCTGAAATCAATCATCACATGAATCAATTCTTCACAACAATTGTCAATCCATCTCCAGTTCTCAAGAGAGAAATTCGAACAGAGTTATCTCTTGCTATCAATGCATTCATTTCTCTTATACCGACAGTTTCAGAGGTGTTATCATTCTCATCGATTACAAGCTGACTCCATAGAACCTAGAGAATAAAATGCATTCATAAGGGTGTAAGAACATTTATTAGGTGTGATTCAATGGTACAAAATACTCATCAATGGACGTTAAAATACCTATTCCTGATAAAAGCTGACTTCCAATGTATTGAGATACATCAAACATATGCTCATAAATAAAACAAACTTACATTGTCAATAGCGATGATTCCACGAGGTCGGACTAGTTTTAAACACAGTTCATAATATTTACTATAGTTTTCTTTTTCACCATCGATCAGGGCAAAATCGAATGTTTCACTCTCTCCATTATCAATTAAATCTTCTGGAGGCACAACAGTTCAATCAAAATAAATAAAGTTCAGTTTCCAAATCAATTAAGAGTTTAGAACAAACCTGTTATCAAACTGTTAACATACTTACATACATCCAACTCTTATCGAATACTAACCGAGTAAATGTATTCGTTCAACGTCATCAGTGAAATCGATTTCATTGACTAGAAGAACACCTATATTGGACATTATAGACATATCATTCACCTACTTACAACATCGTCGTGTTCCGATCAACCTCCGAACATACATCTAACTTGTCGAGATACATTTATATTTGGTGCTTGTAATGCTACATATGTAGATGAAATACCATGACAACTGAATGTGAGGTTGAAGGAACACAAACTGTGCTTAAAGCACATTCATAAATCCTCAGATCATATACAAACGCTCACAATAAAATCAGTGGTAGCATTACACTCAAAACAGCGGGATCAAACAACTGATTGCAATGATTAGGGGACCTAATCCATATCAGGCAGGGACAAATATCTACCTCAATACGATTGAACGTGGTAGTGAGATTTCTTTGTCATTTGAATTTAGCCATTGACACTGTTGGATGCCGGCTCAGTGGTCTAGAGATTAAGCGTTCGTGAACGGTACTGAAGATTATTGGTTCGAGTTCTGCGTGATGGAAAGTGAATGCGCAGTGCTGAGTGGTCTTCTAATAGAACGAAACCGACGTCTGGTGCTTCCGTGTTTCCAGAGGTGATCTAACATCCATCCATTCATGATCTCAATCAAAATGAAATTTCTTCACGCTACTCCGATCCACTTACACACAACACACAAAATCAGTTTTCTTAATACACATTCCCTTACACACATACGTGTATCTTATACACACTACAGCAAACACTTCAATTATTGTTTACATGATTGAATGACCTATGTGGTATGCAGTTAACCAAAGAACCATGTATCATGTACACTTGTCGTTACAGTTACACTTATTAATCTCTAGCTTACTTGTAGATTCCATCCACATCAACCAACATTTCGTTATTTTCAACTACCTTAAAGAGAGATGTAATGTGAATTCCTCATATATTATCTTTTTCTAAAATCAATCAGACAGTTTTGCTGACAACAGAAAACACATCAGTAACCTGATGACAAAATACTTATCTCCATGAATTTTACATGCTAAAGCAATGAATGTGTATTCTCGTTTTGTTTTGTTTTGATAACATTAAGGCTTACCACGTTATCAAACTTACGTAATATTTGAACATCTGGACCGTGTCGGAAGTCAATTTTTGATTCCACACCTGCCTTCTTCCATGCTGGCAAACAATAGTCTTTCAAATATTCATCTGTTATATCCAAGGCTACTACACGTCCATCTGACGGCAATACTTCCGCGATAGACAACACTTTATATCCAGTATAAACATCTGTATTTATTTTTTTAAAAATGGAAACATATCTGTTGATAATGACTACTCGTTAAACTGATGTCCATTGACCAATCAAAAAAAACGTTAGAAGTGCCACAGTAACATCTTCCAAATTAGTTTAGATCACATTGTCGCTTAACAAAATAGTCATTAGATTAACAAATATATATGAGACCACTTATTACTGAACCAAACAACACAAAAGTTTGTGAACGTCAGAAATCTCAGACATAATTGATTATCATTAGTAAGGTTCGTGTTCACTTCATCAACCATATTCAAAGTCAAGAAGCCTGGGATTTGGAAGGAACCTTCCCAGTTTCAAGATAAGACTGCTAATTTGATATTTGAATGGACACAAAGTAGTTGTTTATAAATTTAGTGCATCTTAATACTTTGACATTCGCATTCAGTACACAATAGTATGTATTTGTGCAGAAACAGGTTCATGCACTACTCAGCACTTCGTTACACGTTTCAAAATACTCATTATTTATTCCTGTAAATAATACAGTGTTCGATTTCTCACACTTTCACGTAAACAATCATTTCTATCCAGAAATTTACTACGCTTATGTAGGACGATGCACACATCTCGGATTACACTACCAGTCATCATCCAACTCTACTTAGAACCAGTGACTAAATGACGATACGGATGTGATCTGTTCAGAATATGTTAAAAGTAAACTCAACATCAACAACGGCTAAATGAAAACTATTTCGAATTAAAATTCACAACTGTTGAACAAGCTACCGAATATTTGGACTCAGTACGTCAGTGGATCACTTTTCAATGCTTGAAACAAAAGGTACTGGTTTCGAATTACCATGCGAATACCAATAACACCATGCAAGTGCATCTATCTGACGAGTCTCAAATGCAATCAGATCGGTGTTCCAGTTTCCACTTCCAGACGAATATGCAATTCAACTACAAATGTGTTGTTGATAAATGATATCAATATAGTTGTTTCAAGATAATTCTCTCAGTCATTCTACTCTAATTTGTGCATTCATGAATTTCATAACCACTCTGATGTGCACTACTCACTGATGTAAGATAACAGATAGAACAGAGCATCCAACATAGTTATCTGCCTTCAAACAATAAAGATAATGAGCAATTTTCCCCAAATTGCAGAAGAACGTATTCAACGCTGACTCATTCAAAGTTTTAGTAAATCATGATACAAAGTTAAGCATAATAACAATAATTCTGTTGCCACTTGTTTATACTTATACAGTTAATTTAGATGATTAATTAAAGACAAGCTAGTAACACTTGTGTATTTTACTCACTTCATCGAAGCTGTAAACTTGTTTGAGAAGCAATGAGGAACATAGAATGAATTTTTAAATGCTTGTAAACAAATCTACATACACCACGCACTTACCAATAACAAGTGTCTTTCTAGCATTTATCGCATAACACAAATTCGATAGAAGTTGCATTTCTATACTGGAAATAAGCATTCTTGACAGTGGATGTTTACTAGTCTCCTATAATACATTTATGGAAGATAATAATTTTGATGATTACTTGTAATAACCACTTTTGTGCTTCAGACAGACGTAGTGAATGATCACATATATACTGATGAAGTTTATCTGCACATTTGGTACAACCGTATTTGGTTACTGACTTTGGACTGGTAAGATCAGTCATTTTTGTAATGAGCTGTGCTAAAACAAATTGAACGTACATACAACAGTGATTTTCTAAGGTCAATAATACATATTCATTGATTTGATGATTATTTACCACTAAGACATTTATGTTATGTTTCCATTTGAATTGAATTGAAAGAATGTAAGATGTTCAAATATGGAACACATTTAATGAATAAATTGAATAATACTAAGTTATCGAATTTTTAATAATGCCTTATAGTAAAGTTCCTGGCAAGCGTTTTGCCCATGATTCAGTAAATAACAAGCTGTTTACAGAGTGGTCGTTATTGGACTTCAATTTCAGTTTGAATATCGTTGACATGATGCACTTATTTTCAGCTCAATGTTCATAACAAGAGAGAAACTCTTCCATTTAGTTACTGATATTTTGTGATCTGATAATCCCTTCGAGCTGTTGTACCATGGTTAAACACAGATAAAATAGTAAATGATTCTAGAAATATAAGACGGGTTTATGTATTTAAGCTATTAATTGGGCTATGCTGTGCTATTTATAAACGATGATAACTGATTAATAGGTGATCACGATTCTCACGAACAACTGAGCTGGATTGATAAATTACGCTTCTGATCATTTTTACATTTACTTGAACAAGTCGGGCACTTCAAATGGCCGTGAGGAAGTGTTTGACAATCAGAAGAATTGAATAAATTTATTCGACCGAATAGCACGTTCACTTCAATTGATTCAGTCTACGTAAATCCAACGAGTAAAACATGAAATCTGTCCTGTATTTTAACTAACGGGAATAAATATTAACTATTCATGTTAACGTTTTTCTTCCTCTTAAATATAAACTGGTGAATGAAGGATTATTTATATTATTATTCCTTTGCAATTTCAATTGTTTTGGTTTGGGCAACTAGTTTACAATGTGTGAAACTAACTATCTGGTGTCAGTTGAACAAGATGACAAACTAAATGGAGCAGCAATTTAATTGCGAGTATAATCAATACAGTCATTTAAATTTGATTACATAAGTTACATAAATATGTTCACATAACATAGAACATTATAATCGTGGACACGTTTTAGTCTATATTTTCAAAGCTGACTTAAGGTGATATCATTGACGATATTATATAAATTTACATAACGGACTGTTAGATGGCGTTAACAGTTTTTTAGTTAAGTACAGAAAGTAAAGTACTAAACTAAATTTCGTTAATTATAATTAGTTAATAACCAATATTCAATTATTTATCCGCGATTAAATGTTAACGTGTGCTGAGAATCTATCCACCATACTTCTGTGATTTTCTCACATAGATAGACAACGTTTTCGACCATACAGTTAAAGGATAGAACACTCACCAATCGTCAGCGGTATCAAATGAACCAAACTGATTCCTACCAAAATATTGTTCCAAGGTCACTGAGTTGGCTTACACACTTCGATGTCGTAAAACAACTCATTTTATGATTTTTTATAACAGAAGAATCGGACTTAAAACTGATTGCTGATGAGCGGAGATTCTTTTGTCAGCTATCTCAGAGGTGAAGTGGTATTTTTATTTGTCTGGTAAGTATTTTAGATTTGATTGTATCTTTTATTGTACAAGATTCTTTTGATTTTCCAGTTACAGTAAGACCGATTTCTCAGCCTTTTGTGTTCGACGTTTATTACTTGTGGAGATTTGGAATTATTTAACCTACAGATCAACTGGGTGTTTGCTTTTTCGCAACTCAAGATACACTTTGTATTGTTCTCTATATGAGATCATCTCACAATTTTATTGGTGTAAACAAAATATCTTCTCTCCGGCCAAGTGCGGAGTGCAATGTGTCACCTGCAACACGTTGTATCACAATGTGTGCACCGGACTCACATCGGCTATGTATAGGAGATGTTGCTGCTACCACCACTTTGGCTGTGCAAAGCAAGCTGCTCCGCAAAGCTGCTAATGCTTCTTTAAGCGACCGAACTGCCAAACGTAGTTGAGATGTTGCTCTTAAATAATCAGCTAGCTAAAGATGAGAAGCTTTCAGATGTCAAGTATGTATGGAGCATTATCATGAGTCCAGCTTCACATGTGAATGAAACCATCAATGTGGACCCACTTGACATAGTTTATAATAAATACACAGATGTAGGCAGACTTTTAAAAAACTAAGGAAACAGGCTTAGATGATACAAATTATAAGAAACTCTAAATTACATGAATGAACGGTTTCAACTCGTGATTCTCCTATCAACTTATAACCGAGTAGGAAGGAGAAAAGCCTGGGTTGTGCAGATGGTTCGATGAAAAAAGCAAAATAAGTTCAATGATTGACTTACGGTTATATCTTAAGAAATTAGAGGAACAGAGTGAAACCTGCACGTTTGACGGCAACCCGAGCTACAGGAATGAGCGGAACTAAGGAAACAAAACTTCACAGTTTGTCATGACGTATTTCACTGAGAGGTCAGCCATTTCTCATATGCTAGAGAGCCTTCGGAGAAAGAACAAAAGACTCAATTTGAATGGATAATCTGCTTCAACAAACGTTATCAGGAGTAACCATTCATAAGTTTTACAGAATAGGACAAAATAAGGACTCTGAGAGGACACAAACAATCAGCCTTCAAAATTTAACTTCTACTTCTGCTGAAGTAAGGAAAAAATATTGGAAGGTTCATCCTTACCGAGCGCATCTAAAAAACGTCTGTGTGTATCTCAGGCTGGTTATTCTCGCTAAAAGACGATTGGCAGAGGGCAAAAATAAACGAGCCCTTCTGGAACGGTGAAAACAACCTTAGACTAAGGTGTTTTTATATGGTAAATATTCGCAGCAAAGTGATCGCAAAACCACTCTGAGTGGTACGGAAATGCATTTACGGCATTCAAGGTACGTTATAAAAATGCTTGCCGATTACTAGATAAAGTAGCAACGCGTATAAACGTGGTCAACACATAAAATACCAACGTCATTTCCGTCCCAGATATATGGGTAACGTCAGGAGTGTATGTTGCCGGAATTCCAGAGCTTGCTTTATAAATTCGTGTGCCTGATAGACTAAACACAGCTGAAGTTGAAGTTATCCTTTATACAGAATGCACCTTAATCAACTGAGCTGTCACGACAGTAGCACACGACTCAGAAATATGTGAAATGGCGGGCTGCCGACCGAATTGAATTATTTGTAGTGTAACCAGTCGAGAATGTGAAGTGGACAAATCGATCTTATACGAATTAGAATCCTAGCCAAACGGCTCAAGTCCCCCACAGTAGGTGGATTTTTGCATACTCTGTAAACTGCGGAAAATTCGAAGTAGGGTTATCTAGAACATAGTTTGATTTATAATTGTTGGAAACCACAATTACCTCGGCTTTATTCCATCACGTTGGATCCCACCAGATATGAACTACGAACATCCTCATTTATCTTTAACTTAGTCTTCACATATGGTGGTGACGTCAGTGGAATAATGTCCCCTATATTCAAGGAGAAGTGATTTTGCAGTCACCTTATTCAAATTCATGGATGATATAGTCTATCAAGTCAATGCATAAACCCCGTCCTAATTTAGGCAACACAGAAGGGAAGGCTTTCGACCCTTCAGCTTCGATTGAAAACTGTATAATTGACTCTGGCATATCAGTAGAGGATGCATGAACTCGTATCCGCGAGTTGCACAACTAAGTAACACAACCACTTGTACTCAAAGAATATGAAGAATGACCGTCTCTGGACAGACCAGGATATTCGACGTTTACCTAGACAAAAGAAACGTAAGAACATTCATGTCTGTCTTGGCACTGCAGGTCGACACAGAGCGATATGAAATAACAGTTTATGTACAATTCGAACAGCTGGGAGAGAACACAAAAGCAGTTGGGCTTCTTTGTAATCAAGTAGTTGAAGAGACTCCTCTCGTACACAAATCACAGAACAACGACGTGATATTAGATTTATAATCTAAATATTGGAGTGAGTGGATCTCACATGATGGAAGAAGATCAGGATAAATCACAGGCCATTGCTAACTATTTAGGAACAGGAAATCAGTTAGAATTTCCATATTCGAACATCAATTCGTCTGTAACCATTCTACAGTTTGATTTTAGAATTGTATATTCAATTCGTCCAAATCTACTTACATTTCTTCGCATCCAACGCCTAAAAATAGCCGAGCTATTGCCATCCATGGGCTCAAGTCGGGACTGTGCGTACAAAAGAAGTACATCCTATCGTGGTCGTCACCTTGGTTTTGATGATTGTTATTATTGCTGCTGATAGGTATTGTTAATTCGAAGGCTTATTTCGTTTCCTAAGCTATTCTTGAAACCCTCGAGCTAGAACTATACAGCAACCTGAACACGAGAGAGAAGGCGCATATTATGAGAAAAGTACTTTACACCAAGGTTCATTTTTGTACAGAAAAACACGGGTATTTATACATGTTAGCGTCTGTTAAGTCAACATCATATCTTGGCCAATCCGCTAAAAGACATATTATGCTACTAACCAATAGACGCACGCCACGTTGGTATTCTAGAAAGCTCCATCGTGCCCTGATTGGCTACGACTCTTCGGCTCATCCACGGCCTTCGGAGGCTCCGTTGCAGTTCTCGGGAAGCCGATTTAATACCTCCCCCGACTGAGATTTCTTTCTAGGATCTACATGTAGCATGACAACTAGGTTAGGTTGGCATCTCATTATTCTTGTCGTCTTCCTTGTTCAAGGCTTCTTTTCAGTGTCCTTGGGCATATGTAACGTTGGTGTGTCCAAGATTAACTATAACGGGAAATTCGGCCGGTTATTTTTAGCTTGTATCGTTCTTTTGTCCTTATGGATTTGATTCTTATGTCGTATACATATTCCAAAACCTCCTCGGACTCTGTATAGAACTTTTCCCAATTTTTGTACTACTTTTCCCGGCTCCCATCGGTTCTTCTCGATGTAGAATTTAATGAAAACTTCATCGCCAACATTAAAGTTCCGGATATTTGGATTGTGATTGTGCCCATCCACTAATTTGGATGGCAACATGGCGTTGAAAACGGTCCGAATACGCCTTTCGAAAATGGCTTTGGCAGGAGGATTATTATCTGGAACATTTGGGTTTGGAGTGGTTCTGTAGGATGTTAAAAATTTTGTGATTACCTGTCCTGTTGTTACTTTGCCTCTCTCTTTCAGTTATGCCCGTTTAAAGATGTCCACAAAGCGTTCTGCTTGTCCGTTCGATTGCGGATGATAGGGCGGAGAACGAAGATGAGTTATTCCATTTGCGCTACAGGAATACTTAAATAATTATGCGATGAATTGTGAGCCTTACCAGTTACTACGGTCTCTGGAACTCTGAAGCAGCTAAACAAGGTAGACAACTTGTGGATTGTTTCTGACTTTGTACATTTGGGCACGGTATATACTTCTGGTCACTTCGTAAATGCATCTACGATAATTAGAAACATTTTTCCTCGGATTGGACCAGCAAATTTGTGTGAAGTCTTACCCAGTGTCCTGAAGACGTTGACCAATACTGAGGTTCGCATTTCAAGGGATTTTTAGCGGCTTGAATGCATGATGGATAGTTACGGCATTTTTTCGCAATATCTTTGTCTATTGAAGGCCAACAAGCATAACTACGAGCCAACGATTTCATTTTACTGACTCCAGGATGACCACCGTGAAACTGCTTGAGAACATTGTGACATGATAACTTCGGAATAACAATTCGATCACCAAACATAATACACGAGTCGACAACCACTAGTGAGTCCCGTAGACGAAAATATTGTAAAAGTTCTCCGTCAAGGTGATTGTTTGGCCATTTGGTCGAGCGATAGCATTTAACTGTGCTCAATGTCTCGTCACTTTCAGTGATCTTCTTGATAGTTTCAAAGGTTACTGGGAGTCCCTCAGTTGCGTCATCCAATACGCGATGAACTTTTTTCTCAGCTTTTATATTTGCAACAAGAGTCTCCTTCGGGGTTTTTGATTGGGAACCTATTAACCTTGACAACATGTCAGCTTGCCCGAAGACGATAGTTGACTGATACTTGATCTTGAAGTCGTAACCCAGAAGTGTGGTCGCTCAACTTTGGAGTCGGCTAGCTGTATGAACAGGAATTCCTTTCTTTGACCCAAAAACTGCAAGTAGTGACTTAAGGTCTGTTATTAGCGTAAAACGTCGACCATGTAAAATCTTGTGGAATTTTTTACTGCAAAGATAATTGATAGGGCTTCCTTCTCAATTTGACTATGGTTCCTTTCGGTCGATGCCAAAGATCTGGCAGCGTGCGAGATAGCTTTTTCAGACCCATTAGGAAAAATGTGAGAGATGACTGCGTCCACACCATAGTTAGAAGCACCTGAAGCAACGACTATTGGTAGCGAAGGATCATAAGAGAGTTGCTTGATTTTCTCGAAAGATGCTTGACAGTCCGCCGACCAATTTTATCTTGTATTCTTTTCTAGTAGGTGGTTAAGTGGAGCACGTAGACGGTAAAGATCGGGGAGCAAGGTATTTAAGAGCTGCATTTTCATTTTTACCTACGTCTCGTATTCCCATTATTTTATTCATAAATGCTTACCATATCACTTTATTTGTTTTTTACACCTGTATGACCTTTAATTATTGTAACAAAAACATTTTAATCATCCTACTACATTCACGTCATAATTCCTTACTAACTGATAAAGTCTATTGTTATCATTCGTATCACTTAATCCAGTATTATAATCCTTCTGTTATATCATCTTGCTTATTCCTTGTTCACATTTCCTCACGGAGCTAGTACTTTAAGAAAAACATCTTCATATTTGAATACGGCTGTACAGCTTGGTGATAAATTGTTTGAAAAAAGATCCCTTCGTCGAACTCCGTGTTTTTAATGTTTAAATGGGAATTATCTGTCAATTGAAGAAAAGTAAAGACATTATGACAATGAAATAACTCAATGGGTTCTTATGTTACACCGTTTAACTTGCGTTAGTGAAATGAGTTCTAGTTCTCGAAAGCTGCATCGAATGTAATGATTATCTCAAATGTCTCTGGAAGGCACTAAGGTGAAACCATATTCATCCTAATGCAAAAACACTCAAACGTCATGCACTCAACTGCATCGACGCCATTAAATTTCGAATAGTTGAACTAGGACGTAACATATCTATAAGGAGTCACGTATTGTTTGAACTGTAGTTAGACGAATGTAAACAAGTTGAGGATTGTGTTACTAATATTACTAAAAATGTCACAAAATGCTAAAGTAAACACCTGGAAACATTACAACACGTAGACGTAATTATGAAGTTTCCAGAGTATCCTAAAAAGCATGTATTTAATTATTCTTCAAATAAGCTTTCGTTAATCAAAATGTAGGCCTTATCATTTGGTTCGAAGTTCTGTAACAGCACCTCCAAAAGCGGTGTACTTCATACGCAAATGCGATTCAAAAATCTATCAAATCAAACTCATGATTTTTTACTTAACCAGTTGTTTATTAATACATCTTTTGACATCTATTAGATTCTGAGTACCGTGGCAGGGCTTTGAAGATTGATCCATTCAGTCACTTTTTACTTGCTTACTTACGCCTGTTACTCCCAGTGGAGCATAGGCCGCCGACCAGCATTCTACAAACCACTCAGTCCTGGTCCATTCTTTCTAGTTCTATTTCATTGTTGCTCATTCTTCACATGTCTGCCTCCCTTTTTCGACGTAATGTGTTCGTTTATCTTTTCCGCCTTCTCTTTTGGCCTTGAGAATTCCGAGTGACGACTTGCCTTGTGACACCGCTGGGTACTTTTCTCAATGTGTGTTCTGTCTACTTCCAGTGCTTCTTCCTGATTTATTTCTCTGCTGAAATCTGGTTTGCTCTCTCCCATAGTAAGTTGTTGTTAGTAGTATCTGGCCGACGGATCCGAAGTATTTTGCGTAGACAACTGTTAATAAACACTTGTATCTTATGGATGTTGGCTTCCTGTTAAGGATGATAAATCCCCAAAAAACTCACATTTGTTATTTTATCGATTAACTTATCGATTAAACGTTTAAATATTTGAATAGCAATCAATGGACGAGCTTATTGATGAATGTTTAAAAATTTAAATGACAATATCGATTATATATATTTGTATATATACGTTTTAAATTGTTTCGGTTGAATCACTCGTCTCCGGTTGTTGCAGAATATACTTCTCATTTCAAGCCTGGATTTCTCCCGCTAGATAGCTGGAGCTGGGACGCGTCATTAGCTAGCTCACTGGTCGTTAGTCACCGAATCTCGTTCTCGTTCGCAGACTACGTGAACCCGTGATGGCTCTCTTTTCAAAGGCTAACACTTTCCTAGTTCTTCAAGTTTCCACCCCATACAGTAGAACTGTCTTGACATTTGTGTTTTTATAAATGTCTCAATAACGATTTTTATTTCTTTATTCTTTTGATATAATCCGTTTTGCTATCTTCCTGATTCAATTATGTTCATTTTCTACTTTCCAGAAATATAACAAATTTAAGCAGTTTAAGGATGGAGTCATAATAATGTAGTGTGGCGTCGAATCGCGGTTGACTATGATCATTACTGCAGGAAGATCACATGCCAGTTACTAGGTTAGATCCCTCGTAGTCCAAACGTCAGAATGCAGTTGATGACAGTAGTCGAGATGTATTTATTAGCGATCTCATAGTATTGAAATAACACAGAGATTGTGCCAAAGTATAAAAGCTGGATTACTAAGCGTAACCGAGTTTGTGCAAGGTTACAAACATCGGAAAAATGTGTGTTTTTAGAACACTTCAATAAACAAATACAGTAAAACAATCACTGGTACAATTGGTTATAATAATAATTGTTTCCATTCTATCAATCACATTCTCTTCATTAACGTAAGTCACTACAATAATTTGCTTATTCCTCAGTTTTCTACGACATAACACCATACATGGATGAGTTAATCATTTGAACTTGCCCACTAACTCCATTGATATTCTATTGAATAAATGACATAGAATATAAATTGCACTCATTCTCATAACCACTTTTCTATGAAAAGCAGTAAATTAATTAAGTTCATGTATATATATATATATATATCAAATTACTTCAATCTATGTTACGTAATTGACCTATCAAAGTACTAATAATATGAAATATATATATATATATATATTGATCATTCAATAACTATGACGTAATAATTGAAGTCATTTCGATCACATGGATACTAATCTGGAATATTTAAGTAAAACGTTATGAATACAAATTAATCACTAAGATTAAATGAACCAGTTTTTATAGTAAGAACAATTATTTCAACAAGTTGGTTAATATGATTTCAATGATGTGAATCGTTTTGTGTTTGTGTGTGTGTGTGAAATAATTAGTAGATTTCGATGCTTGAATTCATAAGTCAATTAAAGCTAGACCATCATGGAAAACCTGAAAGAATTGGATGGTTGTTTCGTTTTAGTATGAGACTCTTCAGCAATGAACATCCATGATTCAACCTCGAAAGATTCTCAAAACCGCTCTCTGATTATAATTACTAAATTATTATGTGATCTGACCTAATGAAATCCCTCTTACCGTTACCAGAATGTAATATAAGCATTATATGTCAATGGAGAAATAAGAATTGTCATTGTAAATAATTAATTGATTCGTGTTAAGTGAATCGATTTGGATACGTATGAAATGTGAATCATAAGTATAGAATGTATTGTTAGTAGAACACAGATAACTTAGATGGTGGGGAAGATTTATAGCTTAGGTGGATGATTTTGATGGAGTTTTGTTCTCTGAGCTGAATGGTTTGGTCGTTCAGCTCAAATAACAAAACTCCATCAAAAACAGATAACTCAATTGTTTTAATTATCAAATTAAAATATAACTCTCTTATGCACAATCTCTTCTTTTAGAATATTCATCTGATCAATAAATATTCAATATCAATCATATCAATGAATAAATTTATCGGTGACAAGTTAGTAACCGAATATGGTTGTACCAAAAGCGCAGACAAACTTCATCAGTATATATATGATCATTCACTACGTCTATCTGAAGCACAAAAGTGGTTATTACAAGTAATCACCACAATTATGATCTTCCAAAAAAAAATGTATTATAGAAGACTAGTAACCATCCATTATCATTTATGCTTATCTCCAGTATAGAAATGCAACTTCTATCAAATTTGTGTTATGCGATTAATGCTAGAAAGACACTTGATATTGGTAAGTATGAGGTGTATGTAGATTTGCTTAATTTTTCTGGTTAGCGTTTTTTTAGCGAGTTAGTTTTCTACGGGATGGGGTCGCTAACCCCATGCCCAACCCTCCTCCTTTATCCGGGCTTTGGACCGGCAGTAGCCCCCGGAAAGGGGCTACAGGCATATAAAAATTCATTCTATGTTCCTCATTGCTTCTTGAACAAGTTTACAGCTTCGATGTCGTGAGTAAAATACACAAGTGTTACTAGCTCGTCTTTAATTAATCATCTAGATTAACTGTATAGATATATGTAAGTGGCAACAGAATAAACAGAACGTGTCTACTATGCCCAATTTTGTTTCATGTTGTACAGCAACTTTAAATGAGTCATTGTTGAATAAATCCTTCTGTTATTTGGAGAAAATTGCTCATTATATCTACTGTTTGAAGACGATAAATGAGATTGGATGCTTTATACCATCTTTCGTCTTACTCCAGTGAGTATTACATATCAGAGTGGTTGTGGTACTGGTGTATGTACAAATCTCACGACTGAGAGAATTACCTTGAAACAACTATATTGATACCATATATCAACAACACATATGTAGTTGAGTTGCATATTGGTCTGGAAGTAGAAACTAGAACACTGATCTCATTGTATTTCATATTCGTCAAATGGATGCACTTGCATGGTGTTATTGGTATTTGCATGGTAATTCGAAACCAGTACCTTTCGTTCCAAGCATTGAAAAGTGATCCACTGACGTACTGAGTCCAAATATTCGGTAGCTTGTTCAACAGTTGTGAATGTTAATTTGAAATAGTTTTCATTCAGCGTTGTTGATGTTGAGTTTTGTAATTGATCAGTCTAGTTTTAACATACTCTGAACAGATTGCTTCCGTATTGTCATTTCGTCACCGGTTCTAAATACAGTTGGATGATGACTGGTATAGGAATCCAATATGTGAGTAGTGAAGGTGAATTTCGGATTATTTAAATGAAATGAATGCACAAATAACTACTTCGTGTCCATTCAAATATCACATTAGCAGTCTAATCCTGAAACTGTTAGGTTTCCTTCCAAATCACAGGCCTCTTGTCTATGAATATGGTTGATGAACTAAATACAAACCTTACTAATAATAGTCAATTATGTCTGGAATTTCTGACGTTCACAAACTTTCGAGTTGTTTGGCTCAGTAAAAATTAACTTCAAATATACTTGTAAAACGGCAGTGCGATCTAAACCAGTTTGGAAGATGTTACTGTGGTAATTCTACTGTTTTTTTTTACTTCAGTTAAACGACTAGTCATTATCAGTGGATTTGTTTTCTATTTATTTAGGAACTTATACTGGATATAGTGCATTGTCTATCGCGGAAGTATTGCCATCAGATGGACAGGTATTAACCATGGATACAACAGATGAATATTTCAAAGACTATTGTTTGCCAGCATGGAATAAGGCAGGTGTACAATCGAAAGTTAAATTCCAACTCGGTCCAGCTGTTGAGACTCTACGTAAGTCTGGTCATATATTGTGGCATGTTGTTTTCAGTAAAAACAAATTACGGATAAACAGTCAATGTTTTAACATAGAATATCTATGAAGATAAGCATTTTATTATCAGGTTACTGATGTGTTCTCTATTGTCAGCAATACTATCTGACTGATTTTGGAAAAAGATAATATATGAGGAATTCATGCTACGTTTCTGTTTACGATAGTTGAAAATAACGAAATGTTGGTTGCTGTTGACAAAATCTACAAGTAATCCAAAGATTAAGAAGTATTAGTGGAGTGGTCGGAATTACATAAATATCAAAGAACTGATGTGCAAACCACTTTCATTGATATCAGTTTCGATATTCCTTGGTTGAAATATTGTCTGAATTAACCACATGTACAGACTATTAATAAATGCTGATCAGTTTACTGAATATATATGTTTAGAAGTGTGAAGTACATTATTGCTATACTTGATGATGTTCCCGCCTATAATGTTCATGATGTATGCGAGAAGCTATTATTTTTACACTAGACAACATTATCATTGTTTTGTTTAGATTGCATTACACGTCTTGAAATCATTTCAACTTACATGACAATTTCCGTCTAAATGTATAACGAAATGTATGTTAATAAAACAGATTGTAAGTATTGTGTGTAAGTGGATTGGAGGTGTGAAAAAAAGTATTTTATTTTGGTTGAGATCACGAATCGATGAATCTTAGACCATCACTGAAAAACTGAAAGTTGGTATGAGACTCCTCAGCAGTGCATATTCACGATCCTTCATAGAGGACTCGAACCCAGGACCCTCAGTCTCGTGCACGAAATATTAAACTCTAGATCACTGGGCCAGTATATATATTTATTCGGTTAGTATTCGATAACAGTTGGATGTATGTGTGTACGTTCAGTTTGGTAACAGTTTTGTTGTAAACTATTTTGTTGATTTGGTAATTGAACTTTATTGATTTTGACTGAACTGTTGTGTCACTAGAAACTTTGATTGATAATGGAGAGAGTGAAACATTCGATTTTGCCCTGATCGATGCTGATAAGGAAAACTACAGTAATTATTATGAACTATCTTTAAAACTAGTTCGACCTCGTGGAATCATCGCCATTGACAATGTAAGTTTGTTTTATTTACGAGCAAATGTTTGATGTATCTCAATATATTTGAAGTCAACTTTCATGACGCATTGATCTTTTAATGACTATTAATGAATCTTCTGTTTGGAAATATCTCGCCTTTAAAGATTCTTCTACATGTCATAAGTTCTCCCAGAAATATTCCACATATTCGATGAAGTGTGAAGTATTATTATAATAATAAATGACTGTAGTTGTACACCTTTTACTGAATGATAGCCCTGTATTTCAAACTCAATTGCATAAACTAAGATTATCACATATATGTATGAATAATTTATCTTAAATGCATTAATTGGAAGTTATCGACAGGAGGGAATTATAAGTTGATCTGTGCTAATAATCCTAAGCAAACATGGCTGACTTGTGCCTTCAAATGATTCTTATTATTTGATTGGTCACAGTTTTACTGTTAATAGCAATGTGACGTAGAATATTGATTATCTTATAGATTCTAACCACGGGGTCTGCACCATTCTACGTGACTCTTATCAAACAATCTATTTCTTAATGAACTGATGTGTTGTCTTCTTTTGGTTGCTTCTAGATTTCACTCAGCGTAATTCACCATCTCTCTGTTTCAGTGCCTAAAATTTATGATGTGAAAAGTGAAAATTTCATAGAATTCATTATTCGGATTGCAGTTTGTAGTAGTATGCGGAGCGGTGTTTATCACTCTTCTTCTTCTTCTTTTGAGTTTAGTTCCATTTATTGTAAATTCTTATTTTGACAACTAAACTACATGATACAGAGGATCCACTATGCTTAACCGCAGCTCTTCCTAATCCCTTAGTTCATATTTTGGATTTTAGCTTTCTGGAAGATTTTGACTTTCTGTTTAAAACTCTATACTGCAATCGAAACTCTTCAGAGCTTGAGACTGAAATTTCAGATTTTATGTTTATGGTTGTCTATTCCAAAAACCTGTATGTGTGGTTTGATAAAACTTGGGAGAACAAGGGTTATGTACGATGATCCGATAAATTGGATGAACCCGATCACCAAATCAAGGAACCTTCTATGGTCCGATTCAGGTTATTTGGAATGTGACAGAAAATAAAATTTTTCGTATATCAATGAGATATATGATTACGGTGCCATCAAAGCGCATTTAAAAATTGTTTTCCATATGTTTTCGATGAATATTTTTTCTCCAGGTTCTACGGAAGGAGCGTGTGCTCGACGAGAATGATAACTGTCCTGAAACTGTTGGTGTAAGAGAAATGAATACATTGATAGCTAGAGATAACTCTGTTCGAATTTCTCTATTAAGAACAGGAGATGGATTAACAATTGTTGTGAAGAATTGATTCATGTTATGATTGATTTCAGAATGGTTACATCCATACAGACATACATACATTTGATTGATAAACCGAATTGCTTTGATTAATAATCGCACATAAATATTTCCCATTACCATGTTGTCATTTTCAATCATCATTGTATATGTATGTTATTGTAATAAAAATATTTCTATGAAGGGTTTCTATAAATTACATACCGTTTTGATCCTTTTATAATTGGCACTAAACATGTCCGAATCTCTCAAGTATGAGGAAGTTTGTAGGATTCTGGGATTCACTTTATAGTCTGTGGATACTTGATGGGATGTAGTGAAAATCTACAGGTCAGTGGAAACTTGGGGCATTTTAGTCGCATTATTCCTTTGTAAATCTCCAAAATTTCTAACATGAATTTCCCGAATTTGATGAAAGCTCCCTCAAATTTGGAAGATTGGAGTGTTACAAAGGGAAGAAATAAGGTTGCTGTTTTCAAAATGGTCGATATTCACTATAATCCTTAAACGTTGTATACAGTTCTTCCTGATAACCGTCATTAGATAATGCTCTTAACGGCGTATTAATCAGAAGGTGAATGCGAATTAAACGTGAAAGAGTAGTACCGAAAAGCTAGAGGGCAAACAAGTGAGCGAGCGAGTAGGCGAATCAATGAACAGGATCAAATATACGTATATATATACATAGTGAAATGAATGAATCATCGAATCATTTAAGCGACCAACAGTAAGGCTAGCAGCATGAACATATACGTAAACAGTAAGCAATACTTAAGCATATATATTCATACAAGTGCAACAACAATAATAAAGGTACACTGATATAGATACGTTTTTGTTATAGTACGAATGATTCTATTGTGGTGCGCACTACTTATATTGATATAATAAGTAGTATATGACGCGAGTTTTAAACGTAATGTCTAGCAGCAGAAGATGGGAGATGATCAAGAAAGAAAGAGCGGGAACACAATGCAATTTGTATGAAAACTTATGAACAATGAAATGTCAGACAATCGATTGATGTTTGCAACAGAAACAGTCAAGTTTGATATGATGGGTCAATATTTTGCAAATTAACGATTCATTATATGGTTGTTAGATTTTCTTAACAAGTGCTGTAATTTGTTATCAAATGCATTCAACTGTTCCCTGTCTGTATTCTGCTCACTATACTATCCGTTAAATAAGTTAACAAAAGGACTTAACCAAATGAAATGTGAACAAACTCAATTGTATGTGAACTACTATACATTATAGCTTGATCATTTTTTTATCGACGAAAAATGTATATCAGACCCCCGCCCCCACCCTTTTACATACATCAAATTACAATCAATTTATCAATCATAAATCAATAATCCAATCATAATGAAGTAATCAATAATAAACTGGATATCAGTTCATTCATTATAACTTTAAAAAACAAAAAAAATTTATATCAGTCTATTCAAACATCATTTAATAATATCACGGTAATATAAAAATGAGAATTTAGTAGTTAAGGCTAATTAAAAGATAGAAATTGATCAAGGGATTGAATCATTGTGTATTATTTGTGAACCATTCTAATAATCAACAATAAACAACTACAATAATGAGTATGGATGAAGATAATAGAAAGCATGATTATTCAAAGAACTTCAATGAGACGTCCATCGAACAAGAAGATCCAATGAATTATTCATCAAAGTCACTTGGGCATCAATCTCAACTAGAGAGTCGTCTACTCACTCGTGAAGATCTCATTAATTTAGACAAAAGTGAACCTCGTTGGAGATATATTCGAATAGGATTATTAATTGGATTTGGGATTGTATTTTTTGGTCTTTTAGCAGCATGTATCCTTTACATAATTTTCGGACAAATATGTCCATCTGTGCCTAAGTTACCATTTTGGAAATCAACAGTTGGTTACTGGTTAGATGTGTTTGCATTTAAAGACTCTTCTGGTGATTTAGTCGGAGATTTAAATGGTAATGAGTAGTAGTGTAAAACCCCCATCACTCACATGACTTTATCCTTATAGGTCTCACATCTGAAGTAGATTACATCAAAACTGTTGTGGGTGCAGGATATGTGATATTAGGTCCCATTACTAAAGGATTTTACACCAATTCACACAATATGCTAGGATTAGTGGAAGATTACAAGCAGTTAGATGAAGCAGTTGGCACAATGGATGATTTTCGTGGTCTTTTAAAACACTTTCATAAAAAAGATTTAAAAGTTATCTTGACATTCGATTTCAATGCCATATCCATCAATCATAAATGGATTACAGAGAACAAAGTCAAACTGACGTTGTTTGATGATGATGACTTTAAGAACAAGGTAAAACTGCTTACATTGTTCCCTAGTCTCTGTACACTTTATTCACTCAAAGAAATCACGATACGGAAATAGATTGGATGTGAATATTGGTCATCAAAAATATTATTCAGTTTTTGAATATCCAAGCATAGATCTAGATTTAACTTCGGTTAAAACTCAGAAAGCAATATTTGTATGTTTCAATGAATAAATTTATTAAATTGTATTACCGATAGGATGTGATTGACTTTTGGATGAAAGAAGGAATAGATGGAATTCTCTTGGATAATGCTGCATTCTTTGTTGAAGAAAATGAAGGAACACAAAGCAACGTAAGTCGATGGAACTTCAATAACTATTCTTTTGTCCCTTCATAAACTATTCTCTTACCTTTTACTCTACCTGTATATTTAGTCCGGTTCAACATGGTTGGAAAACTGTCCAAATTCTCAATTATATAGAAATGGAAGTGTGAAATTTGTTGAAGGTGTAAGACGAGAGATGAACAAGTGGATTAAGGAAAGTGGAAAAGAAAAGTAAGTTCTTTAATGATTGTTGATGCGGTTAAATTTTCAGTTAAATCAAAGTGGTAATCGGAATTCTATCACAAATGAATGTTCATCTTTAATCTCCTTTAATGTAAATAAGTGATACTTCCTACTCTGTATACTGCTGTGTCATCTCAGTAGTGTTAAATTATTAGGTTGTAGAACAGCAACGTAGATGATCTATGTAGAATGATTAGAGACCTCCTTGATTTAGATGGGAATGATGTGATATGATAATTAGAAGTATTTGAATTATAGTATGAACTAATAATCCCAGGGATAACGCAATTGAATCAAGAAGTACTATACAAGCACTAACGAATGTACTGTATTTAGAATTCGAAATCAAACATCCGACAAGTACAAAGGAGTCATTAGTTCATTCAAACACCACATCCACCACAGCTTAAATTAGAGTCTAAGTGTCTGTAATCAATTGTACGTCTTCTCCTCAAGTTCATGCTGTGTCTGTCCGACAATGTATTGGATAAATACTCTGTATTATCTAGAATGCACTCATTATTATTAGAATAAACAACTGAAATCGGAACAGACTCACTTGATTTCTGGGATTGTGTACAATCATCATGTCCGTTGAGTACTGAAAGTACTGCTACCTAGAATTTCAACCATAGACATTCAGACTATCCTCCCCCACGAAATAATGTCGGATCTTCATATCCCCAAGTTATGAATAATGTGGCTTCATTTAAAATATCTTTCTCAATTTTACTGGAGTAAACATTGGGAGTGAATTTATGATAAGGACAAACAACAGTTGATATGGAATTATCTGAATTGTAATCAGACTCTAACTCATTTAATACTCGTGCTTCGCATTGAACAAGTTTCTCACAAGAAACAAATGCATTATGAGGACAAACAATATTTGATATGACATCAAGATTCGATTCTTCTGAAATAGTTTCCTCAAATTTATTAAGAATGTCATTGCAGAGTAAAGGATCGTTAGAAAAATCAGCATCTATCAAAACTACATCAGTTTTTTTATCATCATTAGGTTTATTCGAAATATTTTCAGCAGATTTGTAAGAAATTTCACCAGAAATATGTGAATCATTAGGAAAAACCATATCTGGTACAATAACATGAGAAATCTGATGGGTTGATTGATTAGGAATTGTTGTCTCGCAAGAATCTTGAGTTTCATTTGACTCTGAACTGCTATATGACTCTAAACTGTCTTTTGAAATCGTCAATAAAGATAAATGATCATTATAAATATTTAGATTAATAGAATCAGAATCGAAAGACTTAATATTAGTTGCAGCAAGATAAACAGTAGTATTACAAACTGACTGAATATGTCCAACATCAACACATTTAAAGCACTTACAATTACGAAATTTACATGAATTAAAAGGGTGGAACCTGCCACAGCACAAACATTGACCAAACTTGTGCCCATCCTCGTCAACTGCATCGCAATTCCCAAATGAATTATCTGCATAATCTTGAGTATGCACTGGGATGGGGCGACGTAATGTAGTGGAATTTTTTATATCCTCATGAATTATTTTACGAAATCTCCCTTTACCGCATTCGAAATTTGTATACTTAGCATAGTCTAGAAGTAGTTCCTTGAGAGTTGTATAAGGAAGAGAAATGGGCTTTTCCGGTAAAGCCAAAATTTTTATTAAGCCATATGCTTCTTTTCCGATGAATGTGAGAAAATGTGCCACAATATTAATATTCTCATCATCTTCCTTGGTCATAGCCCAGATTTCGAACCTTTCAAAGTAATCCTCATAAGCATCAAAATCCGAATGAATATCTAACTGTTCCATCGCAGGCCCCATCGCGACGCCAATATGATAATTAGAAGTATTTGAATTATAGTATGAACTAATAATCCCAGGGATAACGCAATTGAATCAAGAAGTACTATACAAGCACTAACGAATGTACTGTATTTAGAATTCGAAATCAAACATCCGACAAGTACAAAGGAGTCATTAGTTCATTCAAACACCACATGTGACAAACCATCTAACTACGAAGTCATATATCGCGATCAATATCTAACGTGGATTGCTCCTTCGACGTATCAAGATACTATTGCTGTTTTGAAGACACACACCACATGAGTTAGTTCATGGCACATGATCAACCGATGCGCGTTGGTTGTCCTTGACCTTGACAGGGATCTAAGATCCGTTCAATATTCAGTGACCCAACTGCCAGATGATTTGGCTAGAAGTCAGTGGCATTTCAATGACCCAACAATTTAAAATAAATGAAGTACTTTTATATTACATAGTGAGATAGTTTGTAAACTTTCAAGTAATAACAAGATGATCAAAACATTAGTGTGAGTGTGGAATTATACAAGTAAATATTAACTCTATTCATTAGAATGTGATTAACATTGAATGTTGGTGTATTTGAGCCATTAGAAATATTGAAAACAATCACGCAATTGTTTCATTATAGTTAAGGTTTTCGTAGACACGTTCAATATTGGCGCGCTATTCAAAAGGACAGTGGTATTTTTCCTCGCTGAGTAAATTCTATTGTTTTGATCGTTTATTACGTATCAAGACTACTGTTTTCACTTTAAATGAATTTCTTTCAGTTAAAGTATTCGATTAGAGTATCGTTTTTGTTTCTAAAGTAGTTTGTCGTTGATACTTTTGAGTACTCTGTTTTTCTATTTTATCTTTTAGTACTTTTGGTTCTAACAATCTACAGTTCTCCACTTTTTTGGTCATAGATCATTTTTTGTCTCTGAGTATTTGTGCATCTAGTTCTTTTTTAAAAAAAAGACCCATGTTTAATGACTGGACAGTGCAAACAAAGCAATTGCCAACGTCCGGACTGTCGTTATCCTGTTGAAAGCGGTATGCAGTGCGATGAGTGCAAAGGTTGGTACCACGAAGTTTGCACAAATTTAACGCTTGCAGCTTTCAAACGGTTCAGTAAAAATGGTTACGTATGGTTTTGTCAACAATGCTTCAAGGTCACACTTTGCGTTCAATATCTACCGTGCATCACCTCTTCGACGTATCAAATTACTATGCCTGGTTTCAAGACGGTATAACACAAAGGATGTTATTAAGGAAATATATTAGTAAGAATGAGTACATAGAAAATAGAGGGACTATTACCGCATAAACCAGCCCATGGTATACGACCAACTGATGCGCATTGGTTAGCCTTGACCTTGACAGGGCTCCATGATCTGTTTGATATTCAGTGAGTCAACTGCCGGATGATTTGGCTACTACTCAGTGACATTTCACTGGTCCTACAAAGTGATCAATAGAAACATCTAATTGGAAGTGAATGAAACTACATTTCTTAAACATGCAACATATAGTTGAATACTTTAAAGGGTTCAGTGAATGCATAAATAAGATTGTTGAATAACAGAATTATTAAACCATAAATGATAATTTGTGTTTTCTTGTACTTACATTGAACAGTGATTCATCCAACCGTTCATTATAAAATCTGTTACAGAGTTAATTGTTGCTCAACTCATTGACATCATACTTAAATTTACTGAATTTCATACAGTTTATGCAAACGATCTCAGAAACACTTGTTTTTTCTATGCACAATATCTTCTACAGATTATTGGCTGTCAATTCAGGTGATACAGGTTGTGGTGTAGGAGATAATCCAGATCCAATGTTAATGTTCAAAGATGTGGCTGATATGATAATCAGTCGAGAATTTGTATCGGGGAGAGGTGAAAAAGAACGTGAATTAACGTTTAAACAAACAGCTTTACAAAAATATCTAACATATACAGATTCTGACAAAGAGACTCTTGGTTTGACCACTAGCACTATTCATATTCCACCATATGGAGATACGCTTCAGCTTGCGACAACATTGTTATTGCCAGGTATGGGAGCATAAATGATAAAAAACTTTTTTTATTATTCATACATCTTTACACGTTTCTGCGAAAATCCTTTCCACAATTTTGTGACCCTTAACTCCAAATTTAGCAAATAGCTTCTCAGAGTCCATAATCATCAATAATATACCTAAAGGAAATACCAGCTGACAACATTTAAATTTCACTGGGTGAATTCATGAGTCAACTGAAGCTAGACCATCATGGAAAACCTGAATGCACTGGACGGCCGTTTCGTCCTGGTATGAAACTCATCAGTAGTGAACATCCACGATCCCAACCCCTGCGAGATTCGAACCCAGGACCTATTGGTCTCGCGCACAAGCGCTTAACCATTAGACCACTGAGACAGCATCCAATTGTGTTAATGTCTAAGTTAAACAACCAGTGAAATTTCTAAAATCTCCACAAAACCCCTTCTGAGCATTTAAGTTTGACAAGAGATTATGTCTAGTGAATTGAGGTATAAAACTATTAATTGTAAAATCAATAATCAATTCGCTAATAATAGTTTACCGATTAATTATACTAACGTGTTCCATCTTATATCACAGTGAATGATTGTGAAAACATACTTTACAACTGTCTGCAATTCTAAATATAAAATAACAGACCAGCTTTCTTTGCGGATCTCTTCATAAATACATGACTTAAGTCATCCTAGTAAGTTTTTTCTGTAGAAGAACCTCTGAGGAAACGTATGTGGTTTATCATCGTTTGTCCTAATTCTAGTATCTTAGAGAGCGTGATGAAATTTAGCATAGGGTATTTTGTCACTGAGCTCTTGTTAGTTGTGGATGGTATTCGACTTATGTGAGGTCTGAGATGCTGCCCGCGTGCCTAGTCCGAAGCAGGTGGTTTTATTTGGGGACTACACTCCGAGTCTTCGACCTGAAGGTTTAAGCAACATGGCAGTGGAGCAATGTCACAAAATGCAGTCGAATGGTAGCCGATGAAAAACAATAGGTTCATACGCTATCTGTTTCCTAAGGATATTAGAGCCCATGGGCGCGATTGGTTTGAAATCAGGGTTTTCCAACTTCTCTAGGTGAATACTCTGTATCCACCAACTCGGTTAAATCGTTGGGCATTCGCTTTTCATCCCCTCGATTTCGTGAACAACACCCCCGACGCTAGAAAGCAATGATTAGTACTTCGCTGACAGTGGTTGCATACACGTGACCACTTGAGAGCATTTCGAGAGGGAGATCTGACTCTTCCCACTCTTGGCCGTACCAGGGCATTTAGAGGCATGGACGATATTAAACTGTGAAGTGTGTTCACTCAAATGGACTATTATATAAAATATATTTCTCATTATTATTTTGTCTTATTTATAGGACCACCAGTAATTTATTATGGAACCGAGATTAGTGTAAACAGAGTCACTTCACAATATCTTCCTGAAAGTATTTATCCCAAAGGAAAGAGTTACAATGACGAATCTCTTGATAAATATTCGTCTGTATTATCTCATATGCCAATGCCATGGGATTTTAGTGGGAAGAGGTTTTCGGCGACAATAAATGATGCAAGATTTCGTAAATATCTCAATGCTTATAATAACACAAAAGTTGTTGAAGTAAGTCATTTAGTAACTTTCATGTATTTACTTATTAAATGCTTGTTTTCTTTGTATGGCCAAAATGTCATTTTATTAAAATTATGTATTTCCAATAAAAATAACTGACCACTTTTACTGACTATCTACTGGGTAAACTTAACATGCTTACTTAATTACTTACTTACTTTCGCCTGTTACTCCTCGTGAAGGAGCATAGGCCACTCACCAGCATTCTTCATCCGACCCTGTCCTGGGCAATCTTTTCTAGCTCTTTCCAGTTATTATTCATCCTTTTTCATATCCGCTTCTATTTCCCAACGTATTGTGTTGTTTGGCCTTCCTTTTTTCCGCTTTCCTTCAGGATTCCAAGTCAGTGCTTGCCTCATAATGCAGTTCGATGATTTGCGTAATGTATGTCCTATCCATTTTCATCGTCTTTTCCTAATTTCCTCTTCAGCTGGAGGTTCGTTTGTTCTCTTCCACAGTAGTTTGTTGCTGATGGTATCTGGCCGATGGATATCGAGTATTTTGTGAAGACAACTATTAATAAATACTTGTAACTTCTTGATAATGGTTGTTGTAGTTCTACGACTTTCAGCTCCGTGCGTGCAATTTGATGACAAATAATTCAAAACCAGAGAAAATTAGAAAGAATAATTCTTTTTACATTTATATTCATAGTCACTATAGTGTTGTGGAGATAGTTGAGTTTTGATTGAAATCCTAAATTAGATCAAAGCTAGACCACCATCGAAAACCTGAAAGCATGGAAGACCGTTTCGTCCTAGTGTGGGACTCCTCAGTAGTGAGCACTCACGATCTCGCATGTGACACCCAAACCCAGAATCTTCGATCTAGCGCGCAAGCGCTTACCCTCCAACAGCGTTAGTGTCTTACTTCAACCAATCCACTAAATTGCAAAGCCGTCCACCATTGTCTTAAGTGAGTTATTATCTGACAACAGCTTCTCAACAGAACAGTCACTAATGAGCATATTATGATTATAATCGGAAAGCGGTTTTTGGAGATTGTAGTAATTTAATAATTGAATTCATAAATCAATTGAAGCTAGACCACTATGGAAAACCTGGAAGTAATTGTTTACTACAATATTCTCTATCTAAGAATTTGTTCTCCTTTTTCGTTCTTTAAGAAATATGAAATAAATAGTCATTAGTTACTATAGTAACAAGAAAATAAACTCATCATCAATGGTGAACTTTTGATTAATACTCATGGTATTTAAGATTTACTCATTTACCGTTAGAACTATAGATGTAAGCTATAAAATGGGAGACGTAATATAAATTATGTGTTGAAAGATTGAAAAATACGTAACCGGACTTATTTTACTTAAGTGATATCAATACAGTGAGCATATTGTGAGTGACACAGTCGTCGATATATTCCGATAAAAGATAGTTAAGTCTGTATCACTGGTAACCATCTCAGTCAGTATTCAGGTACAATTTGAAATCATTGATGAAATAGCACATATAGACCTAAGAATAGAAAATACTAAAAGCGAAATAGAGAGAAACTCTAGTTTTAGCGTGTATAGTATTAATCATCGTAAGAAATACGAGGAAGAATTAAATTTTATAATCATTAACAAATGAATAGTCTTTAGACGTTTTCAAATATTATGAATATAAAAGGATTTTAAGTTATTAAGTAAAGATGGATAGTGGCTAGCAATGAAATCCAGAAGATGCTATTCGTTTGATTTGGGACTTTTCAGCTAGATATGCCTTCACCCCAGAGCTGATGTTCACTCCGGGATCTGGGATGCAGGTACAACCAGATGACGAGTCTAAAATTGGACGAAACGCGCATCCTGGATTCCAATGATAGCCATTATCCATCTTTCATAAAAAGAAACTTGTGGTTTAAGGTTATATTTAGGCAATTCGCACAGGATGCACATATGCCAACAACAAACTGATCAATTTCAGTTTTAAATAACAATTCAAAGATACAAGTAAAACAACAGCAAGTGAATTCGGACTTTTAATTTACTTCTAGTATTTACTAAGTATGCAGTTGAGCCTAGCCTGAATTTATTAATGAAGATATGTCGTTAGCAATCACATACACTTAATTCACGAATGAATTCATTACTCGATTGGTTCAGTTTCCAGTTCATTGGAATCTATCATTATTGATATAAAAGCCTTTTGTGATATTGAAAAAGTTATCAGAATTAAAACAAAGTGATCAATATCAAGGGGAAAGTCATATTTCAATAGTTAAGATCATGAGTCAATTGAAACTAGACCACCATGGAAAACCTGGAAGCATAGGACGGCTCTTTCGTCCCACTGTGGAACTCCTCAGCAGTGCGAATCCACAAACCTGCCTCACTGGATTAAATTGACACACGACCTGAATTATTGAATCTACTACAATCTCCACAAAACTCCTTCTGATAATAAAGTCATGTTTGTTAATTGATATGAATCAGTTGTGTAATTCTTTTACTGTATAATAAGTTTTGTCAATCATTTTTGAGTATAATAATCTTCTTTATCTTTAAAAGAGTGAACTTGCTGAAGGAAATGACAAGTCAACTCTTTTTCTTGTTCAAAAATTAGTAGCTTTACGTCAAAATCCTAGTATAAAATGGGGAACAATAAAGGAAATAAATATTGATCAAGTAAGTGATTTCTCAACTTATTTATTCGATAAATTGTTTTTCTAAAGTAATTTTGTCAAGACTTTAATTTATGAACGAGCCAATTAGAAGCATATTAGGGGTTTCAAGGTTACGGTGCCAACTTCAGTGCTTAATACTAACGTATGGTCAGTTCACAGGGAATTTTGTACAAAACGTAATAATTGAGCGGCTATAACAAATAAAACAGTGAGACTATAATTTGTGGACAAATCAATCAGGTATAAGATAACAGATTTCGGATTTCAACGTGGAAGTCTTTCATTCATTTAGCTAAATAGATTTTTGGCATTATAGCTGATGTCAGTTTGTGATGAAAACTCTATATATAACTCCTAACTAAGGCAATTTATGACAATTATTGCGAACTGGATAATAAAAACACTAGTAACACGAGCTGAAGCCAGGTACTACAAGATATACGGATGATTTGGAGAGCATACAGATGTGGATTTAACAACCGAAGTGTATGCAAACAATATTCAAGCTATGTGGTCGAGGCTGAAAGAGTTTTTGAAACTTTATCATAGCTCCAGAAGTCGGCTATTATGTAGCCATATGGATGAATTTCTCTGTCGTATGCATTTTGATTTTTGAACATCTGAACCTTTTTTTAACGTTGAAAAGTTTTTGAACCATGTAAAAGAATTGTATCCAGTTTATTTCCTTGGTATTTAATAACATACTTTTACTAAATACTTACTGTTTGCGAATTGGTTAACATTTTTCAAGGTCAGTTGAGATTCGTTCAAAGGTCGTCCATAAACTACAGTCTCGCCCTTATCACTGAACATTGTCTATGATTTCATGAGAAGAGAGTCACTCATCGATTTGATTGTTGCATTTTCTGATGTTAAATATTGTTATCAGTTATTCATTATAAAACAAAGTTAGTAAATGTTCGTGCTAAGAAAAGAGAATATCTCAAAACCTCTGTGTTAATAAATATTATGTTTTAAAAAAAGATGGGATAGTGCCTAGTAGTGGAATACAGGGCGCGCGTTTCGTCATATTTGGCACTCGTTAGCTGGATTTACCTACATCTTAGAGTTGATGTTCACTGTGGGACTCGAACCTAGTACCGTTCACTTCAACTTACATCATGTCATCCACTCAGTTACTGAGTCCCCATAGCCACTGGCTTGTACAATGTGATCACTACCTATAGACTAGAGAACATGACATTTATTACGTAATTAATTACTTACGTATTTACCTACGCCTGTTACTCCTCATGGAGGAGCATGAGCTAACCATCAGCATTCTCCACCTAACTCTGTCCTGGGCAATCCTTTTAAGTTGTCATTCATCTTTTTCATGTCTGCTTCCAACTCATCATGCAGTGCGTTATTCGGCCTTCCTCTTTTTGGTTTCTATTAAGAATTCCAAGTTGAGGCTTGTCTCGTGATGCAGTTTGATGATTTCCCTAATGTATGTCCTATCCACTTCCAACATCTTTTCTTAGTTTCTTCTTCAGCTGAAAGTTTGTTAGTTCTCTCCCGCAGATGGCTGTTACTGATAATATCCGGTTAACGGATATTGAGTATCTTATTTGGACAATTGTTTTTAAATACTTGTACCTACAGGCGGAGTTAGTTTCTTTTATATCCTGAGTTAATTCAGTAATCTGATAATAATGTACAACTAAATGATTTCATGTATATGTTTGAAAGTATAAATTATATCTACAATCTTTCAAGCAGATTGATATACAACCAAGCTTCAGTTTTCTGAAGCCGTAACTATCAGGAGTTAAAAACCTGATTTCAATGTTCAAAATTAAATGGCTATTAAACTGTTATCGCCTTGGTAACAAATATCTCTTCATAATATCTTAAAACATTCATTCAAACTTTTACTTGTATTTATTACATCATTGTGTCTTTTTTATGTAAATTGTTCCAGATTAATAATCTTATTGTTATCAGCGTTTGCTGATTATGTAATCACTTATTTCTGGCCATTTGAACTCTTGTCACAATCAATGTTATAGAATTTTATTTTTACATAAGATGTATATATTTACACTATTCACTCTATTGCCCCTTCCAGCCAAACACGTTGGTAAAGCCTATTAGGCCCTTCTGGAGAGAAACAGATCACATCAAAGCACAGCACAACTACTGAGGCTAGAATAGTTGTTTTTGTAATCCTTTGGAGTTTCCCCTAAGACGAGCAACTCCATATGTTACATGCACCACTTTTGAAAATTTTTTGTCGTTTTCCAATCCAAATGTAATTGTGTCGTACTTCTCCGTGGATTTCGTAATCGATTTGTAGGTATCGGTAAGAGTGGGTGATTAGCCCGATCCCCACCCCGCGGGTTACCGCTCACGTTGGTTCATTTGTTATTAATCCCACTATCCAGGGATTTGGCCTCCCATTCAGTCTATTAAATTTATTTACACCCTTACTATACTATACTAATGTATCTTCAATATAACTTCCAACTTGTTATATCCCAACGAGAATGTTGAACGGTAACTGTTGGGATCCATTCATGGACTAATACGTATATATTTTTTATTGTATAATTGTTAAGTGACTAAACTGTTCATATTCGTGTTTCTTTTTTCATAAGCTTCATTTTGACCTATAGACTATTATCATACGATCAACCATTCGTGAGTTATGCCCAGTCTATTAATTACAGTCTCCCACATTCACAGCCACATTTGGCTAAATCTTGTACAAATTTTGTTGTCTAATTTCTGGTGTGATGTAATTAGTTTGGTTTGCATATAAACCCAGTATGTTTGGAATACAAGATTCATATTGTAGAGGCTGAGATTGGTGTTCTGGAATCAACAGGCAGGTCCAGACAGAAAGATGGACCGGTAAGGACTTTAGCTTACTCGCTCTAGTTTATGCGTCACTGGTTCGGTTGATCATTGTTCTCTAATTAGTAGTATCATTACATTATATATTGATAAGGGCACAAGACCCATAAGTTATAACACAACTTTACTCTTTCATATAAGTAAGTGTGATTTCAAATAACACCACAGGTTGTAAGTATCTCTTTTCAAACTCATACCCGTATTGCTTTAAATGAAGAGACAATCTAGTGATCAAACCCTTTTACAATGAACTGATTCATTTTAATTATTTGCTACATTAAAGAAAAAACAAAGCAAACTAACTACAATAATTTACTCATTTGATTATTCTTAATTCATTTCTGCAGCAACTCGAATGGTTCTCCCAGTCTTCCTCCATTGTACGAACATTCCATGTGCCTAAATTAATGTTTGCTCTGGTTGTCAGAAGAGGCGTTAGCCTCATGGCTTCTGAAGGAACTTGGTTTTCATTATGAAACGTCATAACTGTTCTGAATGAAGACCTTCTAATTCCTAGAGCAGAGTTTAAATGATTTAAATTGTTTCTTTCCGGTTAGCAATTATTTATCGATTTAGTTTTCTATGGGATGGAGTTGCTAACCCCATGTCCTAACCTCTTCTTTTATCCGGGTTTGGGACCGGTAGTAGCCTCAGAGGATCCCCAAGAGGAGTTATTTCATTATGCATAATTTTTATTTATTATTAATGCTTGTAAATAATCTACTCCTTAATTTACTTTCATTATTGATTTACTTTGAAATGTTTCATTTTTATCTACTTTTTCACTTTTATGTTCTCAGGGAATATAAAATATTATCCATTTCACAACATTAACCATTCACCTTTAACACATATTCCAACATATTACTTTTTTACATTTAATGTGGTCATTTAATGGGTTAACTAATGGATATAGTGATTCATTTACTCATTATGTTCATATGAATGCATAAATTGAAGTATCCAAGATTCAGTTGATGACTTTTAATATACATGAACAGTAAATGTGTAATGATCTCGAATTATGAATTTAGTGAATAGATCTACTTAATTGAATTTAATAGTTATTCTGGATAAAGCTTCTCGATATCGCCTACGCTATACACCTTTTATGTTCATTTAAAGTAGTAATTACTGTTTACCAGATTAATGAATGACTATTTGTTCAACAACTTTCTATTCAAAACAATTAGTCTGTTTCACTGGTTGAAATCATGAGTCAATTGAAGCTAGACCATCATGGAAAATCTGCGGATGCATGGGATGGCCGTTTCGTCCTATTGTGGGACTCCTCAGCAATGTGCATCCATGATCCTGCCTCTCGAGAGATTCGAACGCGGGACCTACCAGTCTCACGTGCAAGCGCTCAACCATTAGACTACTGAGTTGGAATCCAACGGTGTTAATGTCTAACTTTAATCAATTTGTCCGTTTGATAAATTACGATAGTGTAATAAGAAGATAAAGATTATCAGAATTATGTGATAATAGATTAGCGCAATACATTTCGAACAATCTGAACACACATTATATACTTGTTAAGAACATTTATATATAAAAATAAAAGGTCAACTAGACTAAAAATGGGGGGGGTAAGAGGTGACAAGAATATTAATAATAAGCGTAATAATAGTAATATGAACACAATTTGAAACCTAATCACTCTGGATAATAAGCCAATATTACTAGGGTAGGTTTAAGGAGAGAAAAAACTGCTTTTTTGAATACACAAATGGGGGTTTGAATTTTCGTATGGCTGAAGCTTCAATAAACATTAGGCTCAAAATCGATCACAATGGCGTAGGTGTATACACCCTTTGTCTTCCTTTAAACTAAGAGATTAAAATCGCTTTATACCTTTCTTTCTACGAACTAATTCTTTATTCCTGTACTATCTTTTTATATACAATCTTTCTTTTATGTAATATCACCATTGACTTAACTACTCCTATGAATCCAGTGTTCATCTTGCTGTGCTAATGCGGTATGGCAACATGGATCGATGCATATACGTGCCTGGTCGTACGATGTAGTTGACTGACTGACTGGCCTTAGTATACACTCTTTTATACTCTTGTACAACACCGCAAAAGTCGAGTTACGATCAATCTTATGACCTGTTTCAATTATGTGTTTGGCAATAGAGGATGTTGAATGTTTATCCTCTACTCTTATTGGATCATTTGATTTGATTTGTTTCTGCAACCATTTAGGTACATGTTCACACACACTCTAATATTGAAATCACTATTACTGATAATCTTCGTCTTCTTATAACACTATCGAAATCTTTTTAATTTCTCAACTTGTCTATTAATCAACATCTCAATTAATTAACCTCCGATTATTATATTTGTCTTCCACACTTTCCTTCATAGATTATACCTTAAAGTTTATTACTTATTTCGGTGTTGTTGGTTGTATTTCTACCAAACAGAAACTATCTCATCAATATATATTTAATATACATTCCTTTCATATAACTCCCAGTCTACCAGATACATTGATATTGTCTATTTATCGTCTTCTATTATTCTTCATTCGTCTGAGGCTTATAGCTGGATGTTGAACATGAGAATTACTCAAAATTTTCTCACCACTGAATAATAATTATTGTCATGTGTGCACTGTGTTGACTAGCACTTGTTAGATTTTATTGATCAAATTTGGATGTGATTGAATAATCTAAGTGACTTGATATCGTGTGCACTGTATTGAGATATCAGCTGATGGAGTTTGGGGGTGGGGTGGTATACCTTATTTGCAAGTGCAAAATTGATCGAGACCTAATTTCAAGGTTTACCTATGGACTACATTCAAACACCATCACTTGACATAAGAATTTTTGCTAATTGTTGTTTGAACTGAATGATTCTTATTATTCTGTATTTCATTTTGTAGTTTTTGAAAACATGATGAATAACTAGTAATACTCACTTGTTAGTTGTTTTCACATTAGTTATGATATGTTTTTTTTAGCATTTTCGTTGGTCAGTTACTACTACTGTGAAATGTTTCACATGTTTTCTAGTTCTTGAAATGGTAGAGTTTTATGTAATTATGTATTTGTTTCTGTAGTTAACAGGTTACTTTAAATTTTTTTGATTGAAATCATGAACCGTTTGATGTTAGACCACCATTGAAAACCTAGAAGCACTGGACGGCCACTTCGTCCTACTGTGGGACTTCTCAGCAGTGCGCAACCACGATTCCGCCCACAGGATTGGAACCCAGTGCCTTCAGTCTCGCGCGCGAGCGCTTAACCTAAGGGATCATGGATGCGCTCTGCTGAAGAGTCCCACACTAAGACGAAATCGCCATCCAGTGCTTCCAGGTTTTCAATGGTGGTCTAACATCAATCGGTTCATTGTCTCAATCAAAAACTTAACAATCTCTACAACCCCTAAACTAATGATTACTTTAAATATGTCTTATTGAATACAATTTGCATAATATTTCTTCACTTGTTTGATATTTTGTTAATTTCTTTACAGGAATCTATAAGTCAAATTGAAGCATTTACACGAAAAGCGAAAGGTTTTCCAATATTCATTGTTGTATTAATAAAGTATTTTCAAGAGGATTATTTTTTAGATTTAACATCTATTTGTTCATCAATTACACCAAGAGTAATTTATCCTTCACATCCATATTTATCAGTTGATATTAGATTATTAACTTCAAAAATATTCATTCGTAAACTGATATATTCTAGTTACATTATAGTATTTGAATGTAATTAATGATATTTCCTATATCATAGATTTCCATCAAATCTGATCTAAACTTATTATTTACACTTTTATTCACTTGCTTTATATTTGGTTTATTGTAAACAGAATTTATCAGTATGACGATTGGTGGAGATTGTAGTAGTTACACTGTTAAAATCAAAAGTTGATTTCAACTAAGCTACCATTGAAAACCCAGAAGCATTGATGACTAGCTTTAAAATACAACTCTGAAATTTCTAGTGAAAAACTGTGACCAATAAAATTAAATTGGTGTCTAGTGTGAGACAGTTTCCTTTTCAGTCAGTGGATACACACACACACACACAGGGAGACGAATCAGATTGGTTATCTTAACGTTTTGAAATCACTATTGGATGGCTGAAAAAAGTAGGGCATAATTTTGTTGCGTTTAATGTACTTCTCAAGTCGTTTTCATACACCGAATTACTACTTTTTTTTTCTATATAACCTTTAAACTTTAACTTCAGGAATACAGGCTTTTTTCGGTACCGTCAGTGATTTGATTTTAAGTTTTGTTCCATACATACGTTTCGTTAAGAACTTTGGTGGCTACCCGTGTTTACATAGTAAATTATGAATTTAAAATTATCTGTTACACCGTGCTATACAATTTTTTCTTTGTGTATCAGCTTCAGAAATTCAAGTAGCCATTTTTCAGTTGCCTGAACAGGTGAATTGACTATAGCGAAGACTGAACAAAGTAGTAAGCAGTCTGTATAGCACTCAGTAACAAAGGAAGTTTTTAAGTAGTGGATTGCTCATTTACAAGATCATACGTATTGATTAATGTTAGTAAGGTACCAAGCATTATGTTTTAGCTTTTGAGATCTGGATATTTCTAGACACTTGAAAATAAGATACATGCAAATATGTAATTCATATGGTTCAAATGGTTATGAACGGAATAAAAGAAGCTTTCGCTTAATGGGCTTCGGTGTCTAGTAGTAGAGAATCACCAATACTTCCAGGCAGGAACCTAGGTATATCAACGATAATAGAATAAAAAGAAATCGGTATATCATGTTAAGATATTATTCTTAGTCCTTAAGACTAAGTCAAGTTTCCTCTTAAAGGACTCCTGGTGAGTCGTTTGAACTAGCTCAGCCGGCAGAGAATTCTAGCATTTGACAACTCTTAAGGAGTACAAGTAGTGTTTACAGTCCGTTCTGCTGTGTTATATCTCTAGTTTCTGGGTGTTACCCCTTAGGTTTATTTTAGGGCTAAGCTTAAGAAGGTGTTTAAGGGGACGTCCAGAAGTGTTAAGGATACTATAAGCCATTAAAATTTTTACTCAATTCACTTCAAAATAGGGTTTCTTGAATTGAGTGGATGACAAACTGATTAAGAATGAATGTTCATTTAGGCTTGTTTCATTTTTCACTCAGACTGATTTCTCGATAACAAGATAATTAAACAGATACTTCAACTTAAGAACACCTCTCAAATGCATTGAAATCAAGTTAGATAGGTCAGGTTTACTCAGATTCCTCATTACAGTGGATAAAAAAATATGAATAAGGTCAATCATTATTTTTATTTATCAGTTAGTATAGAAAAGCAATCGCGTCTAGGCATCATGTATTACGAGACGGTGGAGAAGATTTTCAGTTCAGGTGGATGATTTTGTTTTGTTTTCTGAGCTGAATGGTAGGTCGTTGAGCGTTCGAACATTTCACTTCTACCTGAAATTTTTGCTGATGATGTCAATCAGAAGAATGATGAAAGTCCTACAACCAAATCAATCAGCTCAGAAAACAAAACTCCATCAAAAACATGATATCTTATGTTTTTAACTGACTGTTTCCAACTGTATTGTTACCTAAACCAATAAACCTAATGTGCTTCAGTAAACGGTAGATCACATTTCAGTTACAATTCATTCACTTGATTAGATTCAAACAAACCCGAAATGCCAAATGAAGAAATATTGGGAATTGAGAATTCGTAAAATAACTTGTAGTGTTGCGTCGAGTCACGTTTGAATATAATCACCACTATAAAAAAGTTGCGTACTAGATATCAGAAGGTGGTTGGAGGTTGTAGCGAGATATATTTGTTGACGATCTCGTGGTATCGAAAGAATATCGAGAGCGTGCCAAAGGAGTACAAGCGGACTCACTGAGCAAACGTAGGCGCGTGCAAGCTCATAATCAACGGAAGGAAGGATGGCTTTAATACAGTTAAACAAACAAGTACAGTAAAACAATCACTGGTACGATTGATTATAATAGTAATTGTTTCCATTACACCAACCGCATTCTGTTGATAAAAGTAGGTCACTACAAACTAAACAATCGGCTTACTTGCCTAAATAAGTGCTTTTATGGTAAAGCATAAACCTCGTATGATTTTGAGACGGTGAAAAAAATTTAATACTGCCGGAGAATGATTTTGGTGAACTTCTGTTCTCTAATATTGATGGTTGCATTGGTTGAAGTGATTTCTCTGTGCTAAACGTAATCCAAAAGGCCTCAATAATCTTGTTGTACTTTCCCAATTGTCTTTTATATATGGTAGGATGATTCAGAAAGAACGTCAACTCTGAAATGCCATTACATATGTCTGACGAGTCCCAAATATGACGAAAGGCGCGTTCTGGATTCCACTGCTAGCCACCATCAACCTTCATTTGTAACTCGTTATGTTTAGATATAAACTGATTCAATGGAAAGTGCATGGATCATAATAGTTAAAAAAAATCCATCAAATGACAGCATTTATACATTTCATTATGTGAACTTTACCTTACAACCTGATAACAAGTATAATTTATTCATTCGAGCAAAATGTAACAAACTGCAGTAAAAATGATTTGTAATTTACGTTTGCATTGATGATTTACAATGATATATTACAGATAATCTGGTCCAGTAAATTCTAGTCTGAAACATTTATTTAAAGCTTTATGAATTTCAGTTTCGGTTTCGGTATGGAAAGGACAAGAGGCTTGATGAAAACAAATATTTTTGAATTGTGATCAGTTGTAAAATTAGACAGCTTGAATTTGTTAACGCTACGAACTTCTAGTGATTTCGAATCATCTATAGCAACAATACCTCATTTCAACTGGCTACTCAATCAAAACTGTAACTGGTTAAATATGAGAATTCCAAGATATCGTTATGAAGAATTGTCGTGATTTGACAATCACGTAATATGATTGATGAAATTGATGAAACTATTAACAAAATCGGTCAATAAGTTGATTTATAATTATCATTAAATAGTGTTGTTTTCTCGTTATCTTCATACACTGCAGATGATTTGAGTATTCTTCTCTGTCAGTTGCTCATTCAGTAAATATCTCAAAACCTTGTCAGTCAAACTAGAGGTTTAACGACACAATCATGCATGCAATTCATCAGCATAAGCAGTCGAGCGAATCTCCTGCAAACTGAAAACACTGTCGATTTTACCCCAAAACTGACTCGGGTTCAAGTCATTATCAGAAATGAGTTGGGAGTATACTCCCCTTGGTTACAATTTATGTTCATCCCGATAATCACATGAGCACCACTCACCGTTTATCACTTTGTAAAAGCTTATTTAGCCGGAGACATCTTGCAAACCACATCATCTATGTTTATGGCAAATAAGCTTAGTTGATTTCAACAACTTATAATCACTATCTCAATTAAATCGCATTCTGTCTTATGCTAAGCTGCGTAGATGCGACTAACTTATATGCACCATCAACCTCTAGGTACAAATATCAATAACATTGAGTCTAGTGCATATCTCTCACCAATAAACTCATGTTAAACGAATCTCTCTTAGCCGTTTTTCCAAAATGAACACACATCATTATTTTCATGTAAAAGAATCTTTGATAGACATTCGTATGTATCACTGGTATCACTAAATGCTATCACGTTTAAGTAATAATGAGGTCGATAAAACCTCTCAGTAACTAAGTAAACCGTATAAAACTTGACAAACTAACCAGAACATTAGTTGGGATTCTTTTCCACGTTATACTTTCGTTCGTTCAGTTAGCCTATTAATGCAGATGCAATTGGAATTCAACTCATACGGAAAGCATGCCAACATAGAGGTTAACGAACGTTTTAATTTGAACCAAAGGTAATACCGATATCAACACCGACACAACAATGATTATTTTTTATATATTTCTAAACACAAATTACTTGTACCACCTATAATTTATTAGCCACAGTCAATCACTACGCATCTTATGGTGACTTATTAAAGTATATCTACACGGAATCATTCTCACTAAGTATAATGCCAATTTGTCTAGCTCAAATAATCTTTACGTAAATTTCCATTTAGCGCGCGTTAATAATTGAACTAAACATTGAGATTGTAACCTGTGTTTCCCACCAGTTGCTGTTGCCTTCCTTTCGATTTATCTTTCAGCTTAACAATGCCCGTACGATTCTTATTATTCTTGGTACCCTGTTGCGCACGACAATCTCACTCAATTTAATGTCGAACTAACCTCAGGTTGGTTCTGGTGGGAGGGTAGTGTAGTGGGAGAAAACATAGAATTAAGTCAAATTTATCGAATGGCATGGCTCGGCCTTGCAGACATGATCGTTCTTGTGTAGCTTATACCTTTTGTTCACAATAAGTATATTGTTCTGTCTCCCGTCTAAATGTGTTCATCATATAGTGGTGATTGTCACGATACGATGGGTCAGCATAGACAATGATATGACCTTATAGAATTATGGTCTAGTATGATATTAGTACTGCTCTAATAATAGACCTAATCCAAAAACTGTACATTTTTCATGATATAACTGCCTAATCTATTAGATCTTACGTGGAAGTCACGCTATTATCTACACCACCACAATCATCAATATGTGATGGACAACACACTTAGGCTAGAGATAGAACGATATATTTAATATGAATAAAAGGTATTTAATAACATTCAATGATAGCCATGCCTGCAAAGCCAAGCCATGCCATTCGATCAATTCGAATTCACTCTATCCATTTTTCCCGCCTTCTCCATCGTTGGGTTATGTTGAATATCTGTTTCCTATATTGTCTCGTGTTGAGGATTGTGTAGTAAGAACCCAATGCCACTACAACCTCCACGTAAGATCTCATACATTAGGCAGCTACATCATGACAAATTTACAATCTTAGTATTAAGTCTATTATTGAAGTAGTACTGATAACGAAGTAGACCATGATCCAACAGTCACATGGTCAATGTAAATCACCTGCGAACTGATAGAATGCAATTTTGACTTCAATACATAAAACAGGATCAAGACAACCTCCATTATACTACAGACCTGTCAGCCTCAACAGTGTCATTGTTACAATACATGAAACAATAATTAAGGAGGCCATGATAACGTTCGTGGAAATCAATAGCTTGTTAACACAGCAAAAAACAGTGCTTCAGGAAGGAGTTGTCCTGCGCAACAAACCTCCTCATATCAAAACGGAAGCGGTCAGTGTTGCTAGATGATGGAATATCAGTAGATGCTGCCTACAAATACTTCATCAATGCGTTTGATAATGTGCCGAAAATGAACTACCGTTAAAACTGAAGAAACTGGTAGATGTCGGATCTCTCTCAAAGTGGACCAAGGATTTTTTCTTAGGTCATAGACAAAGGTAATGGCGAATTTCAAATGCTCCAACTGGAATCCATTGCTTGATGGGGTGCTACAAGGTTCTGTCCTCGGTCCTTAACTATCTATACTGTATGTAAGTGAGTTCACCAGTATAGTATAGTCCCAGGTGCTACTTTACTTTGATGATATAAAAATCTGACAAAAAATAACAAGAGACGCAGATGCAAGAGCAATTACAGTGGATTTAGATGTTTTGATTAGCTGATCTGATAAATGGCTGGTGCCTATCAGTGTGTCCAAGTGTGTCTACATGCACGTTGAGAATACACAGGTAGATAGATGAACTATAAGGGAAGAGTCAGAGTCCGTAGTCACGTATGACAATGATCTTGTATTATTGGTGAGCCGTAATCTTATGACCATAATGTGTTACTGTGAGGTCGCAGCCAAGGGTTGTGGAACAACGTGGGCTTAGGGATGGACATTTACCAAATTAGTGTGTTCGCTACAATATAAAAAACGTTAGTGAGATCCGAACATGAAAACTGTGTTCAGACTGAGAGATACTGTTTCAAAGGTTACTGTAATACCATGGATAAAGTATAGAAGATAGCTACTCGTGCAATTTTTGAACTTCGTTGTTTACCGCAAAATAACAGAAACCCGAAACTAACAAAATACCAATGGCATGTAGGTTTACAAAACGAGTTACCGATTGTTAGAACCTAATCCCTGAACACTTGATGTTAGGATCTTTAATTAACTCGGTCAAGAGAAAATTAAATACCCTCAGAAGCTTGCTAGAAAAGGAGTAACATAGACTTTCTGTGTTCAATGAGCAAATCTGAAACTTTAACTCAAGGCCTTACGGAATCGTATCCGTGGAATACTAAATTCAGTTTCATCAATAGACTGCTAACATAGTCACTCAGAAATGTCAATGCTATAAAGATTTAGGTTTGAGGAAATCATTCAGTTTATACTAAATGATAACAAAGACATTGGATATTGGATTAGGAAGTTGATTCAAACAGTCGACTAAAACGTCGATCGATCCCCGGCGGGCTTGGGAACTTTTTTGTGATGGTGAGTTGTCAACTATTTTTGGCTTACTATTACGAGGCTTTTAATCAGTATGATTTAATTCAAGATCATTAAGGCTCAATATAATGTTGTTAAATATGAAGCAAAATAAGTATTTTGTTTGTGTATAGTATGTTTTGAAATGGGCGATCACTGTTGTCAAACTAGCTGTCTAACGTAAAATATATTTAAGGTGAGTAAATACTGTATTATGACAGAAATTAAAAAAAACGCACAGCCTTGATATACTTGAGGCTATCAACCTCAACGGGTGTTCTTTATAAGCCTTGACGTAATTAGCAGTGTTCGAGTAGGAAAGATGCACAAGGTTAATGTTCCTCTACTATGTCTTTCAGTTACAGCCTCTGAATTAAGGCCTGGTAATCTACGTGGTCGAACACCAACCCATGGTTAATAGTTACGACTGTGGTTGAATCTCGTTAGGTACGTCTGTTTGTGCCTGAGACCAGTCTGGTTTTCCTGGGTTTGCTCATCACGAGCACTATGTTAGCGTGGATGGTCAATAAGGCAAATATTCTGAAATTTGTTAGTCATACTTTTTCCTGTATGGTTATCACTAGGCAATTTTCTTCCTTGTAAACTACGACGATCAAAACCAGCCGAATAGAATTCCATCCAGTTCCCAAACTTTAGCTTAGGTGTCGGTCAATTTAACAGCTTGGACTGTATCAACACGTCTAAAGATCTTGGGGTTTAGTACATCGGTGTTCTGGCCATCGATTCGGTTTACTGGGTTGTGAGTCGTTGTCTCCTGTTTTCTCTAACTCAAATTTATATTACGTTTCGTTGATAATTTTGAGATTCGGTCTGACAGTTTCATCCGATTGTGCTATTGGAGTGCGTCATCTTAAGCCAGTGTACATACATACCAGGCTTCACGTCGTAACTGATTTATTAATCCTGACATTTGTTTACTGTTGCCAACTTTCTAGTCGCTTTTTTCACGTGCTCACCGTTGCTTTAGGTCATTATGTAAACTTTTTTACATTTCATGTTTAAGCTCCGCTCTCCCTCCGTCGTGTTCGGAGCCAGACGGTATGATTTTCTGAACATATAACAATTCAGTAGATGCTGCTGGAATCCACCCATTGTTTTTAACTTGTACGTTTCAATACGCGGTCATTGTTTATGGGTAAATACAGATTACTGATTGTCTTCCTCTAAAACCTGAGTTTTAAATTTTTTTCGATATTTTCCACTAGTTCGTCCTCTTCAAATCATTATCCTCCCTACTACCGTTACCGCCACTGCTACTACTTTGGTATATCTTGATAGTTTAATCTCTCTGTGTTGATATGGCTTGAGAGCTTTAATTAATGCACAAATTTGTCAGGTTCCCTGTTGCCTATGACTGATTCAAGTTGTATAGCGGTGACTTGGTGTTTAAAGCGTCCGACTCATCCCCTCTGTCCCAGGTTCGAGATTCGCCCCACCTACTTGGGTTCGCGTAACCGTATATTATCATTAGCCCTCATATTTGAAGTGTGGCTCATATCAAAGTACCTGGATAGTTAGTTAATTTAACTCGTGTTGTATGAATCATTGGTTATAAACGTTTTGGTCTTCGGTTATTCTAATATGTCATCCCATAAATCTCTCTAACTTTGGCCACAAACTTCAACATTGCAAAGCGATCCCAAAAATTGATGTTTGAAACAGTTTGTGATTGAACAAGTGATAGCTATTTTTCGGCTTATTTAGGAAAACCTGTGTTCATTTAGTTTTTATTCTATTTACTAACCAACGAAAATCTAGGTTTGCACCTGGAATTTTATTGATTTACTCTATGCTGAAACAACTGGTCACCGAAATAAATGTTTGCCTCTGAAATAATGTGCTGAAATTCTCAGTCAGCCAGTCGATAAAAACGTGAAACTTCGTACGTACATCAGTTCGAGTTGCCATACCACATTAGCACAGAGATTCAGTTATCGATTCAAATCCCGTAGTGGTCGAGGTAGTGAAAGTATAAGTAGTAATAGGGAACATTAGAGTTTGATGATGTTATTTAAGGAGTATAATCCAGTGGAATAAATTTGGAAAAAAAATTAAGTACATGAAGAATTCAGAAGATCAGAGTTTGGGAGAACACGAAGGAATATTGTAAACATGAATAATAGGAGACATAATTCAGCTAAAAATGCAACTGAAATCCCATTTAATTGATGTTTTTTACTTTTTTGAGTGTGGAAACTGCAACCGCTGTGGTATATTCTGAGTCATATGTGATAGTGTCTCAAGCCATTGAATTTCACTTTCTCTGGGACGCCAATTTTAGACTTATGATGGATCAGTAAATCCTAGTCTCAGACAACTTCCTTTCACATAACAGCGGCAAACCATAAATTGATCACCGCTTTTTTTACACCTCAGCGTTGACAAGTAAAGCACGATGTTGAAGTCGCCGAGATGATAGCCATAAAATATGTCCAAGTTATTGAAGAGGATGTTTCAAGATGACACCAATTGAATTATCATCATTGTGCTCGAACACATTGTCAAATCCTGATACTACTTACATCGAATTCCAACAGTATGTCAAGGATCCTCTGGAGACAAAGATGATGGGATTTTCGGTTTAGGGAAATATTGATTAGTCACAATTTAAACAATTTTTAACTTTCAGACTGCTACTGATTCGTAAGAATTTCCTGGCACGATTTAAATTTTTCCTTGATAATAGAAATCATTCACTTGAGTTACAAATCTTCATCATCTCAGTTTCTTTTACCACATATTTCTTAAACATTGATTACTAACTAATCACCTAAAGTACTCGCTAGACAAGAATGGAACATAAGTTCCGGACAGTTATTTTCTGAGTCTGTAGATTGTTTCCAATTGATATAAGGCAATGTATACTTTTACGTCTGCTTGCATGTGTTTGAGTTGTCACATTAGCAGGTTGAGACATTAAAATGGTAAACAGCGAAGTAGTGGAAAACTAAACAAACAAAAACGTTCGGTGAATAGAAGGACGTAATGTTCAAAATTTAAATGAATACGGGGTCTCTACCACTGCAGTAGTTTTAGACTCGTCATATATGCCTTCATCATACAAATCTACATAGTTTCACTTTTGGGCTGCATGGTGGTATCATTAGATTATATTAATTTCATAACAATTCAGGTATACTTAGCTTCTATCATAAATCTATCAACTTGACGTATTAAAATGAATTCAGACTTTTAAGGCTAAATTGTTTTTTTTTTTATGGATTTGCTGTCAGTCAAAACCCCTACTCTTTAATGTATATTGAATAAACAAGAATATGTTCATATTGATCTTTTAATAAGTTCTGTTGTTTTGTTTTTCAGATATATGCTCTCAACTTACTTCACTCCATGCTTCTTTATATTTGCCCATAATGGATGGCAATTTGTCAGTTTTGTATCCAGATTGTAATATTCTCCCATTTGACTCTGTCAATGATAATCTGATGAACTATCCTAGATTGTATCCCAATAACTGTGGTCTAACATCAAGCGCATATCTGAATGAATTCCAAAACGTAAAGGAAGATTCACAGGGTTTTACACAGAAGCACATGTCTGGTAGAAAAGCGTTGATGTGTCCTAAGTGCAACAGTTTTTATTCTGAAGACAGCAACTGGTGCTCAAGCTGCGGAGAGCTACTAATTGGTGCGGAATTATGTTCTCCAGTTGAACCAAAATTCATCTCAAGTGAAGTTCCAAAGACACAAACTAATTTGATGGATTCGAGTAACCCTTTATCTAATATGTCTTCAAGTGTACCCATTAGTTTCAATATGTCTTGTGAGAATGCTACACACTCACCCAATTTAGTTGCTTATCCACGTCATCCACTATTACCCGTCGCTACAGATGTAGCGTTTTCTTTACCGTCTTGTTTAGCGTCGACATTCTCACCAAGAAATCTAAATACACAGCATTCAGAGTGGAGCAATTCATCATTCTCACCGTCAAAGCAGTTTGGTCAAGTATGTCATAAAGCAAACATTCCTTTTTGTGTACCGGTTGACCCCTCATTTTCAAGATATAGAAACTTTGGGATTTTTCAGAATGTCTCCGCTGACCAAAAACAGTATCAAGTTGTAAAAAATAACGAATACAATGATCCTTGCAACTTTAAATTGTTGTATCCTAAAGAAAATGGTTTCACTCAATCCATACTATGGAATTCTAAACACTTTAATGATAATAAAAGTTGCAGTCAGTTCTCTCATCCATTTACCGATGTTTCTGATTACCGTCATCGTCGTACATCTGGTCAAGGCATGCAGAATAAATTAACAAATGATCATAGTAGCTTGGAAAATGTATATCATACTAACAGTGTCCCTTCCAGTTATCATATAACTACCAATACTTCACCAATCAATTTATTGATGAACACTTCCCAAGGCCAGTATACATTTTCAGATAACTTGTGGAATAATTCTTCAGCATCACAAATTGTAGCTGACCTTTTGAGGGAAACACAAATCTCAGTTTCAGCTAACACTGGTATTCCTCCTAAGTCAGCATTATACCAGCCATGGCAATACCAAGAAATGATTCCCTCAGCCAGTAAAAGTCCTTCAGCATCACGCAAAGGTGTTCGCATACGTGGTGGATATTGTCGTCGTAAACACCCGTCTGAATGTTCCAGAACTCAGCTTAATAATCTTACTTCTATTCAAAATCCAGCTATCTGTCGTGCCCGTAGTTTTAGTTCAGATTTTGAAGATAATAATAACGGTGGTATTCATTCATCAAAACTGCAACCCAATCCTAATTGGCAGTCATCTAGAATAGCCTGGTCAGCACATGATCCCGCAGTATTAAAAAAGAAGTAAGTTAAATCACATTAGTTAATGTTTACATTCACAATAATTTTGTTATTATCTTTATAATATTAGAATAGCTTATCCTCCAGATCAAATCATAATTTAGATACAAGTTCATTGTAAAGTATTTCACTCTTTAAATAGGTTTTTTAATGTTTTTACTCTTAGTGTTATAAATGTTTGGCTATTTGCCTACATGGATAAGTTATTTTTGGTGGTTTTTTGAGTTCTTAAGTCAGTTAAGCTTACCAGTACCTTAGGATATGTGATTTTAAGAAGTACAAATTTGTGCACTACTAAAAATATGTTTTTTTTTACTAGTTGTGGTCAGTTACGTATTATTCCCAGTAATTATAAAATTACAATTGAGATTTAATGAAAACACTCATTTTATCCTCTAGTCATATCTCAGCGATACAGCTTGATGACGACTTAATTTGGGACTCTAATTTGGTTTTAATGCCCGTCTCAGTGCAAATGAGAATTTATTGCTAGAACTTCAGAAATTAACTTGACCTCTTTCAATATTTACGTTGTTATTTCTATCCCATCGTGCTCATGTGTTATGACAACTTTGACCGTCTCACATCTCTGACAGGCTCTTCTGATGATTACTGACTGACTGAAGGCCTTATGGGTAGCCCACAAAGTTTCCTGAAGGAATATATACATATGGTGAACAGAAAGAAATAATATCGATGGTTGGTTAGGTTACCACTTTTCTTGAAGCGAAGTTTCGGGGATATAATTATTTATTTGAACACATAAATATCGGTACAAACTTACTTACCTACGCCTGTTACTCCCAATGGAGCACAGGACGCCGACCAGGATTCCCGAACCCACTCTATCCTGGGCCTTCCTTTCCAGTTCTGTTCATTTTTCTGATGTCTGTCTCGATTTCTCGACGTGATGTGTTCTTTGGTCTTCCTCTTTTCCTTTGGCCTTGAGGTTTCCATGTGACGGAAAAAAACTATCGGTACAAAGGGGCATCAAATACATATGCGCCACACAATTCACTTGATTTGTGTGTGGGCTGTGATACTACCGAGGTGCCCAGACCGAAGTAGGTGGTTTTCTTAGGAGGCCACACTGGGAACCTTCGACCTAAAGGTCTGGTCCATAAGGCAGTGGAGCAACGTCAGGGAATGCAGTCTCATGATAGCTACTGACCAGTAATTGGTTCATATGCCATTTGTTTCCTCAGGCCCCATATGCACCATTGGTTTGCAATAAATGTCTTTCAACTCCCCTCTGTTGATCCTCCGCGTCCACCAACCCAGTTTAACTGCCGGATATTCGCTTTTCATCCACTCAACTTCGTAAAGAACACCGACGCGAGAATACAGTGAGTAGGACTTTTCTGGCACTGGCTGTATAAACGTGGCCATGTGAGAGCATTTCGAGAGGGAGGGCGAACTCTCTCCACCCTCGACCGTACCAGGGCATTCGGGAGATATAACTAGTAATGTACTACGAGATATACTGACTAAAGTGACAAGGACTTTCTACGCACCTAATATCTATCTGTCATTTTCTAGCCGACCTATGGTGGTTCTTCAATTATAAGTCACCTGGTTATGCATGCCACATCTATGTGTATCTACTAATTTAACTGTTGCTGCATAGTAATCTATATTGGAGAAAGAATATGGCCGAAACAATACGGCGCTCCGTTCTATCAAATTTATTGGATATCGATTTAATAGTAGATACAAATAAATCGTTTAGTCATTTATCGGATACGTCCTACTTATGTTTATCGACCTCATGTGTTCCATTGATCAGAAAGTGTAGGGATTTGTTCGTATTCATAAGAAATTTGTAATTTATCTCTTTCATGACCGAATCAGATTTAGAAAATAATTTTACTTATCATTTATTATTTGAACACATAAATATTAGTACCAAGGGACACTGAATACATATGCGCTACACAAGTCACTTGATTTGTGTGTGGGCTGTCGTACTGCCTGGGTGCCCAGACCGTTCGTTTATTTCTTCTCACTCATTTTTTAAGTTTGTTCTCTGTCTAATTATTTGATTCCTTATTACTCAATTTTAATAATTTTTAATGAATCTTATTTAAGTGTCTATTTTTCGAAGTCGTTGACCTACTTCCGATTATAAAACAATGATCTATTTCGTTGTTATCACTGACTTATAAACTTTATTGATTGTTTTAATATTTTTATATATCCATATAAATATTACTCTAGATTATAATAAAGCCTGATGAGGATCTAATCGAAAATAATATCGTTTACTTATATGTTAGTCTATAGGGTATGGCAAATTAAACTAATACACATATGTATCAGGATTTTTGTTCACTGGGAAGTCCTACTCACTGTATTCTCGCGTCGGTGTTCTTTACGAAGTTGAGTGGATGAAAAGCGAATATCCGGCAGTTAAACTGGGTTGGTGGACGCGGAGGATCAACAGAGGGGAGTTGAAAGACATTTATTGCAAACCAATGGTGCATATGGGGCCCAGGATCCTGAGGGAACAAATGGCATATGAACCAATCACTGGTCAGTAGCTATCATGAGACTGCATTCCCTGACGTTGCTCCACTGCCTTATGGACTAGTCCTTCAGGTTGAAGGCTCCCAGTGTGGCCCCTTAAGAAAACCACTTGCTTCGGTTTGGGCACTCAGGCACTATCATAGCCCTCGCACAAATCAAATGAGATTTGTGTAGCGCATATATATTTGGTGCCTCCTTGTACCAATATCTATGTGTTCAAATAAAATAAAAACTTTAAAAGATCATTGTACTAGGTTAAGTACTTACAGCTCATTTCTCAATCAATGTTGTAACGTGCAATAAAAATTAGAGTATCCTATAGTGTTAGATTTACCAGTCCCGTTTGTTGATGTGTAGTGCATTCCATAATCTGTCATACATTCAAGGAACATTAGATGAAATAGGTGGAAGAACGAAATGTCTCTTCATAATTATAAAAACCCATTTTATTGAATTACAAACAATTAACGGTCGATATTCATCCAGTTCTACAAATTACTTATTAAGATCACGATTATACTAGTTATATTTCCGTGTGTCGTAGAAATTGAAAGCCGATCCAAAAAGAAAAACGTAGCGTATTTGTGTAATATGTATTTCAAGCCTTTAGATCAAATATCTTTTTTTATATATAGAAATTTAAAAAGGTCAAATAAATACAAAATAGACGTTACCAAGTATATATATATATATATATATATATATATATATATATATATATATATATATTCACACTTCAAATTTATGATCCCTTGACTTTGGTCTTTTAATGTCTTTATTAAATTTTATTATAATAAATAATCTTATACATTAATAATTTTAAAAGCATATTTATTTGACTTATTTATTTTAGACCTGCTGCATATTTAAGAGCATCCTATAGTCAAGGAAATGTTGCTTCTGTTCAACTTGAATGTAATACAAATATGTAAGTTATAATGTTACAAATTTCTATATAGTAAACAATATTGAACCAATTTTTTTTAATAAAAAAAATTTCTCTTTGAAATAGCCTACATTATTCAATTTTTAAATATCCGCATTTATTTCCTAGTTCTAATAAACTCAAAACTATATTCTTACATTTAGTCACATTCATTCAATCATGTGAATAGGCCAGAATCTGTGCATCTTTTGTTTGTTTTATCTTGTCTTATTAGTAGTGAATATAGAAATAACTGTAAGTGGCTAGTCATCAATAGTCTTTCTATATGTTGTAGTGTTGTTGAGAAACAATAATCCAGTTTTTTTTCTTCGTGTTATTCCAATAGAAGTAGGAAACATACTTCCTGCTTCGGTTTAGGCACCCGGGCAGTATCACAGCCCTCACACAAATCAATTGCGATTCGTGTGGCGCATATGTATTTGGTGCCTCCTTGTACCAATACCTATGTGTTAAAATAAATAAATAAATAAGGAAACATACTTAGGTGACTAGTATTTGTTTATAGATATCTCCGAAGCATTGTTTATGTTTAGTGGAATCATCGAGTGAGTAACGTTGAAGTTAGACTTAGTGCACTAAGTACAGATGATCTGTTGATGGATAAGGATTTCTCAAAAATTTAAAAGAAAAGCTTTGATATATAAGGATTCTCAAGTCTAATTAGTTTGGTATATGTGTAGGTGACCGTTCAGATTGCACTTTGTTCCGATTATATAATTTTATTCACAACCCTTACGTTAATTGCTTAGACGATTATGAAAATTAATGCACTATCGTTTTTTCTTGAATATCAACAAATTTTGTATTGACTCTCTATTTAAGTATCTATAACTACCCGTAATACTCACAAATATCTTGTCCTTACTTTCAGGAAACCAAATAATCCAAACAGTCAACTAGACAAATCTCAACAGTCACTTCTTCTGTGTCCAAACAGTAAGTCATGTAGTCAAAAAGTCAAATCGAACAACACTACTGGATCATCTCCAGACAATCGTTCAGAATGGAATGATACACATGCCAAGTCAAATCGTCATCATCCACCAAGACGTAACCGACGTTATATATCGAAGAGCCTTAGTGTTTGCATGGATGGTACAACAACAAACAATCCAGTCGCTAGTATACTGAAAGAGGTATTATTTTATGATTGAGATAAAAAAAGATTGTCTTAGATCTCGATAAACGTTTCTTGTCTATTTACGTCTAGCGATATGCTTTCTTGTGTTATCTTTCTACAACTTTATTTTCTTAAATAAATATTTATCCACATTGAATAACCACCTAGGATATATAGGTAGCGTAATTGTAAACGACCTCACAGTTAAGCCAACTAGGTAGTATTATTAGGTAATAGTAAACCATAATTATTTGAGCCCTATCAGTGATTATATCACTCGAATCTTCACATAAAGTCAGTTTTACAAACATTAGCATAATCGTTTAATTACAGATTGAGACTCATCAACAGTGCATATTTACTTTGCCATCAGTTTTCGAACCCACATTCTGTGACTTCATTGGTTCGCTTGCTGATGTCATTCGTAACAGAAACCATCTTATCACAGTAAAAATCCTCACAACCTACTTAATTAGATAAACATAATTAGTCTTCTATTGTTTAACTTCCAAAATGTATTTAATTCCGTCAATAGAGATATATTACATCTGTATCTGTCATTAAAAATACTTATTCAGAAGTATGGCCTGAACAATCCGCATAGATTTTTCCTGTGTCGAAGATTGTTCAATTTTACTTGTAAAGTAAATTTATTACAACTTTTATTTGTCAACCTTTATTCAGGAGATTCCAACAAATGTTCATACTAATAAAATTAGCGAACCTAAAAATGAGTTTATTACATCAAACTGGCTACTCTTGCCCGATGAATTATGGCTTGAAGTACTACGATATTTAAGTCCAGTAGATCGTGTACGGGTTGCTCAAACTTGTCGACATTTGTCCAGACTTTCAATGGATCGTTCATTATGGCGAGTCATTCATCTTCACCGACAACATCATTTGACTGATGCAGATTTAGTGAGAATTGGAAATCTTAAACCAAAAGAATTACGTTTCACTTATTGTCGTGGTGATAGCCTAACTGCTACAGGTTAGTGGGCGATGAATATGTTGACTTTCAGTTTTTCCTATTAATTATTCTTTGATTTCACGTCGTTTCATAATGAACATATTTATTAATTACTCTGATATCTGCCTCCATTTCCCGATACAATATATTTTCGGGTCCTCTTCTTTTCCCTTTACCTTCAAGATTCCAAGTTAGGCTTTGCCTCATGATCCAGTTTGACGATTTTCTCAACGTATGTCCCAGCGTCTTTTCTTAATTTCCTCGTCAACTGGAAGCTGGTTAGTTCTCTGCTACAGTAGGTTGTTGTTGATAATATCCGAACAACGAACATTGAGTATTTTATGTAGACAATTGTTTGTAAATACTTTTACTTTTTGATAATGGTTGTAGTAGTTCCTTAAGTTCCAGCTTCATATTGTGGAACTGTATAAAATATATGTATTCAAAATTTATTCTCGTATTCGATCTATATATATTCTCTGACGTGAATTATATACTAGGGTTAGAGGCATGTATATCTCGTTAACATCATCATACGATCAAACCTATGTCAGTTCAATTCATAAGCCTATGCGATTGTCTAAGATGTGGTTCCCTTTTCTAAGGAGTAAGATACACCCCATTCGTAAGTGGCCTAAACTCCTAAAGGATATACATATAGTGTACAGTTATCTTTCGATTCGGTTAGCCAATAAAACCTTCCTTCAGTTGAGCTCGTGCATAAAAAATATGCTTATCGGTATCAGAATTTGACACCGCGCAAAACAACTGAACTTCTTCAATTTGTAACGTAATGGGTCGGTCAGTCAACCGATTGCTACACTTTCAAAGTTCCACTATCTAACATAATAGTTTTATCATTTTGACTTTGTACTTCATAATATCCTAACATATGACTTTGATTTGTTATATGTGTGAGATTTGACTTGAGATTGTCTGGATATCACTAGGGGTTCTATTAATAGTAGATTCGGAAATAAAGTAATTATTTCTACTGTCTTATTTATTTATTTCTCTTAAAAGTATAGTTTTATGTAACTGAAATGTTATTCTACATACATGCAAAGATGTGTTTGTGATACTTTCTTTTCTTCACCTCTGTAGGGTTAAAACGTATGTTTCTAGTCTGTGGTCCAGGATTACAAAAACTATCATTAATCGGTTGTACTAAAGGACCATTTGATCAAGATCTACCATTGAGAATAGTTGCTGATCATTGTCGTAATTTACAACATGTGAATGCAAGTTATACTCAATCAGTACGTGATCAAACTGTGATTGCTCTAGCTAGATCTGCTACGCATTTAATCAGTGTAAAATTGAATGGCGCCCAACAGATAAGTAATGCTGCTATACAACAATTGGTTCATTATCATCAAAATACTCTTGTAAGTAAATAAGAACAGTAGGAAAATTGTGTAAATGATTTATTTATTTAGAAAGTAGTAATTCATTTTGTTTTTTATTCAATCTTTAACAAATCAGTCTATAATTAGATGAAAATATTAATATAAGAGGAGGATCTGTTAATCTAGCTATTGGAGAATACAGGTGATGAAAACCATAACCCATTTAGTTTGACTTAACCGGCTTTATGGTTTCCTTTCTTTTGTAGAAATAACTGCATAGTAAAAACCTGCACCTTGTTAATGAATTGCATTAAGTAATGGAACAGCAACTTGGTGGTCAAAACATTCGACTTTCAACTACTGGATTCTACGTTCAAACCTCACTTTACACATCTTAATCTAAACAACCAATTAGTATCACTGGGTCTCATATATAAATTGTAACTAAATTTTTGAAACAAGATCTTGTACTCTATTATCGAATCCAATTAGATCTATTGAATGAATTAAAAAGCTTATGCAATTGTTGTTTCACTGCAACCAGTTAGACTTGTGACCATCGTCACCAGCTACCATAGAACTTCACCTCCTGACGTTCTACTGCCTTGTGGATGAAACCTCTAGGTCAAAAGCTTGTTTCGTGGCTCCCCTAAGAAAACCACCTACTTCTGTTTGAGTACTCGGGTAATATTCTAGCCCTCACACAAATCGAATTACAGATTGCGGTGCATATCTATTTTGTTGCCACCTCGTACTAATGTTTATGTGTTTAAATAAAATAAAATTGGCAAACTATCCAATTACTTAGAATAAAAGATAACCAGAATATGTGACATATAGGACCAAGTATAATGTGACACATCATCTGAGTTAAGAACAGTATAACTTTATGCACTTCTTTTTCAGTGTCGGATTAATATTCTAACTACAATCACCATATGTATTAGTTCTAACTAGTTGGTGTCTTAAGTCATATAGTTCAGTGATTCTAATAGTACAAAAGTGTCCCATCATCACTACATATCTGCGTCATTTTTAAGTTGTTTGTTTGTACAAAAGTATCTCTATGGATGTTCGTTGTTCGATATGAACTCTAAATTTCAACTATGACATGAGTCTCTACAGTATCTATATACAATCATCTGTTATAGTATATTACAATTGTTATTGAACTGGGAATGAAATATTTCACCAACAAAGACAAAGTTCCACGTACAGTTAGGATCACATGCTCCCTTCAATAAATTCGAGTACCTTTGAAAACTAACTGATATAAATTAGTTTTTGCTATGAAAACTCATAATAGGACTGCGTCACTGCAATTACTGGTGTTTTGTTTAATTAGTTTAAATATTGTATTCTTAGCTAATTAGTTACTATTTTGTATTCATCTGATTAGTATAATTATCTGTCAGCATTTATGACAAATTAATAATATATGGAGGCTGATGTGGTTGTCGAGATACTTATTAGTCCATCAAGTTATTGATTGTTAACTTTAACTCTGTGGAAAAATGTAAACTTGTTGGTTGGGTTCCACTTGATAATCGTAGTTTATAGTGAAGTATGCCTTTGATTACATGAATCAATTATCAGCTATTATATAGTGTAGTGACTGTGCTTCGTTGACCAATCACCCTCGTAACCGTTATCATCTAGTCCTCAACGGTGTTTGAAATCAGAAGGAAAAGAGAAGCAGCGACTACAGTTTTATTAGCAGATAATTCAGACCACAAAGCAGAGAGGCTAATGAGTGAGCGAGTCAAGAGTGGATAGAATTAAATGTATATATATATATATATATATATATATATATATATAATTTATTTATTTATTTTAACACATAAATATCGGTACAAGAAGGCACCAAATACATATGCGCCACACAGATCTCATTTGATGTGTGAGGGCTGTGATACTGCCCGGGTGCCCAAACCGAAGCAGGTGGTTTTTTTAGGGGGCCACACCCCGAGCCTTCGAACTGAAGATCTGATCCACAAGGCAGTGGAGCATCGTGAGGAGATGCAGTCCCATGGTAGCCGGTGACCAACGATTGCTTCATACGCCATTTGTTCCCGCAGGATACTGGAGCCCATGTGCACCATTGGTTTGGGATCCGGTTATAGCGCCGGACATTCGCTTTTCGTCCTCTCATTTTTGTAAACAACACCCCCGCCACGAGAAGGCAGTGAGTAGGACTTCCCTGGCAGGGGCTGTATACGCGTGGCCATATGAGAGCATTTCGAGAGGGGGAGCGGACTCCCCCCACTCTCGGCCGTACCAGGGCATTTGGGGGCATATATATATATATATATATATATATATATATATATATATATATATATATATATTGGGAAATGAATGGATCATTGATCAATTTAGCAGCTAGTAATAAAGCTAGCAGAATGAATATATGCGTAGGCGATAAGCGATGTTCAAGCATACTATTTCATACAAGCACGACAATAATAAAGGTAAAATAAGTTGTTATAGTACGGATGACTGTCCGCTAAATAAGTTAAGAAAAGGGCTTAACCGAATTAAATAAGACCAAACTCAGTTGCACGTGACTCCTATGATAGCGAAGATATATAGTAACTGATTGTCTTTCACCTTAGATTTTAACTTACAATTTGTTAATGCGTTTTATGTCTTCTATAATGTTACATAGTAATTAGTTTTGCATGGCAAATATGATATTTTGTTTTGTCATTAATGTTAATTTTGTTTTGTTTTGTTTTTGCTATTTTTTATTATAAAAGGAACGTTTAGAGTTGTTTGGATGTTTTCGTTTAAATTCAAGTATATTGGCTTTATTGGGACAATGTCAAGAATTGAGAGCACTGGCATTTGGACATCTTCATCATTTATCTTCCGATGGTTTATTAGAACTTGTCAGCAAAGTAATCAAAATATTTAACGTTGTTGTATAATTAATAATCCCAGTTTTGAACCGCTCATTTCCCTCACATTAATGTACTTTGCAACTTACCCTCTACACAACCTGATCATGTCATTAACCTTTGTCACAAAATTGAGTCTACTATGTCGTTTTGTCTTCTGAAAGGAAATAACTGAACGGCATTACCTTATGACAGGCAAAACAGTTCGGTGAAAAAAAACACGAATAGAAAGGATCCATTCTGTTCCTGTCGTTTTTATGAAGAGAGTAAAACGAAATTGCAGTAGGATCACCACTGGCTTCTATTCTGAGTCCGATAAAATTTCAAGCCATTGAATTGAGCTATCTGTCGAATCCAATCAAGAAGTCCTGATTAACCGATAGATCCCAGTCCTATACAGCATTTGTTCATACCCCGACACCATATCATAAATTGATCACCTCTCCGCTTTTTCCAACTACTCTCCGTGTCGACAAATAATGCACTATGTGAAAGTTTATGATAGGACATTCATAGCATATTTCCATGTCGCCGATGTCAGTATTTCAAGTTAGTGGTACCAAATGGATTCTCGTCACCGTGCCCAAACTCACATTACCGAACCTCTGTATTGCTAACGTATTGCTGTCAATGAATGTTAGTAGTCCACAGAGATTCGCCTCACATCCTTAGCTCGGGAAGGTCGGATTTCACAAGCATAAAGGCAAACTACTCTCACCACCGCTTTGTAGATTCAAGTTTTTACAGCCAGAGTAACGTGGTGTTTGAGCCAAAGAGCATAAGCCGATCTGGCTTTACTATACATAGAGATCTATCTCTTCTGACACGCCACTATCATCACATTACGACTTTAGTTTATAGCATTTTGCCTATAATATTATTACAAAATTTCTATTGAGTTAAACATTTTTATTCAAAAGGGTACTTAGAATTTAACCAGAATTCATTTATTTAGTTTATAAGTCATACTTTTTTTTACTAGATTCTAAACAACATCGATTCCGTTGAAAACCATTAGGTTTTAGGATAAATTTAATCATACTAACTCATGAAGTACTTTTCTGATCAATTAAGCTTGATGAAATTCATCCATACAACCTAGTCGCTCATTTCAGTTGTGTAGTATTTACTTTATAATCAATCCATAATAGTATGTTTGTAACCTGTAAGTTGCTAACAACCTCTGTTTATGGGATAAACTATTTGAAACTTTGAAGACGTTACATTCCCAGTCCCTTCCAATTCAAGGATAATCCAATTGTCCTATGAAACAGACGTACATAAAATAGTATGAGTAGTAGTACATTACTTCAAGTAAGTCATTGACTTAGTGATTAAAAAGAACACGTTCTTCCATCCTTCAGTCATAGATTCAAATCACACTCCATCTACTTTAGAAGCTTCATAAGGTCTGGTGGCATGGTATTAGCTAAAATCCCATCATGGATTAAGAAAACTCGATTGGCCTTTTGCAATCTGTCACGTAGAAGAGATTCCCACCTAACAACCAAGGCATTATTATTCTATTCAGCAGTTCGACCTAATTTTGTTAATGACTGTAAAATGTGGCTTTTATAAATTGAAGACATTCGTAGGTTATTAGTATGTGATCGTAGATACCTCAAACCTATGTTGAGACCACTAAATGCACAATATGGAGGTTAGTTGCAGTCTTTCAGAATAATCGTCATCATGAGTTTGTCTTGTTTTACTGCCGCTTATTCTACCACTACTACTTTGCCTTTCGTCTTGCTGTACTCATGTGGTCTGGCAACTTGTATGTAGCAGGTCCTACGTCACTTATGACTGACTACCTCTGTGATTACTTTAGTTTCAACCTTTACGCTTCACTATTACTTACACAAAAGCCCATGAATAACTCATATCCATGAATCTCTGTTTGGTTAATGGGCTACGTCAAAAAGTTCAAGTTACCACACTTATGCACACACAAAAATAAAAACTTTTAAGTTAGATGAAGGAGCGTTAAAATAAACTCGAAAACTGAACACCAACAAATTTCCGTGTATTTGTAATCATTTAGTGTCTTTTTATAATTGCTTTAATCAAATAGTGTTTAATGGCAAACTAAACTTCATTCTTTAGAGTAGGCGGTAATTCCTTTTATCTTTCTTTTTCTTCTACAGCTACCTCATCTTTCTTCACTCGATCTACGAGGAACACAAACTTTCAGTGATGATAATAATCTTTCTCAGTTAGCAGCCAAATGTCCTCATCTAGAAGAAGTTGTTTTAGCTAATATGCATTCTTTGAAACGTGAAACAGGGATTGCTCAAATGTTACGCCGTTTACCTCGTTTGCGTGTACTCGATCTGTGTGGTCTAGCCGCTGTTGGTGATTTAACTATGGAGGTTTTAGCCACTAGTTGTCCTCAACTTGAAGAACTTGATATCAGTTGTACTTCTGTTACCCAAAAAGGGTAAGTGAATTCCTTTACAGTTTATATTTTGTTTTGAATGAAAATCCTGTCTGAAACCGGTGTATGATATAATTGAGATATCTGTGATTTGCATCTCTAATTCATTTGTGTATCTTTGAGGTTGTTGGTAAATTTTACCAACTTTCATATAGAACTTCTTATAATTGATTGATGAATATATAAATAGGCTTTAAACTGTTACATGGTTATGTACAACTATTAGTTTCTCCAATAGAATTCAAAGGTTTATATATATGTGCGTATGTGTTGATAATTGTGCAACCCCTCTATAGTTCATGTGGAGTTTCTTTTTTTTTTTCGTTATTACTATTGTGAAGTTGATTAAGTGTGAACAGAAGAAAATTAAAGCATTCCTATTCTATCTAATAATATTGAGTACAAACATGTTATTTATGAGGTCTCTAATTTCTAATGATAAACAGGTATAGATTGTTAAATGAAATAATAAAATACTAGTTAATAGATTCTCAGCATTGATACCATATGTGACTGAATAGCAACTGTTGACGAGATCAGGTTATTGATATAAACCTGTTATCAAAAGGATAACTGGCCAGCAATTGATCATAATAAATTACAGACCGTGATTTAAATATGCTTCGGTTTGGGCACCCAGGCAGTATCCCAACCCTCACATAAATCGAATGATTTATGTGGTGTATATCTATTTGGTGCCCCTTTGTTGTACCAATATTTGTGTTCAAATAAATAAATAATAGATTAAATGTGCATTAACCCGACAAGATGAATAGTAATTAAGTTGTAACAATTGTAGCATCAATTATCCCCTAGAATACGGAGCCTGCTCTTAATACCTAAGATTAATTAATTAGAAGTGATCACTTACTCTTCGATGAATGAATGTTTAAGTGTTGAGCTTCATTATTCCCCACCATATCACAAAGTCACTAAAAGAACAAGGAACTAGAAAAAGTTTTCTTTTCTTTACCGGTAAAATAAATAACAGTTGAGTTTGTTATCCTGGAACAGTTTTCTATAAGTATGCTGGAAGGGGTTTTGTTTTTAACAAAATCCTTTAATAACTGTAACTGAACTTGAATTTAACTAATCATACGAATTTTAACTATTGGGTCTTCAAAGAAAAATGATTTACGAATAGATTTGATATTATTAACAATCTTATTGATTTATAGGGTCGTTTTTCTAATGTTCTTTTATAAGGTCAGATTTGAACTCATTAATTACACTGGATTCTCTGAATCGATACTATCATAAAGCAAAACGTTCATTTAGGACTGTACGTTAATCTCCACTATATCAATCAATCGTTTTTAATCAATAAAACTGGTTTGATTCTTAACCAAGTGAAAAATGTTAATGGTTTTAAATATTCGACAAGTTTCTGAAATAGAATAAGCTTTGCTTGTTCTTTTGAATATCTCTGTCTTATACCCAAATGCCCTGGTACGGCCGAGAGTGGAGAGACTCCGCTCTCCCTCTCCAAATGCTCTCACATGGCCACGTGTATATAGCCTCTGCCAGGGAAGTCCTACTCACTGCCTTCTCGTGCCACAGGTGTTGTTTACGAAAATGAGAGGACGAAAAGCGAATGTCCGGCGCTTTAACCGGATCCCAAACTAATGGTGCACATGGGCTCCAGTATCCTGAAGGAACAAATGGCGTATGAACCAATTGTTGGTCACCGACTACCGTGAGACTGCATCTCCTTACAATGCTCCATTGCCTTGTGGTTCAGACGTTCAGGTCGAAGGCTCGGGGTGTGGCCCCCTAAGAAAACCATCTGCTTCGGTTTGGGCACCCGAGCAGTATCACAGCCCTTACTCAAATCGATTGAGATTCGTGTGGCGCATATGTATTTGGTGCCTCCTTGTACCAATACCTATGTGTTAAAATAAATAATAAAAATAAAATTCATTCTAACTGTTCAGATAAAATCAACATACTGAAATTAAATTAATGGATCTTCTTTACCAAGTCCCAATTATCCAAATCGATTGATGCCTGATTGTTAGTCAAATAGATTATCGAATTCTAGAAAGTGCAAGTTATTTTCTAAAATATGTTCACCTCATCTAAATTATTCTTACTATCTCAAATGCCCTGGTACGGCCGAGGGTGGCGATAATCAACTCTCCCTTTTGAAATGCTTTCACATGACCACGCGTATACGACCATTGACAGGGATGTCCTGCTCGTGATGAGGGTTTTGTTTACAAAGATGAGAGGACGAAAAGTGAATGTCCGATGCTTTAACCTGGTTGGTGGATATGGAGGATCTACCGAGAGGAGTTAGAAAACCCTGATTCCAAACCGATGATGCACATGGGCTCCAGGGTCCATGGGACTGCATCTTGTGACGTTGCTCCACTAACAGACTGTCTGTTTTTTATCACTTTTCTAATTTCTCCGTACTATGTAGCATACAACATCAGTAATTCTGGTGGCTGAATGTGTTAAAGTTACCTCAATCACCCAAGGTCCACAGCCCCATTAACTTATTATAGTGTATGCATAATCTTGACATTATTTTCTCACGGGTTCTATCGTACACAAACGAGTAAAATAAATCTGTTCACAGTTATAAGAATGCTATCAGAAAGGGTTGTGTGGATATTTAAGAAGTTTCACTGGTTAAAATCAATTGACTCATGATTTCAACCAGTGAATCATAAGAACAGTTCAAAACATGTACTTGACCAAATAAGAAGACATCATATTATTATAGTGAAAAGATTGGATTAGTGTTAATTCCATACACTGTTCTATGTATGTATGATATACTTATCCATATGTCATTAAAACATTATTTTCTAACTTGTTTCATCTTATATATTGTTGTTGTTAACTGAATCATTTCACTTTTTGTCTTTACAATTTCAGTTTATTCCATCTAACAAATGCTCCTGCAGTATGCTTAAAATGTTTACGAATTAGCCATTGTAGAGAAATAACCAGTGATGTACTTGAAAAGTTGATTGAAGCCTGCCCTAAGTAAGTTACAATATTAGTATTATTTATTGCTTACATATTAACAAGAGTAATAATAATAATAATAATAATAATAATAATAATAATAATAATAATAACCGGATAGGGTTAATACTATTACTTTTCCCTAACATCTAACCTAAATTATCATTAAGCTTGGGATGATTAAAAGATTGGGTTACTACTGATTCACAGTGGTTCAAGATTAGTATATATATTTATATATATCAGAGGGATAAATATTCTCAGTTTCATATAACTACGATGGCTTCTGTTTATTCAGAACAATCGTAAACGAATTCCCAATTAAATGTCTACTATATATAGAAATGGAAATTTCTGTGAGCTTAAACTCAGTAATTAAACAATCTAGATTAAATTACAGTAGAAAACTGTACTAGTTATCTGTGATTTTAATTCATTAAGTAGTTCCACTTATATAGATGTACGTAACCTTATAAGACTACCATATTTATGTATCTTCTCTTTCTAGGGGCTATATATATATATATATATATATATATATATATATATATATATATTCATTTTATATTTCACTGTTTACACTCATTAAAATGTGAATAAGTATCACCTTTTTGATGGAGTTTTGTTTTCTGAGCTGGATGGTTTGGTCGTGGAGCTTTCATCGTTCTTCTGAACGACATCATCAGCACAAACTTCAGATAGAATCATCCAAATCTTCTCCAGCATCTCATAAGTATCACCATTTAGTTGTGTGTTTTTTTTCAACGTCGAAAGTAAGATGAGACAGAAGCTCGAAACTATCAAAAAGTACTGAATTGAGTATGCAAGTGCTAGCTAATCAGTAACCACTACAGTTCGATGAGATTGATTTTCTTCACAAGAAATTAATGAAGTGTTTTGAGTTTCGAGGGTCTAATAAAGACCGAAGGTCCTGGGTCTCAGTCCCGTGTGCGGATTTGTGGGTGCTTACTGCTGAGGAGTTCTGTACTAGACCTTCCACTGCTTCCAGGTTTTCAATGGTGATCTAGCTTAGATGGACTCATGATTTCAATATTAATTTTAAAGAGACTAATCTTGTAAGTTTATGCATTAAAAACTGGTTCTTACGTATTTTCGATAGCTCAAACAACTTAGAAAATAATGATGAGATATAGAAAAATATTAAATCAGATTTTCACAACAAAATAATTATTTTCCAATGTATTTTTTTAAAATATCAGTTACACCTTACTGACGGGTGCCCAATAACACGAAACATACAACAAAGTTTCCTGTCGACTCCCTTCAACTACCACTGTATATATCAACATAGTGCACGCGATGTCGAGTCACCCACACTTGTGGCCACATTGCAACGTAGTCGATGGGATTCGATTTGCATTAAGAAGGAACTAAAACACATGGCATTGGTCACTACCCAATGATCAATCAATTATAAATGAACTATTCATATTCCACATTTATAGTTGTGTTTTTTTTGTTGTAAGTGTTGATTTTAAAACATACTGTTTGATGAAAGACAAAGTGGAATGCATTTGTATGATTACAATCTCTTATGAGTCATGTTATCTAACATCTTCAGCCATTTATGGCGGCAATAATCTCATGAACTCCAGCCACGTATTATAAACTTACTTTTATTGCCCAGTTCGACTTTATGTGACTTCATGAAGTGATTCCACGTCTTCTTTCAATCCCACTCTTATACCATTCAGCCAGCATCATACATAGATTTTAAGAAGTAAAGCGAACTTTATTAATCTACCTTAATCCCATTATTATTGTTAGTATTTTTTTTGACAAAGTTTTTATTTATTACGTTACTTTTTTAGATTGACATTATTGTACGCCTATGGATTTGTTTCTATTAATGATTGGGGCTTCCTTCAAAAAATACGTCCTACTTTATTAGTAGAGAAAGGTATTTAATTCAATCAATCAATCAATCCATCCATCCATCAATTTGATGATTATCACACATTCAATTCTATAGAGAAGTAAATTATAAATTAAAAAAAAATAAATATGCCATTGAAATAAGTAGTGAATGTGCAGTTAATAAAATTACTCATCTACAAAATAAGAAAGAAAAAACAACAACAATAATATAATTTAATCAAATTCCTTTTCTCTTTTTTTTGACTACATTTTAATCTTATCATTATAGTTTCTATTCTGTTTAATTACTTACTAACGAAGTAACTAACGCATATTACCCCTCATGGAGGGGGGGAGCACAGGGCCACCCACCAGGATTACTGTACTACTACTACTAATAATAATAAATTACAAAATGCCAAAAAAAATATTAAATATCAATACATTCACTTTTAAGAAAAAAACAAACAAACGAAAAGATACTTTGATCCAAATAGAATATCTTGTTGATCTTCTTTACATATAATGCTCTCTTATTAAACCTCATATACCATGTATAAATAAATTATCTTAGTTCCGGTGAGTTTTTGCACTGTTCAATAAGTTAGTGTTTTTATTCTGTTTGTTTGTTTGTTTTTGTGTATGTATGTATGTGTGCTGTTGTCGTTATTATTGCACTTTAATACCAATAATTAGTAATACTTGAAATTATTTATTTCAGCTTGTATAATTCATTAGACTATGATATTACACTATCCTACTATATACTCAAGTATAATTTATCATTTATTATTCAATTCATATATGGACAATATTTAGAATATCACAAAAATAATTAAATTATTAAATGATTTAATTATTGTATACACCTATTATTTACTACTTAATTACTTAAATAGACAGACAGGCAGATAGATAGATAGCTAGTTACGCATTACCCCTCCACCCTCCTTTGAATTGCTCATTCCATCATCATCATCTCATGTTTCTATGTTTGTTTTTCTCTCTTTTTTTCTTGTTGTTGGTGTTTTATTTAGAAAAAAACTAATAATGTTTTATTTAAATAACAATAATATTTTTTTGTCTTATAATGGTTTTCTTATCCTTCTTATAATAAACAAATTCATTTCAATTCCTGTTATGCACTATCATCAACTATTTATTTATTTCAAATACCGCCTACATACTACTTATTTAGATTTATTGATTGTTTATCTTTTACATCAATAAATAAATAATTAATTAAAAAGAAGAACTTGATAACACTGAGATCTTAATAATGATTATTGATTGTTATTATTTCATTATCCTAATTGATTATTTGTTTTTTGACAAATGGGTACGTATCTATTTAAGTTGTTCTTTTTTTTAATGAATGTTTAATCAAGTTTAATGGGATTAACAAAAGGAAAAAACGACAGCCACAGCAACAACAACAATAAAGAAAAGAAGAGATTGATTTTTTTTTAGAATTTGATTATGATCAAAACAAAACAAAAAGATTATCTAGATAATTCTAATATCCATCAATCAATCAATGAAACACACACACACACATACGTGTTCTATTCTTCCATTCATTTTTATCTGGTTCTTTTTTTTTCTACATGATGATAGTGATCATATAAAGAACGATTAGTTGCTGTTATTGTTGTTGTTGTTGTCGTCGTTTTTGTTGAATGCACTTTATCCAGTGAAATATTGTCATTTTTATTGATTATATATCAAATTGTAATAAATTTTTTTTTCGTTTTTTTCTCTCTTTTTGTATTATCGTTTGTCTTTCTTATATATTTCTCTTTATTAATAGTCCGTTATACAATTCACTTATATATATATATATATATATATATATATATATATATATATATATATATATATATATTGTATATTTATTATTATTCTCATTATCTGGACAAATGAGACGGTATTGTTAATTCAATCTATTGTGTATATTGTCGAAATGCTTGTTGTTCACACTTGACTTTATCCTGTTGTGTTCTATTATCGTTTTGCCTTGTTAGTATTCAACTCTTTCCCTATATATATATATATATATATATATATATATATATATATATATATATATATATATATATATATAATGAATAGCATTGGTACAATTTCTTTTCCTATGCTATTACCTGGTGGTTAGTTGGGCATCTAATTATCTATTTTTTAAGTTTGTTTGTCTATATAATTGACTAAATCATTTCGATCCCTATATATATATATATATATATTGTAACTAAAGAAGGGGTATTTGAATATAAAATAACGTTATTTACATTGTATATCATGTTGGTTATTACATAATTAACTATGTAATTATGCTTATTATTATTGTTGTTAACACGTAGATATACATAAGTAGTTTCAGTCTTTCGGCTAATTTTTATTATTGTTGTTTTGCCAAACAAAAGAAAACACTCAAACAAAATAAAAAAAGGCTTCCACTTAAAAAAAAAATAAAGAAAAGAAAAATTAACCTTTCAGATTAATTCTGTTCTGTTTTTTTTTTTCGTTTCCCCCTCTCTCTGAATAACGATGTTTGTTTGTTTGTTTGTTTCTCTTTTCTTTCACATTAAAAGTTCTTTAATATGAGTTTGATACGTAAGTTCTTAAAACAGTTTAACATTTATCCATAATAAGTCATTGGTTAAAGTTATTGCTATATATATATATATCATGGATGCATCTTCACTTTCTATGATCAATTTTAAGTTCGTGCTACTTAGCATTTTCAGCTATGAATTGGATAGGAACTATTTATAATTAAATGAATCTATATAGATAAAGATTTATTAAAGTTGTGAAGTACAAATGATTTGATTGAAGTGTGATTAGTTGTCAATAGTACCATCTATCCGTCACTTCAACTGATAATAATTTTGTGAATTATGCTATGGTATGGCAACTCGAACTGGTGTATGTACGTACGAAGTTCTACGTTGTTACTGACTCCTAGTTATTTGATTGTTGAGTTTTACTCTATATGATGTGTTTTGGTCTTGTACATGATTTTTAGCCTAAAGATTATAGATGTTTTATTTAAATTTTGGTACCAAGAGTCACAAAATATATATGCGCCATAGTTCATCGTTTGATTGGTATAAGAGCTGTGATACTTCCTGGATCCTCAGACAAGAGCAGGTGGTTTTACTAGGGAGCCACACCCGGAACCTTCGACCTAAAGGTCTGATCCAGAAGGCAGTGGAGCATCGTCAGGAAATGCATTCCCATGTTAGCCGATAACCAAAAATAGGTTCATACGTTATTTATTCCCTCAGGATCATGGAGCACATGTGCACCATTGATATTCCAACTCCTCTAGAAGGATCTTTCATATACGTCAACCCGATTTAAGAGCCAGATATTCTCTCCTCCTTTCAATTTTGTAAACAACACCACCGCCGAGAGAAGGTAGTAAGTAGAACTTCTGTTGTGACTTTATGAGCCGCTTGTTATCACGTAGTCTATTCGTCGACCAAAATACGACTTATTCACCCTTATACTGTACTAAACCGATGACGTTCGACCGGTCTGATTAGCCTAGCGTCCTATTGGTCCGTTGCTCGCCTAGCCCGTCCAGAATGCCAATAACAGCCTCTACTATGCGAATCGAATCATTTATTTCAGATATACTGGATTTATATATCAACTGAATAGGCCTCAACGCACCATAAAATAGGGAATAACATTCGTACACAATAAAGCCAAAATGTGGCTGTGAACGTTGTAGGTAGTAGTCAATAAGCTGGACATAACATAAGAACAATAAATCTTATAATAATAAATTATAGGTCAAATGGAAGCTTATAATAAGAGGAATATAAATTTACACAATCTAGTTACTGAATGGTTATACAATAGGAATGAATATATATAATATTAGTCCATTAAAAAGTCTCAGACGTTACTCGTAATTCTATTTTCACTAGGATATAACAGCTTCCCTGTTGATGGCTGTATGCACGTGGCTATATGAGAGCACTACGATAAACAGAAGACTATCTCTATCCTTGACCATACCTGGGCATTTACGGTTCTTAGATCAGACTCTTTGGGGCTCTTAAAGCATATTTTAATATATTTGATTTTCATTACAAAAACAATATACTGTACATTTATGTATTTGAAGTGTGAGCGAGAATGATAATGATTTATTGTCTGCTTAGTTAGACATGTAGGTAGTCTGACAGTTGTCAGATGATTTATATACTCCTTATTATTATTACGACTCACTTATTATTGATTGTTCACTGTTGTCTGATTGTATCTGGTGTGGAAATATATTTACATTCTAATGAGGCTAATTAATCACATGTTCTTAATCATCTGAATTGTGTTGAAGTTCTGTAGAATAATCGACACTGGGAGAGGAATCTAGTGTAGATAATTATTTAAGATAAATTAACGTCCCATACATGTAAACGTTGAAAACCCAACCGTTATATAATATTAGATGAAGTAAAAAACCGAGCATTCTAACAATTTAGAACAACATTGATATAAGCGAACAATATTGTTTTCGATTAGATCCTCATCAAGCTTTACTCTAATATACAGTAATGTATTTATATATGCATATACGAAATGAATTAAACCAATCAAGGCAGTTTGTGAGTCAATGATAACGATGAATAAGACGATTACGTAATTGATAGTGTGATGACAGGTGTACTAGTTGTGATAGGCAATAATAAAGGCACAAATCAATGTTACATAATCGGAAATAGGTCAATGATTAGAAAAATATAGATAGTGAGATAACATTTATAAAAATTATGAGATGACGTAATAGGAGACTGATAGGTCCTGGGTTCGAATCTCGCGAGGAGCGGGATCGTGGGTGCGCACTGCTGAGGAGTCTCATACTAGGACGAGACGGCCGTCCAGGTTTTCCATGGTGGTCTAGCTTCAATGGATTCATGATTTCAACCAGTAATAGGAGATGTTCAGATAATTAGACCGTGAAACGAATATTTGAGAGAAAATAAAATTGTAGGAGGGGGTGAAGAAAAAATATAATAAATTAAGAGAAGTAAATTCATTTATTAAGGCCAAGCGAGAGATAAGGGTGTTACAAATTTCTTCTGAACACAAAGACTTGTATTGTTGGCTCGAATTCCTATAGCTTCTGCTATAGGAAAACTAATGGGAATACGATAAATAAATTTAAATGACTTGTTTCTGTCGGCTATATGACCGCTATCGATCAAGTGTGATAGAATCGAGCTGTGTTCACTAACTCTTTCGTTCAGTTGCATGGTAGTGCGTCCAATATAGCTTTCTCCATAGGAGCACCTGAATTCGTAGATACACATATAAGTGGCATAACCAGGTAACTTATCCTTTAGTTGGGGAATCACCATAGATCGGGTCGAATACGATAGACAGAGGTTGGCAGCATTAAACGTTTTCTTGACTGCTCTAGTCAGTCTATCACGTAATATATCAGTAGCTACATCACCATTGAATTGTAGCTTCAAGAAAAGAGGTTTTTTATTAGCTGTTAGTGTCGCTATCTTCTTGCTTGTTACACGCAAGTGTTTCTTCAAGAAACTCTGTGGATATCCCATTTCAATCAACATATCATAAATGTTCTCTAATTCCTTATCAATTGTCTCAAAGGAGCATATCTTAATAGCTCTATTTGTCAGACATCTGACAAAGTTTCTCTTATAATAATGAGGTACTAAACTTAAAAAATGTGTGTATTGGCTTGATGAAGAAGTTTTTCTATATACACCTCTACTGATAAAACCATTTTCTTTTCTATTCAATTTATTATCTATCTACAATGATAAATTGAAATTATAATATTATTATGCATCAATTTGAAGGATTCTAGAAGGTTCCATTGTTCTATAACACCAATCAATCAATAATTGTGCATTAAAACGAAAAAAAAATCAAAGAAGAAGATTAATAAGTCACTCTAATTCGGTAATCAGTGATTTCTTCTATTATACTAATCATATGATTTCATTTTACTGTTATAATATTGATTTAAGCTACTAATGATATAAATTATACATTGGATATTAATGATTATAAATACATTTATGGATTAAATTCAATCGATAATGTTTTTGTTTGTATTTTTCGATTAGTTGTTGTTAGTAACTGAAATTGATCAGTTTCTAAGCTGGTATTTCTATGGATTGTTATGATATTATCAGCTTCTTGGATTCTATTGTTAGTTATTATCCATTTTTTTTTGTTTGCTTTCAAATGCCTGTGAATTAAGGCAATATTGAAGTAATATGCCATAGTATGTATATATGCCAATAAGAGACTGATCAATCGCAGTCCTAAATAATAATCGGAAGATACAATTGCTAGGTTTGAAGCAGTTACTAGTTTACTTAGACTGCGAACGGAACAAAGACTTAGTGACCAAAAACCAATAAGCTAGATATTCTTGTGCGTCCCAGCCTCGCTAACTAGAGGAAGAAGTTCAAGCTTGAAATGACGAAGTATATTCTGTAAACTGTCAGAAACGAGCGATAACAACAAACAAAAATCAAAATGTATATATACAGCACAAAACCGTCCTTGGAAAGAGTTACCAAATAACATACTAAAAAACGCAACGGACCAATAGCATTTAAGATATTTCCCAAGTGGGAAATATGACATGAAGGTGGAAACAGTGCTTTTGGCGCGAAAACAAAGAAATTCAGATTTTCTAAACAAAATTAGGTCCAAATAACAAGTAGAACAACACCAAGTCAGTTTAAACTCCACCCGATTGCACAAGCAGTTATAACTCAGTAGCTAAGTGGATAACGCAATGGTGAACGGTACTGGGTTCGAGTCCGGAAGTGAACATCAACTCTGAGATGCAGGTATATTTAGCTGATGAGTCCCGAATATGACGAAACGCGCGTCTTCGATTCCCTGCTAGCCACCATCTATTTTTTCTTAAGGCATTAGTTTTCTAAATCTTTCTAAGCATTAAATTCTTATAAATAAGGAACTTGTATTGTATTCCTTCTAACCACATGTTATCTTTACTGGTTAAGTTTATTTAGGAAATTTGGATTATCACAAGAATGCAAGTTCTTTAGTTCTTGAATTTAATGACTATTGAATTGAGTTATATTTTTATTGGGATCTACAAAAAATTGAAATCCATACTTATTAACTTCCAATGTTATGATGGTGACGCCAGTGTATTCGTGCGTTATCATCTATATCTTCGAATCTTAACCGATTTTGTTGAAAGAATACTTTTCTCCTAGAACCTGAACGGCTAGTGAAATGTCACTGATAGGTAACCAAATCATCTAGCAGTTGGGTCACTGAATATCGAACAAATCGTTGATCTTCATCAAGGTCAACGATAACCAGCGCGCATCAGTTAATCGTATGTCATAGACTGGCGCATGCAGTGGTGGTCTCACTATCCTCTCTGTCCTCATTCTTATAAACATATATTTCTTTAGTAACATCCTTTGTGTTATACGGTCTTCAAAGTAGCCGTAGTAATTTGATACGTCAAAGGAATAATCCACTTGAGATGCTGACCGCGACGTGTGATTTGTAGTTTCCTGGTTCGTCACACCATTCCCATTTAACTCCAGTAGGTCTTTAATCATTCTACATAGATCATCTGAGTTGGTGATGTACAAACTTTATTCTGTTTAATTATTGAAAGATGAAGCCATTAATCAAGTAATAAGTGCTTATCAGAGAGTTAACAGTATTGTTGATTTACAAAATATTCAATCAAGTACTAGAAATAAAGGATTAATGAAGACTGTTGAATTTTATAGTTTACATTACCAATTTAATCATTGATAAGTATTTAAAATCAGGAAGCTCTAGATGGTTCTTTCATTAAAACAAAAGATTTTCTATTCAATTTACTTCATTTAATGAAAATATGCCCAAAACTTTACTTTAATAAATAACTTTTGAAATAAAGAGTATATCTCATTGGTTTCTGTTAGAACTTGTGGTTCTGAGCCCTATATATAATGTAATGATACCGCTAATTAGAGAACAGTGATTTATCGACCAGACCACTGACACATAAAACCCGTATGACCAGTCTACAGACCTTATCGGTCCTTCTTCTAGCCTAGTCCTGCCTGTTACAGTCCAAAACACTAATCTCAGCCTCCAAGATATGAATCACGTATTTCAAACATACTGAATTTAGATACCAACCAAACAGACCATATCGTACAATAAAATAGGCAAGAAAATTTGCAGAAGATTTAGCTAAAAGCGGCTGTGAATGTGGGAGATAGTAATTAATAAACTGGGCATAACTCAAGAACAGCTAATCGTATAATAATAGCCTATCAGTCAAAATAAAGCTTATGATAAGAGGAACACGAATATAAATAGTTTGGTTACTTAACAATTATACTGTAAAAAACTGTATATATATCGTATTAGTCCAGAAATAGATTCCAACTGTTGCCATTTATTATTTTCATCGGGATATAATAATTTTCAGAGACTACCTTTAAATATGTAATTTAGGCAAGCTTTTGTTTGATGGAGTTTTATTGGATCCGGCCTCTCCGAGTTGAGGAAGTTAGACGACTCTCTGTATTTCAGTATCGTTATTACCTAAAGACTGCTGACATCCAGTGGCAACACCTTGTTAGTAATGCAGATGTTCAGCATTGTATATTCGGGCGCAAACACGATAATCCACTTAGTGTCACCATCTTGAAACACCGACTTCGGTTAATTGGACATGTTCTACGAATGTCATTCTAGAGAATTCCAAGTCGTGCATTATTTGCCGACTCTGGGACTGGTTGGAAAAAGCGGAGAGGTGGTCAGTGTACAACATGGTGTCCTGGTATATATATATATATATATATATATATATATATATATATATATATCGGTCAGTCAGAAACAACGTGGAACTTCGTACGTACGCACATCAATTCGAAATGCCATACCACATTAGCACAGAGAATCAGTTATCGTCTCAAATCCCGTAGTGTCAGAGTAGTGAAAGTATAAGTAGTGACAGGAAACGTTAAGGTTTGATGATGTTATTTAAGGAGTATAGTCTGGTGGAATATTTTTGGAAAGAAAATAAAGGACATGGAGAATTCAGAAGATTAGAGTTTGGGAGAACACAAAGAGTGAATGCACCAGCGCCATTGCAAACGATTTTGAGCCATGTCATCCAAGGTCTCTAACCATCGGTTGCTATCATCTCGCGGTCCCCAACCAGGTAGTCTACATCTACAACATGGCTCAGTCCACTTGTCAGTGACTTCATGGATTTGTGCCATGTTTTGGTCTGAATGCCCCTAGCTTTCTTCCAACCTATTCATACACCATAAAACATCGCACGTTGTGGCAGTCGGTGGTCGGGCATACATAACACATGTTCCAGCCATCTCAACTGATTAAGTTTCACTACTTCCTCAATTGATTTGCCGTCTTTACCTAGTACCAGTATCCTAACAGCTGCGTTACTTACTTAATGGTCCCAGGATATACAAACAATGTTTCGAAGACACCTATGGTCAAATACTAGTAACCTACGAATATCCTCTACTCTTACCGGCCATGTTTCACTGCCATAAAGTAGGACGGAACGAACTGCTGCGCAGTAAACACGTCCTTTGATTGATAGACGGATATCTCGCCTACGCCACAAATGACGCAAGTTGGCAAAAGCTAGTCGAGCCTTTTGTATCCGTGCTGAGATTTCGTCACACACCAGACCACAAGGGCTGATGAGTCTTCCAAGATAAGTGAAGCGGTTGATACGCTCAACAATTTCACTTCCTATCACTAGTTCGGGTGTCGATGCAACCCAATCCTGAAGCAACATATATATCTGTTACCCTCTTGTACCAATATTTACGTGTTCAAATAAATAAGCTAAATAAACTTTGAGTTGGATGGTCCATAGTCGTGGAGGTTTCATTGTTCTTCCGAACGGCATCATCATCCGCAGCACAAACTTTAGGTAAGTTAATGCATTGCTTATCATTTCAGTTATATTATTGACATTGAGTAAATTCTAATTATATTCATTGAATAAATTTATTATTTTTATGTATAGTCGAAAATAATCGATTTTTTATGTTGTTGTAAACACAGACAAATGTCCTTATGATAACCTAGTTAATCTTAGTTACCATTGTAATTTTCGTTACTTAGACAACCAATGAAATCAAAATTATTTATTCATAATTCGAAAACATAATATTTTATATCTTTTAAAAAGTTATTGTGATGTATACTACTGATATTGACACATATATAAGTAGTATGTGGAATGTTTAAAGGTAGAAGATTAAGTAAATCCAAGAGAAAAGTATGAGAGTGATTAGTATAGAAACGAAGGAATAATAAAGTTTAAAACAGTTGATGAATATTTTGTAAATAAAATATTTCATGTATGATTTTCCGATTTTACCAAGATATTCTGTCATGTCATTTTTCTATGAATTATCAAACTAGTTAGAGTTATCGTACTTAAGTTCATTTTAAAAAGACTGGAGAGGTGACGTCCAGTGGAGTATTTGGGCGGGGCGGCGTTGGCTGTGGTGATTGCTGTCGACGGAGAGGAGCGGTGGGACGTGCAGCTGCTGGGCGAACATCGGATGTAGATGGCTCAGCAGGCGAGTGGAGCACAGGTGTTAGACGTCCCAGGTGCTGGTTGGATATCCGATGTTGGTGCCCCCGCGGGTCGACGGAGCTATGTAGGTCAACGCTTCGCAGACTCGACATTTTGAAGGAGAGTGTGGCACAGACTACAGTGAAGAAAAAAGTGGCACGGCGATCAGAACCACTGCAAGAACGAAAGCTTTAAAGGGGAAGACGAGTGTGGTATGGGTTACTTATATCCACACAAGTAGTATATAACGGTGGTCAGACATAGAATATATTTCGATAGAACGTCGATAAAGAAAGAGCGGGAACGGAACGCAATTGGTATGAAAACTCATGAACAATGAAATCTGAGACAATCGATTTGATGTTTGCAACAGGAACAGTCAAGTTTAATATGATGGATTGATATTTTGCAAAATGAAGATTTACTATATGGTTCTCTGATTTTATTGAGATGCTCTGTAATTATGTGCTCAAATACATTCGATTGTCCCCATTGATGTTCTTATTCACTATAATACCACTATGATAATCAAAGCGATTCATGTGTTAATGATTGAATGTGATCTGTTTTAACCGTGTTTTCCATACATAATAAATGAAATGTTTTATACTATGTGGCTGTTTTCTTTAGCTTATAGCTTCGTTGTATTTAAAGTTGTTACGATTTGCTTAGATATACTTAACTCCACCTGGAGCCTCTCTGAGGCTACGGTCCGTCTCAAGCCCGGATAAAGTAGGAGGGTTGGGCATGGGGTTAGTGACCATATCCCGTAGAAAACTAACTCGCTTAAAAACACTAACCAGAAGAAATTATGCTGGTCGGCGGGCTATGCTCAATTGGGAGTAACAGGCGTAAGTAAGTTACATATACTTATTTATACTGAACTTACGTTCCATTCAAGAGACCAGTAGACTTACTTACGAATAGATACATCTAAAATTCCCGTCCTACCAATAATGTAGTGTAATATATACTGGATAAACATGTTATATTGTCAATTACTATGTTAAGCACATATACTTTATTCTAGTATCTGCACAGGCCAATTGATCTATTGTTTTCAAGATACATTTTGACCTAGTTCATTATTCACTTATCAACCTTGATTGTTTTTATATGAGCGTATGTGTGTGTGTACACTTCTTATACTATTCATCACATATCTGTAGCTTATTTTTATGTGACTATAATTATTGATTAACTTTCGGTTCGATGAAATTGCCTTCTCCACAGCACGTCGTTTCGCTTCGTCTCTTTTTTTATTGTCTGTTCTGATTAATGAGTGTACAAAATATACGTATTCACAAATCCTTTCTCATATTTGACTTATTTAATTCCGTTATACACTAAAGCGATTTAAGTCGATAATCATATGTGAGGATAGATGGTATGTATATTTCAATAGCGATTAACATGCGATCCACCTCTGGGCCAGAAAAATGTGTCTATAGTAGATGATGAAATGTTTAGATTATTATACCCAATTTACGTGCGACCACATTTAGAATATGGGATTCAATCAGCAAGTCCTTGTTTCAAATATGAAGCAGATATGCTGGAAAGAGTTCAACGACGAGGTACTAAGATGGTACAAGATCTATCTGACCTATCTTAGGAAGACAGACTGAGATACCTTAATTTATTTCCGTTATCTTACCATAGAATGTTGGGTGATCTAATATTGACTTATCATATACTGAACAATGACTTTGGTATTAACATATCTTTTACTTCCGTCTAGGACTGATCATTTGAGAGAACATTCGAATAAAGTTCAAAAACCGAGATCAAAACGTTTACGTCTGGAGTTTCTTTTCTCGTACCGAGTAGTGAATTACTGGAATTCTCTACCTGAACACGTAATATCAGCACCTTTTGTTGATATATTGGACGTCCACAGTATTACAAACTGCAAGGATTAACATAGGTCGATAGACCTCCTATCCTTATTACTGAAGACTGATATATATTTCAATAACAATCAATCATATAATCCACTTGAAGTCAAAACCCCCAGGCTACATTAGTGTGTCTATGCTAGAGCAGTTGAACATACCAGATTGGAAAACAATATCAATATTATTAAATTTAAGGTTTGAAATGAAAATCTTATTTACAATGTTTCTTTAGAACAGATTAAGCTAAATAAATAATAAAATTGGCTTATAAAACATATTGTGTTTACATTGTAACATATGGAATAACCGTTATAAGGTCAATCAAAAAAGGCATGTATTAGTGAATTGAACAATATTTTTACTGAGGAGTTCCATAATAGAATAAAACAGCTATCCAGTGCTTCCAGGTTTTCCATGGTGGTCTACCTACAATGGATTCATGATCTCAACTATTGAAATGACCATAATATCCAGAAAACCCCTTCCGATAATAATCAACATATGCTCACTAGTGACTGATTTCAAGAGGTATATCCTGGAGTTCTAGTAAGAACCAGTGACCTGTTAAGTTCAACCGGGTCTGTTGTGAGATAATAATTCACTGAAGACAATGATAGATGTGTCGCTCAATTTTGTAGATTAGTTGAGGTTAAGCATTAACACAGTTGGATGCCAGCTCAATGGTCTGGAGGTCAAGCGTTCGTACGCTAGACCGATAGGTTCCGAGTTCGAATCTCACGAGACGGGGTCGCGGATGTGCATTGCTGCGGAGTCCCACAATGGGACGAAACGATTGTCCATTGCTTCCAGGTTTTCCATGGTGGTCTAGCTTCAATTGACTCATGATCTCAACTATTAAAATTACTATAATATCCATAAAACCCCTTCTGATACCAATTGTTTTTTGTTAAAAAACAATAGTGAAGTTTTCCAACTCTTACAGTATAAATATTCAAAAATTGTGTAAATTTTAAATCACAATGGTCATCTACTAAGGCGCCAATTTAAAATCAATATATTAATAATAGAACAAAGTGTATAATACGGGGGGTGATTTCATCTTGTTAGTGGAGAATAAAGTAATAAGAATATATGAATATAATATGTAATGAGAAAGATTCTATTAAAGTAATAAGGAGTATAGCGATGTGAAGATTGTTGAGTTTCTAGGTTTTCAATGATGGTCTAATATTCATTCATGATATCAATTGAAGGTAATTATAGTTAGAAATTCATGTGATGAATGAGAAAGGATGAATGTGTAGATTAAAAAAGACAGGGTAGATATAAACACGAAAGGTATTAAGAGGTAGTAGGGGTTTGATATATACCTACCCTCCCTCCCTCTCGAAATGCTCTTACACGGCCACGCGTATATAGCCTATGCCAGGGAAGTCCTACTCACTGCCTTCTCGGGCCACAGGTATTGTTTACAAAATTGAGAGGACGAAAAACGAATGTCCGGCACTATAACCGGATTCTAAATCATTGGTGCACATGGCTCCAGTATCCTGAAGGAACAAATGGCGTATGAACCAATTTCTTGGTCACGGGCCTCCATGGGACTGTATCTCCTCAAGATGCTCCACTGCCTTGTGGGTTAGACCCTTAAGTCAAAGGCTCGGGGCGTGGCCCCCTAAGAAAACCACCTGCTTCGGTCTGGGCACCCGAGCAGTATCTCAGCCCACACACAAAAACATGATGAACTGTGTGTGTACTTATGGAGAATATCCAATTTAGGTATTTGGTGATCCAGTTGTGAACCAAGGTTAACACAGAGTTTAAACATAGCTCCTTTAAATAAATATTTTTGCTTTCTAAAGTTGATCTAAATCAATTCAGCTTTGTAGAGGAATTCCTTTAAATAAATTGTATAGAATTTGCCATAAAACAAAACAAAAGCTTCATCTGTTTTAATATAATGATGTAGTGTAACGTGACGGTGTAGGAAATGTTGTAGTTTGTGAGCTAACCAAAGATCCAGTTAAGATAACACTATCTCCAACAAACAGAGTGTAGTGAACAAGATACGGGTTGGGGACAATCGTATGCATTTCATAACAAATTAAAATCTAACAACCATATAGTAAATCGTTGATTTGCAAAATATCAATCCATCATATTAAACTGGACTATTCCTGTTGCAAACATCAATCGATTGTCTGACATTTCATTGTTCATGCGTTTTCATACTAATTGCATTGTGTTCCCGCTCTTCTTGATCTTTCCCCATCTTTTACTGCCAGACATTACGTTTTAACTCGCGTCACATACTACTTATATCAATATAAGTAGCGCACATCACAGGAGTATTTATGTTGAACTTTCTATTAAGAAACTAAATTTGATAAATGTATTATTGTCCCGAATTGTAACGAAGAATAACTGTATTTTCGGATGGTACTCACCATTGACTGATATAATTTTAGGTACCATTAAAGAAGAATAAATATTGGACAAGTGTTTTTCCGCTTTACGAAATTCTTCAGTAGTATCTGGATAAAATCCCTATATGAATATAAACCCAGAACTTTCAAGCTTATCGATGAATGAGTTTTTTAGAGCGTTAAGTCACAATTTAATTGTCTAAATAAATAAGCTACCTTGAGATTAAACTCAATGTATTAGGTAAAAATGAGAAAGCAATTGATGTGGTAATGAATCTTTAACTGAAATGGTCTAGATGTACGTTACTAATGATCAACCACCGCCTTGTTTGACGTACGATATCTGATGATGTTAGGTTGGCTTTCCGAGAACTGCAACAGAGCCTCCGGAGGCCCTGAATGAGCCAAGGAGTCTTAGCCAATCAGAGCACGATGGAGCTTTCTAGAATGCCAACATGGCGTGCTACTATTGGTCAGTAGCATAATATATCTTTTAGTGGATTGGCCAAAATATGATGTTGATTTAACAAATGTTAATATCTATAAATACACATGCTTTTCTGTACAAAAAGGAACCTTGGAGTAAAGTACTTTTCGCATTTTTTGGGCCTTCTCTCTCGTGTTCAGGTCGCTGTATAGTTCTAGCTTGGGGGTTTCAGAATAGCTTAGGAATCGAGTATAGCGTTCAAAATCGCAAGAATTATCAGATGATGCAGGAGTAGGACGTGAACAGGAAAGAAGATGTCAAACCAGAACATCAGATCACTCCATAAACCATTGACAACAGGACTGACCTGTGTAGGTAGGTTTAGAATACCTGGTCGAAATTCGTAAGATTATTAAGATTAATAATGAAAGACTTCGGATGATATAGCTCAAAATTAGACATGTAACGTACAGATGTTTTCACTCTTTCTGTTCTCTTTCATTGTAAATTGTAAAATTATTTCATATTTTTCTTTGTAAATTCATTCTTCTTGAATCATATTGTATATACCAAAGGTTATCGACTTTAGTTGGTACTGTCACTAATTCTACTACTCTACTTTTTGTCTTGATACTTTCATCTCTTGGTATTGATATGATGTGGTGATGAATATCTGCTCCAGATTTTTTTAGTTGTTGACCAAAAACCATTGATTGATGTAATTAGTTAACAGTTAAACTGTTATACGATGATTCATGATTTTTAATAGTTTCCTCTAGATAATGTTCTGCAGCAATTTGGTTGCACCCAAATGCCCTAGTACGGCCGAGAGTGGGGAGAGTCCGCTCTCCCTCTCGAAATACTCTCACATGACCACGCATATATAGCCTCTGCCAGGGAAGTCCTACTCACTGCCTTCACGTGGCAAGGATGTTGTTTACGGTGCTTTAACCGGATCCCAAACCAATAGTGCACATGGGCTCCAGTATCATGAGGGAACAAATGGCGTATGAACCAATTGTTGGTCATCGGCTACCATGGGACTGCATCTCCTTACGATGCTCCATTGCCTTGTGAATCAGACCTTCAGGTCGAACGCTCCGGGTGTGTCCCCCTAAGAAAACCATCTGCTTCGGTTTGGGCACCCGAGCAGTATCACAACCCTCACACATATCAAATGACATCTGTGTGGCGCATATGTATTTGGTGCCTCCTTGTACCAATATATATATGTGTTAAAATAAAATAAAAGTAAATAAGCAATTTGGTTGCATCTTTTCATCTATGCAGTAATTTGAATGACTCCCAAGTCTCCCACATTATACGATCATTTCATGTACCTAAATTAATGGTTGCTCGGATTGTCAGAAGAAGCATCAGCCTCATGATTACCGAAGGGACTCGGCTTTCATCATGAAACGTCATAACTCTTCTAAATGAAGACCTTCTAACTCAAAGGGCAGAGTTTAAATGGTTATAGTTATTTTTTCTTGTTAGCGTTTTTTTAGCGCGTTACTTTTCTACGGGATGGTGTCGCTAATCGTATGCCCAATCCTTCTCCTTTATCCACGCTTGAGACCGGTAGTGGATCTAGAGAGGCTCCAGGCGGAGTTAGATAATGTTAATTCATGCTAAAAATTATCTTCAAATTTGAAGAAACTCCCATAGATTTCATATCTGAATATGAAAACTGTAGATTAAATAAGTGATTACAATATCCATTAAAAAAGTAAACGACCTTTATTGGAATGCTAGCCAAATCTCTGAAAAGTAATATAATGGATAGTTAACTGTCCAATTCTAAATATGTTCAGGTGACCTTAAAATGAATGACCTCAGAAATGAGATCAATTTAGAATATCCCACTGAAGATTAAGAGATAACTTATTCCCGATGTATAGGATACTAAAAAGTAATTTTCGACTTGATATTTCTTTCCTCTTGTTGAAATAAATCAAAAGTCAACAACATATTTAATTCACATGAAAGATAGGTTTTCCCATTGAGTGATTAATTCTTGGAAACTACTACCGAAAAATGTAATATCTGCACCATCACTTGATATTTAAGAGAAAACTAGTAACATACTGATGCTTACCATACAACAACTAACACAAGGCACCGGATTTTTTGTCCTCAGGATCTAAACTTTAATCTAAAATACTGAGTTTGAACTTATTTGAATATATTTCATCATAGTGGCAATCTCACGAAATGCAAACTTTACTAGGTCAAACACATTATTATCATATGGATTTTGTGGATATTATAGTAATTTCAATGGTTAAGATCATGAGTTAGTTCAAGCCAGACCACCGTGGAAAACCTGGGAGCACTGGACGACCGTTTCGTCCTATTGTGGGACTCTTCACTAGTTACCGACTTCAAGAGGTATATCCTGGAGTTCTAGTGAGAAGTAGTGACAAGTGGGGTTCAACCACGTCTGTTGTGAGATAGTAACTCACTGAAGACAATGATGGATGTGTTGCTCAATTTCGTGGATTAGTTGAAGTTAGACATCAACACCATTGGATGCCGGCTCAGTGGTGTAGTGGTTAAGTGCTTGCGCGCGATACCAGTAGGTCCTGGGTTCGGATCTCACAGGGGGCGAGTTCGTGCATGCGCACTGCCGAGGAGTCCCATACTAAGACGAAACGGCCGTCCAGTGCTTCCAGGTTTTCCATGGTGGTCTACCTACAATGGATTCATGATCTTAACCATTGAAAAATACATTATTATAAAATCAAGTCTATATTAATGAGTCACAATTTAGTAACTAGTATTATATTTATCTAGTACGTAGTGTACAGTTGCAATCTTGACAGAACTAATGCTTCTCTTCGTTACCATGTAGCAGCTTTATGTGATTCGCCTACTCATCACAGGTATCATACCATGAATCGGAACTACAAGCTTAGTAAACACTGGTGTAAAGCCAAATATTCTATTTTCATCTTTGAAACCATCAGTATGTTGGTATATTTTATCTTGGATTATATAAACTCATTTAACAATCCAAGTGGACAACCTTTGAACAAATCTTTATGTGATCTTGAGAAATATTAGTCAATCAGAAAACAATTAGTATAGAATTAACATATATTATAGAAAACTAAACAATTAAAGTGGATACACTTCTTTTACATGGTTCAAAATCATGTCAAGATTAGAAAGAAGGTTCAGCGGTTCTAAAATGGTAATGAATACAGTAGAGGGAATCATCCATACGGTCCCATAATAGTCGGCATCTGGAGCTATGAAAAGGTTGCAAAAACTCTTTCAGTCAGTCAGTAACAACGTTTGGCTTTTGCCAACTAACGTCACCTATGGCGAAGGCGAGATATCCGTCTATCAGTAATAAGACGAGTATACTGCGCAACAGTTTGTTCTGTTCTAGTTTACGGCTGCGAAACGTGGCCATTAAGGAAAGGTAGAAGATACTCGTAAGCTACAAGTATTCGACCACAGATGCCTTCGAAATATTGCTCGCATCTGCTGGGATCACCGAGTAAATAATAGTGAGGTTAGACGCAGGGTATTAGGGAATGATGGTAAATTAGTTGATGAGGTTACGAATGTTCATCGACTGAGATGGTTGGGCTACGTGTTGCGTATGCCTGAACACCGATTACCACGGCGCGCAATGCTAACCAGTGTTAGGGATAATTGGAAGAAAGTTAGGGGCGACCAAACCAAAACGTGGCATCAGTGCTTGAAGTCACTAACATTTGGCCTGAGCCATGGCGGTAGATGCAGACTACATGGTTGAGGTCTGCATGACCATCGCAACCAATGGTTGGAGACTCTTGGTGACACAGATCAGAGTCTATCACAATGGCGTAGGTGTATACACTCTCTATCGTCCCTTAAGCTAAGAGATTAAAATTGCTTCATATCCTTCTTTCTACGTACTAAATCTTTCTTCCTGTACTATATTATTATAAGCAATCTTTCTTCTGTATATTATCACCATTGACTTAACTACTTCTATGAATTCGGTGTTCATCTTGTTGTGCTAATTCGGTAAGGCAACTTGGACCGATGCATATATATGCCCGATCCTACGTTGTAGCTGACTGACCGATTGATAAAAAAATTGACTAGAAGACAATGAAACCGACGACAATGAATATAAAGACATGTACACCAGAATAGAACAAAAAACTCAAGCCTTTTGATATTAATTACTTTCACTTGAATAATTCTAATGATACCGAAAATAACAATCAAACTGTCTAAGTTTAACAAATCAGTCACCTTAAAAAAGAAACACACACACAAACACACATACACAAAGAACTATAAAACACTTTAAGACATAATTCAAATGAAACAAACACTATTTAATAGATGATGTGAACTTGATCATTTTATTTTGATCATAAATTGTAGTGTTCCATATATATATATATATATATATATATATATATATATATATATATACCAATTAGGACTATTTTGAACTACTTTGTTAATAACTCCAGTCTCAATTTATTCACAAATAAATTAACATACAAAGATATTATATCTTTTTGAAGTTTATTATAACAAAATAATCTTCTTTCTTTTTTTTTTGTTTTTTTTGTTTTCTTCTTCTTCTTCTTCTTTTTCTTTTTTATCGTGTTACAATTGTTCGCATTTGTTTCTTTCGTAAACGTTTTAATTTTGCAGGATTACTTATCTAAAAAAATAGCATATATCATATAATAATGAAAGTGTAATAACTAACCGGTACAACAATTTCTGAACGACGTTCATTTTCTAATTTTCGTTGACGTTTCTCTTCTTCTTTTAAACGTTTAATTTTTTTTAATTCATCTTTAGCTTTTTTTCTTTCAATAGATTCATTACGAATTTTTTTTATTTCTGCTTCAATTTTTCTACGAATTTCAAATGATGTACGAATACCTTTGTCTTTTTTAATTGCACTATGTCTAAATAAAAATCATTATTATTTATTATTATTTTAACACATAAGTATAGGTACAGGGAGGCACCAAATACATATGCGCCACACAATTCTCAATTGATTTGTGTGAGGACTGTGATACTGCTCGGGTGCCCAAACCGAAGCAGGTGGTTTTCTTAGGGGGACACACCCCGAGCCTTCGACCTGAATGTCTGACCCACAAGACAGTTGAGCATCGTGAGGAGATGCAGTCCCATGGTAGCCGGTGACCAACGATTGGTTCATACGCCATTTGTTCCCGCAGGATACTGGAGCCCATGTGCACCATTGGTTTGGGGTCCGGTTAAAGCGCCAGACATTCGCTTTTCGTCCTCTCATTTTCGTAAACAACACCCCCGCCACGAGAAGGCAGTGAGTAGGACTTCCCTGGCAGAGGCTATATACGCATGGCCATGTGAGAGCATTTCGAGAGGGAGAGCGGACTCTCCCCACTCTCGGCCGTACCAGGGCATTTGGGGGCAAAAAAATATATACATATATATATATATATATACATATGAATAATAATATTTTTACCATAGAAATTAGGAACAAGTACAATAATCTATTTTATGTAAATTAATTTTAAAAGGTTGGAGACTCTTGGTGACATAGCTCAGAATCCATCACAATGACGTCGGTGTATACACTCTTTGTCTTCCCTTACACTATGAGATTGAAATCGCTTCATATCTATCATTCTACGAACTAATTGTTTATGCCTGTACTATCTCCTTATATATACAATCTTTCTTTTATATAATACCGCTATTGTTCATCTTGTTGTGCTAATGAGGTATGGCAACTTGGACCGATGCATATATGTGCTTGGTCCTACATTGTAGCTGACTGACTGAGTTGCAATGAATTAACCATTTTAATTTGATACAATATATGACTGAAATTTTAGTATTATTTATGTATTTGAACACATAGATATTGGTACAAGAGGGCACAAGTCACTTGATTTGTGTGTGGGCTGTGATACTTCCTGGATGCCCAAACCAAAGTTGGTGGTTTTATTAGAGGGACCACACTCCGAACCTTTGATATAAAGATCTGATCTACAAAACAGTGGAGCAACGTCATAAGATGCAGTCCTATGGTAGCCAATGACCAAATATAGGTTCATATGCCATTTATTCCCTTTGGATCATGGAACCCATGTGCACCATTGATTTCGAATCAGGGTTTTCCAATTCTCATCGACGGATCCTTCATATCCACCAATCCTGTTTAAGAGCCAAACATTTGCTACTTGTCCTTTCAACTTCGTAAACAACACCACCGCCGAAAGAAAGTAGTGAGTAGGATTTCCCTGTCGATAACTGTATGCACGTGGCTATATGAGGGCCATTCGTGAGGGAGAGTTGACTATCCCCACTCTCGGCCGTACCAGGGCATTCGGGAACATTTGTTAGTACCAGCTAGAACTACTTTGGTGAAAATTAGTACGTGTAAAGTAAATCCTAAATAAATTTAAATTAACGAACCAATTTTAGTATGGTAGGATAATAAATGTATTAACAGTAATAACACCCTAAGATTAAATCTAAAATTCATAGAATTAGTTCGCTTTATTCAAATTAATACAGCTTTCGCTGTCGTTCTTACTTCATTAAAATTTTAAATCCCAAAAGAAAATAGAAGAATGGAGACATCCTAAACATTAACTCTTGATGTAACACAAAGAGTACAGATTCATGCACTTGGTTGATTCATCTTTATATAAGGGTTGTTTCCTTTCGTTTGTATTTTTCTATCTCTCCATAATTACATTCCCTTACTAGTGTATGGAGTATAGTTATTTCAATATTTATGTCCTAAATAAGAATGTCTAGTGATAGCACTTAACTACTCAGACATAAGTTTGCGAAGTGGGGCTTCTACAGTAAACATAGTGGTTGATAGTGAATTGCTTTAACTATTAACCGCCTTCACAATAATTGTAATATACATATGCTGAACCTTTAAAAATAAAATTTCGGTATTGTATTGACACAATACTTAGAAAGTCACATCTACTTAATTACTATGTAATGATGATTTTATAGATCGACTAAAAGTCATCAACTTGTCCAGAATCTTTTTTTCGCAGAATTTTTTAGGATTTTATGGTCAAAATCGACATCTACTGAGGTACGTTGCGTATTTAAACAAACCAATCAAAGAAAGATTTTAAAGTATTTATTGTATCTATGCTAGCCTCACTTTGTCACAGACATTGTTTTTAGTTTAATGACACGAAGTAGGAAACATGTTTCTGTCATTCAAAAAAAATGATAATGTCATGGGATCTTGGAAAGAAATTTGATCTAGTTTAGGACATGTTTTGCATTTAAAAGCGTAAGATTTCTTGGGCTGCTCTGTATCGATACATATTCCTGAAATAAATAATGGAGTATCTGATCATACAGACGACTTTATCTACTCAGGGAGTAGGACAACTGATGGGAAATTCATTAACAAAATCTAGATAAAGAGTTGTTTGGTGCTCACTAGTCTACACTACTTAAAAGCCAGTTGATTCATTTAGATCCATATCAAGCCTTAAGTAAGCCACACAAAAGTCCTTTGTGTTTCGGTTGCGAAGCATGCTTGTTCAAAGATAACTGGTCGCTTTTGATACATTTTAAATAATGAATACAAAAATCAACTAAAGAGATTGAGTGTTAATCTTTCAGGAAAAATGGACAGTTCACTAGGCATGATTGTGAATCTCCACCCGATCAAGCAGTTGGGAAACACAATGAGCATATAAAGTTACTACATATAATAATGTGAGAAATATGATCAAACATAAGGATGAATAAATTAAAACATGGTAGCAGTTTACGAAACTAGTCGATTCGAATTGTACATTAACGTTCAAACTTTATGGGTGGATTTCTCGGATTGAAAATTATGACAGTGTTGGAACTAATTGTTTTGTCCCACCAAATAAGTTAGTAAAAACTTATCAACACCAATCTAAACAGCAATGAAAGTCAGGAATCAGGACCAGCCACGTGACTTTTAGTTAGTGATACGTTTACGCATTTCGGGATTCAGGACCTTCGAATCAACAACGTGTACATCACTTTTGGAATTTAATAGGCAGTTTTAGTCGCATCGACGAACAATTGTCACTACCCCATATATACTCGACTTCGTTAGTCATATCATTCTGCTCGACCGAAACAATCGCGATTAATCGAGTAGCTTTGATTTATTTGTGTAAATTAGTAGTTAGATAAGTCTGGTATGTTTAGAAACTAGCAATTATTTCTACAACATCGTAATGAGATAAATTTTCTTGTAATATGATGTAATTAAGGATTCAGGAATGCTCAGAAGAACAATTAAAACCATATTATGCACCGATTTCATTAATATAAGTTTTTCAGTAACCCAACTGGGATTAAGTAAGCGACCAGTTCAATGTGATTAAGAAAATTGAAGAATCAAACAAAAGGTAGAATATAAGCTGACAAAAAATGTTGGTGTGCGATTCACTATGCTTTAGAACATCAGAAAAATGAACTTGACGAGAGAAAAAACGACAAAAATCCCTGACAACTGAAGACCGAAGCGAAAATGGGAAAAATAACGATCAGAACTGCAGAAGGTGAAGGATGGATGATTTCGTATGATCGTGACTGGTTTTTAACCACGTCAACAAATCATTAACAGGTATTTTCAAGCATCTCGTGCACTCCCGCTAAAAAGCAACCTTCCCCAACCTCCCTATTGTGAAGAACTTGAAATAAATTTCGAGGTTTTCCCTAAGAAATATGACATTTTTTCCCAATTTCATAAGATTCTTTGGAAATGTAGGGGAAACTCCATACATTTTGGAGATGTCCCCGTTGTGGGGAAGTTTCGGATATTTTTCCATTTCCCGAAGTCTACTATAGCGGTTTACCCAAAATTTACCCAAGACAGACATGACGGTTTTGACCTTGATCGAAAAGTGTGCTTACTTTGCAGCACGAACTGTTTTCCAAGTACGGCCTGACTTCGGCTTCCCCCTAACTGTACAACTCATTTTGAATAAGCCGCTCTCCGCGCGTGTCTTGAAAATCCTTAAAACCGGATCATGAGTGTATGTCATGGACTAGCTCATACAGTGGTGGTCTCACTATCTTCTCTGTACTCACTCTAATTAATATATTTCCTTAATAACATCCTTTGTGTTATATGGTCTTCGAGGCAGCCATAGCAATTTGATACGTCGAAGGAATAATCCATGTTAGATGCTGACCACGTTGTGTGATTTCTAGTCAGCTGAATCGTCACACCATTCCCGTTTAACTCGAGTACGCCTCCAATCATTTGACGTAGATTATCTACTTTGGTAATCTACAAGCTCGAGTTTGGGGCTCAGGAGTTAATTTTAAGAAGAGTGTGCTCATGCTCATCGGACACGTTAATAGTTACCATTATACTACTGACCTAAACCTTATCCCCTTGTCGTTTCGTAGGACGCAAGGCGATCTTATATTGGCATTTCGTATCCTTAATTACGATTTGAGTGTTAATATATCTTATCTTTTTGCTCCATCCAGCAATAATAATCTTTAAAGTGATAGCAAGTAGGTTCAAAAACCTCCGTCCTTATTAACTTAAAGCTTGGTTCCGTTTTTCTCATCGAGTTTTCAATGACTGGAACGTCTCGCCCGAACAAGTAATATCAGCTCCATCAATGAATATTTTCAAGGAGAAACTGGACTTTCACTGGAAGGCAAACCTTCAGAGTTATAACGAGTCTGAAGATGCCACAGGTATTCGGAGTTCGACAACGCTTTAACGAGTAACACCTTCTAATATGAAGCGCACCCACCAAGTGAAATCAAAAGACAGAAGCGAGGGGATCGAGGACATATTTGATAAGCTATCAATATATTGAGGATCGTTTGAACTAATCTGGCTAGCGATTGCGGCAGATGTTGAGCACGGCGTTCCCACACGTGATCTGGTGCGGATGCTTAACCGAGCGCCTTCAGCTAGACGAGTCCACTAAAACTGTGGTCAGCGTACAATGTCGAAAACTTACAGAGCTATTTATTTTGGGGAATTATTTACCGCTACAGATCACTCCCCCCTAGTGGGGTAGTGATGACCCTAAGACGTGGCTAGCCAGATGTTTAAACCCAACGAGTTTTTCGTTGGTGAACACTCTTCTTACAGCTTGCTAGGTTTAGCAGCGTCGGGTCGTCTTTCCTTACTGTAATGAACCATGATGTACAATATAGTAAAAAAAGAAAAGGTAAAATGGAGATCTCCATTTCTCGCAAACTTCATCGTTCTTTTTATCGTCTTTTCTAGCCGTCCTGGAAAAGAAAAAAATATTTAGGTACATGTCGAAATACACTCGTACGCGCGTGAAAAAACAAAGCGAGAGAAAAAAAGGAAAATGAACTCATGCTCATGTAATAGCTTAAAAAAAGGATTTTTATAATATCGGTTGTTTTGTTTCGTTTTCTTTTTTGAAATAAAAAATAGAAATATATAAGTATATTAAATTCGCGTTTTTTTTAAAAATTATATAAAGCATAAGGGAAAATCGAGATGATATAAAATGTAAACTTGTATCTTACGTGCAGTAATCGTTCAAATGTTCTGGAAATCTTACTCTTCTTCGCGTTGTTTTGAGTTTATTTTCTGATACCGCTGACGTATCAACGTGTGTGTCGGCTGTCGATTGAGGTATTATAAGTGCAGGAATTGTGTCGTGCAACTGTATTGAAGGAAAATCGACGTGAATATGGTTTCCTTCTAAATACGCGGCTTTGAGGCGATCGATGCCGATGCTTTCGTTGGTTCCGTTCTTATCGATTATATAGTACTTAGATTCGCGTTGAAGAACTTTGAAAGGTCCTTCGTATGCTGATTCGAGAGGTCATCGATGCGAGTCTCGACGTACGAAGACGTGTGTACTATATCGTAAGTCAGGTTGAACGAACACATCATTTGATTGTGCTCGAGTGGAAGCAGGTTTAACTGAACGCATCGCGTTTGCAAGCCTGTTCGCGTAGGGGCTTAGATCCGGGTTCGTCGAAGAGGATGAAGGATTCACGACTTCTCCTGGAAGTAGAATGGTCGTATAATAAACGAGTTGAGACTCCGTGTATCCAATGTCAGCTTCCACTGCATTGCGAATACCTAATAAGACGAGTGGAAGTGCGTCAGTCCACTGAGAAATGTTTGAGGCTGATATTGACGCTTTTAGTTGTCAGTGAAAGCGTTTTAATAACCTGTTTGCTTGTTTGTGGTAGTCCGTCGTTCGGAAGCGAGTGATTCCTAATTTTGCGGTTAGACAACGGAAAAGTTCAGATTCAAACCGACGTCCACAATCTGTAGTGATTGTTGTTGGGCATCCAAAGTTTGCTACCCATCATTCGACGAAGGGCCACTGTTTCGGCAGTAGTGTCTTTGATGGGTATTCCTTCTGGCCATCGAGCAAAACGGTCTACGCAGGTTAAAAGATAAGAATATCCATTTGAATCTGATAAAGGTCCTTACTTACCTACTTACTTACTTACTTTCGCCTGTTACTCCTCATGAAGGAGAATAGGCCGCTCACCAGCATTCTCCATCCAACCCTGTTCTGGGCAATCTTTTCTAGCTCTTTCCAGTTATTATTAATCCTTTTTCATATCCGCTTCTATTTCCCAACGTATTGTGTTGTTTGGCCTTCCTCTTTTCCTCTTTCCTTCAAGATTCCAACTTAGCGCTTGCCTCATAATGCAGTTTTATGATTTCCTCAATGTATGTCCTATCCATTTCCATCGTCTTTTCCTAATTTCCTCTTCAGCTGGAAGCTGGTTGGTTCTCTACCACAAAAGGCTGTTGCTGATGGTATCCGGCCCATGGATGTTGAGTATCTTGCGAAGACAGCTACTGATAAATACTTGTACCTTCATGATGGTGGTTGTTGTAGTTCTCCACATTTCAGCTCCGTACAGTAGAACTGCCTTGACGTTGGTATTTTAGATTCTGACTTTGATATTGGTTGAGAGTTGTTTTGAGTTCCATATGTTCTTTAATTGAAGGAATGCTGTCCTTGCTTTGCCAATCCTCGTCTTTTCTTGATAACCACTCATATGTGTTAGTAGTATCAGGATATTCTATCACGGTCAAGTAAAAATGAGGTCGAGAAAATCTCCCCGTAACTAAATAAACCGTATCAAACTAACTGGAACACTAGTTGAAATTCTTCTCCGCGGTAACACTTTTGTTCTTTCAGTTAGCCCTACTAATGCAGATGCAATTAGAAATCAACCCATGGACAACTTTCCGACATAAACGTTATTTGATTTCATAATTTCAACTAAAACTAATACCAATATTAAAATCTCTACAATATTGATTGCTTTTAATATTTCTAGACACGAAATGCTTACTACCTATAAGTTAATTTATTAACCAACGGCTATTAACACGCATCTTGCGTTTTATTATTATTATTATTATTATTATTGTAATCTCATTTTTCTTAGCCCAAATAATCACCTCAAATTTTCATTTTAAGCGTGTTAAGCATGCAATCAGATATGTTAAAATTATGACACGTATTTCCCGACCAGATGCTGTGGCCTTCTTTTTGATTTACCTTTCAGCTCACCAATACCCGGAGGATTCTTATTATACTTGGTAACCTCCGGCGCGCGACAATCCCACTTAAATTGGTATCGAACCAACTTCACGTTGATTCTGGTGGGAGAGTAGTGTAGTGGCATCGGGCCCTAACACGAGACAATATGGAAAATAGACATTCAACATTTAACGCTGGGAAATACCTAACGATGGAGAAGGCGGGGATAATGAATTGAATTAACAGGAGTTAATCGGCCATGCAGGCGTGGTCCCTGCTAAATGTTACCTTATATCTTTTATTCATATTAAATATATTGTCGCATCTCTAGCCTAAGATTGTTCTCTATCATGTATTGGTAATTGTTACGATGTAGTGAGTTGGTGTAGATGATGATGTGACTCCCACGTAAGACCTTACAGATTAGGCAGTTACATCATAACAAATCTACAATTTTAGGATTAGGTCTATTATTAGAGCAGTGCTAATATCATAGTAGTCCATAATTCTACATCAGTGAGCTCGACTAATGAAACAAAACCTCTTATTCTTCATCCGTATTTTCACTTTAACCTTCTCGATCGATATTTCCTTATGTTAACCCATTATTCTAATAGTCATCTGTTTAATGCTCATATGCATTATCGTGATGTTATATTGATTAGTTCTCATAACTTACTAGCTCAATCGATAATAAAAACTGGTCATCTGTATTAACTAATTAGCTTTGATGGTTCGTTAACAAGCTTTAATAGCATTAACATGCTTCAGAGAAACAAACATGTTTAACATCAAGCTGTAGCAAATATGACCTGCAAATAACCAAAATATACTTTGACTAACAATGCAATCAAGGACTAAATAGTTATCTGGATCTGATTCGTAATGTTCTTTCACTTAACACATTCTGTTTTTAAAGTAGGCACTATCCTACAATATCTTTTCTTCCTACCATTGCCTGCCTAATTTCCAATTCTCGAGCTCCATTGCCAAACAACAAGGATGACACAGCTACAAAGACATACGGTGAGTTTCAGCTATAAGTTTTCTGCAAACATAAGGTCGTTTTAGATGGCTTGTTCAATGGTAACCACACAAATATCTGGATTCATTCAATTGTTCTGATTCGAGCGAGTGACAAAAACGTTAGCGGCACCAAGGACCCTGGAATTAATTACCATATTGCATGTTTTATTCTGGATGCTTTTGGATCATTACTTCTCACGAATCGCGGTACATATGTCGTCTACTGAATAATCTAATTTTCAAAAATAGTCCAGGCGAGTTTAACTATTTTACTGGATGGTTTTTTTACTGAACATCTATATTTTCCAGTTGCTTTTGTCACATGCGTCACTAGGCTAAATGCAGAAACTTCTTATTGAAAGTGTACAAAGCGTCATATTCCTGTTTGAAGTTTCATAAGTAGCCTCAACTTTAAAATTGTTTTTTTGGTCATGTTCATTATTTTTAAATTGTCATATACCTCAACAACCTGCATGTTAACCTGACCAGTACATGCGTTGCATCATATCTTAATGTCTTTTAAATTTAAAAATCATTTGAATCGACTGTAACATCTGTAATGAACCCGTCATACGGTTTTGGGTTTATGGATCGGTCTATCATATTAGTAGCCTAAAAACACAAACACGGTTTAGATAATAAAGTTAAAAATTTGTGTACTAGCATACTGCCTTAGTATAATAACTAAACTATCAGGTAGTTGTTGGCTAAGCAAACATTTGAAGTCAAAACTATGAAACCTATTACTAAAATTAACATCAGACGATATTTTTGAATTGAAATTTATAATATAATTAGGCAGTTCGGATGGTCTTGAGTTACGAAGTTGTGATAATTTCGAATCACCTACAGCAATAATACCTATTTTTCCACTGGCTTATCCTCAATCAACACTAATTAGTTCAACATAATGGTTTCAGGGGGTGAATGTATCACCAAAGCAACCATGTAAACTTAATGTATCGCCCAGAGTCATTTGTGCGTTCAAGAAACCAACTATTTTGTCATTTCATAATGTATTTTTAATTAAATAACTAGATTATGTTGTTAATTTTGCTCTGGTTATGATTTTTATTTGCCATATCCGACTGCGTTATACTGTACATTCATTGCACGCAAGGGTGATATCCCAAGTCATACTGAGTTTAATCTCATAGTTGATTGTTTCCAGATAGACCGCTAGTGCTTAATGTTACTGAAGGAAGGTTTGTTGTACTGTAAACTATGTTTTTATGAACAACTGACCATTGTCTTCAGTTTGAAAGCAATATATATATATTTTGTCTTCTGTTAGGTAAGTTTGACTGGCCTATATTTCGTGTTTTGGTTTTATCGGATAAATTATGTCCATTTAACTACTTTGAGCCACATGTCTGTGCAAATGAAACAATAATTATGACACTTGCTTAGTTTAGTATTCTCGGTTGTCGTATAATTCAGTTTAGTCGAAAGAATTATGGTATATTTAAGTATATTGCTTAAAGCCCGTAACGAAACAGGTCAGTTCAGTAAGCAGAGCTGACAGTTTCTATTGTGTATACTGATTAAAATCTGTATGATTAAAAATAGGAAAAAATGCCTTTGGTACTGTTGCTGTCATACATTATTTGATAGATTTAAGTACATTTGGTGTTCATTTCACCTGCAACTAAACGCAACTCAATTTCGTAAACGTGCCCTTCAGCTTAACAACCAATCAGAATGAGGCGGGAATCATTATATCCGCCGTCTTTGTAAGCAATGGCGGTCGGCTTTCTTCGTTCTGTGCTTCTTTCAGCTATTTCTTTTGTGTAGCTATGTAATTTAATGTTTCGGTGTGCTAAAATGCTGCAGTTAGTGTAATGTTCTATATGTTGGTGTGAAATTTATTTCGAACCAGCGATTTTTTCTGGGTTTTTGCTGCATCTACTCAAGTCAATGTATTTCTTCAGGCAGTCTGTCTAGTCTTGTGTTATAAAATGTTAATGCGTTTTGTTCTGAGTTTTTTTTTCAGATATCGGGAGCCAAGGTTAGTTTTGTTAACATAAATAAGTGTTGCGGCTGTATGGAACTCGAAATGTCGGCATAATCGTTCCTAACTGGCAGGCAAGCTCGTTTTTCTTATGTCATAAAATCTTAATCCGTTATATTTTGAGCATTGTTTTTTAGATATGGTGAACAGTAGTTTTCCTTAGCTTAAATAATTGTTGCTGCCGCATGTAACCGTAATTGGCCGCAAATTCGTTCCTAACTGTTATTTATTGTTATCAGGCAGAATGAAAGATTTGTTTCTTTCTATAGTATTATGGATCACGCTACTCCATCAACCATTCAAACTAATACTGAGTGTCTAGTGGCTGTGGATACCAGTGATGCCTTCGAAATGATTATGAGACCCAGGCACCTGACAAGCTGGGATCAAGTCAGAGAAGCTATCGATCTGTTGCAAAAGGTTTGTTACTGATAACACACCATTTAAAAAGTAATAGATGACTTGGACTTATTATGTTGTACGTGAAAGCAGGTTGAACAAAGAAAAGCCGAAAATTCGCTATGAGTATGTAGTCTATGTATGTTCTCTTTTCCATAAAAAGAAGCCGGAGGGCTATGGTCAGAGAGTAAAAGGGTAAGTGATTATTATTGTTGTTTTCAATTTTCATAGATCAAAGTTTGGTGGTTGCAAAGCCATGTTTTGTTTACGGTATGCTGTGAACCGGTTCGTCATATCGTCGTCGAGGATGATACATAACCATCCTTGTGATGAAAAGTGCTTGAAAAATGATCCTTGGTTCAGAAGCCTAAGTGAAGATCAGTTGAAGGTTGTTCTACCGATGGTTAAGACTGGAGGTAGTGCTGAATCTATTGTTAAGTATGCAGAATAAAAATTTCGAAAAGACAATAACAGTGTATTGTGTCTATATATATATATATATATATATATATATATATATATATATATATAAATTTGTCGAACGTAAGCTTATCCCATATATCTATGGTTTTTCATGTTGTGGAAGTTTAAACGATGTAATTGCAACCTTACGGAACAATGGAAAATTGTTCGTTTCTTATGGGGGTCTGGCTAAGCAGGTCACAAAGATAGCATTTAGCACACACGAGCAAGTTGTAACGTACAAACGGTTCCCTGTGTGTCTGGATTCAATATATAACACGAACAAAGGAAAGTAAGTAAAATTTTCCTGCGTACTGATTTTCTTTAGTTATAAACTCTTTCAGTTGGTTTGTACAGATAACTGGGGGCATGGAGTCTCAGTTATGTTTGCTTAGACCAAGGAAGAGAAGAAGGTTGATGTAGCATGGATACTGGATCATTTTAAAAAGATCATGAATGGAACCAGTCAAACGGAAACGTTTTTGACGGATTGTGCAGGGTCCATCATATCCGCTGTTGAATTAACGCACCGTACTGCCCACATAGCTCTATGCTCTTTCCACTTGTATAGAGCTATGTGTAAGAAGACCCTCAATCCAATAATCAAGCAGTACTTATGTCAACCGGTGCGTGAACAAACAGTAGCTAAGTTTAATCAGACACGTCACATAATCAATGTACGCAGCAGACGCATCGCAGCCTGCTTAAACAAGAACTGGACGAGTAGGAAAGAAACTTGGGCCGCAGCTTTCAATAGCAATGTCCTTACGTTGGGTAACAACACGAACAACCGGGTTGAAAGTACGCACAGACAACTGAAGAGAAAGTTGTCTAACCGAGACGCGTTGAGTGAATGTATGTGGAAGACATTCACATGGCAGAGGAAATTAGGCAAACGTAGGTCACTACAATCAAGCTTACACTGTAGTCACAACTACTTCCAGTGTTTTGGAGTTACTTCTTATACCCTGTCGTTTGAAAAAAAACAACTACTGCGGCCTCACTTTACCAATACTGCAATGTAATTGGAACCTAATGTAAATATTTGTTTCCTGTTCCATTGTTAAGTAAAGTTCGTGAATAAATCTATAGACGTTATAGAACATGGCGGTTTAGAGTCGTTCTCTGCCTTTCCTTTTGAATCATACATGAGGAAAATTAGGCGTTCAGTACACTGCTGATTCGCTGCGGCTAAACAAGCCGCACAGCGATATGCCGAAGAAGTTTACTTTCATAGTATACTTAATAAGGATATGGCTGACAATCTCAATGAGCTTGAGCTAACTTGTGATTCTTCCAAGGAAGTTATCACTTACAGAAGCTCAAAGCTAACTATCACAAGGCCGGGCAATGTAGTGATCGTCAATGGTCGACCAGGGTTCGTGACACAAATAGCTGATGGAGCCGACTAAGGTTTCGAGCATTCCATGAGACTGTAGATTTATATACGGACCCTTTTCCCTCCGGTAGTATCGGTATGTTTAAATGTTCTACGTTAAGCCATGAGCTCAACTGGATTACTAATAGACATACTTTGTAAGTGTATTTTTATGCGGACACAAAATTATGAGGTTATTATCCTCCCTTTGCATACATTCAAACAAGAAATGTGACATCATTTCTCAATGGCTGTCGCAAATATAGTACTGCATGCAGTAAGTGTCTGTTGGTTAGTGCTTCGGCTTCGTCCATCAGGAAGTGTTAATAAATGTTCATGAAAGTAATAAATTTTAGATTTTTAATGCCTCGGCATTGATTTACAGCATCAATCAGGAAAGTGCATATATACATAAAAGCAGTATACTGATTTTTATTTTAACCGATTTCATCCACTTAACAACCGTGAATTGGAAGCAGTGTATCTTCAAACCAATATTGCAAATTATTGATTATGCTTGTAAAAATGGCGTGTACCTGCCCTATCGGAAATGTATATTATTCGCTTATTTGTTTATGAGTTAAGGATAGCACCCTTTCCTATTAGCTATTGGCAGTAAGAAGTAAGCAGCTGATGAATCGATATCTGGCTAATGTTCGTTCTTTTCATCTCATATTCCTTACTACAAAGATATCTCTAATTGTACACTTTTGTACCCTGTATAGCGAAATGTAAAATTTTGATGTACGCGCCTGAATAGTTTCTGCGATTAACAGACACAGTTATGTGTCAAAACAAATAAAAAGGTGATGTGTTGAAATATCTGTACGATAAGAGTATGTAGAACAAGCATTCGAGTAGACCGCCTCAGAAGGTTTTGTGTCCTAAGCTCTCCCCATCCCTGTAGTCCGCTTCGGCAACAGACGCTCGGGTTTCACTTTTTCTCCCTAATCGCCTAGTTCATAGGTTGATCATCAATTTTATTTCATTTCTTGATCAAATATTCGATAGCATTCAGACTTTGCAGCTCTATAATCTGTTTTGCGTTGATATGGGTATCTTTATAGTGTCCCGCAGCTGAAACCGTCAACTGACATACCTTATGGTTCCCTGTAATTTGCTACTACTTCTCATTATTCTTTATAACCATGTTTACATCCAAGTATTTCCTATCCATTACGTCATGGTGTCCACCTTGGTAGCTAATCCAAGTTAAAACTAGATTTATGATAACGCTCGATGCTTCCCCGAAATCTGACAGTTTCTCATTTGATGCTGGCTGTTTATCTGGGAGAATCTTTCTAGCTATGTTCAGTAGCTCAGTCGCCTCAAAAATCAACAGAACGTTTGTAGAGCAACATGCTTTGCACAGCCAAAAAAGCAGTGATTCGAGACATTTCCCATACGCAGCCGATATAAGTTTAGCGCACACGTTGTGATACCGATTGTTAAAGTTGTCACATTACATCCCATCCTAGACAGGAAAGAAGCACACGAGTCTGCCACGACGATGTGTTTTTCATCATTAGGTTGTCATGTGAGTTTTTAGAGAGAACAGCACACAATATCTCTCAAAGAGCAAGAAAACAAACGCAGATACTTCTCTTTGGAATAATGATTTATAAAGCTCTAAAAGTGATAGACACCGAACACTGAAGCCTGAGACTTCTATGTAACTGCAAATGAAAATCTGACTTAAATAAACACAAGAATATCGTTTATAAGTTGAGGCACAAGCAAAAGTTGTTTTATTGATGGATCATCGCAATTTTTCTTTGTTGCTGCTTATTCGGTAGGTTGATAAAATCTCCCTGTACTTACTAACTATAGGTTGATTCTTCAACTGAGAAAAAATCAAAGGTAGCTTCCAACGAGTAAGTGAAGCCTTGATCTCACGAATATAGATGACGTGCACTCATTACATTCATTATCGAAGCAACTGAAATTGTAGTAGAATTTAGAAGCACTTATATGTTATTTTCAATTCCTCGTTTGATGTTCTGCTTGTGAATACTACAGTTATTGAAAATTTTCAAAATACTTGTTTGTTGGTTACTTGGAGAAGATAGGAGTGGAAATCACATGTACCTTCTGACAGGGTTGCTGATTTTTGTGGACGGTCAAAACAGTTTCTGTACGACAAGGATCCTCAACAGGTATGTAGGTATTCTTTTTTCCAGTAATATGCCGTAATTTTGACTGATTCAATAACAATACTAGATCGTGGTGTTCTTAATTCTCTGGATCAGGACGGTGTACTATATTTGCAGGTCAGTATCCTATTCCTGTATCTACTCGAGCTTGTGTATCATAAAAAGATGTACTTTTTAATTCTATTTTCTTGCATTTCTCAAATGGGGTGTCATGTTCTACAAAAAACCCGTCGTTAGGTATGCGAATGATTTCACTGTTTGCGTGACAAATTCTCTGTCTTCAAATATCATTGAAATCAATAATCTCTTATTGCTTAGTGAACTATGGGGTAGTGCAAACAATTTCAAAGATCGTTCAACTGGGTGTAGGCTTCCCCTCTCACTTCTATTGATCTCACGCTTCATTGATATCGAAAACAGTTTCTCATCTGACTTATATGTAAAGAACCTACTTGCTTTCAGGATTACTCGATAATCACTGTTACGATTTACACGTTATTGTACATTATCTATTCTTCTTTACTATTCTTCATTATTAGTTCATGAGTTCTTGAATAAAACTTTTGGTATGTTGCCGAGTATACCGAAAGCAGATGGTGAGGTAAATGGTAAGTCCTTTCATTTCATTATGAATATGGTAATGGATTGATGAGTGAAATCTTACAGATTACTGTCAAGTGTTATTCTCTCAGATAATAATCATACATCCCATTTACATATTTCTATTTCTACATCTGCCAGTTGAACGAGGTGCAGATATATTAGGATCAACAGGTACAAGCAAAAGAACAAAAGCTCTACAATATCGCATCAAACAAATACGAAATACGACGAACAGGTTGGAGTAGGTGGAGAAGTAGTAGTAGTAGTAATAGTAGTAGTAGTAGTAGTAGTAGTAGTAGTAGTAGTAGTAGTAGTAGTAGTAGTAGTGGTAGTGGAACGATAACATCGAATATTTTCATGATGATACTAGTGTTCACGAAAATTATACTAATAAGATTTTTCTTATCATCTTTATAAGTAGTGCTGTTAGTAATATTGCAGTCACTGGAAGAAATGATTACAAAGTGCAGAAGAGTTGTATATAATTGAACACTTACAACTAATAACCACAAACTTGTTTATTTGAACAAATAATTGAAGTGTATCAAGTCATTCAAATCTAGTACAAATTAATGATAAAAAGCAATTCATGCACGTTCAATATTCACGTACAGGTATAGAGACAAAAGTTTTTTAGTCCTGTGTAAAGCAATAATGACTAGTACCGTCAGAAAGCAATTTTCATGATAATCTGTACTCATTTGTCTACTCGAAAAAGGAAACAAGGTAAGATTATGGTGTGTGAAATTCAAAAAATCAAATCAAACTTTAACAAATATTCACAATCACAAACATGTGTTTCTGAATAATAAAATATCCAAAAAACAGTCTTTCCTCATTGAATACCACATAGAATCTTCACAGAGTGGTCACTTCCTGTCTGATTCAAAGTATGTGGACAGACAAATTCACAATCTCCAAGATGATCAGAGATTTACGGTAAAATGAAAACAGTTACACACCATAGATTCAATACACTAACAAAGTGGATATAAAAAGTTACACACAAAACAAAAGTGTTGAATAAGAGTACAATGGATTATTCCACATCAGATTCCAACCAATCTGATATATGAAGTAGACGAAGTGGAATACGATGAAGATTTAATCAATTACAATGAAATACTAAGATATAGTTTACATTGTCCATTTTCGGAATGTATATTTTTGAAGTTGATAATGGAATGTCAACTTGTAAATGTGAATGTGAAGGATAAATTATTTTTGGTGTAACTGATGAACAAACAGGAGTAAGATCCAAAAGATAATCCTCCATTAAATCCTTTAGTATTACTACAATAAATGATGGAAACCCTTTTGCCTTTCGTACAAATGCTTCTACATGATTCGATGATACCTAAAATTAAATTATTCAAACAATATATAAACTTAGATATTGAATAGTTTCAACTCTGCTTGGAGCCTCCCTGGGACTACTGACTGACCAAGACTAGGATAAATGAGGACGATTAGGCATGGGGTGAGAGACCTTATCTCGTAGAAGAATAACTTGTTAAACAATTCTAATCAGAAAAAAATAATTCAAACCATTTAATCTCTGCCCTGGAAGTTAGAAGTTCGCCATTTAGAAATGTTATGACGCCTGATGATGAAAGCCGAGTTCCCTCGAAAGTCACGAGGCTAATGTCCCTTTTGACAACCAGAGCAACCATTTAATTAGGAAACCGTGTGAGTCTTCCGAATCACTGCATTGAACAGTCCTAAAAAAACCAGTTTGTTTACTCTCAAATTCAGTACACACCAGTGAAGGGAAATCCATAATGATGAAGTTTCTTTGCTTAAAATTACTCAACTTTAACATCCACCTACAATGTTATGGTAGTTAAGATTCATCAATAAAGAGAAGCATGAAGCATCAACGTAATTTACAAACTAATAGGCAAGATGAGAAAAAATGAATTTCATACATTGTGATATGAAAAACTGTGTTAGTTTGAATGCGGTCAACAGCGGTGCATTTGATAAAAAACCATGAAATAAACATATCCTAGGGAAACTATTCACACTGAGCACAGTAATCAGATAATATCTAAGTGAAAAGGATGATCGACAGGTCAGTTACAACCTATCTAGCAGGTAAAATTACTTAAATTATCATGTGATGAGTTTCGCATACACCTTATGCATAAACTGTGTTCTTGGAGACTGATGGCCTCGTGTCATTGACTATGTTCTCGAAAGTCATGGTCACAGATTATTTTAAGTTTGCTGTTTCAATATAGAAGAATTTATCAACAAAATTTGTATTACTTCAAGTACTCATATTGAATGGCGATAATGAATGAATGAATGAGTGAACAACATTTTCCTTAATTTGTTCATGAAATAACCATCTAGAATAAGTAAACATATTGAAACAAATGTTTCAACATAGTGATTAATGAAGCTTTAGCTAAACAACTCTAAACAAGTTGTTCACTGGCATAGTTTTCTTAATTAGCATTGTGAAATATCGTAGGGATGCATTTTACCAATATCGTTATGTAACGAATAGATGATAAGTGAATTTGACCTAAGGAAATGAAGCAACAGAGTTGAAGAATCACTTATCTCTCATGAAATTTATCATGGTATTTCAGTCAGTCAGTCAGTCAGCCAGTAACAACCTAAAACTTCGTACGTACGTACATCAGTTCGAGTTGCCATACCACATTAGCCTAGACATACAATTTTCGATTCAAATCCCGTAGTGGTACAGGTAGTGAAAGCATAAGCAGTAATTGAAAGGATTAGGGTTTGAAGATGTTGTTCAAGGAGTATAATCTGGTGAAATAAATTTGGAAAGAAAAAAAGGGACACGAAGAATTCAGAAAATTAGGATTTGGGAGAACACAAGGAGTGGATGCACCTGCACCATTGCAAACGATTTTGAGCCATGTCACTCAAGGTCTCTAACCATCGGTCGCTATCATCTCGCGGACCCCAACCAGATAGTCTACACCTACCAACATGGTTCAGTCCACTTGTCTGTCACTTCATGGATTTGTGCCATGTTTTGGTCTGCCCACCCCTACCTTTCTTCCAACCTACTTCTACACCATAAAACACCGCATGTCGGCATTCGGTGGTTGGGCATACGTAACAAATGTCCAAGTCATCTCAACTGATGAAGTTTTACTACTTCATCAATTGATTTGCCATCCTTACCTAGTACCCGTTTCCTAACAATTACATTAGTTACTCGATGGTTCCAGGATATACGAACAATGTTTCGAAGAAACCTATGATCGAATACAGGTAACCTACGAATATCCTCTACTCTTACTGGCCATGTTTCACTGCCATAAAGTAGGACGGGACGAACTGCTGCGCAGTAAACACATCCTTTGGTTGATAGACGGATATCTCACCTACTCCATAAGTGACGCAAGTTGGATAAAGCTAGTCGAGCCTTCTGTATCCGTGCCGAGACTTCGTCACACACCAGACCACAAGGGCTGATGAGACTTCGAAGATTAGTGAAGCGGTCGACACGCTCAACTAGTTCACTCCCTATCACTAGTTCGGGTGTCGATGCAACCCAATCCTGAAGCAACATTTTGCATTTCGTGGGAGAGAATCGCATGCCGAAAAAGTTATGGTGATTATTGATGAATAATACGCTTTTCGACTTTGAATATTCCTTATAAACATTAATTCACAGTGATTGCGTGCAAAATCTACCTAAGAAAAAGTAAACTTTGAAATCACTTACTTCACCAAAACTTATCCGCTCCATTGTTCCCCATTTCAAACTATGATTCTGACGTAAAGTCACCAATTTGTTAACGAGTTGAAGTTTTGATCGATCATTTCCCTCAGCAAGCTGAATCTTTAAAGAACAAAAAGATTGTCACATTCAGAATGGTTTGTACAATTGTTTGCATTACAACAGTACTAGATGACTTGACTGCTTCTATCAACCAAAATAAATGCTGTCACATATGGTATTATCAGTTTGGGGGTTGTGGGGATTGAGACCATAAATCAATTGATGTTACACCACCATTGAAAACGTGAAAGCACTGGACTGCCGATTCGTTCTATAGTGGGACTCCTCAGCAGTGCACATCCACGATCCCGCCCGCGGTATTCACTTCAAATGGAGAATCCTTCAAATTATCACAAGTTGTGCAGTACCATACAAGACTTGTATATCAATAAAACTGCAAACTACACCCACTGAAACAGTAGCTTAAATTAACTGAAGATTAAGCCGGTTACCAAGTGAGTTCATTCATGACTTCACTCGGAAACCAGAGTTTCATTTGGTTTGTCACATTTCATTGATTTGACAACTGTCTGAACTATTTCATCAATCCTTTCAATTTGTAACATGGTATGAAGTGACCTTTCCTGGAATCTATCAATGTCCTTTCATGCTCATATTACGGGCATTATATCAATTAAACACCATTGAACTTTTCAATTCATAATTCACAAAACGTTTCCTCATTTCACATTGTCATCCTAACGAATATTGAGTGAATGAATCTTGAATACTATAAACACTCTTTATAATTTCATTATGAATGATGAACAGCTTAGCTCAACACTACTATACTTGATCATTAGTAGTAATCAGCTGACCAACTTATTCCATTCTGTTTACGGTAAACATTAGCCATCAGATTGGAAATACAAAATGTTTGCAGAAGTGGACACATCATTTGGATTACTATTTTCTATGCTTCAGTATACTTACTTACCTACTTACTTACACCTGTTACTCCGAATGGAGTATAGACCACCGACTAGCATTCTCCAACCTACTCTCTCCTAGGTTAGTACCTTACAGATATTGAAAAGTTTTAATGTGTGAAAGTCACTCATATAACTTACTTCAACAACTTCCCTATGCAAATAACCATTCAAATAGTCACTAAAAGTAGAATCATTTATTGTTGCTGAAAATCTTCTTCCATTGAAATCCCATGGCATTGGTAAATGAGATCGTGTAGACCAAAATCCTTCTTCATTATTGTAAATTTTCCCTTTTGGATATAACTCTTTTGGAATACGAGATAATTCCATACTATTGATACCCATCTCAGTTCCATAATAAATTATTGGTTGTCCTATAAATGTAATGTATAGATTGTATGATAATTGAGTGAACCAAACACATTGCACTACGGAATCGATTCAATGATTTGTGAGTGATTACAGATTAAACACTTTTTGCTTAGTTTCATAATGGAATTCACAATGTAAATGTTGTGTTCACAACACAAAATACTATTAGAATGTACGAAAATCGTCAATCATGTCTACCTGACAACGTCATCAGTGATTGTCGGACTAATGTCCTGGTACTTAGAATTTGTAGGCAGTTAGAAAATGTGTTTTCATAAACATTCATCATGACGTCTTGTAATGTGTATCAATTCGAACAATCGTTATCATTCAATACTGTTACCATAAGTGTCCCACAATTTGTGAATTTGTCACTTAATGATTGATTAGCTTGCATGAGAAGGCTAGAATTACAAAATGGAAGAACAGTTTGAATGAGTAGAAAGAGATGTCATAATCATGTTTACATACCTGGTAATAATAATGTTAATGCAAGTTGAATCATATCTGAATCTGTTGGATTATTTGAAGTACTTGTTGTCAATCCTAATTTCTCCTTATCCGAGTCTGAATATGTAGAATATTTCTGTGTCACTGTTTTGTCAAAGGATACTCGCATTTCACTTCTACCCCTATTGAAAACGAATTCACGACTGATTATCATATCAGCCACATCTTTGAACATTAACATTGGATCTGGATTATCTCCTACACCACAACCTGTATCACCTGAATTGACAGCCAATAATCTATAGAAGATATTGTGCATAGAAAGAACAAGTGTTTCTGAGAACGTTTGCATAAACTGTATGAAATTCAACAAATTTAGGTACAATATCAATGGCTTGAGCAACAACTAACTCTGTAACAGATTATATAATGAACGGTTGGATGGATGACTGTTCAATGTATATGCAAGAAAACACAGATTATCATTTATGGTTTATTTATTCTGTTATTCAGCAATCTTATTTAGTGAGCTATGCATCCACTGAACCCATTAAAGTAATCGGCTATTTGTTGCATGTTTACAAAATATGGTTTCATTCGCATCGAAGTAGATGAGTTTCTATTGATCACTTTGTATGGTCAGTGAAGTATCACTGAGTCCTGGGCCAGTTTCTTCATCGTTTTTTGTAAAGGTGTTGTTATATGGGTCTAAATTTTGCATTCTTATCATCAGATAGGTTCTTTGATATTCGGATTATCTTGATTTTTCTCAACATTCGAGATATAAAAATGAACCAGAGAAAGGTTTGTTAAGAATGCTCGTGAATTAATCACACAGGGATTGTGATCGCATTTACGTTAAAAGGAATATAATTATTGATATTTGGTTCCAATATCTTACGAATAAACTGAAATAGGGAATGTGTAATAAACATTCTTGGCTTTTCAGTTAACAAATAATTGAGCTCTCCATGAAAGTTGAATGTGGTAGTTTAAATGACATAGATAGTCGTTAATTTAGAAGAAGAATACGTGGGACAGAAGAAAGTTCTTTTCTTGAGTTTTTAATTAGGACAGACCTCTTTTAAGACTGTTCTTCCTCCTTTGGTCGGTGCGAGTCAGCTGTCTTCAAACTTACCTGAGTTTGCTTCACACCAATTTACGTGTGGACAGAACGATTACTTATTGATGTGTTCTGACCACGCTTGCCAAAACACGTTTTTGCAGCATTTACCAATGAGATGACCTCGGTTAACAAGCTGTTAGCATCCGAACAGCATTGTTGACAAAGTCATACGCAACCATTTTTGCTGAACCGTTTGAAAGCTGCAAGCGTTAAATTTGTGCTAACTTCGTGGTACCAGCCTTTGCACTCATCGCACTGCATACCGCTTTCAACAGGATAACGACAGACCGGACGTTGGCAATTGCTTTGTTTGCACTGTCCAGTCATTAAACATGGGTCTTTTTTTAAAAAAGAACTAGATGCACAAATACTCAGAGACAAAAAATGATCTATGACCAAAAAAAGTGGAGAACTGTAGATTGTTAGAACCAAAAGTACTAACAGATAAAATAGAAAAACAGACTACTCAAAAGTATCAACGACAAACTACTTTAGAAACAAAAACAATACTCTAATCGAATACTTTAACTAAAAGAAATTCATTGAAAGTGAAAACGGTAGTCTTGATACGTAATAGACGATCAAAACAATAGAATTTACTCAGCGAGGAAAAATACCACTGTCCTTTTGAATAGCGCGCCAATATTGAACGTGTCTACGAAAACCTTAACTATAACGAAACAATTGCGTGATTGTTTTTAATATTTCTAATGGCTCAAACACACCAGTATTCAATGTTAATCACATTCTAATGAATAGAGTTGATATTTACTTGTATGATTCCACCCACTAATGTTTTCAGCATCCTGGTATTACTTGAAAGTTTACAAACTATCTCACTATGTAATATAAAAGTACTTCATTTATTTTAAATTGTTGGGTCATTGAAATGCCACTGACTTCTAGCCAAATCATCTGGCAGTTGGGTCACTGAATATTGAACGGATCTTAGATCCCTGTCAAGGTCAAGGGCAACCAACGCGCATCGGTTGATCATGTGCCATGAACTAGCTCATGTGGTGTGTGTCTTCAAAACAGCCATGGTACCTTGATACTTCGAAGGAGTAATCCACGTTAGATGTTGATCGCGATATATGACTTCGTAGTTAGATGGTTTGTCACATCATTCCCATCTAAATCGAGTAGGCCTCTAATCATTCTACATAGATCATCTACGTTGCTGTTCTACAACCTAATAATTTAACACTACTGAGATGACACAGCAGTATACAGAGTAGGAAGTATCACTTATTTACATTAAAGAAGATTAAAGATGAACATTCATCTGTGATAGAAATCCGATTACCACTTTGATTTAACTGAAAAATTTAACCGCATCAATAATCATTAAAGAACTTACTTTTCTTTTCCACTTTCCTTAATCCACTTGTTCATTTCTTCTCTTACACCTTCAACAAATTTCACACTTCCTTTTCTATATAATTGAGAATTTGGACAGTTTTCCAACCATGTTGAACCGGACTAAATATACAGGTAGAGTAAAAGGTAAGAGAATAGTTTATGAAGGGACAAAAGTATAGTTATTGAAGTTCCATCGACTTACGTTGCTTTGTGTTCCTTCATTTTCTTCAACAAAGAATGCAGCATTATCCAAGAGAATTCCATCTATTCCTTCTTTCATCCAAAAGTCAATCACATCCTATCGGTAATACAATTTAATAAATGTATTCATTGAAACATACAAATATTGCTTTCTGAGTTTTAGCCGAAGTTAAATCTAGATCTACATTCGGTGATCCGAATACTGAATAAAATTTCTGACCACCGATATCTACATCGATCGGTTTTCCATATCGGGATAACTTTAAGTAAAATAAATTATGAGAAAATAATGGAAGAACAAAAATAACATTTACTTTATTATTACGAGACTTTTCAAATGACATCAGTTTGACTTTGTTCTCTGTAATCCATTTATGATTGATGGATATGGCATTGAAATTGAAAGTCAGGATGACCTTTATACCGTTTTTATGAAATCGTTTTAAAAGGCCACGAAAATCATCCATTGTGCCAACTGCTTCATCTAACTGCTTGTAATCTTCCACTAATCCTAGCATATTGTGTGAATTGGTGTAAAATCCTTTAGTAATTGGACCTAATATCACATATCCTGCACCCACGACAGTTTTGATGTAATCTACTTCAGATGTGAGACCTATAACGATAAAATCATGTGAGTGATAGGGGTTTTACACTACTACTCATTACCATTTAAATCTCCGACTAAATCACCAGAAGAGTCTTTAAATGCAAACACATCTAACCAGTAACCAACTGTTGATTTCCAAAATGGTAATTTAGGCACAGGTGAACATTTTTCTCCAAAAATTATGTAAAGGATACATGCTGCTAAAAGACCAAAAAATATAATCCCAAATCCAATTAATAATCCTATTCGAATATATCTCCAACGAGGTTCACTTTTGTCTAAATTAATGAGATCTTCACGAGTGAGTAGCCGACTCTCTAGTTGAGATTGATGCCCAAGTGACTTTGATGAACAATTCACTGGATCTTCTTCTTCTCTCAACGTTTTGTGGAGGTTCGTCGAATAGTTATGCTTGCCATTCTCCACATCAACCTTCTTGCTTTCAGTTATCTGTTTTGAAGTTTTAGAATTTTTCATAAATAGTAGACCATCGTTGATTTCCATGACTTAGTTTGGATACCTAGTTGTTCTCTAGTGAACTGCAATGAAAGTAGTCAAGTTGAATTGAAAGATAGTCGCTTCAATCTTTCACCATTTATGTGTTGTTGTTTATATACTATTTCTCTAGCCAAATAATTGCTGTGCTTGAACACACAGAAATGATATAGTATCAAATGGAATGAACAACTATCCAGTTAACTCAATCTCTTTTTTCATAATCATTGGATAGTTGAATTGTGAATGTGAAGTTGAGTTTGACTTTCTCTCTCTCTCTCTCTCGTTCTGTGTGTGCGTGTATGTGTGTATGTGTATCTAACAGAGAAACGCAGTTTTAAAAATGATGATGATGACAGCCCTACACAAACTTATTTAAAAGTACTTTATTGAGTTGAGTCAGTAAATGACTTGTGAATAAGAAGAATTGGTTTATTAAGGTGACTTCAGTTCTATGTAGTAGATATATTAGTAAACTATATAAGCAAATGTACACTGAAAACACAAACATCACTGAGGAGTCCCGTATTAGAACGAAACAGCCGTTCAGTGCTTCAAGGTTTTCATTGATGATCTGACCTTGTCTCATTCATGATATATCAATCTAAATTCGACAGTTTTTACAACCCCATACAGAAAATTAATAATTAACGAAAGTAATCCACGGTGTCATTGAACGAGAATTAGGATTGATCGGCGAGTAAAGTGTTCTTTTTCGATGACAACGATTGCTCACGTTCTACAACAGCTTAGATACTTACTTACTTACGCACGTTACTGCCAATGGAGAATAGGGCGCCTACCAAAATTCTCCAACACACTCTGTTCTGAGCCTTCATTTCTAGTTCTATCCAACTGTTGTTCATTCTTCACATATCTGTCTCCATTTCTCAGCGTAATGTGTTCTTTGGTCTAGCTTTTTGCGTTTTGCCTTGACGATTCCATGTGAGGGCTTGCCTTGTAACGCGGTTGTGTGCTTTCCTCAATGTGTGTTTTATCTACTTTCAGCTCTTCTTCCTGATTTCTTCCGCCACTGGAATTTGTTTTGTTCTTTCTCACAGTAGGTTTGTGCTGATAGTGTCTGACCAACCGATCAGAAATATTTTGCGTAGATTGCTGCTAATAAACGCTTGTATGTTCTGGATGATAGCCTTTGTAGTGCTCCAGGTTTCCGTCCCACACAGTAGAACTGTCTTGACATTTGCATTGAAAATTCTAAATTTGGTGTTGATTGGAAGTTGTTTTGAGTTCCAGATGTTCTTCAGTTGTAGATATGCTGCTATTGCTTTGCCGATCCGCGCCTTCACATCTGCATCAGATCCGTCATGCTCATCACTGATGCTGCTCAGATATGTAAAGGGTTTTACATTTTCCAAATCTTCTCCGTCAAGTGTGATTGGATTGGTGCATGCTATGTTGTATCGGAGGATCCTGCTTTTGCCTTTGAGCATGTTGGTTAATTTAAAAATGAAATGGCCTGTTGAAATAAGACGCTGATTACATCACATCATGGGTCAAAGATAGTGGCTCAATAATCGTGAATTGACGAGAAATAATTAAATTGAAAGTGAAAAGTTAATAAACTGTCCACTTGAGGGTAAAAGAACGGTGAAGAATAAATTAAAAACGTGAAGGTGATAGTAACGAATAATTACTATTATAAAGATTAAAACCATTTTGAAGGGTGCAATAAAATTGTATCACCATCTTTGAAAACCGTTAGGGCGATTGAAGAATGATGGCTTGCATGTGTCTATCAAGCATATAGCGTTCCGATTTGGAAAGATAAATTGCTTGCGTCACAGCAGTCATTCATTTGCTTTCCTTTTGAACCAAACAGTCTGACGGTGTAGACAATTTTATAGGACTTATCAGCTGCGGTCATGTGACCAGATATCACAGGATGTTTCAATATTAAACATGTGATTAACGGGCTTGTTAACGTTATTTATGAAGTATTGGGTAAGTGTATCAAAACAAGTATTTGTACCCTAGTTCACAGTTTCTGTTTGCAGTTCGATACACTCATTTGACTCCGATTCAAGTCACTCATTATCAAATTCTTTACAAATTATCACATTCAAATATATTCTTCTGAAGCTCATTCTTCGAAAGTTACACGGGTCAATGTTTAGCGATGTATTTGAGAAGCACTCGCTTTGTTCGGTCTATATAACATTATATGATCAATAAATGGTGTACTATTCACCCTAACAGGATGTGTTTCGTCGTAATCTTTTAAGTTCAAACAACTATAATTCATGAATGTCAGAAACGGTCTTTAATCAACGGTCGACTATGAATATTCCCAACCATCTTCTACTTCGCATTAGTTGAAAAAGTTTGAGATCAGTTAATGTCTTTTAAACTAACAGTCTCTAAGCTATCAATCGACGTATTTATTGACTCAACTACTTAACGTTTATTCAGGCGTTGAGTTATTTTATTGACTGCATTATAAACTGACAGTGTAAAGACAAACAAATCGGTTGACGGAGTGGGATTGTAAGAATTGATAAAACTGCACATAAATTCATCGTACTGCATTTTCTTCAAATCAAGGCAAATTAATAAACTAATAATCATTTAAACTACAACACCAAAACTGGTGGGTAGAAGTAGAAGCGAACGTTGTTTATGCAGCATAAGGTGGTTGTAGGAAACCTGTGAAAAGATCTACACTTATTGACAGATGGAGTTCTATCAGCACTAGCACAACAGACAAATATGACACTGGTCACAATTCAGTGGTCAGTCTGTCCAAAATATCTCGGTCATACATAAGGCCAGTTGCATCCCAGAGAGCTCAGTTGAAATGCCTCAGAATTTGAAACTGAGCGATATAGATTCAAATCTCACATGTACCACCAGTCCGCTTAAAACTCACATGTTCGTTTTTTTAATGAGTACTGAGTAGCATATAAACTTTTGAAAGTCTTTTCATGCCTACAGCCACCTAACACAATGTAATTAGAAGTGTTTAACTCCCATCATCAATAGTGAATACTATTATTACTTATTGTTAACCACTGTCATTTCAACATAGTGCATTTGACACTGAGTCACTCAGACAGCTGTCCAAACTTCAGCTTTTTCGACAGAATTTAACGGCGAACCTTGTATATGGTTAATAAATCTAAATGCATTATTTCATTATAACAACATTCAACAGGCGTAGTTGTGTGTATCAGTGAATTATAGGTGGTTGAAATGAATGTAAACCTACAAACTGCCGATATATAAGTGAATGACATCAATCAGGGAACGTATACATTATACAAATTTGACAGCAACAGCTCTGTGTTCAAGTTAAAAAAAACCTTGATAAGAAACCAAACACCAATACCATCATCATGTGGACAAAGAATAAGGTGGAAATCTACCACTACTGTGCAAATAACATAAACGAATGGCGGAAATATTTACGAAGAGAGTAGGGCTTGTCTAGTTCACTCCAATCAATATGAACACAGGTTTTCCGGTACTAAAATAGCGCTTAGCAGCAATGCGTGGTTACATCCAAAGATTCTTCAGCTTAACTCTATATTCGGCAGACTCTAAGAACTTTCAAGACAAACATTGACAAGTCAGCTTTTTTGAGTCAGACCCACGTAACCTGATAATGCTTTCAACTCTGATATAACCATTACCCAATTTATCATTGTGTGTCAAACCAGCACCAAACACCTCGTCCGTATGTATATAACGGGTATATAAATTCAGCTCACCCAATTCTAGTTTCTATATTCACAAATACGCCGACAATAACTGATAATCTTCTGCAGGGTGGATGAGCTGTGATGAGCATTTTATTTTCTTTAACAATTACCTCACTCTTGTGTTCCTCATTACACTACGTAAGATTAATCTAAATCATGTCTAGCAAATTTTGTGTGTCATACTGTTTCCCAGAATCAAGTACGTCAGACAACTTATCACGTATATATGTACGCAAATGAATGTTCATTTCAATTCGACAGCAAGCATAATGCTTACACATTTGACCATACACTACCTCTGAAAATCATGTTTCTTCATCAGACTTTTGTTTATATTTTCAGAAATGTCAGATAAATATGCAGATTTCTATTTGAATTTACTACAGTCTAAACTACAACACATAGGGACGGAGAATATTCAGATATTCAGGGTAAATTACGACGATGGTACTGATAACAAAGAGGATGACTAAAATTACAACTGTAGAAAGTAAGAAGTTTGTCAACAGATTGCTTCGAAATTGTATCTGGTATTGTTGTCGTGTACAATAATATCACCTTTTGAACAGCTAATTGTAAGACAATCATATTTGAGTTCTCAAGTCCATTCCTTATTACCGACACTCGTACTACCAACAAAGCCGTTGAAAACTGGAAATATTGCCACCTATTGACATTAGACAATGTTATGAGCTTGCCTGAGTTGGAATGAGAAGACATTGGAATGTGATTAGTTGAGATATGACATACTAATTATAGACTAAACATATTTGTTTGTATGTTCGTGATTGGATATGAAGACATGTGATCTGAGACATTTGAGCTATCAGTCGGAGATGAGTTATCCCGGTACCGTTGACAACTGACATTGTCGATTGACTAAACACAAATAACGGGCTTGTTCACGTTATTTATGAAGTGTTGGGTAAGTGTATCAAAACAAGTATTTGTACCCTAGTTCACAGTTTCTGTTTGCAGTTCGATACACTCATTTGACTCCGATTCAAGTCAGTCATTATCAAATTCTTTACAAATTATCACATTCAAATATATTCTTCTGAAGCTCATTCTTCGAGAAAATATTGCACAGTAACATTGATGACACTAGCACAACAAAACTCCAATGCTTCATATCTAGATATAAGTGAATACTATGTGTATAACTGGGGAATCTGAGTAAATTGCAGTACATCTATCACCCATCTGTGAATAATTGAGTTTAGAATGCATGTAGGATGTAAATTTGATAAACCGGTGTTTGAGATCATGAATTTATTAGACCTACAAATCAGATGATTACAATGAATATTCATTCAATCAGAAAAAGGTTATGTGGATATTGTAGTAATTTTAGTAGTTGAGCTCATGAGTCAATTGAAGCTAGACTACCATGGAAAACCTAGAAGCACAGTGGAGTAATTTCGTCGATTGGTTGAAGTAAGAAATTAACATCGTTGGACACCTTCTCAGTGTTCTTGAGGTTGGTTGTTCACACACGAGACCGAGAGTCATAGGTTCAAATTTTGCGGGGGTGGGATTGTGGATGAACACTACTGAGGAGTCCCACAATAACATGAAACAGTCATCCGGTGCTTTCAGGTGTTTCCATGGTGGTCTAACTTGAATCGACCCATGAATTCAATTATTAAATTATACAAAGTTATTGAAATGGTACATCAGTGAATATTTTGGCATGAATTACAAAGTCATTCACCTTTGTTTACCTTAATTATATGAACAAAAGTTGGTTATTTTGTTCTTTCCAAATTATAAAATTTACTATAATGTACAAGAAAATAAACAACATACATTCCATTCATTTTAAGATTTCTTTTCATTACTACCTAATATTCTCTTTATTTGAGAAATTTGGTGATCTCATCAGATCACAAAGAGCGGATAACCTTAATTATGTACAGCGATAAACAAAATGTTGCTTATCAGACATAAGAGTTTACTAATGAGTTAATTTTTTGAATTTTTCTGTTATCATTTCTTCCGAAGTATATTATACATCTAAATAAAAGTAATTAGATAATATTTTCTGAAAGACGGTTTTGTGGAGATTGTAGTATAATAATACTTAAATTCATGAGTCAATCAAAGCTAGACCACCATGGAAAGCCTGAAAGTACTAATGGACCGTCCTATTTTAACATGGGACTAATCGGCAGTGAGCAACCACTATCCCACCTGCAGGATTCAAACCCAGGACTCTGAGCCACCATCCATCATGTCTGTTGTATTTGAAAACGGACTGATATGGATCAAAATGAGTGAGATACCAGTTTCATCATCGTTTTTTGTAAAGATGAAGTTGTTAATGTGGGTCTAAATTTTGCATTCTTATCATCAGATAGGTTCTTTGATATTCGGATTATCTTGATTTTTCTCAACATTCGAGATATAAAATTGAACCAGAGAAAGGTTTGTTAAGAATGCTCGTGAATTAATCACACAGGGATTGTGATCGCATTTACGTTAAAAGGAATATAATTATTGATATTTGGTTCCAATATCTTACGAATGAACTGAAATAGGGAATGTGTAATAAACATTCTTGGCTTTTCAGTTAACAAATAATTGAGCTCTCCATGAAAGTTGAATGTGGTAGTTTAAATGACATAGATAGTCGTTAATTTAGAAGAAGAATACGTGGGACAGAAGAAAGTTCTTTTCTTGAGTTTTTAATTAGGACAGACCTCTTTTAAGACTGTTCTTCCTCCTTTGGTCGGTGCGAGTCAGCTGTCTTCAAACTTACCTGAGTTTGCTTCACACCAATTTACGTGTGGACAGAACGATTACTTATTGATGTGTTCTGACCACGCTTGCCAAAACACGTTTTTGCAGCATTTACCAATGAGATAACCTCGGTTAACAAGCTGTTAGCATCCGAACAGCATTGTTGACAAAGTCATACGCAACCATTTTTGCTGAACCGTTTGAAAGCTGCAAGCGTTAAATTTGTGCAAACTTCGTGGTACCAGCCTTTGCACTCATCGCACTGCATACCGCTTTCAGCAGGATAACGACAGTCCGGACGTTGGCAATTGCTTTGTTTGCACTGTCCAGTCATTAAACATGGGTCTTTTTTTAAAAAAGAACTAGATGCACAAATACTCAGAGACAAAAAATGATCTATGACCAAAAAAAGTGGAGAACTGTAGATTGTTAGAACCAAAAGTACTAACAAATAAAATAGAAAAACAGACTACTCAAAAGTATCAACGACAAACTACTTTAGAAACAAAAACGATACTCTAATCGAATACTTTAACTAAAAGAAATTCATTGAAAGTGAAAACGGTAGTCTTCATACGTAATAGACGATCAAAACAATAGAATTTACTCAGCGAGGAAAAATACCACTGTCCTTTTGAATAGCGCGCCAATATTGAACGTGTCTACGAAAACCTTAACTATAATGAAACAATTGCGTGATTGTTTTTAATATTTCTAATGGCTCAAAACACACCAACATTCAATGTTAATCACATTCTAATGAATAGAGTTGATATTTACTTGTATGATTCCACCCACTAATGTTTTCAGCATCCTGGTATTACTTGAAAGTTTACAAACTATCTCACTATGTAATATAAAAGTACTTCATTTATTTTAAATTGTTGGGTCATTGAAATGCCACTGACTTCTAGCCAAATCATCTGGCAGTTGGGTCACTGAATATTGAACGGATCTTAGATCCCTGTCAAGGTCAAGGGCAACCAACGCGCATCAGTTAATCGTATGTCATGGACTAGAGCATGTGTTGGTAATGCTCTTCTCTGTACTCATTCTTACTTATATATTTCCCTAATAAAATCTTTTGTGATATACGGTTTTCAATGCAGCCATAGTATATTAATATGTGGGATGGATATTCCACGTTATATGCTGACATGACTTCGTATTTAGCTGGTTCGTCACATTATTCTTATCTAACTCGAGTAGGTCTCTAATCATTCTGCATAGAACATCCACGATTGGTGATCTACAAAATTATCTAAAACTTCACACAAAACAAACTAAACCAAATATAAGTATGAAATACATTTACTATATTTTTTTTAGTAAAAAAAGAATTTCTTTATAATCTTCTTTTAGTCTAAATCACATAGTGATGTGATAATTTGGGTCTGGTAAGTTTGTTTAGTCGAAAACTTGGATTGTCTGATTGAACTTTAAGTTGAAAAACAGTCAGTTGTTTTGTTTTATTGTAATTATTAATTGGTAATTAGGTATCTGTTAGTTATTAGAAAATAAAATTAGATATTATCTCTTGGCAAACGGATTACTTTGTTCATATCAGAAGATTTTTTTAGATATTGTAGTAATTTGAATGGTTGAGATCATAAATCAATTGAATCTAGACGACTATAGAAAACCTGGAAGCACCAGTGGAGTTCAACCGAGTCTCTTGTGAGGTAATAACTCACTGAAGACATCGGCGGATGTGCCGCTCAATTTCATGGATGGGTTGAAGTTAGATATTAACACCGTTCGATGCCGGCTTAGTGGTCTAGTGGTTAAGTGCTTGCACGCGAGATTGATAGGCCCTGGGTTGGAATCTCGTGAAGCGATTTTTAAAACGGTGATCTCGTTTAGGTGAGATTGGTATTTATGAAACGATTGTACCGTGATTGAGTATACACTTTAAATCACTTTGTACTATTATTATTCGCATTCCTCTCTTCTATGCTGTTACTTTTGGTTAGATGAAGTTTGTCATTGGGTCTTTTCTTTCATTTCTCAACTTGATAAGGTAGTAAGAAATAGTTAGTCATATTTCAATTTCTTTTTATTGTTTGTAGTTGTCCAATATTATTGATGTTATTCTTTTCACAAGTTAAAAGCAACCAGAAATCTTCTACATGTTCACAATAGAAGTGTTTTGAGGGGTGAGAGAAGTTAATATTGAATCATCTTTATCGTCCTGTGGTGTATGTTACATAAGTTGTTGGATATGAACAGTATGTAGCACCAATTGGAAATGGAATGCCTGAGAGCAGAAGATTGAAATAAAGAGAAGAGCAAAGGAACCTGAAGCACAGTTGAGGTTTGTAAGAGATAGCTGACGGAAGATTTGTAAATGATTTAGTTTATGGTTTTCATATTTTACAAAGGCACTCTACAATTTTGTACTTAACTATAAATCATTTTCCCACATAAGTCTACGTTTACCACAACCCTAAACTGAAAATACACTCCCGGGGTAGTTAAAATAATTGGTTAACAATGAGGTCTGCAATTTATGATGTTTCGTTGTACCAAGCACTATGTTTCGTTGTTATAAGTTTTGTCAATAGTGGATATGTGTTGCTTGACACTAAAGATTATCCGTAACTTGAATGTCCCAAAATCGAGTGTCATTTTTCAACGTGAATACTATCCAGTGTTCTAAAACTTGAAAAAGCAGTATTTTGACCTGGTGTAATATTCTACTTGGGAACTTCTGTGAATACTTAAAGTGGGTCATAATAATTTCCTGTTCATTTCAGGTTTTTCAGTTGTTCTCTGACAACAACCACTTTACCACTTAACGTGTTATGTTTTGCCACTTGTTTCTGTGCTACTGAAATTGGATATGAGTAGTCAAATTTATTAGTTAAAATATCATTGGACACCTGTTTGCATCCAATCCCATGTAAATGATGAGCAGTGAAAATTGAAATGGGACAACTCCGTATATATAACAAAATCTTATGTCCCTAGGACACATAATTCAATTACCGAACCATTAGTGACAGCAATCAGTCAGATATGAACGAAAATCATTGAGGAAATATGGATTTTACGTACGAGGAGGTTGGCTGTGATAAAGGTATTCGCATACATTGGCGCTGATATGTATACACTCCTTAGGAAATGAAATTATTTCCTGTTCAACCACATGGTATGGCCGTTGGAAGATCTTTGATCAGCACAACATGGGCTCATTTGGTGACATTTAATCGGCCCACCGTATCAAGTTTACGTTTTAGCTTCTGAAAAATGATTAAGTTGTATAACTGTGGCATTTGTACCAAGTGATGATCCCCTTGTACTTGATTGCGTTCTGATTACGAATTCCAAATATAATACGTTTATTTGTGCTCATCTCGTTACACCCACCTCAAATAGCACTATTTTGGAATTATTAGCTAGTGCATTAATTCGAATACTTCTATTTATCACAATGACTCACTTGGGAGTGTATAATTCAGAGATTTATCCTTTGTCATAATATGTTTTTTTATATTTTCATCAGTCAATTGATGCTGTTGTGAAGCTTGTCACATATTTACTTCCTTATTATGTTATTATCAAAATCCAACTTTTTTATGACGTCATCTCATACTTTTGCTCTGTTGGTAACACATCTGGTCAGATTTCTTTTGCAGAGGATAGATGTAAAATTATCAAAGTGTGTATTCACATACATAGGAGCTCATGCTGTATGTGCTTCTTACTAACGAGTCATTGATATTTCTATTTAATTAGATATCAAGAAAATTTGGATGACTGTCTTACTAGTCGCCACTATTGAGTGTGATTGCTAAGTGCAAACTGTTTAACTGATGTGAGAGTTCCTCTTTAACAATGTTAGGATCCAGGATGATGAATACATCGTCGCTGTGAAGGCAGTACAGACGTAGTTTATCGATCACTTGTAGGATCAATTTCTTAATTTCACTAGGAAGAAATCAGGTCGAGTAGGACCATAACCATTTCACCAAGGTCCTTATAAGAAATGTTTCTGAAGACAAAACGAGTGTTCACTGTACATTTTTGGAGTAATTCTGTAAGACTATCGTCAGGGAAGCCGTTGCTTTTCGTTTCCGTAAAAACGTTTACATATAAAGTTCGATAATGCAATGAGAAGACGAAGTTTATCAGAATTATGTGATATATTTGCGCAACACATTTCGAACTTGATTGTCTCGATCTGTATTCCTACTGTAGATTTGTGTCGATTTTATGTTACCGTACACTATTTCGCTAGGATAAATTTCTTAGCATGATGCAACTTTTCATATACACATAAGAATATTCCCATATATTACAGTAAATTTTGAAAACACTCACATCTGCCCATATGTGTCGCTTTTTATTTATGTATCATAGGAATAGGTGAGATAAATCTAATCAGTAGACGATTTTTGTCTTTGTTTGTAATTTATCATAATTCCATTAAATATATGTAAACATCACACTGCCTTGCTCAAGTTGTCTTCCATTATTACTCTCCACGTTTCGCAAGTCTAACTGATTAACGTTCGCTAATTACATGTATTCACATAAACACCTCGTTCTGACTTCGTTGGTTGCCATTTTCTAATATTATTCTGACAAGCATATTGCACACATTTTAGCCCGCATCGTGCGCACGTCATAGAGGATCAAAAGAGGAAGCTACAAAAATACAGTGAACAATGACAGGCTTAAGGTTAACAATAACCAATCAACATTGGGGTCTACAGGACAAACTGTGAACCATATGTGGAGAAATTCAAACATTTCACTTCTACCTGAAAATTGTGCTTGTGATAAACAATGAAAGCTCCACGAGTAAACCATCCAGCTCATAAAACAAAACTCCATCAAAATCATCCACCTTAGCTAAAAATCCACCATATCAAACCTTATTTAGCCCCAGTGAATAGGTTGACATTATGAAGGTCACTTTAGCGACACTCAAGGGTCGTCCATAAATTATAGCCTCATCACGGTAGTCAATGTAACATGGATATTTTCTACCAATATTTTATAGCTCATAATCAAAATTATTTGAAGCAAGTAAGGTCATGTGATAAATGAATGGCGAATTTATTATCTAGCAATATGGAATCAAAACTCCGCCTGGAGCCCCTTTTCGGGGGCTACTGCCGGTCCCAAGCCCGGATAAAGGAGGAGGGTTGGGCATGGGGTTAGCGACCCCATCCCGTAGAAAACTAACTCGCTAAAAAAACGCTAACCAGAAAGAATTATTCAAACCATTTAAACTCTGCCCTGGGAGTCGGAAGGTCTTCGTTTAGAAGAATTATGACGCCTCACGATGAAAGCCGAGTTTCTTCGGAAGTCACCAGGCCGATGCCCCTTCTGACAACCAGAGCAACCATTTATTTAGGTACATGGAATGCTCGCACAATGTGGGAGACTGGGAGAGTTTTCCAAATTGCTGCAGAAATGAGGAGATACAATTTAGAGGTGTTTGGGATCAGTGAAACACATTGGACGCAAGTTGGACAACAACGACTAGCTTCAGGGGAGCTGCTGTTATACTCCGGACATGAACAAGAAAATGCTCCACATACACAAGGAGTTGCATTGATGCTGTCCAAACAAGCACAAAATGCACTTATAGGATGGGAATCTCATGGACCAAGGATCATCAAAGCCTCCTTCAAAACAAAGAAAGAGGGCATTACAATGAACGTCATCCAATGCTACGCGACTACCAACGACTACAATGAAGACGCTAAAGATCAATTCTACGATAGGCTGCAGTCAATCGTCGAGAAGTGCCCAACTAAAGACCTGACTATTCTGATGGGAGACCTTAATGCCAAGGTTGGAATTGACAACACCGGATATGAAGAGATCATGGGACGACACGGACTGGGAGAAAGAAACGAAAATGGTGAGAGATTTGCAAATCTATGTGCCTTCAATAAACTGGTCATAGGCGGCACTATATTCCCACATAAACACATACACAAAACCACATGGACTTCACTGGATCACAGCACACAGAACCAAATCGACCATATCTGCATCAACAAAAAGTTCAGGAGGACGATGGAGGACGTGAGAACAAAGAGAGGAGCTGATATAGCATCAGATCATCACTTGCTGGTCGCCAAGATGAAATTGAAACTCAAGAGGCACTGGACAACGGGGAGGACAATATCCCAAAAGTTTAATACGGCTCTTCTTCGGGATACTGACAAACTCAATAAATTCAAGATAACCCTCAGCAATAAGTTCCAAGCCTTTCATGATCTACTCAATGGAGAAGGAACTACTATGGAGTGCAACTGGAAAGAGATAAAAGAGGCAATCACTTCAACACGTCATGAGGTTCTGGGCCAAAAGAAGCACCATCACAAGGATTGGATCACGATCGATACACTGGATAAGATTCAAGAAAGGAGGAACAAGAAAGCAGCAATCAATACCAGTCGAACAAGAGCAGAAAAAGTCAAGGCACAGGCTGAATGCACAGAAGTAAACAAGCAAGTGAAAAGGAGCATCAGAACTGACAAACGTAAATATGTGGAGGATTTGGCATTGACGGCGGAAAAGGCTGCCAGAGAAGGAAACATGAGACAACTGTATGAAACAACAAAGAAACTCTCTGGAAATCACCGTAAACCAGAACGACCAGTGAAAAGCAAGGAAGGCAAGATAATCACCAACATTGAAGAACAACGAAACAGGTGGGTAGAACACTTCAAAGAACTCTTGAATCGACCAGCCCCACTGAACCCACCCAACATCGAAGCAGCACTCACGGACCTCCCAATTGATGTTGGCGCACCGACAATTGAAGAAATCAGCATGGCTATCAGACAAATCAAGAGTGGCAAAGCAGCAGGACTAGACAGCATTCCAGCAGAGGCACTGAAAGCAGACGTAGCGGCAACTGCAAGGATACTCCAAACTCTCTTCAGAAAGATCTGGGATGAGGAACAGGTACCAAAAGACTGGAAAGAAGGACTTCTAGTCAAAATACCAAAGAAAGGCGATCTCAGAAACTGTGACAACTACAGGGGAATCACTCTTCTCTCAATACCAGGAAAAGTCTTCAACAGGGTATTGTTAAACAGGATGAAGGACTCCGTAGACGCCCAACTTCGAGACCAACAGGCAGGATTCCGTAAGGATAGATCGTGCACAGACCAAATCGCAACACCACGGATCATTGTGGAACAATCAATTGAATGGAATTCATCACTCTATATCAACTTCATTGACTACGAGAAAGAATTTGATAGCGTGGACAGAACAACCCTATGAAAGCTTCTTCGACACTACGGCGTGCTCAGAAGATAGTCAATATCATACAGAATTTCTATGATGGATTAAACTGCAAAATCGTGCATGGAGGACAGTTGACAAAGTCGTTCGAAGTAAAGACAGGTGTCAGGCAAGGTTGCTTACTCTCACCCTTTCTCTTTCTCCTGGTGATCGACTGGATCATGAAGACGTCAACATCTGAAGGGAAGCACGGGATACAGTGGACAACTAGGATGCAATTGGATGATCTAGACTTCGCAGATGATCTGGCTCTTCTATCGCATACGCAACAACAAATGCAGGAGAAGACGACCAGTGTAGCTGCAGCCTCAGCAGCAATAGGTCTCAATATACACAAAGGGAAAAGCAAGATTCTCCGATACAACACAGCATGCACCAATCCAATCACAATTAACGGAGAAGATTTGGAAGATGTACAAACCTTTACATATTTGGGCAGTATCATCGATGAACACGGTGGATCTGATGCAGATGTGAAGGCACGGATTGGCAAAGCAAGAGCAGCATATTTACAACTGAAGAATATCTGGAACTCAAAACAATTAGCAACCAACACCAAAGTCAGAATTTTCAATACAAATGTCAAAACAGTTCTACTGTATGAGGAGGAAACCTGGAGAACTACGAAATCCATCGTCCAAAAGATACAGGTGTTTATTAACAGTTGTCTACGCAAAATACTTCAGATCCGCTGGCCGGACACTATAAGCAACAACCTACTGTGGGAGAGAACAAATCAGATCCCAGTGGAGGAAGAAATCAGGAAGAAACGCTGGAAGTGGATAGGACACACATTGAGGAAAGCACCGAACTGCGTCACAAGACAAGCCCTCATATGGAATCCTCAAGGTCGAAGGAGGAGAGGAAGAACAAAGAATACATTACGCCGGGAAATGGAGATAGATATGAGAAAAATGAACAAGAATTGGATGGAACTAGAAAAGAAGGCGCAGGACAGAGTGGGTTGGAGAATGCTGGTCGGCGGCCTATGCTCCATTGGGAGTAACAGGCGTAAGTAAGTAAGTAAGTAAGTAAGTAATATGGAATCAAAGGATTAATTTAGTGTATTAAAACTAATGTCTACTGATATGTCTTTGAATAAGATAGGTATTAAATAGTTTACGTGTCGTTCGATGTTCCTACTAGCTATATGTTTTCACAAAGTAATCCTATGTGCATTTGGTAGAAAATTGTTAGGTCACGAGCTCAAGTCTAAGTAAGCTAACAACATTGAACAGTCTGTTCTGAAAAAGAGGTTCCACGTATTGACATAAAATTTAAGTCATATGTTATGTTAATCCTCCAACTGATGAAGCGACTGAGAACTTCACACTATTTGCTTAAAAATTGATTTCAATATTATCTAAAACGTGAGATCTGTGTGTAGGGCCAGCGAAATTCCACTGGGCCCTTGCCAAATCATCCGGTAGTTGGGTCATTGAATATCGAACAAATCATCAATCCTCGTCGAGGTCAAGGACAGCCAACGCGCATCAGTTAATCGTACGCCATGGACTGGTCCATGCGGCAGTGGTCTCACCTTCGCCTGTATCTACTTTAACTAATATATTTCTGTAATAACGTCCTTCGTGTTGTACAGACTTCAAAGCATCTATAGTACCTTGATACATCAATGGGGTAATCCACGTAAGGTGCTGACCGCGAAGTGTGGCTTCGACGTTAGCTAGTTTGTCACACCACTCACCTCTAACTCGAGTAAGTCTTCAATCATTTCGACATAGATCATCTACGTTGGTGATCTACAAGTGGAATTAGTTTGGGAAGCGATCAACCTGATACTATTACAATGTAATTGGATGGATATAAATAATAATTTACGTGTATTTACAGAAAAGGTACTACCCAGGTGATGTTGTTGAAGAGAACATAAAACTCAATATTCATGTAGGTAAACCAACTGGTTAATAGATAGGTTCGTGTGGCGTTACTGTTATAATTTGTTCAAAACATGACATCTCATTTAAATTGTAGCTTTATCAAACGCATATCTGATCCAAGCTCCATATCAAACTTGTATAAAACTGAGACTTTACCAAACTGTTTCAGAGAAGTCTACTACACGGGTGTTATTAACAACACTTCTCATGAACACACTACTGGAATATCAACTGCAGGATATGCACATATGGTTGAAGAAGCTGTTCTTTAATTGTTCATTGACGTTAGATCTAGTAAGTCTCAGGTCCTAATGGGTTACATTCACGATTGCTTCCACCCCTCGCGAACATTATTTCAGGGCTACTGATGATGTTACTAAGCATATCCACTTACCGAGTTTAACTACACAGGAATTGCACGGGTATTATTACTGATTCCATATCTAAGTGCAAAAAGAGATAAGTCGTACCTGACGACCGATCAATCATTCTAACCAACATGGTAGTTAAAATAATTAGGGAAACAATTTGGCTACTTACTAGGTCACGTAGAATCCTACAATGTGTTAACTTCTAAACAACATGGGTTTCAAAATAAACACTCGTGCTTAGCCAACCTAGTAATTACGAGAAGTAGTTGGATAGCTACTCAAGATAATAGTCTGTCTGTCAGCTTAAGGTTATTAGACTTTAACAAGTCTTTTATTTAGGGCTTATACATTTACAAATGTACAACGTACAGGAAAAATTTCCCACTATCAGAGGCAGAAAGTGAGAGTATTTGAGACGCTATATAAATGAAAACCAGTTAACACTGGCGTGTCTCAAAGAGCTATCCTAAGTTCCTTATGTTTTTTCCTTACATCATATCGAAGAACCACAGTAGACTTCAACACAGATTCAAATTACTTAGTGGTAAATTTGCACCTGAAATGTCCTCACTTTTCTTATCTTCCAAAGCAGAGAATTTACGAGGACTCTACGCAAAAGTCCACAAGGACAGGACAAATTACTTGTCATCGAAGTATCAACTTCCTCATTGAATTATAGAGGGGTGTAGTTAATTACCTCAACAAATGACTGAACCTTCATATGTCGATGCTTTCAAAGGAAAGTTGGTTTAACTGTGAGACAACCATTTCCAGGACTAAAACATGGCACCTAGCCTCCTTTAATTTCCAAACTCAAACTGGACAACTACTAGCTCATTCAAAGACAGATTTGCAGGGGCAGAGAAAAATCGCTGAGTCCTAGCCTAATCATCTGACAGTTGGTTCACTGAATGTCGAACAGCCGAACAAGTGTTACTGGTTAACGCGTTATCAAACTCCAAATACCTGTGGCTTCTTCAAGTTCATCGATCTCTGTCAAGTTCAAAAACAACCAACGCTCATCAGTTGATCGTATTTCATGGACTGGCGCATGCAATGATGGTCTTGCTATATTCTCTGTATTCATTCTTCTTAATACATTTCCATGATAACGTTAGTGATCTACAACTTTTAAAGAGAAGCTAGATCCCTACTGCAAAACAAGCTGAAACAACAAAAACAGGTCAAATAACGTAGCATTCTTGTTAATGAACAGCGAAGACAGAAGGCTATAATAAGATACTGTGGGTTCTTGATTTTCTAATTTCTTGTTTTCCTGTATTAATAATTCTTGTCTCATGGTCATTAGCAGTATGCGGGCTTTATGAGTGTGTCTGTTAATGTAGGACAGCCTTCGGATGTCTTTAGTACTTCAATGTCAAATATATGTCCGCGCTTGATAGACTATTTTGTGCTGGTCGGTTCGCGATTACCTGGGAACGCAAACTCAGTGCAGTCTCCTGAGATTCTTTGTCGATTTCCTCCGACGAACCACAAGGATTTCCCTCTTCCTACTGATGTGTCTTTCTTTTGTCAGCCAGAAGGATGTATTAATACTTCCAGCAACACATTCCCTATAAAACCTTTGGATAATAACCGTGATGGCATAAAATCAATGACATTTTTATTCTCGCTAACTGATAAGGATTCCAGTAAAACACGGTATGGTATTTGCACCAACTTCTTCAGACCAGTCAACTTTGAAAGTGTGAATAAAACTACATATCCAAATAGCAAGGAAGGCACGCATCTTGGTGGTGTATCTGGCAATGGACCAGTTTCATGTTCGGATGAAAGTATGCAGGATAAATCGTTACCATTTGGAAAACTAAAAAATGCAAATAGTGTCTATAGCTTAACGTCAATCTGTTTAATCACCCACTACCCTTTTGCTACAACGTTTGCACGGCTTGTGCAGTGTGTACATGCAATTTTAAAGAAGCTACACAAGTTATCAAAACCCAGCTGTGTGGAAAGGTGAGACCGTTGTATTTGCAATTTTATGTTGCGGTATTTCTACTACATTTTCGGGTGGGACTATAATTTATGAACGACCTCTAAGCAACGCTAGAGTGGCCTTGAGGATGTCTACCCACTGATTGGGTCCAAATGAGGGTTTTAAACGTGTGTGGAGGATAAGGATTGTAAATTACGGTTAATGGTTAGGGATAAGGATTAGATTTACGGTTTACATCATGAACCGACATAAGCTAAAATACCAAGACTCTGTTTAGCTAAATGGATAAAGAGTTTTGCGCCGAAATCTAAGGCCTGTCGTTCTAGATCTGATCGGTTCGTTCATAGGTTATAGTTTCGTTAATTTTCGAGTTGAGGTCTTTCTATTTGTAGTGAAGTTCAAGACTTAAAGTTTGCCGCCAAATGTTAGCTGCTTAAATAGGTTTCTTTATTCTCCTCACTTCTTGGGTGATGTTCAGCCAACTATTCTAGCAGCTGATTGTACGATATAATGAAAGCAAATTTCACCATTTTATATCAAAAATCCGTTTAACCTATCGATCTAACCAGAATTTCTACCTTCATTTCACTATCACTTCATAACCAAGGACATCTTATGATATGTTGATGTGGGCGAAGAATTCGTTGAATGGCTGAGGATTTACTCGTCCCTCAGCATAAATTTTTTTCGATCCTTATATTCAGTTTGCCATTGAATCACTGTTATGAATAATATTATGTGAAGATTTTAACACGGGGATCTACTGTCAATAGTTATTTCAATTCAGTTGTCCTGATGGTTCAGCATCCACTTTGTGACCTGAAGGTCATAGTTTCGATCCTTGGAGGGGTCGTAGGTATACACTATGCGGAAAAGAGGTTCATTGATTAAGGTGTTTAGTTCAGCTACTAAGCTAGATGTTCTGACCCCATCTGAATTCATTCTAGAAAACCAGTTATCATAAACAGCCCTCACACTCACTGTCTAGAAAACAAGTGCACAATTTTGTGTCTGGTAAACAAGTTATATAAATAAATTAACTAGCAGCGTTTCTCTTCCACTACTTGAAGATTAGGGTTCTTTTAAATTTTTTTATAATTCGTTTTCTGCGACCTTTATGTTTCACCATCGTCTGTAAAACATGCCGATATCAGCTTTCATCTTCCCCTTCAAGTTCTTTTTTACTCATCTTGTTTCACGATTGGTTACATCTAAGATCTTTTCATAAAGATTTTAACCCTCACTATAAATTATTCATGAATAAAACGTGTATTAATTGATGTCTGTTAGTGGAACTGTTATCTTTTGTAGCATTTGCACTGTTATCAGTTAGTTGCTACATTGACAGATATGTAGTTATGTCTGTTTCATTTTTTCCATGTTATCATTAATTGTTATGTCATCTGTTATTGTCGAGAGTTTATGTCGAGAACTCTTAGTTTTCCACGTTAATCGTTAAGTCAAACAGCCGAGAATAGAGCTGCAATTATGCACAGAATATTTAGTACTAATTATCTGATTTCTTTTTGATCCCATGCCGTTGTGTATTTTATGTTTCCAACTGTTGATTCGCACTCAGTACTGGTGCTAGGTGTCCTGACTTTTACTGACTGATGTACTTGTTTTCAAAATACGACGTTTATATGTTCGTGTGTGCTCATGTTTCAATGACTCATGTTGTTTTGTTGATGAGTTTATGGAAGAAGGTTGGAAAAAATAAATATATTGATTTCGAAGATACTTTAAGGCTATGATTTTAGTTCATAGTTATTTTCAATTAAGACATCTCAAGTCCTCCATTCGTTTGTCGGACTGAAGTTAGAAAAGTTGTCGATTTAAGTTCAACTAGGATGTCGCTCATAGGTTTGCCATCGTAATTAGCCATTCGGTTGAGTTTCAACCACTTATCACCTCTAAGGGTTTGCGCAGTCATGTAGTTGTCAAAACATCCTAATGCTTAAAACTACAGTGGTTTATTGAGTCATATTCTCATTTACTTTTGCCGATGCTAGTTACACATTTTAGTTAAGATATCGCCTTTTCAACTTATGGTTTATTTGATCAAGCTGTTAACATTTGTTTCATAAACGATCAGAATTTGTTATAGCTGTTCTGTTAAAAAAGATCATTGATTTTCTTTTCTAGTCCAGATATATGGGATGTATTGACAAGTAATGTTACACTATCATGCTCTAATCCTGTTGTGGAAAGTACGCTCCAGTTCCAATCTTGGATTCTTCGGCTTCTCAGTGCACCAGCACCAATTCCTGGCTGCACATGTGTATATGTAAGTATTTGTTTGTATTCCTTAGTTTCCATTCCTAGGTTGTTGGAAGCATATTTTTTCATATTTTCTTTTCATTTATGCACATACAAACGCTACTAGATGTAAATAATTAATTAAAAGTCTTAAAAGTGAAAGCTTTCCGGATGAAAAACTTCAGTCTTAATGTAGGTATTGCAAGAACTTCGTATCTCATTTAATTAATGCATGAATTGCCCCTGAAGTACTCTGAAAAGTGTTCCATCACTATCAAAGTACATCATTGGAAGACATGGTTTGACATAATTTGGTCAGTAGTTCCAACTTATAAAACATAAAATTCCCATACAATATTTAAAAAGCAAGAGCATTATAATGAACGGTCGTTTTCCGTAATTTCGTCAGATTCTACAGTTACAAAATTCAAACTTACTATTTTCCTGTTACGGTAGATAGAATATTAAAGTTGAAATAATTCATGTTTTAAATTGAAAAAGCCAAAATTTCACGTCGATTGAGTCATAGCCCCCAAATGCCCTGGTATGGCTAAAAGTGGGGAGGGCCTGTCCTCTCTTTCGAAATGCTCTCACACGGCCACGCGTATACAGCCTCTGCCAGGGAAGTTCTACTCGCTGCCTTTTCGCGCCGCAGGTGTTGTTTACGAAATTGAGGGGACGAAAAGCGAATATCCGGCGCTTTGACGGGGCCAGTGAAGACGCTGAGTTCACCTAGGGGAGTTGGAAAACCGCGATTCCAAACCGATGGTGCATATGGGCTTTATTATCCGGAGGGAACAAATGGCGTATGAACCAATCGTTGTTCACCGGCTACCATGGGACTGCATCTCCTTGCGATGCCCTACTGCCTTGTAGATCAGACCTTTAGATTAAAGGATCGGGATGTGGCCCCCTAAGAAAACCACCTGATTCGGTCTGGGCACCCGAGCAGTATCATAGCCCACACATAAATTTAATGTAATGACGACAAATAAATAAATAAATAGTACAAATTACCAGTGAAACAAAATGATGTAATTGGTTATTTTGAGAAAAGTTCGTAGATAAAATGTCAACTTACAAGAACTTAAAAACATTTAATAATACTTATCCATCGATCAGTTGCTTACTTGAAAAAGAATATGACAATAAAACTGAGTTTCTGAATGTCCTCTCTAAAAGATCGGATTGTTCAGCCGATAAATGTACTTAGAAAAGAATATTCGGCGGGGCAATATATCCACAGCTTCACATCACTCCAACATAAAATCAATCTATTTAAGTGTCTGATTCATAGAATCTGACATGTATGTTCTAAGGATAGTATAAAAAGAGAGCTAAGAAAACCATGGATAATGCTACTATAAAATGAATATCATGGTAATTTCGTAAAGAAATACATAATCTGAAAGTAAGATATGGATTTCCACAGTTGTGAAGAAAACTGTATCTAAGACTATTTCAAGAGTGATGTAGTGAGCTCATTATGCATAAGTTTATCAATATGAACTGGTTCAACGTTATATCAATTAGTCAGCTATATTCAGTGGTTTGTGATTAACTCTTATGTTATATAATTTATTTCTTTGTTAAATTAACAAAAAATCCTCTTAGTCCCTTATTGTACTGATTGATTTACAAACATTAGTGTTAAATTATCTAAATTTTGTTTCATTCTTTAATAATTCAGCTTTCAGTTCAACCGCAAATCTTGGGTTCACCTTTGTGTTTTGCTCTTCCTGATCAATCACGTCTTCCTTTGGTTGATTTTCCTGTGAATCTGCCTTTTGAAATTATGGGTATCAGGAAAACTTTTCGTTTAATTATGTGTCTTCTATTGGAACAAAAAGTAAGTTTATTTGACTTCAGATAATCAGGATCCTTTTTATGTTTTTTAATAGTCGGTCAGCTACAACGTAAGACCAGGCATATATATACGTCGGTCCAAATTGCCATACCTCATTAGCACAACAAGATGAACACCGGATTCATAGAAGTAGTTAAGTCAGTGGTGGTAATATATAAAAGAAAGATTGCATATAAGAACATAGTACAGGAGGAAAGAATTATTTCGTAGAAATAAAGATATGAAGCGCTTTTAATTTCATAGTTTAAAGCAAGACAAAGAGTGTATACACCGAAGCCATTGTGATCCATTGTGAGCCATGTCACCCAGAGTCTCCAACCATTGGTTACGATAGTCACGCGGACCCCAATCAAATAGTCTGCATCTACTAACATGGCTCAAACTAGAAGTTAGTAACTTAAAGCACTGTGAATAGAGATTATTTTATAATTATTTAATTAAATTACACATTCCTGTCGTCGATGTTTGACTGGATAACAAGTATAATAATGGCTAGTGATAACCGGGTTGATCAAACAGATATATAGGTGTTGGGATTTAACCCTGCTCCCTATTGATTGATTTTACATTTAAGTCCAACTTGTTTCTTGTTTAGCTCTCACCTTCATATTTATCGATTGTCAATAGATTGTTTTCATCGATATATTTTTGTTTACTGTATTGATTTTGTCTCCATTGGACCTTATTTAAGACCATAATTTGACAAAGTATAGTGACGTAATTGTTTGTTAAAACCGTTTTGTTGATAGGATATTATGCATATTAACTGGACTTGAACTGATGGGCATTCGTGTCAGCCACTATGTTGATGATACATATATGTTCTTTCTGTTCAATATTTTTCGTTTATATAGAGTACCGGTAAAATGGAGAACTATTTTATCATCATTAAGATGATATATTTGCATTACCATTGAGACACAAACCCAGCATGCATTGCTTCAAATACTAGCCGTCCCCGTTATGTGACCTGCGACCAACAAGTCCCCATCGGCCACTTAAACGACTCTTTTCTGTGCCTAGACGTCTGACCTAAGCATTCAAGTCTCCGGCTAGTTCTAAAATATCTGTCGGACTCATTTTCTGAAGAACAGTTAACTGGTTGTAAAATTCATCCTTGATCGCATCTGGGCTGCAATCTGTCGGGTCATAGGCGGAGATAACGAAAAGATATCGTTTCTCACATCGATGTCTTCTTAATTTGATGGAACTTTCTAATCTAATAGCACATAACCGACTGTTAATGGGGATTCGATCGATTAGTGCTGTCTCAGCTCTAGCGATTAGTGCGACACCAACGGCAGCAAAACCAGACAAAGATGCCACAGGATCCCCGAATAAAATGTACGTAAAACAAGCCTATTGAAGCGACAGATTGAGAGCGTTTGAAGCGAACGGTACTGGGTTTGAGTCCCAAAGTGAACATCAACTCTGAGATGCAGGTACATCCAGCTGACGAGTCCCAAATAGGACGAAGCGCGTCCTGCATTCCATTACTAGTTACTATCCATCTTTGCTTATAAATTATTTGCGTGTTTTAATCCAACTGTGGCATAAAAACATGATTTATTCAACCGATTCTATGTTATCACTAGCTATTCAGCTATATAATTTCGTCTTGACTTAATTGTGTAACCTAAACTCCATAAAATGATTAAATGTTTGATCAAATTTTCTTATTATTTAAAATAATCTTATTTATTACTGTGTTAATAACATATCTGAACGAATCAAATATTTTACTCAACTAATGTCACTATACAGTAAGTAGATAATCGTATAAGTAGTAGTGTGGTGTATGCTACTTATGTTGGCAGATATAAGTAGTATGTGATACCAATTAGCAGTGGAATGCTTATCAAAAGAGGGTTGGAAAGATCGTACTAAGAAAAATTGAAGGGAAACAGAAAGGAATTGGAATAAAAACAGAATTAGAAAGAACATGATCAATGTAAATGATAACTGATGGAAGATATGCAAATGAAGTATATAATGTATGGTTTTTATAATTTACAGGGGCACTGTAATTTTGGACTGAATAATAAATTAATCGATATAACCAAATCTTTCTTTACTACAATAGTGTTTCTTGTTGTAGTTTTTCCTGTTCCAATGATGATTTTCTTTACGGAATGAAACGAATTGAAGCCAGGGAAGAAGCAGAGATTCTTCTATGATCTTATGTTACATCTAAATTGATATCATAAAATCTTGCTCGCAATATAACTAAGCCGATGTTTGGTTAACATTTAGTGATCCGAATGAAATCAATTTTAGTTGATTTTACAACATAGGATGATGATCATTCAATATCATCAGTGAATAACTTCTGTCATTTCTGAAATCGTTGATCCTCCACAAAAATCTTGACTTTCCACTGGAAAGTCATTATCTATTAGGATACCATTATTCTTTTATTAGATATTTTGTGGGTAATTTCTAATATGGATTAACATAAAGTGATTTTCAACGTACGAATCCTAAGTGTACATCATCAAATGGCTTCAATCTATGACAAACAGCTATTCGATACTTCTTAGTTTTCTATGTTGGTTTTTTATTTTGGATGACATCAATTCCTAAATGTGCAAGTTAAATGATTTTTATATTATTAGAAAAAGTAATTTTTCTAATTTATAGATAGAAAGCGATGAAAATCTTAGTGAAAACACTCGACCTTCAACTATTAGGCCCCAGGTCCAAACCCTTCGTCATTTATTTTTGGCCTCGATATACGAATAGTAACACTATTTTGTATGAAAAAAATTGTATCTCTCAGTTAACCTTTCATAAACAATACATAAGGTCTGGCACAAATGTTCATCACTTCAATCCTCATTACCATAAAACAAAACTTTATTAAAATTAATATCAAAGTAGTAGAATTAGTACTATTACTATTGTCAATGTTAATATAGTAGGTTAGTCATGATATAATAACTTTATACTTTGCAAATAAATAAAAAATAACACACGGACATATAAACCACGATAAAATCATATTCTTACGTAGACTAGTCAGTTCAATTCTGTCAAATGTCTGATCAGCCCTAATGAGTTGGTGTCTGATGAAATCTCAGCACGAATTCGAAAAGCTCGCTTGGCTTTTGCCAACCTACGTCACCTATAGCGAAGGCGAGATATTCGTCTATCAATTAAGGGACTAGTATACTGCGCGGCAGTTCGTTCTGTTCTACTTTACGGCTGCGAAACGTGGCCATTAAGAAAGGGTAGAAGATACTCGTGAGCTACTAGTATTTGACCACTGCTGTCTTAAAAATATTGCTCACATCTGATGGGATCACCGGGTAAGTAATAGTGAGGTTAGACACAGGGTATTAGAGAATGATGATAAATCAGTTGATGAGGTTGTAAATCTTCATCGACTGAGATGGTTGGTCCACGTGTTACGTATGCCTGAACACCGATTACCACGACACACAATGCTAATTGGTGTTGGGGATAGTTGGAAGAAAGTTAGGGGCGGCCAAACCAAAACGTGGCATCAGTGCTTGAAGTCACTAACTTCTGGTCTGAGCTATGTTAGTAGATGCAGACTACATGGTTGGGGTCTGCGTGACTATCGTAACCAATGGTTGGAGACTCTTGGTGACATGGCTCAGAATCGATCGCAATGGCTTCGGTGTATACACTCTCTGTTTTCCTTTAAACTATAAGATTAAAAGCGCTTCATATCTTTAATTCTACGAACTAATTCTTTCTTCTTGTACTATATCCGTATATGCAATCTTCTATATATTATCACCATTGAATTAACTACTTCCATAAATTCGGTGTTCATCTTGTTGTGTTAATGCGGTATGTCAACTTGGACTGATGCAAATATGTGCCTGGTCTTACGTTGTAGCTGAATGACTGCTGACTGAAATCATAATGTAGAAGCTTGGATATAAATAAATAGTGACTGTCATAATTCAATAAATACATGCATAGAACTCATGTATTTTAAGCTGTCAACACTTCGTTTTTTTAATGTATGACATAAGAGTACACTCGTTTAATAAGTAGTTTTAATGTTTATAGCTATATGACTATCATTTTTACTGTTATAATCTAAATGTTTTCTTTCATCTTGGGTTTTTCATCTTTGCATAATTAATCTATATCATCTTATGCATCTCCTCACGATGCTCCACTGCCTTGTGGGTCAGACGTTCAGGTCGAAGGCTCCGGGTGTGGCCCCCTAAGAAAATCACCTGCTTCGGTTTGAGCACCTGGGCAGTATCACAGCCCTCACACAAATCAATTGAGATTCGTGTGGCGCATATTTATTTGGTGCCTCCTTGTACCAATATCTATGTGTTAAAATAAATAAATAAATATATCATCTTATGCAATAAGTCATATTTCACCTAATGATTAAATGTTCTAATACTTTTTGTCTTTTCTCATCTAGGTGGTTTTACAATCAGCTGATTATAACAAGTTATCCTTAACAATTTTATCATTGGTTGCATTACTCTATCCACTTCAATATATGTTCCCAGTTATTCCTCTTCTACCTGCATGTATGCCTGATGCAGAACAGGTAAGTGTGTATTGGATTGAAGTGGTATGTTGATTTATAGAATTTTATTATTTCAATAGTTAAAATCATAAGTCACTTGAAGCTAGACCATCATGGAAAACCTAGAAGCACTGGACTGCCGTTTCGTCCTAGTATGGGACTCTTCAGCAGTGCGCATCCACGATCCCGCCCCCCGCGAGTTGAAGTTAGACATTAACACCATTGGATGTCGGCTCGGTGGTCTGGTGGTTAAGAGCTCGCGCGCGGGACTGATAGGTCCTGGGTCTGAATCTCTCGGGATCGTGAATGCCCACTGTTTAGGAGTCCCACAATAGGACGAAACGGCCGTCCAGTGCTTCCAGCTTTTCCATGGTGGTCTAGCTTCAATTGACTCATGATTCTAACTATTGAAATTACTAAAACCTCCATAAAACCCCTTCTGATAATTTTATTATTATTAAATTAAAAGTCCCTATTCGGTACATAATCCCACTCATATTCTCTTAAACTATAAAGAACACAAAGTCTGGTAAGAATGTGTATCAGCCGAAGTTGTTCTACACTTCATATCAACATATCAAGTGAGAAAAAATAGAGTGATGTATAGTTGGTAAAGTAGAAGGTGATCAATATTTTCAAAGAACTTAATTAAATATTTCGATAAAGATAATAGATAGATTTTACCGCATTAGTATAATGGAATGTAAACTATGTAATCAGAAAAAGAAACCATATTAGAGGCATATTGAAATCACATCGTTGTGTGTGTTACTTATACGGATGGACATGGTAAGAATTGGAAGTGAAATGCTTACTTGCAGGTGATTGAAATGAAGAGAAGAGAAATGAATACCGAGAGCGATTGGGACAACAATAGGATTGGAAGAATGATGGAACATATAATGGACAACTTAAGGAAGATATACAAATGATGTATTCAATATGTGATTTTCATATCTTACAAATGTACTGCATAATTTTGCATAACACAATAAATTGGTTTATCATACCTGAGTTTTTGCAATCCCTTTTGTAGGACTTTGAGGTCCAAACAAACCCCTGAACAACTAAGTATCTCTCAGATTGTCATTGAGTGACACAACTATGCTTAGTCTCCTATTTCAATACCTTAAAAAATGTGGGAAGACTAAAATGTGTTCATTGTGTACCCATTCATAGCAATATGGAAGTTACATGTAATTACATTTAATCCTTTGAATGATTTTATCGTAATTTAGTCCCATCATTATTTTTATGAAAAAAGAACCAAGATATATCAGTGGCGACGGGAATGGAAAAAGGACTAAGGTCAGCCAGTCAATCAGTGTAATTATTTCAGACAATCAGCATACAGAATTGCCGTCGATATCTTTGAATGACATTGGTTGTTAATTTTCTATACAGTATTTTTCATTACTGTGCTGATTCATACAGAAACAGAAAATAGCTCTCCTTTCCGATCAATTTCGGTTGCTATTTTAGCGACAACAGCAGCATTTTAAAAAGCATCAGTTTGAATTTGTAGACAACTTACACACACGTCTGCTGAATCATCCATGTTTTGTAGATATGACGGGAGTTAATGAACTGATTTCTAAATTGCGTACAGAGCTAAAAAATGATTGCAGAACGTATGAATATGTCGATGAAAGCCTCTATGAATCCTTGACAAGCAGTAATGTAAACAAAGCAGTAGCAGTCATTCATGATCCACTCAGTGGTCCAGAAACGTCCTGTAGTGTGTTCAAATCGCATTCTCCCCGAAACACACAATGTGCAAACACTGAGTTGTCCAGCTCACAGAACCACGATGTCTTGTTAAATCCACATGAAATTGTTGCAGTACCCGCTCACGAAGAAACTTATCAGGGTTCTCTAATTGTTTTACCAGATATGAGTTATCTTAATGACTCACATGTTTTGATCAAATCTCTTGCAAAAGTCAGAAAAATATGTCAGATGTATCAAATAATGATCAAGAACCTAATAAAATTCTGATAGATGTTGATTATCCTAGTAACCCATTATCTATTAATGTGATTTTCAAGGGATTATTATTATTTGAACACATAGATATTGGTACAAGGAGGCACCAAATACATGTGCGCCACACAAATCTCATTTGATTTGTGTGAGGGCTGTGGTACTGCCTCGGTGCCCAAACCGAATTAAGTGGTTGTCTTAGGGGGGCACATCCCGAGCCTTTGACCTAAAAGTCTAATCCACAAGGCAGTGGAGCATCGTGAGGAGATGCAGTTCAGTCGCATGGTAGCCGGTGACCAACGATTGGTTCATACTTCATTTGTTCCTTCAGGTTACTGGAGCCCATGTGCATCATTGGTTTGAAATGAGGGTTTTCCAACTCCCTAGGTGGACTCTCCGCGTCCATCGACCTGGTGAAAGCGTCGGAAATTCGCTTTTCGTCCTCTTAGTTTCGTAAACAACACCTGTGGCGCGAGAAGGCAGTGAGTATGACTTCCCTGGCAGAGACTATATACGCGTGGCCATGTGAGGGCAATTCGAGAGGGTGAGCGGACTCTTCCCATCTTTCTCACCATTATTGTAACCTGAATCTTTTCCATGCAGCTCAAAAATACCAACCTGATAATAGGTGGGAGTTAGTGAAAACAAGAATAATTGTTCTGAGTGAATGAAACACAATCACTGTTCAATATTATTGGCAGGCAACATCAAGGTCAGGATTTTCAATATAAATATCAACACAGTTCTACTGTATGGGGTGAAAACCTGGAGAACTACAAAACCATCATCCAGAAGATACAAGTGTTTATTAACAGCTATCTACACAAAATACTTCGGATCCGTTGAGCAGACACTATCTGTAACAACCTACTGTGGGGGAGAACGAACCAGATCCCAGTGGAGGAAGAAATCAGGAAGAAGCGCTGAAAGTGGATAGGACACACATTGAGGAAAGCACACAGCTGTGTCACAAGACAAGCCCTCACATGGAATCCTGAAGGCCAAAGGAGGGGAGGAAGACCAAAGAACACATTACTCTGAGAAATGGAGACAGCTGTGTAAAGAATGAACAACAGATGGATAGAAGTAGAAAGGAAGGCTCAGGACAGAATGTGTTGGAGAATGCTGGTAGGCGGCCTATACTCTATTAGGAGTAACAGGCGTAAGTAAGTAAGTAAGTAAGCTTTTGAAACCACATGATTTAATTTGGGATACTATTAAAACCTAGGATCATTTAACATATGTGCTCACCTACGACCCTACCCGAGATCGAGTAAAGACCTTCAGGGTAGTCATTGAAACCGACGAGTCAGCATCCAACAATATGATTCCGAACATCAATCAGTTTGAGATGATGCAATAGTTTGTAACATATTTGAACTATCATACTAAATTATCTATTACTTAGTGACTACCTATTCCTATATTAAAATGTATTTATCATTTATGTAGATATATTTCAGTCAATTAATCATTTCTCCCCTTATTTTTCATCTGTTTTCCTTTTCAATATGAAAATAATTTAGCTTTTATTAGCGCCTACACCCTATTTAATCGGTGTTCCAACAGCATTTTATACTGCACGGAAAATTTTTCGTATGCCTAAAGATGTTTGGTTAGCTGATTTGGATACTTGTGAAGTATGTTTAATTCAATTTAATCTCTTTTTTTTGTTCTTGGATTGTTATTTGGGAAAAGTGTTTCTCTACATTGATTTTCTTTTAGTTTTCTTGTTAAAGTGAGCGGTCTATGCTCCTTCACAAGGAGTAACAGGCTTAAGTAAGTAAATAAGTTTCTTGTTACTAGTTTGATTTTCTCTCTGATCCTGTAGTCAGCTTTTAGTGTTTACTTTGCTATGGTTAACCGTGCAATAAAATTTTTTATTATTCGTTTTAATTAATAGTAACAACAAGGACTTGGAATTAGTCTACAACCGGTTAAAACTGGAAGCATTGGATGGCCGTTTCGTCCTATTGTGGTACTCTTCAGCAGTGCTCATCCGCGACCCCGCCTCGCGAGATTCAAACCCAGGACCTATCGACACTAACCAACATTTTCTCGCTAGTGACTGGCTTCAAGATGTATATCCTGGAGTTCTAGTGAGAAACAACGACCAGTGGAGTTCAACCGGGTCACTTGTGAGATAGTAACTCACTGAAGATAATGGTGGATGTGTCGCTCAATTTCGTGGATTAGTTAGAGTTAGACGTTAACACCATTGGATGCCGGCTCAGAGGTCTAGTTCATTAAGCGCCTGGAGGGAGACTGATAGATCCTGGGTTCGAATTTCGCGAGGCGGTATCGTGGATGAGTACTGCTGAAGAGTCCCAAAATAGGACGAAACGGCTGTCCAGTGCTTTTAGGTTTTCCATAGTGGTCTAGCTTCAATTGACTTATGATCTCAACTACTGAAATTACTAAAAAATCTCCACAAGACCCCTTTTGATACTAACCGGTCAAACCTTTAGTCATAATCGATATTTTCTGCTTGAAAAAATGTTTCTTTTAATCTATTGTTGTCCACTTGTCATATAAGAATTTCAAATTGAAGTAAAACAACTTGGATGAGTATTATAAGGCGTTTATAGGGATTTTTGAATTTTGTAGTTGACTGGGCTTAGCTTAAAATCAATCAAAGCTAGGAAGCACTAAACAGCTGTTTTGTCTTAGTTTAGGATACCTCACCAGTGCGCAGTTATACCCTCATTCTCGGGTATCAAGTCCAGAACCTACTGTCCTGTGTATTAGCGCTGAATTTCTGGAGACCACTGGGTATCGGCACAGTGGTTTAAATTTTTAACTTCAATTACATCCTTATTAGTGACTAGGATCAGGAGGTGATCTCGGAGTTTTAGTGGGAACCGGTGACCAGTGGAATTTAGTCATGTTGAGTTTTATGCAATTACGTACCAATTATATCGGAAGTCGATTGAACAATATATCAATGGGATTGGAATGCTTACATACCAACTGGGTGCTTGGTAATAATACTGGATGTTATTTCGAAATCTTTCACTAACTATAATGAAAACGTTATAAACAAAGATGGATAGTGGCTAGCAGTGGAATCCAGGACACGCGTTTCGTCCTATTTGGGACTCGTCAGCTGGATGTACCTGCATCTCAGAGTTGATGTTCACTTTGGGACTCGAACCCAGTACCGTCCGCTCCAAACGCCATCGCGTTATCCACTTAGCTACTGAGTCCTAATAGCCACTTGCTTATGCAATAGGGTGAAGTTTAATTCATTTGATGTTGTTTCATTTGAATCTTCCCATTGATGTTTAGGACTGAAATTGTTCAGTCCTGGATTCGGCTGCTGGCCACTATCCATCTTTGCTTATAATGCTTGTAAATTAAGGCAATATCGAGGCATACGCACAGTATGCACATATGCCAATAAGAGACTGAACAATTTTAGTCCTAAACATCAATGTGAAGATTCAAATAAAACAATATCAAATGAATTATAATGAAAACGTTTTTGATTATATCTATCTTGGATCCATTCGGTTTCGTGTGGTTTCGTTTTTCTGAAAAACAGTGACTGGTTCGTTTGAGTCACACATAAGATTCCTATTATTTGGTCTTTATAGAATAAGTGGTTTGTAGCTAGTGGTGTAATCAAAGATGTGGATTTTCTTCTATTTCAGGCTCATAATCCGAATATACTTCTTCCCCTATAGTATTGATGTTAAAACTGAGACTCGAACCCAATGTCTTTCACTTCAGCTTTATAGTTTACTATCTGTGGTTTTCAAAGCCTTAAAAACCACATTAAGGCTAACCATTGGAAAGCTAATACTTTGTCACTGTTTTTCAGATTTTAATCTTTTCAAGTCTTTGACCTTGTCACCGGATGAATAGTTCCACAAAAGTAGGGTGATGAGTTTACTGAAAACAGTACAGAAAATGCCAATTGTTAGTATCTCATTAATTAAAATTAACGATAACTTCGGCGTTCCACTCGGGAGTCTGATGTAAGATCTTCCAGAGAACTAATCAAATATCAAAATTACGAAACATGATTAAGGATTCATTATAATAGCTGTATCAAATGAAATAGTTTTTCATATATTCGACATAAATTTGGTACTACTAACTAGTTGATAAAACTAGATTGAATTAATAAACTAAAATAAGTCAGTTAGTCAGTAACAACGTAGAACTTCGTACGTACGTACATCACTTCGAGTTGCCATACCACATTAGCAAAAAGATACAATTGTCGATTCAAATCCCATGGTGGTAGAGGTTGTGAAAGTATAAGTAGTGACAGGGAACATTAGGGTTTGATGATCTTATTTAAGGTGTATAATCCAGTGGAATAGATTTGGAAAGAGAAAAAAGAAAGAGACATGAATAATTTAGAAGATTAGAATTTGAGAGAACACAAAGAGTGGATGCACCTGCTCCATTGCAAACGATTTTGAGCCATGTCATACAAGATCTAACCATCGATTGCTATCATCTCGTGGATCCCCGAAACCAGGTAGTCTACACCTACCGACATGGCTCAGTCCACTTGTCAGTGACTTCATAGATTTGTGCCATGTTTTTGTTTGGCCGCCTCTACCTTTCTTCCAACCTACCCCTACACCTAAAACATCGCACGTCGGGGCAGTCGGTGGTTGGGTATACCGACTGCCCCATCAGCATATGCAATGAGACTCATTCAGATCTACTTAATGAATAATACATAGGTTCAAATGCCTATTCTGAATTTTATTGTCACTGTGACATATTATTTATAACTCTTGAAATGTACATAATTAATTGAATTTTATTATTAAACCAATCGATGATAAAACACAATTGATAAGCTTCAATCATAATGGTTAATGAGAATTGTCAATATGTTTTTTTTGTTCATATTCCATTTCAGTTATCTTATCCTATGGTGGTTGATGAAATACCAGAGTTACCTGAAATAGAAAGTAACATTCTTATTAATCATTTAAGAAAAGTACGTGCATATTATAGTAATTTCAATGGTTGAAATCATGAGTCAGTTGAAACTAGACCACCATTGAAAACTTGGATTCCGGCTGTCTCAGTAGTCTAGTGGTTAAGTGCTCACGCGCAAGACTGATAGGTTCTGGGTTCGAATCTCACGTGGTGGGGTCGTCGATATGCACTGCTGAAGAGTCCCACAATGAGACGAAACGGCCGTCCAGTGCTTCCAGGTTTTCCATGATGGTCTAACTTCAATTGACTCATGATCACATTCATGAAAAGTATGTGCATTCGATTTCTTTTCATTCATTTACTGTGAATGTATTTATTTTCTATGTGTAAATAGCTTTCACGAACAATCATTGACAAATGTGTTATTTCAACTATGATAGCTTTTCAATCAACAATTTGTTTCTTTTTTTAGCCATCAATGCTTACAGTTAACATGTATTGCGACTGACTAATTTACTTAGCTTTTTCAAAAAAAGACGTAATACATCAGTGTGATCTGTTATTCGACCCTCTTTTATATAGTCTTCTCACGAATGATCAAAGTTTGGGATCCAAATTGAATAAAACTATTATTCGTAAGAGACTAAAGACTCAATTCACTTTTAGTTTCCAATAAAAGCTAGAAGTTGAGACATTTATGTTCTTCCCTAACCCGATTGATCAAGCGCTTATAGTTGTGATCGATTTCACCTTTTCTTCGGAAGCATACATCACATCAAAGTTACTGATAAGAGACATCAATACCTTTTGATTTTTCTTCATTGAATTCACATTGGAGGTAGTAAACCTCCTGTTGTATTTCTACCTTCTACTTTTACTCTGAGTTAAAGCATCAAAAGTTTATATGAGCTTAAAAGCCTTTTAGGAAGTGCGCATCTCAAATGTTGTAATGTACTAGATGTAGCAATAGTATTATTATTACTTTTGTTCGTTTGTTGATTTTTTCTAGTTTATGAACTGTTTTGTTAGGTTGTTTTTTTTTTTTTTTGATGTTTCTGTTGTGTGTCACAAAAGATTCAATTCTTGATTAGTCGGAGATAACTGTAGATGTATTGAGGAGTAGTTCTGAAGATATTGATACATAATTTATAAAGAGTGAGTTATTGCTAACCTTATTGCAGAAATACGTTAAATTACACAGAAATGAAGTTGAAGATCGTCATTTATCTGCTTCAACAAACACATCGTTGACTGAATTGTAGGGGAAAAAAGGGTGTATGTCAGCTATCGATTTCCTAATTGACTTCATCCAAATATTCTTGACTGGTTAGAAAACTGGAATTAAAAAAAAACGCCAATCGATTGTGTAATATTAATTTAAAAGTTTGTATTTTTTCCGTTGTTGATATTTAGTATCGAATGGATTAATCTCTCAGTTGGTGGAACATCAACAATCAGGTTCAGTTACGAACAGTTAACGAGTTGTCAGTCAGTCAGTCAGCTGCAACGTAGGACCAGGCATATATATGCATCAGTCCAAGTTGCCATACCTCATTAGCACAACAAGATGAACACCGGATTCATAGAAGTGATTAATTCAATGATGGTAATATATAAAAGGAAGATTGTGTATAAGGATATAATACAGGAAGAATTATTTTGTAGAAAGAAAGACATGAAGCGATTTTAATGTCTTAGCTTAAAGGAAGACAGAGAGTGTATACACCGAAGCCATTGTGATCGATTCTGAGCCATGTCACCAAGAGTCTCCAACCATTGGTTACGATAGTGATACGGACCCTAACCATGTAGTCTGCATCTACTAACATGGCTCAAACCAGAAGTTAGTGACTTCAAGTACCCATATTCATTACTTCTCATTAAAACTATCTTAAATGTAAATTTGATGATAAGTTTCCAACTATTCATATTGTAATCTTATCTTCAAATTCTTTTCTTTTTTCTAACAATGGACATATCAGTTACTTCATGAATTTTCAAGTTCATCTCATATTGATTTGGATTTGGATGATTCTTCAAAACATTGGCCTGTTTCTGTAGCACGTACAACTGCATATGAGTTATCGAAATTTGATCCTTTATTGTATACACTCACAAAAGATTCTGTTGATGTCGGTATACGTGTATCTATGGTAAGCGGAACTTATAATAGCACCAACGATAATAATATGTGTAGGTTTTCCATTAGTATGGCTTTATAAAGATCTTTTTTTTGGCATCCTCCGATAAGTTCCTCGATAAATTCTTCAATATTCAGGAAAAGGGTGAAAACACTTACCCCAATATGCATCCATTTTTAATTTCCCAAAATTTATGGGTCATGTACCATACTCTGATTAGATAGTTACTTTGGTTATTAGGTTATGCATAAACCTTTAAATACTCTTGATCTTTTTCATATCAAATAACTGTGAAGTTAAGCATTTGTTCTTACTTCGAACTTCTCATCCAATTTAAGGGGCTGCAATGTAGGGAAACTGAGGATTTAGGAAGCGGCTAAGAAGTCATTATTAAGCTTTTGAATACAAAAAGTATTGGTCTAATACAATTTGAATGGTAATGTTGTTGTAGACTGTAGTAAGAGTAGATTGAAACCAAAATGTTGAGTCAATCTATGAAATTACCGATTGTTAATCTGAGGGATGTCGATAGGTGCAGATATGGTGCCCTTATATAGTCGAGGGGGGAGGAGTCAGCTCTCCCTCTCGAAATGCTCTCGCATGGCCACACGTATACAGACACTGACAGGGAAGTCCTACTCACTTCTTTTTCTCACTGAGGGTGTTGTTCACGAAACTGAGAGAACGTAAAGCAAATGTCCGACACTTTAACCTGGTTGGTGGATATTGTGAATCCGCAGAGAGTTATTGGAAAACCCTGATTTCAAACTAATGGTGCACATGGACTCCAGGATCCTGAAGGAACAAAAAGCGTATGAACTTATTGTTGGTCGCCGGTTACCATAGGATTGCATCTCCTTACGTTGCCCCAACGTCTTGTGGATTATTCCTTCGGGTCAAATGCTCGGTTAGTGGCTCTCTAAGAAAACCACCTACTTCGGTTTGGGCACCCGGGAAATAACACAGCCCTCACACAAATCAGGTGATTTGTGAAGCACATATATATTTGGTGCTTCCTTTTACCAATGTTTATATGTTTAAATGAATAAATACTTTTACGTTCTTTTTCGAACATGGTTTGCCTATCATATCTACTATAGTTATTTCGACTCTTTCAATATTCTGCTTATTTATTTCATATCATTTTGCTGGCATAATTATAAGAACTTAGGTTGACGTATGTTTATCTTATGGTGATCTGCTTTGATTATAACCTGACTGACTTATGACAAATTGATATCGTTAGATCGACCTCTTTTTTAATTTAACTTTATTGATCTCATATTTTGCTTTTTTTGTGAATCGTAACAAATGAGCCTTGTTGTACAAATTTCTTAATAGATCCTGTTTTGTAGACAATTAATTGATTGACTTATTTATTTGAACACATAGATATTGGTACAAGGAGGCACCAAATATATATGCGCCACACAAATCAAATGAGATTTGTATGAGGCCTGTGATACTGCTCGGGTGCCCAAACCGAAGTAGGTGGTTTTCTTAAGGGGCCACACCCAGAGACTTTGACCTAAGGGTCTGATCCTCAAGGCAGTGGAGCATCGTGAGGAGATGCAGTTCAGTCCCATGGTAGTCGGTGACCAACAGTTGGTTCATACTTCATTTGTTCCCTCAGGATACTGGAGCCCATGTGCACCATCGGTTTGTAATCAGGGTTTCCCAACTCCCCTAGGTGAACTCACCGTGTACACAGACCTGATTAAAGTATCGGACCTTCGCTTTTCGTCCTCTTAGTTTCGTAAACAACACCTGTGGCGCGAGAAGTCAGAGAGTAGAACTTTCCTGGTAGAGGTTATATGCGTGTGGCCATGTGAGAGTATTTCGAGATGGTGAGCGATCTCTTCCCACTCTCGGCCGTACCAGGGCATTTGTGGGAAATTGATTGGCTAATATCATCATTCATTGTTTCCCTCTGTTTTATAGATTCTCTTCTTCAATACAAACAACATTCTAGGTGGATTTACCAATCATATACGTACTTTACGATTGTTTCCTCGTCCAGTCGTTGCATTTCAGTATGAAAGTTTTATGAAGTCTCGTCCAAAGCCATGTTTGTTTACTAGCATGCTTGCGAAAACTCAGGTATGTATCATTATACTAATCTATATACATATATATTTTTTTCGGAGTGTATTTAAACGGCAGATACGTAACTGTTTCATACATCATACTATCGCTCCGTATGTTTCAGACATAGACCATGTTTCAAAGACTTGAGCATGCATGATCAGTCGATCAAACTGTAAAAACTTTCGTCAATATGTTATTACTTAAATGACTCCGTTTGTTGTTTCAGATCCTTTGTACCCTACCCTCCTCGTAACATGACTCGCTACACTGTGTATCAACATAAGTAGTATATAACACCAATAGGAAGTGGAAATCCTGGAAGCATAAGGCTATGATAGTCGACTTGAAGAAAACATAAACAGAAATAGAAAGGGATAGTGAATTGGAAGAATCATACAGAATGTGGAGCACAAATGATGGAAATTTGCAAGCGAACTATTTAATATATCGTTCTCATATTTTACCAAAAGATTCTGTAAGTTTGTATTAAATAGTGAATTGGTTGTCTGTCAGCCAGTCAGTCAGTAACAACGTAGAACTTCGTACATACGTACATCAGTTCGTGTTGTCATACCACATTAGCACAGAGATGCAGTTGTCGATTCAAATCCCATAGTGGTAGATGTAGTAAGAGTATAAGCAGTAATCGAAAAGATCACGGGACGTGAAGAATTCAGAAGATTAGAATTTGGGAGAACATAATGAGTAGATGCACCTGCGCCATTGGTTGTCCCCTCCTGAGTGTTTTTTTATTGTGATATTATTCAGTTCCGGAAACCTAAATAGATGAGAGTGTATGATCTAATTGACTAGAAGCTAATTGTTAAACGTTACGTTTATTTTGGCGCTTTTAACAACCCAACATTTATTCTGATTTGATTCCGTTTTTTATGTATTTGCTTGTTGTTTAATACATTATTTTTAACTTTTCACGATGAAATGTATCTAGGTCATTTTATCATTTGATCTCATATATTTGTATTAAGATGGGAGGTTTCTAGAGTTTGTTCAGTGTTGAAGATATATTGTTGTTATAACCCTGGAGAACTGATACTTGTTATAAGAACACCGTGAAATTCGCTCCACTCAAAGAAGAAGCTGAAACTAATGACAGAAGCATATTTTATTCACTTTCCAAAAGACACAACTATCATTTAATAGACTGATTTCGGCTTGGGAACCGTATAAAATTACTAAAAATCAGATAATTGTTTCTTTTTAACATAATAATGTTCAATACGTAACTCATTTACCTGATAATTGTTTATGAGCCACACTCAAAGTGTAAGAAGTACTGTTATTACTCGGTTACTGAAATCGAAGCAGGCAGCTTGGAGTTCGAACCTAAAATCTGCTGGCTGAAACCCGGATGCCCAAAATACTGAAATACAGCTCTAATCCTTAGAATAGAATTTAATGGTACTCACAAACAACCTCGTCAGGGATTAGACCAAGTACCGCTTACATGTCTCATAATAAACGTGTTACCTTTTAAAGACTACAAAATTAGTATCTAGTAATAGTTCACATCTAATTTCATCTAAATTGTTCATCCTTTTTCACATATTATTGTAGGCTGTAGAATATTTTGCTGAATCTTCAATTTGTGCACTAAATGAAGCCTATCAACGTATCTGTTCAGGTGTTTATTCCACAGAATTAATTGGTGATAAGTTATACTGGTATAAAAATCAATTACAACCCGTTGATTTTGATTGTTGGGACAAATTAATCGATTATACCAATGTTACAGCTACTAATACACCCATATCAAATCAATCATCTCCCAAGTTCAAGCTATCCTTATCAAATTCCAACCAGTCAATATTATTTCAAGCTTTTGAATTAGCAAAACATATTATAAATAGACGATGTTCTGGTGATATAAGTACAGAGATTGATACAGATAGCATAAATAATGATACGAATAATTTATCAATTGATGCTCAAACCAATGATCTTATTGGTTAGTATTACTGTTTTCGACCTTTTTTTAATGTTATGCTTCTTCAGTAAATTTAAAAATATCTAGTTTATACTTTATTTAATTCTAATGCAACTAGTTATCACCAAACAATGTATAGGCTATACAAAACAAAGGGATAACTTTGTGAAGATATAAAAGAGGCAAGTAGAGTGCCAACAACAACAACAAAAAAGATAAGTGAGCATGAATAGTATACAATAAGAGAATAGAGTTCAGTTGAAAGTATAACCTAGATAGGATTTATTTTGTCTGGCGTGTTGTCACTGTTATGTACATATAAACTCTGTTGAGTCCGCAATCTTACTGCTTATTTTTGACAATGGGGAACCACTTCAATTCCTGGATCGTACTGTTTACACTTTGATTTGCCACGACGCTAAGGGAGAATACGAAATTTGTGCAATGAATGTACATTGACTCTCAAAAAATACGTCCCCAAAAATTCCGAATATCACATCGTTATTAGACCAAAATATGATCATTTATATACTCACTCTTACATTCAATAATATCGCATGTAGGAGAAAATACATAGAGCTACTGTACAAAGCACACTAAATTTAGTTCACCCGAATCGTTATAGGGAATATATCAAGCTAAACGAAAGTTCACACCTGTCATCTTTGCTGAAGTTCATAATGAGTTGATACTTAAAACATTAGCCTAAATACTGTAATTATATTATCCCATAATATCAAATTCTTTCGGTGAACCAAGTTGCTTTCATTTATATGAAAAATGTTAATGAAAAGTATATTAGAATCTCCATGAACTTCTATTTTGATCTATGTCTGAAGTTATTGTGTTACATCATTTATAGTATCCTAACCAAGGAGTTGTGATGAATTGGCAGACGCTAGTTCTATACTTCTTTCTTTCTTACGGCAATACTTACTTATGTCTGTTATACCTCGTGGGGGAGGATAAACCACCCACAATTTTTCTTCATCCAACTCTGTCCTGTACAATCCTTTCCAGTTGCTATTCATCCTTTATGACCTCTATAAAACTAGAATGTATAATCCTTATGAGGAGATTTGTAATTCAGGTGGATGATTTTGATTAAGTTGTGTTCTCTGAGGTGGCGGATGGTTTGGTCGTAGAGCTTTCATCGTTTTTCTGAATGACATCATTAGCACAAACTTCAAGTAGAAGTAGTGTTCGAATATCTGCACATATGATTTACAACTTGTCCTATAGACATGTTATGACCTTGTTGTAGATATCTTAGACGGATCTACTCTACTGTTAGATAATCAACATAACGATAGATTCTAAATAAGTAGATACTTTATGTCCAGAATGATTTCCTATTACATTGATCTTAAATAAACAGAATGAAATGATGAAATCAGTGATAAACTGTAATTCATCTTATTAATTATTTATATTATTTTGTTTTATTTGAACACATAAATATTGATACACCGGGGCACCACATGTATATGCGCCACACAAAACAATTCGAATTCGAAGAGAAGAAAAAAAGAACAATAACGAACAGATTAGCGTAAGGTAGTGTAATAATAATAATAATGGCGGAAACGGAAAGGTATAATCAGAATAAATCTTCCAGTTAAGGAAGATACAACTTTTTATGATGAAAGTAAAAGAAGGTTACAGCAGGATCTCCACTGGCATCTATTTTGAGCCATATCTGATGACGTCTCTAGCCACTGTGTTGCACCATCTCTCGAACCCCAACCAGGAAGTCGTGAAGGACCAACAGAAGCTAGCCCTTTGCAGCTTTCTTTCATACCACGACACCATGTCTCCGCTTTTTCCAACCAGTCCCAGAGTCGGCAAATAATGCACGACGTGGAATTCTCCGGGACGACATTCGTAGAACATGTCCAAGCAACCGAAGTCGGTGTTTCAAGATGCTGACACCGACTGGATTGTCATCTCTGTGCCCGAACACACGATGCCGAACCTCTGCATTACTAACATGGTATTGCCACTGGATCTTGATGTTTATGGAAGATACTTTTCTTGCTTATTAATTAAACAATGCTTCATTAAGAAACATGACTTGTCACAATGATAATCATTAGTAAACAACTAAAATGTTGATGAATAAGATTGAATTGCTTTTTATTAAAAAAAACAATATGGAAAATCATGTTAAGCTGATGATGTAATCATTGTCTTGATTCATTTTGATTACAATTTGCTTATTGAATTAACAAATCATGTAGAAGTATATAGGCAAAGGAAAAGGGCCGACATTAGTTTATCATTTTATTGATTGTTGTACTGAACAAACCGCCTTGTTGACATTTATTATTTTTTTATTTATTTTAACACATAGGTATTGGTACAAGGAGGCACCAAATACATATGCACCACACGAATCTCAATTGATTTGTGTGAGGTCTGTGATACTGCCCAGGTGCCCAAACCGAAGCAGGAGGTTTTCTTAGGGGACCACACCCCGAGCCTTCGACCTGAACGTCTGACCCACAAGGCAGTGGAGCATCGTAAGGAGATTCAGTCCCATGGTAGCCGGTGACCAACGATTGGTTCATACGCCATTTGTTCCGTCAGGATACTGGTGCCCATGTACACCATTGGTTTGGGATCCAGTTAAAGCGCCGGACATTCGCTTTTCGTCCTCTCATTTTCGTAAACATCACCTGTGGCACGAGAAGGCAGTGAGTAGGACTTCTGTGGCAGAGGCTATTTACGCTACAGCCTAGTCCGGTCTAGGTGACTTGATTGAGATGCTGCGGTGGGTTGTGCTCGAGTCGTGTTGACATTTAGATGATAATTGCAGTTGAAGTTTTAAAATGGTTTAGAATTGCTTAAGTTTATGTCTATGTATAGATTATAAATTGAATAAATACATTAAATAACAATAGAAAGTTGTTACGATCTACTTAGAAATAAACTAGTAACTATTTAAAAAAAATAAATTTTATTGACTTTCTTAGTATGTAAGAAGTACTACTATTGGTTACTAAAATAGTCGTTTTCTGATGACCTCTGACATATAAAGAAACCGCTGAGTGAACAATGATCTTACGCGTAAACCTTTCGCTAGTCATTCTTATTACCTGTTTGTGATCTGTTTCTCACTTGATAATATCTTTCTCTTTTTTTCTTTTTTTTAGGGATATTCACTTCTTCCATTTCTATTTGATTTCGGTATAGTTTTTCTATTAGCGAAAATAATAATCACAGTTATGTCCTGACGTTTTTCAGACTGTCTGCCTTAAAACACTCCGGTATCTACGGAATTCATTTTTTTCAGTCATATAAGGAAATGAGAAACATAAAATGATAATTATATTGTGGAAAAATATGTCATACGCGTTTTTTCTGTCGCGTTTACTACGTGGCTTTCGTTCTGTGGAATGATGCTATATAATAGATTTGGTGTAATTCATTTTCCATGTACAGAGTTTATTGAAATTAACCTTAAGCCACACCCTCTATATGTATGTGTGTGTGTTATTGATGTTGTATGATACAATCCATTTAGATGGTGGTTGGAGGTAGTCGACAGGAAACCCTGGACCCGGGTTTCGTGCTACTTGGCACTCATCAGCAAGATGTACCTCTAATCTTTGAGGGAACTGGTGTTTCCTGGCGGATTCGATCCCGTGTCACCCAGCTTCACAGTCAGAGATGTTACCACTGAGCTATCCGGCCCGCAGTGTCGAGTCACCTAGATTGGTGGCCGTATTGCAACATGGTCGATAGCATTCGATGTGCACTAATAATAAGGACTAGACACGCATGATATTGGTCACCACCCAGTGATCAATCAATTGTGATACAATCCATTTGCTTGAATCGAAAGGGATCTAACGAGATAAAATTCTTACTATGATTTACTACTCATATTTTCCAGTTAAGATCTTTGAAGCGACCTGATTGAGAGTAATTTTTGTCAAAGTCATACTGAAGTTCACCCTGAATCTTTTTTTAAAAATCATATCTTGTGTTTGTTCGTTTTTTGTCTCTCAGGTATGTTTAAAACCTATTCCGATGACTCTGATTCAAATCATTCTTATGAAAGTGTTGTGTCAAATCGTAAAATATCAAACAAGATGGAAGATTGTATTTTAGTTCAAGCAAATAAACCATTGCCTGATTGTCTAACTGAATTTTACACTCCACCAACAGAGTTAGTTTATAGCAAAGAACCTAGTACTACTCGTTGTAGTCTATCATTGGGAAATGCCGTAAGTTGGTCAATGTATATAAACTTAACAACATAAACGATTGTTTCTAATATTTTTTGTTTTTACGAAAAGATATTTGGATCTATCAGTGGTTTATTGGTTACCGTACTCATATTCTTTCTAACCATTAAATCTCAATTTTAAACTCCATACTTCATGTATTTGACTTTGGGCAGTCGCATAGTAACTATTTGGTCCACGGTTGAAAAAGAAATTGGCTTGTAAAAATAAATAAATCTTGGCAACCCTATAATGAACTCCATTTTATAAATAAGTGATTTGGCTATTCTGTTGTTAGATCTTTTTTATTTGACATCAATTACAGTTTGTGTTCTCTTTCTCATCATACTGTTCATTGACAGATATATTTCAGCGCTGATTATTGCCCATAAGTGAAAGATTTAATACTGATTAGGCGCTTAATACAAAGGAGATATATTTCTTAAATGTTCGTCCTCTGAGCTTTTCGTCTTAAGGTTTAGTCCTCATAAATGTAGAATAAAGTTAGGTGATTCATTCCCTTGATACCTTTTTGACAAACAGGCTCTCAATATGGATCCATTCAACCGCATGACATTGGTCTCTACTCAATAACCAATCAGTTTTTGCATTGTTTAAAGTTTAGCACTGTTTACTGATTATCAATTTCCTATCGGATTATATTTTCGTTATTCATTCTGAATTGAGTGTTTATGAAGTTGGAAAATGTTTTAAATATGAATATGAGTTTTATTAATCATTCCCGCGTTTTATTTTTTAGGATATTACATTGTCGAACTTCTGGAGGTGAGTTTATGTGTATCTTATTCTATATCATTTTAAATGAAAAATGTATCATGAAACGTATTTTGGATATTATGGTTGTTCGTCTTTCGTGAATATGTTTTCCTCAGATACAGTTTTTGGTATTATTGCACATATGATGATGTCTCGGTAATACGCTTCAAATGAGAACACAAATAAGATCAGTTTCGTTCAGTCATTAAAATGTTTCTACAGAAAGTACAAGAATAAAGAGCATCAATGTCAGGGATCGTCTAGGATCACTGATTTACCATTTAGTCTCAGTTTCTTCAATTAATGCTAAGTATTTAAGGTGTTAGGGCTATGTTCATGAGGCTTACTATAGTTAATAAACCTGTTTTTAATAAATACTTTATTTCCATACATATTCCTTTTTCATATCATTGATGGTGTTTCAATTAAATGGTTCAAGTACAACAGTTTTACTGGATGATATTTATCTTTGAGTTGAAAGCTATCTTTGACAATATAGTTTGTGGTTAGCTTCGCTTTAAAACTATCCAACAGTACAAACAGAGTCTAATCCAATGATGGTAACTGTTAATTTGTATATTAATCACACCTAAATGGAACTCCATACATAACGAAACTTTGCTGTTTGACGGCTGTTCCTAGAGCTCACAAACGATATTAATTGCACTCTCAATCATGGATCATAATTTTCTCGATCGTTTGGTTGGTTGGAAAAGAAAATAGTTATATACATCGATTAAGAATTCCATAATATCAGTAGTTGAGTTCATGAGTCAATTGAAGCTAGAACACCATGGAAAATATGAAAACACTTGATGGCTGTTTCGTCCAATTGTAGGACTCCTTAGCAGTACACATCCACGATCCTGCCTCGCGAGATTTGAACCCAAGACCTATCACTCTCGATTGAGGACACTTAACATCTAGACCACTGAGCCGTCACCCAACAGTGTCAATGTCTAACTTCAACCAATCCACGAAATTGAGCGGCACATCCACCACTGTCTTCATTTATTTAGTATCTCAAAACAAACCCGGTTGAACTCCACTGGTCACTGCCTCTCACTAGAACTCCAGAAAATATCTCTTGAAGCCAGTCACTAAAGAATATATGCTGATACTAATTTCACCACAGTTCGTCGAATATTTACTGTGATAATTGTAGTCATTGTTTGAAAGAAGCTCTGGATTTTCTATTATTAAGTTTACTGAATTTTTTTAACGGAAGAATTTTGATATTGTCAAATAAATAACATCAGTCAGTCAACGACAACGTAGGACCAGGTACATATATGCATCGGTCCAAGTTGCCATACCGCATTAGCACAACAAGATGAACACCGGATTCATAAGAGTAGTTAATTCAGTGGTGGTAATATATAAAAGAAAGATTGCATATAAGGATATAATACAGGAGGAAAGAATTATTTTGTAGAAAGAAAGATATGAAGCGCTTTTAATCTCATAGTTTAAGGGAAGATAGAGGGTGCATACATCGACACCATTTTGATCGATTGTGAGCCATGTCACCCATAGTCTCCAATCCTTGGTTACGATAGTCGCGCGAATTCCAACCAAGTAGTCTGCATCTACCAACATACTACTTATTTCGTTTTAGTTATCTGCGATGTTAGTTGATGGTATACAATAAAAAATAATTGCATGTTGAAACATGATTAGTTTGTCGTATTTTTTGTGTTCATTTATTTGATTTTGTTTCTGGCATACAGATAAACAGTTTTTTTTCTCTAAGTCATTTACTTTACGTAAATATAAAGGTATTTACGTGTGATGTTTGACAAGCTTATAATGTATTATGTTAATTGTGTTTATAGTTTATAAACTTGTTGTTAATAAATATGAATACTGATTTCCAATGTCATATTAGTATGGATTCATAATAATAATTATTATTTGAACACATAGATATTGTTACAAGGTGGCACCAAATACATATGCGCCACACAAATCTCATTTCATTTGTGTGAAGGCTGTGATACTGCTTGAGTGCCAAAACCGAATAAGGTGGTTTTATTAGGGGGCCACACCCGGATTCTTTGACCTAAAGGTCTAATCCACAAGGCAGTGGAGCATCGTAAGGAGATGCAGTCCAGTCCCATGGTAGCCGATGACCAACAATTGGTTCATACTCCATTTGTTCCCTCAGGATACTGGCGCCCATGTGCACTATTGGTTTGGAATGAGGGTTTTCCAACTCCCCTAGGTGGACTCTCCTTGTCCACCAACCCGGTTAAAGCGCCGGACATTCTCTCTTCGTCCTCTCAATTTCGCAAACAACACCCGTGACATGAGAAGGCAGTAATTAGGACTTCGCTGGTAGAGGCTATATACATGTGGCGATGTGAGAGCATTTCGAGTGGGAGAACGAACTCTCGCCACTCTCGGCCTTACCAGGGCATTTGGGGGTATGGATTCATAAATGGTTGATCTTATCGTTCAGTAGTCGTATATCATTATCATCATCATCATTTAAACTTGAGATAACATTGATAAAGTCAATAGATTTAAGTCGTATTAGAAATTAGCATGTTTATAATTTTGAAGTTGGTTGTAATCATTTTATTCTTCTTTTTGTAATGAAATTGATGAAACACGGAAATCTTCGTAAAGTAAGTCAATTGGTAGAAATAGTTGTCTGAGTTGGTTGATTATACAATCAATTGAGGATATTGATTATTAAAAGGCCCCATATTGCCTGACATTATCCTCTCTAAACTAGAAAATAACCCACTGGCACAACAAATCGACAATTTTCATTTTACTACCAATATATCGATGATAAATTTATCCTTTGCAACAACCATACGGACTTCATAGAAACACTCGAGCGTTTCAATACAGTTCACCCGTTCATAAAAGTGGGGGGATAGAATAGCCTTTCTAGACGTTCTACTTACAAGGAGAAAAGACGGATCTTTAAGAACGAATATAAACAAGAAAACTACTTGGACGGGACAATATACAAACTTTCTTAGTTTTGTTCCTCTGAAATACAAAAGGAACCTTATTAAGACAATGCATCATAGAACCAATACCATGTGCTCTCTAGATACGGTTGAAGATGAAACATAGGCATTATACACAACCTTGAAAGAAAATGAATATCCCGAGTAATTTATAAATAAAAATAGCCAATAAAAGATAGCATAGACAATACCTAACTGCGAATAAAAAGCCTCTGTATATACAATTACAATTCAGAGGCGATGCACCGAGTGAAATGCTAATACTGAAGTTAAGCAGATCAATTCAGTGTACCTTTAATGCAGGTAAACTACAACTAATGTTTTCCACACGCCCAATGATCACTCCGAGGTTGAAAGATAAATTACCTAAACTAGCCACCTCTTTCTGTATCTATCAATTCAACTGCTCCTGTGGAGTAAGTTATATTGGCAGATGTTCTAGGAATTTGTACATACGGGCTCGTGAGCACCTCCCAGTGTGGTTAAGCAAAGGTTTAGTCAAGACTGTTAACAGCTCCATTTTAAACCATTTAATTCAGACGGGACATACAGCCAACAAGGAGCAATCTTTTGCAATAATCTATCGCATTAACAGCAATCTACCTAATTCCATCAAACTGAGAATCTTTTAGACGAGTGAAGCAATTGCTATTCAGATCAAATAGCCAGAGCTTTGCATATCAAAGAAATGTGTTTAGCCCGCTCCTTTTACCCCTGGTCAACTTCTGGCCCAACTAGTTAATAATCGATTTCACAACATGGTGACGTAATTTGACTAGTGTTCATTTTATTTCCCAAACTTGTTATTATTATTATTACACTTGATAACCTTTTTGAGAAATTTATTGAACATCCACCTCTAAATCTACTATATCTGATCTAATTCATATTATTCTACATATTACGTAATTTCAGATTTTTATTCCATTATTTTCCTTCTCATCCCATGTCAACCATATTTAGTCTAATGATTATCTATCTCACAATTTCATTTCACTTATAAACTGATACAAGTTCCACAATAGGATGAAATGGCCGTCCAATGCATCCATGTTTTCCATCATAGTCTAGCTTTAATTGACTCGTGATCTGAACTATTGAAAGTTCATATTAGTTAACACCAACATTAACTATTTGATTTGATTTTATATGACAAACAATAGTCTTAAATTCACATATTACAATTTCCAAATAATGTACTCTGCTTTAAATCTGGCCTATTTTATGGATTATTAATTTGGATATAAGATAATTGTAGAGTACCTAATGAGAATGAATTGGCCCTCAAATGCCCTGGTACGGCCGAGAGTGGATAGAGTCCGCTCTTCCTCTCGAAATGCTCTCACATGTCCACACGTATATAGTCTCTGCCAGGGAAGTCATAATCACTGCCTTCTCGCTCCACAGGTGTTGTTTACGAAATTGAGAGGACGAAAAGCGAATGTCCGGCGCTTTAACCGGACCCCAAACCAATGGTGCACATGGACTCCAGTATCCTGAGGGAACAAATGAAGTATGAACCAATTGTTGGTCACCGACTACCATGGGACTGGACTGCATCTCCTTACGATGCTCCACTGCCTTGTGGATTAGACCTTTAGGTCAAAGAATCCGGGTGTGGCCCCCTAATAGAACCACTTGCTTCGGTTTGGGCACCCGAGCATTATCACAGCCCTCACACAAATGAAATGAGATTTGTGTGGCGCATATGTATTTGGTGTCTCTTTGTACCAATATCTATGTGTTAAAATAAAATAAAAAATAACCTGATGAGAAATTCATTGAAAAGAATACTCTTCGTTCACATAATTGTGTTTTAAGAAAAGATGTTCCGTGTTTTTTGAGGAAATAGTTTTTTTAAAAATTGTGGTATTACTACATAGTCATTGGCTGTTTTTCTGAGCCTTATCAGTTGATACATGGGACATGTGTTGTTTATGTCCAAACACCGCCTATATCAACGGGAGATGTCTTCTGTGTTAGAGTGACTTGGAATATAACTGTCAGGGGCCAAAACGAACATGGCATCAGTTCATGAATTCACTGACAATTGGAATTAATCATGGAAATAGATACAGACTACTTGGTTGGGGTCCGCGTAGTTATCGTAACCAATGATTAGAGACTTTAGATGACATAGCTCAAAATCGTTTAGAATGGTGCAGGTGCATTCATCCTTTGTCTCCCCACAAATCATGATACTTCTATGAATCCGGTGTTCATCTTGTTGTGCTAATGCGGTATGGCAACTTGGACCGATGCATATACGTGCCTGGTCCTACGTTGCAGCTGACTGACAAATCATGAGATTCTTAATTCCCCATATTTTTTTCTCTTTTTATTTCGTTAATTTATATTTTCTTGATAATGTTACTAACTCTACTATTCTAAGATCTGGCCTGGCAACTCCATCTTTCGATGATAATGTGGTATGGCAACTTGAATCGATGTACATACCTACCAGGTTCCACGTTGTCACTGACTATTAGTTAATACAAACTACCTGGTTAACGTGTGGAAACATTCACTCTTTGTTTTTTTTTTTTGCGAATCCGGAGTTATGATATTCCTTCATACATACCTTTTCATTCCTTCTCGAACCATATTTTCAATGGTTAGACTCTCTCTCTTACTATCATTGGTGCTACAATTATTTAGAAATCTTTGTTATTCATCTTGTTTTGCTAACATCCTTTGATAACTCTGAATAAAGTATATTTTTGTCAGACTCTATATTTATTATGATTGTTAGATTAACTGAATAGTCGATTTAATTGAATATTATTTAATTATATTGTATCAATTTGTAAATAAATGTGTCAATTTCAGTTATTACCTTTAATTTTCAATGTTCAATACTTACTTACGCCTGTTACTCCTCGTGGAGGAACATTGGCCAACCATCAGCACTCGACATCGAACCCTGTCTTGGGCAATCCTTTCCAGTTCTTTCCTATTGTTATTCATTCTTTTCATATCTGCTTCTATTTCCCGACGTAATGTGTTCTTTGGCCTTTCTGTTTTACTCTTCCCTTCAGGATTCCAAGTGAGGGCTTGTCTCGTGATGCAGTTTGATGATTTCCGTAATGTATATCCTATCCATTTCCATCGTCTTTTCCTTAATTTCCTCTTCAGCCGGAAACTGGTTTGTTCTCTCCCACAGTAGGTTGTTGCTCATGGTATCTGGCCGATGAATGTTAAGTATATTGTGTAAACAACTATTTATAAATACTTTTACATTCTTGATGATGGTTATAGTAGATCTCCAAGTTTCAGCTCCGTACAGTAAAACTGTCTTGAAATTCATATTGAAGATTGTGATTTTGACATTGGTTGACAGATATTTGTTTTGAGTTCCATAAGTTCTTTAACTGTAGGAATGCAGCCATTGCTTTACCAATCCTCACCTTTACGTCTGCATCCTATCCTTGTTGTTCATCAATGAATGTTCAATATGTTCTTTAATTCTGATTTGTTTATTCTTAACTGTTTTTTTTTATATTTAGTCAATCTTCTGTGATAACATCCGATTCCAGTGGAAAAATTAAACGGAATATTAATGAACAACTGATAAATACGGTAAGATATAAGTTTTTTTTAAAAAGAAAAGTACTCAGATAATTTTTTAATAGTTGTGTATAGTAATATATTATATGTTCAACTGTTTATTTTTTCTATGTTTGAATAGGGGTAGGTTATGTAAAAGAATAATAAATGAATTAATGAACTCATCCAACAGATACTTGGATATATGCAACATTCTAATTGTAAAGGATTAATATTACTATTTGGTTGCTAAGATTGAAGTGGCTGGAGCCTGACTCGAGTCTGTGACTTAGTAACTGCTAGTGGAACACCTTAACCACTAAGTCACCGCTCCAAAAATACTCCAAATAGTTCATCGATATGAGATTATATTATAAAGAAATAGTTTCTTTGTATATAGTTGTTTAAAGTACAATATTAGATTATCAGTGATACATATAATAATTATTATTAATGACTTTATTCAGTAGTATATTTTTGGTACATTATAGTATTGTTGACACAAAGTATTTCAACAAATCTCCGTTTCTTAATTCTTGATCGATCCTTGCAATAAATATAAGTAGTTGGCAATTAGATGTTAGCTGTTTAAGAATAAACATCTGATTAATGTTTGTTCTTTTCGATGCACACTGCCAGCAACCACGATATCTCTGATTGGACCCTTTTGCAACTTGTACAACGAAAGGTTGTACACTTTTCAGAAACACCTCTGAATAGGTTATGCAATTAATAGATATAATGATGTGTTAAAACAAACAAGGAAACAGATAACTTGTTAAAATATGTAGATTGCAGAAACAAGTAGCCTAGATGTTAAACTAGGCACGACAAGTTTTACTGAATTCTTAAAATTAATGGGAATAAACCTTCAAATAGTTAATGATCTGTTAAATGTAACTATAAATAATGAATTGTACATTTTTCGATTGAGGTCATGAACCGATTGGTGTTTGACCACCATTGAAAACCTGGAAGCACTGGACGGCCGTTTCGTCCGATTATGGGACTCCTCAGCAGTGCACATCCATGATCCCGCCACGTGAGCTTCGAACCCAGGGCCTTCAGTCTCGCGCGCGAACGCTTAACCTACTGGACCACTGAACGGCATCCAACGGTGTTAATGTCTAACCTCAACCAATCCACGAATTGTACATTAATAAAATTTTAATTTATGTGTGTTTTTGTTCCGGTGTTGAATTTTGTTTCAATGGATTTAACACTTAATCGGCGTTAAATCCTTCATTTTTGTGTAACTTATTTCAATACTTCAAATTTATATAGTTTTAAAGCTACGTTTGCTTCTAAAGACATCGTACACCGATTGTATGATAGGTGGTTTTGAAACATAATGTTTTATCTTCTAATTAATGGTCATAACTTTGGTTTTACAGCTAAATGATAACTGTTCAGGTTGATAAATATAGAATAGATGGAATATGACTGGTAGTGAAATCCGAAGCGCACGTTTTGTCTTGTTTGGTAATTGTCAGTTAATTGTATTTATATCCTAGAGTTAACGTTCACTTCGGGTCTTAAACTTAACACTATTCGCACTGAGCTCTAATGACATATGGAAACTTGGACCGATGGACATATGTGCTTGGTCCTACGTTGTATCTGACTGACTGACTGATTGCAAATCAGCGAAATTAATTTGAATCTGAATCTATTCACTAACTTTCGTTAATTGTATTTAAAAAGGCATTAATATTTTGTACTCTTATTTATATAGTTCCATAAACCAGGACGATTTGTTACTTCTCCTTTCTAGTCATTGTTTTAATATGATATCTTCTACCAAAGTTTCTATTCCCTTTTTTTTATTTATAGAACACTGGAATACAATCTTTAGGAGTGCCCAATTCAGAAAGTGGTACTTTAACTAGATCATCATCAATTTCATCGAAACGTTCAACAAACGATACTTTACATCTTGTATCTCGTTTATCCTCCTCTATATTTGTAGGCAATGGTAATGATTCGAAAAAAAACTCTACCGTAACATCAAATAGTTTTGGAGATGATAATTTAAGTTGGGATACATCTGTTACTTTATTATTTGGTGATTTGTTAAAATCAAGTTAGTTATGTTATTTATTTTTCTTTTATAGGATTTTCATTGGTTTATTTGTTTTAATAAGCTAAAACTTATGGGGGTAATTTCATTGAACCAAGATGTTGATAAGAACAAACAAATATGGAAACTCTTAAATCGATATTAGTTATGTAATTGAGTATTTTTAAGGGTTCGTAACACTTTATGAATAATAGGTATAGTGGTGTTAATAAAGACGAATCACCATTCAATAGTTTGGTGTAGTGTGATAGCTGTTAAGTTTAAGTTTCAGTGTGAATATTAGCATAGGAATCCAGTAATATCTATCGAATGAACTGTAGACTGATGGGAACGCGCATTCCGGATCTCATTGTTAGTTACAATCCAGGTATACTTAAAATCTTAATGTAGTATTTGAGCTGATTATATATTTTTCAAGTGTCTGAAGTACATGGTTCACTACATGATTGTGTTAGAATAATAATAATATCCTACCGTATCTACTTGTACAAAATATTTCTTTATATATTAATTGAAGCAATTATAACCATTGAGAATTTCCACGAAGTATTTCTATTTCATACAGGCGAGACTATAATCTATAGACGAACCAATCACGTATAAGATAACAGGTCTCAGATTTTGGCGCGAAATTCACTCATCCATTTGGTTTAATGGAGTTTTGGCATTATAGCTTATGTCAGTTCGTGATGAAAACCCGAAATCTAATCCCTAACTTTAATCATCAATTGTAAATTATAATTCTAATTTCTCACACAAGTTTATAATCCTCACTTGGTCTTAGTTATTAAGTGGACACTCTCAAGGTTAGTCTAATGTCAACATTAGTTGTGAAGTTTTTGTTCCTTATAGACGGATCTTATATATATCTATTGATAGATTGGGCGGTTTATATAGATGTGTACTTATGATCCTCATACTAGTTGATGAATTTTCAGCTGAATAATTAAATCAGTCATAAATTTTTTGATAGTCTCGGATATAGTTAGTTCATTTATCTTTTTTTTGTATTCAATCTCTATAGGTCGTCTCCGAAGTGTAGCATTCAAAGATGTTCCACTTTCTGCTTTACAAATGCATAAAAGACGGTCAGTATCTTCCTAATTTTGTGTGTGTATATTAGGTGACATTTCTTTATTTTTAAATCAGAGAATTTGACATATTGCTCCCCAAATATTTAAGCTCATTTTGAAATACTTCAGTCCTAGTTGGATAGACATTAGAACCACTAAAATTTTGTATATTTCCGTCACAAAACTCTGTGGGATGAGAAATGGCGCAAAACAATGTAGGACCTTTTACGATTCTATTTAAATCACGGACGAAAATCATATGGTCGTCTCTCGGTTTCGGAATTGTGAATGTGGACTGCTGAGGAGGTTGTTTAACTAATCGGACAACCCATCATTATCATTCTCACCCACACATCAGTATTTCACTGGTGCAGACTTCAGTGCAATAATTTTGAGCTCAAAGATGATTCTTTTAAATGATTCCGAGTTGGCAGCAATGACCTTTGAAGCGGAAGGTTGAGTTCGAGTCCCGGAGAAAATATTAACTCTGGGATGTAGAAGCATCCAGCTAACGAGTCAGAAATAGCATTCCACTGTTAGCTACCATCCATAAATGCTCAAAATGTAATTAGGGTTCTTTTAGTCCTAGGCAAGTGAACTGAATCTACAAGGTAAGTAAATGTACATCATTACATCATGATTGTTATTTGTGCTTGATTGAATTTGAACAGGTTGAAAGAATAAAATAAAATTTCTCTAAAGACGAATAACATTACATAAAACTCCTTATTATTTGATAAAAATATATTTAGCGCTCCGAAATACTCCGGCACGACCAATGGTGGGGAGAGTCAGTTCTCCCTCTCGAAATGTTCTCATATGGTCACACATATACATCCACCAACATGGAAGTCCTACTCATTTCATTCTCGTGGTGAATGTGTTGTTTACGAAATTGAGAGGATGAGTACCGAATGTCCGACGCTTTGAGTATGAAGGATCCACATGGGGGGGGAAGTGGAAAACCCTGATTCCAAGCTAATAGTGTACATGAACTCCAGGATCCTGAGGGAACAAAAGGCATATGAAACTATTGTTGGTCACTGGCTACCATGTGACTGCACCCTATGACGTTGCTCCAATACCTTATGGATCCGACATTTAGGACTAAGGCTCCCAGTGTGGCCTCTTAAGAAAACCACCTGCTTCAGTTTCGGCATCCTCGCAGTATCACAGCTCACACACGAATCAAGTGACTTGTGTAGCGCATATGTATTCGGTACCATTATTCATGTGTTCAAATAACTAATAAATTACACTGAATCATCATTCGCTCATTTTTACTTGTTTGTTCAGATTGGAAAATGAACGTACAATCATTGATCTGTCAAAATCCATTAAACAAGGTCGAATACCAAATATATTTTCACGTAATCAAATTAACACATTATTACACGATGAAAATTATCGAAATTTATTAATAGCTCGTATCAATGATAATCTCTCAAAAGATGTCCTACCAAATCAATTGCATATTGATGATGTGGTAAGTATGATGACTTTCTTTCATGTTAATCTTTATTAGATTGTGATAACGCGATGGCATTTGAAGCCAACGGTACTGGTTTCAGGTCCCAGAGTGAACATCAGCTCTAAGATGCAAACACATCCAGCTGACGAGTCCTAAATAGGACGAAACGCGCGTCCTGCATTCCACTTCTAACCACTATCCGTCATTGCATATAAAGATACAAGTATTTAGAAAGTCTAGTTCCATTAGTGATGATAAATTAATTAGTGTATTGAATAAGTTATTTACAAACATTTAAAACGGCTAAATCTTACAGTAGCACTTTTACTGGAAAAAGAAATTATTTACCTATTTCTACAACTCGATCAAAATATCCCATGAAAATCGTCTTAAATCAACAAAGTCTTTTACGAACCATTCTAATCAGCATATTTACAAACTAACAACACAATCCCCTCACTCAATTGTATTCAGATAGAAGGATAAAACAATGATATAATTTACTTAGTAAATTGTACGAGAAACCATATAGTACAATATGGGACACCCTTCTTCATAGGTGCACACAAACATAGATTATTCTATAAATGAAACAATACATCGTCAACTATATCAATGAATGCATACAACTATGGATGTAAGACTGAAGGCCCGTTGATGCGCGCTGCTGAGGAGTCCCACAATAGGACGAAACGGCCGTCCAGTGCTTCCAGGTTGTCAATGGTGATCTAACATCAATCGATTCACGATCTCAATCAAAAACTTGACAATTTCCACAACACCTAAATTAATAACTATGGATGTGAATTTGACAGAAAAAGTGTTACGATAATGAATTGAAAAAATCTGAAAACTGTAAAAGTCTCTCAAGAATACTCAATCAATAGTAATGCTGAAACAGATTGGGTGTAACAATCAACTCATCAAACTATCAGAAGCCAAACTCAAAAAAGTAGTTAACTGAATTGGAAAGGTGCATGTTGTCTAAAAAGATAACCAACCATGAATATAATTATCATAACGAACTGAATTGACCTTCGTAGGACAACTCCAAATTATCACTCGCAAGGTGCCCATCATGTTGTATAAGATAATAATAATAAATGGTTCCAGCTTATAGAATTCACTATCACTGAAAACTTTGGTTTTGCATAGTAACTTGTGACCAATCTGTTCAACTTATCGTTTTTTTTTAAAGTCTTATTTATTAGCCTTGTTTCTTTTAAATTCTGTGTTCTATTAGCCTATTCAACAATGGGATCAATATAAAGCACTTTTATGGACACTTAAACAAATGATCAATGGTTTAGAATATAGTTTTCGACCGGATATTGTATTTCCAACTACAAATCAATATGATCGCATTACTAGAGATAAATCACCATCGTCAAATATTTCAAATCCATTGAATAATAGTAGTTGGTTATCCTATTCTACTGGTATTTTGAAAAGTGGTGGTTTAGCGTCAGCGTTTATGCTTATGGAAGTTGCACATACACATTTCTATCGGTTGCCTAATCGAACAGGGCACACAGATAATAATCATGATGAAAAATTTGTTTGGAATAGCATGCCAACTACACCCACAACGGAATCGAGGTCACCTATATCAGCAAGAAGATTAGTTGGTAATGATTTTTCTTCATTTCGATATCAAGTAAGCCGATTGATCATTTTTTTTTTATAATGGAATGTATTTGTTCATAGTTATCTAGTAAAATTAACGGCGATACTATAATTTATGAACGACCTGTGAACTAATCGTAAGTAACCTTGAGGAATTTCAGCCGGTCAGAGTACAGTCGGTATAGAGTAAAAATTATATTATTACAAAAACCAAAAGAAACTAGAGTGAATACACTTCGTTAACATGGTTTAAAAACTTTTCAACGTTAGAAAAAGACTCGGAGTTGTTAGATCGTAATGCATGAAATACAGGAATTCATTCATGGGACTCCATAATAATCGAAATCTGGAGTCATGATAAGGTCGCCAAAATTCTTTTAGTCTCGACCGCATTGCTTCTATTTTATTGATGTGTACTCCCGTGATGGGTTCACAAAATGTCTCTTGTGAATGACGATATGATCCACGTAACCAAGTCTAGATAGTCATTAGTATGCTCTCCAGTCATTTGTGTGTATTGTGGTACCAGGTTGCACATAATCTCGTATAATTGGTGTTATAGTTGTAGCTTATCGGTTTCTCTTGCGCTCGAAGTGTCCTTTTTGAAATGGTCTATCATATATATCAAGGACCTGCTAAGTATATTTGAGGAACTGCTACCTACCCAATCTTATCACTTATTCCTCTATTGAATTTACGTTTTTTAAAGGCTGCTTCGTCGATTTCCACGACTCCTCTGATTCCTCCAAACGACTGGTGCAAGCTTGTCATTTTCATTGCACATATATCTCTACAGTGTTCATACTATTGAAGTGCCGAAGCTTTAGTAGCATTTGCAAAGGTTACAGCATTTATTATCCAGTTTACGACAGTTATCATAGTCTGTCTTAGTGTCAATCGGGATTGTGCAAAAAAACTTCCTGATCTAGGAGACTTTTTCCTCCAACATACAGTACATCAAAATACAACATCACCACGATAGTCTGCACTAGGTCCAGCAGTTGTTGAAATCACAAATAAAGCAACTTCTTAATAATCCAATTTGTTTTACCTGCTCAATTATAACTTTAAAATCCATTGTAGACCGATCATACAGGAGCATTGAGTACCGAACTCGATATCGTTCAAACGCTTCTGATTGGCTCGTTCATAAATTGTACTCTCGTTTTTTTTAGATGAATCATTAGATTTCGATTTTTCGAAGTAGCTCGAATCAAGTTGGGACTGATGTTAAATCTAGTAAACGATTTAAATAAGCTATTCTGAAGTTAAACAAATCCCCCCCCTATACACACTGTTTTCAATCTTATGAAGTAACAGTCAATTTTGCTTACATCTTTGTGTAGTATTGTCATCAGTGTGTGTTGCATTACAAAGATTTACTATTAAGATCGTAATTGTCTTCTTCGAATATCCATTTCATCATAATATATACCATTATTATTTAATTTTATTAAACTGTGCTATTAGCTGTTAACAATATTGTATATTGTAGTTTGAGCGCTTCAATGTTGAGAGTCGAAGAGAAATTTATAAATTACCTGGAAAAGTACATCCTCATTCTAGACAAAGAAAAAGAATACTACTGTAGTGTTTGAAATGAGTATGTTAGTGAATAAGATCAGACATTGTGATGTATTACATTAACTCAAAATAGAATGACATATTCGATGCTTTAAAGTATCGTGGATTCGAATCTCGTTGGGGGGGGCGGGATCGTGGATGCGCACTGCTGAGGAGTTCCACAATAGGACGAAATGATCCTCTAGTGCTTCCAGGTTTTTCATGGTGTTCTAGCTTCAATTGACTCATGATCTGAACTATTAAAAATTACTATAATATCCACAAAACCCCCGTCTGATATTAATAAAAACAGTATATTTTTCTCTCAACTAATGAACAGGTAGTATTGTAAGTCACTTTGACAATGTAATATATATTTAATGATTAATAATGAAACACATGATTATTTATTGAATATATATATATGAAATACAACACATGACTTAATGAAAAATCACGTTGTTTTTTCGTTATATATGAAACATCAAATGGTGGGTAAATATGAATTGAAAAATCTAGTTCGTTACTTGTGATATAATTTAAGTTAATGACCATTGAATTATTATTATTATATTTCAATGGTTAAGATCATGAGTCAGTTGAAGCTAGACCACCATGGAAAACCTGGAAGCACTGGACGGCCGTTTCGTCCTATTGTGAAACTCCTCAGCAATTCGAACCTAGGACCTATAGGTTTCGCGCGCGAGCACTTAACCACTAGACCACTGTGTCGCCTTTCGACGGTGTTAATGTCTTACTCCAAATAATCCACGAAATTGAGCGACACATCCACAATTGTCTTCAGTGAGTTACTATCTCACAACAGACCTGGTTGAACTCCACTGGTCACTACTTCTCACTAGAACTCTAGGATTATACATCTTGAAGCCAGTCACTAGTGAACGTATGTTGATACTGATTCCATAATAGGTCACCGAATAGCGCTAAAAGCACTCAATTTCACTTTCATGTTGTATTTCTCACTTGGGAGGATCTTAAACACTTTTGGTTTGTTGTATCTTTTAGTATGCTATTTTGTGCTTGTCGTGGTTATTTGTGCTTCTGCCTGCTTGAGAAATATATTTCCCTCTTCCGAACTTGAAGTTCTCTCTCTAGTTAGCTGAGCTGGGACGCGTTGGAGTAGCTAGCGTATCAGTCGTTGTGTCACAGAGTCTTTGTTCCGTTCTCAGATTAGGTGAACTCATAATCACTTCAAACATAGCAAATGTATATGTATGTTAAGATCTTAGCAACTGAACTCATAGCTCTATAGTATGATTCCAGCTTCTTCAGTGAGATAATCCTATATTTTGTTTGTAAACTGTTCGAATTGAAGTAAACACTTCATTAAACAATCTTTTTACACGTTCTATTTGAGATACTTACACTGGTAATATGATTTATAAACCGCTGACATATGAAACCTAAAGTTTCTATTAGTCTGATATCAGTTTATGATTCTCATTATCGCTAGGTACACAATTTTTAAACTGAGAGTGACAACTTTGTGTAATTTATCAAATGGCAACTAAAGTAAACATCCATATACTAAACTTTTAACCAGACTTCATAGTTGTTAATTATTGATTCTACTGGACTGTTAAAACTGAAATAGATGCAGTGGAATTCCAACTTGTTCCCTAATAGTGGGTAACAGTGCATGTTAATCTATAATTCAATACCATCTCAACGGCACAGTGAAATACCAACCATTGAAAATTATGGGGCATGAAACAGCTATTTCGTTCTAGTCTGAGGATCTTTAGTAGTTCTTACTCATGATCTTGCATTACATTAAACCTATGACTATGACAATCAGTAGTTTGTCAGCTGATGTCAGTTCATGAACACTTTAACCAACAAACTGCATAAAACTATTTAACTCATATTGGAATCATTAATATATACAGCATATTGTCACTTGCTACAAGCGGTATAGTTTCTACAGTCATATTTGCAATTTCACGAGACTAATCAGCATTACTATTTCTTTTCCTATTAACTAGACAAGAAATATTCTTCCACATTGTTGGTAGACAGGAATTGTTAATCGCTCACACAGGCGATACATCATTTCAGTTTATGAAATAGAGTTCTGTGATCTATTGAAATCATTGAAATGCCCATTCCTAATCTCATACAACATTAAACTTAAAACTCTTAGGTTTCCTTACAGATATAAAACTTGATTTACTTTAACAGAATAAGAGATATGTGCTTTCAATAAATGCGACAGACCGCTTATTTTTGTTTAGTTACAGTTCTTTTGGAAGTATATTGTATGATATCATTGTTTAACTATATATTCAAGGGCGAGACTATAATTTATGAACTAATCAATCACATATCAGATATAGGGTCTCAGATTTTGGCGCGAAATTCACTCATCCATTTGGGTAAATAGAGTTTTGGGATTATAGCTGATGTCAATACGTGATGAAAAACCCGAAATATAATTCCTAACCTTAATCATCAACTGGAAATAATAATTCCAATTTCTCACATTCGTTTATGACCCTTATTTGCTCCTGGTGGACAGTCTCAAAGGTCGTCCATAGATTATAGTCTTACCGATTTAAGTATGTTAATGATATTTATAAAACTAATTCACTTATTATTGTGTCAGTAATAATATTATGTTACTACTTAACAATTAGTTCATTCTCTTCCCTTTTCTGATATCTTATTATTAGAATAATCGATTAGATTTATCGGACTGTGAATCATACAGTGAAAATGGTTCAAAACTAGGTAAGACTATTGTTGTTCTTGTTCTTGTTGTTATTTTCCTCCAATTCCATTCGTTTTTTACGTTGTTTTAAGACGAATGATATTAAACTATGTATGCGTATGAAGATTAGATGACGAATTTTCTTCCTATAGTTGAGATCATGAGTCATTTAAAGCTAGACCACTATGGAGAACCTAGAAGCACTGAACAGCCGTTTCATCCTATTGTGAGACCCCTCATCAGTGCGCATCCACGACCCCGCCTATCGGGATTCGAACCCAGGACCTATCAGTCTCCCTTCAGGCGCTTAACCAACTAGACCACTGAGCCGGCATCCAATGGTGTTAATGTCTAACTTCAACTAATCCACGAAATTGAGCGACACATCCACCATTGTCTATAGTGAGTTACTATTTCACAACAGACCTGGTTGAACTTCACTGGTCACTACTTCTCACTAGAACTCCATGATATACCTCTTTAAGCCAGTCACTCGTGGGTGAGCACTGCTGAAGAGTCCCAAAATAGGACGAAGCGGTCGTCCAGTTCTTCTAGGTTTTCCATGTTGGTCTAGCTTCAATTGACTCTTGATCTCAACTATTGAAATTTTCTTTCTATTTGTTAGTTGTTATCTTGGCACTTTTCGACTATTTACACTTTTCCCCAAGCATCCACATACACCAACTGACACAAAACATAGATCTAGGGTCTTCTGCTAATTGCCTCAAGACGTCATACTATATCAAGATATCGAGTTATTATTTTTAGTTGGTCTATCAAGGACTAGATAAGACATGACATTGATCATCACTTATCAATCCATTACCTCGTATCGAAGTGACTGTCACATAATTTTGTTTTAATAAGTTGTTAGGTCATTGTATGAACAGTATTTTTATTGAGGCAATTATCCATCATTGTTCTTTTGCCTTTCAGTGAACTGAAATAAAACTATTGACTTTTTAAAAAAATATAGAATCAAATATTCTTTTGGTCCGTACAGTCTGTTTTCTTTCTAACGTTTGAATTAAGAAAGTGGAATTGAGGTTTCATCTTATTATCTCTGAAGTCACAATCTTGAGTGTATTTAAAGTATTCTTACTCAGATGAAATAGACGTGTATATGATATTGGTTGGTAATAATGACATGTTTGAAAATTCACTTAAATACACCTGTTACTCACAATGGAGCATAGGCCGACGACCAGAATTCTCTAACCCAATCTGCCTGGGCCTTTCTAGTTCTATCCAACTATTGTTCATTCTTCACATATCTATCTCCGTTTCTCGGCGTAGTGTGTTCTTTGGTCTTCTTCCTCTTTTTTGACCTTGAGGATTCCATGTGAGGGCTTGCCATGTGACGCAGTCCAGTGCTGTCCTCAATGTGTGTCCGATCCAATTCCAGTGCTTCTGCGCCATTTCTTCCTCCACTGGGATCTGCTTTGTTCTCTCCCACAGTACGTTGTTGCTGATAGTGTCCGGCCAACGGATCCGATTTATTTTGTGTAGACAGTTGTTAATAAACACTTGTATCTTCTGGATGATGGCTTTCGTAGTTCTCCAGGTTTCGGCCCCATACAGTAGAACTGTCTTGACATTTGCATTGAAAATTCTGACCTTGGTGTTGGTTGACAGTTGTTTTGAGTTCCAGATGTTCGTCAATTGTAAATATGCTGCTCTTGCTTTTCCGATCCGTGCCTTCACATCTGCATCAGATCCCCTGTGTTCATCAATCATGCTGTCCAGATATGTTAAGGTTTTTACATCTTCGAAATCTTCTCCATCAAGTATGATTCGATTGTTGAAAATTCACTAACCCTTTTTTATTATCACTGCCGATAGTGTATGGATCTCTAAATTAATGATCAGTAATCGATTCACACTATCATCTTTTATACAATTTGTGTAATTTCGATTTCCGAGTAACTTATCAAATATAAATTTATGTACTAAAACTTTGAGTCATACATTTTATGTATGACAACCATTGACACTACTTCACAAAGCAAAGCAAAGTAATGCTTTTAGGTGGTCTTTGGATAAAAGCTTGGATTGTGGTTTGGGGAGACGAGGTATTGATTTGCGTTATCGACTAGTTTAGACTTAAACCAGCCTTTCTTTTCTTCGCTAACTGGATGGAACTTTGTCAAAGATTCTGTCAAAGGAACAACTTTACTTTGGCTTCCCAGAAAATCCTGAAAATACAAAGCAAAGTAGTTGAATTCAGATTCGAATATGTAACCTGGTCTCCGGAAATCAAATATGTATGAAATATCTTAATAATTAATTATAATAACTTGTAAACATTGTCTATTCACGTTTTCTTCTTATTTCTTCTCCTTCTTCTTTAAATGAATTAAGATTAATTATATCGACGTATAATTTACCTTATGCATTATCAGCTGATCTTAAAATACTGATCGTCTTCAATTCCTTTCATTTGTTTTATCCATTTGTATCATATGAATAAAGGACACATATGATTGACTGATTATATTTGTCCGATTAAATCTTATATTCTTTTGTCGCTCCATTTCGACCGTGTAATAGTCACTTGTTTCTAATTCACAAGATTATGGACTTATAATGAATTGATATGTTAAGGTCACATGCAAGAGATATATATATTTATATTCGTTTGTATGTATATATGTATACGTTCAGGTCACGTTTCTAAATAATGAAAGTAGCAATGTTTATTCATCATCTCAATTTTATTATATACTCATCTAGTTGTAACATTCGATTTATGTGAGGGTTGTGATACTACACGGGTTCCCAAACCGAAACAAGTGGTTTTCTTAGGGGGCCACACTCCGAACCTTTGACCTAAAGGCATGATCCACAAGGCAGTGGAGTAACGTCACAAGATGCAGTCCCATGGTAACCGGTGACCAACAATAGGTTGATAAGCCATTTATTTTCTTACGATCCTGGAGTCCATGTACATCATTTGTTTAGAATGAGGGTTTTCAACTCCTCTAAACGGATTCTCCGTATCCACTAACCCGGTTAAGACGCCGTACATTTGCTTTTCCTCCTCTCAATTTCGTAAACAACACTAGTGGTGCGACAAGAAAGTGAGTCGGACTTCCTTGGCAGTGGTTTTATGCACATGGCCATGTGAGAACATTTCGAGAGGGAGAGCGAACTCTCCCCACTCTCGACCGTACCAGAGAATTTGGGGGATATTGTACATAATAGTGATTTTATTATTATTATTATTATTATTATTATTAATTATTATTAATTATTGTTAGCTTTATTCAATATTATATTTTTAGTACAATATAGAATTCTTAGCTCAAATGATTTCAAAAGGTTTCCGTTTCTTGATAAATCTTGACGATAAATATTGAGTGATCATCAGTTAGTTGTTAGCGGTTTAGGAATCGACATTTGAATAATTTACATTCTTCTCTAAGCATATTGTCAGCAACGATGATATCTTTGACTGAGCTTTTTTATAACTGGTACAGCGAAAGGTCCTAAAAGTTTTTACAAACGCAATTGAATAGGTTATGCAATTAATTGACATAATGATTTGTTAAAACAAACAAAAAGCAGATATTTCTGGTTAGTGTTTTTTTAGCGAGTTAGTTTTCTACGGGATAGGGTTGGAAACCCCATGCCCAACCCTCCTCCATTATACGAGCTTGGGACCAGCAGTAGCCTCCGAGGGTCTCCGAGCGGAGTTAAACTGATACTTTGTTGAAATATCCAGATGGCAGAAACAGGTAAACTAGACATTCAAGTAGGCCACCTAATTACTTTCTACTCGTTTTTGTTTGACGAATTTTACATCTGCTTACTTTACTTTGTTTCTATTCTCGCAGTTTAAAATTGTTTGTAGGTTACACTATGGATCGACTTCAACTAGACAACTGTTGAAAGTCAAGAGGGAGTGTTATTGAGTTATTTCATCCTAGTGTGGAACCTGATTACAAACTCTTCAGGGATCGAATCTATTACCTAGTCTTTGCCTTGCATAATGAGCATTAACGTTTAGTCATTTAATTACTATTTAAAAGCAGTATCCCTCATTTCTTCAGTCGACTCGTTACACTTGATCACCAGGAGTGAAATGACTAGCCCAACACATGAGTGAATTCCCACTAGTGTTGTCAAACTGCTAAAACGTCTTATGCTAGGATAAAAACAGCTATCCACTCCCCTTCTTGTTTTGTAGTTAATATGATATAAACTTCAAATTGAATGTTTTACACAAATCTTTGGCGCTAATACTAAGATTGTTTCTTTGAATTTTTCATAAAACCTAATTTATAATCGACTTTTTAATTTGCATTCTCGTCGACCATCATTATTCTTTGTTATTCACCTTTTGAAGAAATCAGCTAGATCTTATTAAATGATGTTTCTTTATTATGTCATCAACTTATTTATTTTATTTATTTTAACACATAGGTATAGGTACAGGGAGGCACCAAGTACATATGCGCCACACAAATCTCAATTGATTTGTGTGAGGGATGTGATACTGCCCGGGTGCCCAAACCGAAGCAGGTGGTTTTCTTAGGGGGCCACATCCCGAGCCTTCGACCTGAACGTCTGACCCACAAGGCACTGGAGCATCGTGAGGAGATGCAGTTCAGTCCCATGGTAGCCGGTGACGATTGGTTCATACGCCATTTGTTCCTTCAGGATACTGGTGCCCATGTACACCATTGGTTTGGGATCCGGTTAAAGCGCCGGACATTCGCTTTTCGTCCTCTCATTTTCGTAAACAACACCTGTGGTACGAGAAGGCAGTGAGTATGACTTCCCTGGCAGAGACTGTATGCGCGTTGTCATGTCAGAGCATTTGGAGAGGGAGAGCGGACTCTCCCCACTCTCGGTCGTACCAGGGCATTTGGGGGCAATAAGAGGAATTTAAATAGTTTAGTTATTTAACAATAATACGATAAAAATACACGTTTAGTATTGGTCCAGAAATAGATCCCAACAGTTACCGTTCATTATCCTCATCGGGATATAACAGGAAGTAAAGAACTCTTCACTAGATATAGTGTATTCCATTTGACTTATGGATATGCACAGTTTCAGGAAGTGTATGTATATGTCTCTGTGTTCCAAGCTAGATCGAAATAACCCATTCGTATTTCTTCCTGTGAACCATTTATTCTAAGCCAAAACAAAATGTATTTCATATGAGTTTTCCAATGTTTTGCTGATGTAAATTTATTACATTATTTCTTCCATTTATATTGGATTATAGTTTCAAATTCTAATTCAATACCTTCTTATGGATATTTTATAGATTCATCTGTATTACAACAATCATATTGCATAACTTCACCCACAAAATATCATCATCATCATCAAAGACAGAAGAAACTGTCATCTTTTAATCATTCACAATCACCTGATATCAGTAACACTACTACTACTACTACCACTACTAATACTACTGATATACCCAATAGTCAATTATTGAAATCATTACATTTATTAGAGAATACATTTGAATTAACTAATATTTCAAATAAATTAATTTTATTCAAAACAAAACTGAATTATTCTAATCAACAATTAAGTAGTATATATAGTAGTATATCATCAAAATTAATAAAAAATTTTCAAAATTCAACTCTTTCTTCATTATTATTAACAGATACAATGGAAAATCATATCAATGATCAATTTGAGAAGAATGTTGATCATGATTCTAATAATCTATTATTAAAACATCATACTAATGTTAAAGATTTATATACACCTCATATTATACCTTCTATGAATTCACCTTTTATTATCAGGGGTATACATATCATGCATCATAGTAATACACTTGATCATAGTGAGCATTTAAAATATAGAAAAAATTTAATGTGTTCATGTTTAGTTTGTCTAGTAGTCTAGTCTAATATACCATGTATGGTTATGTTGTATAGAATGGAGTATTTGCTCACTTATTTGTATGTTTGCATTGTTGTTGTTGGTGTTGTTGTTGTTGTTGTTGTTGTGGCAATTGCTCATTCACCAGTATTCTTGTTTGTCGATTTCATCACATTTGTAATGTAGTGAGATCATTTGCACCGATTTTTTTTTTAATCTGTAAACTCATAAATGTTGCAATCATAGACTATAATTTTTCCATTTTCTTAGTATCTGATCGCTTTTTTTTGTTTGTTCTTTTTTGTGAAAAAAAAAATCTCTATTCATATCAGAGCTATTTCGTGGTCGTGGTCGTCATCAATTTACCAATGTTATTGTAACAATGAGTGAACCATCATCGGATAGAGAAGATAATGAACAAATTCAATTAAAACCTATATTTAAATCAGATAGTACTGATATTATTAAACATAATATTCAACCATTAAATAATACAAAACACAATACTATCAATATTGGTCATACTGGGAGTTGTATTACAATGAATCAACATAATAATGATTGTGAAAAATTCGATAAATTATTTGCTTCTGATGCTAAACTCCATGAATCAATGAGTAAATTAAAACTACATCATGATCATGTGAATGACACCAACGATGATAATATACCATCAGATTATGTACCAGAATTGCCTAATCGTAAAAGTCAACGAAGTTTTGGCTATAGGTAAATGTTTAACTAAAATGTAGTAATTGATACAAATGTGAATGTTTTTGATTAATTTGTTTCACATTCTTTATGTTATGAAATGATTGAGAAAAGAGAGGTAAATGGAACTAGTAATACAGGTAATTCAGATCTCAATAGTAAAGTTAAATAGTAGCTAGCAATGAAATCTATGAAGTGTGCTTCGTCTTAGTTGAGATAATAGATAATGCACTGAGCCTTTGAAACTGAAGTTACTAGATTTAAATACTGATATGAGCATCCACATGGAGATCCAGGTACATGCAATTAGAGAGTGTCAAACATAATGAAACTCGTATTTTTTATTCAGCTACTTACTAATATCCAATTTAATCAAAACTTGTGAATATGTGACACTGTCGAAGAAATTCACATCATATTCAATATCTGATGTCATATCCGATATGCCAAAGGAGGTAGATCGATCATAGTCCTTTATATGAATAACAGAATGACATGAACCGTTACAAATACTGATCTGAATAGTTTAAACTATATTAGTTTCTTTAAAAAAGTTTATCATCAACATTACTAACATGTAATAAATAATGAGCATGAAATTTGAGTTAAATGGAAAATTCTATAAAGATGCCCTCATTGTCGTGTAGCTTAATGGTGATATGAGTATGATAATCTATGGAATGCAAGTCAGTAATGAAAATTAAACAGGTAAGTTTTTTTGTTGTTTTTTTTAGTAGGAACATTATTTCTACCGTAAACTGAATTCAGCTACTGAATCATTAGAAATTAGGAAAATATTGGCCCCCAAATGCCCTGGTACGGCCGAGAGTGGGGAGAGTCCGCTCTCCCTCTCCAAATGCTCTCACATGGCCATGCGTATATAGCCTCTGCCACAGAATTCCTACTCACTGCCTTCTCGTGCCACAGGTGCTGTTTACAAAAATGAGAGGACGAAAAGCGAATGTCTGGCGCTTTAACCGGACCCCAAATCAATGGTGCACATGGGCTCCAGTGTCCTGCGGGAACAAATGGCGTATGAACCAATCGTTGGTCACCGGCTACCATGGGACTGCATCTCCTCACGATGCTCCACTGCCTTGTGGGTCAGACGTTCAGGTCAAAGGCTCGGGGTGTGACCCCCTAAGAAAACCACCTGCTTCGGTTTGGGCACCCGGGCAGTATCACATCCCTCACACAAATCGATTGAGATTTGTGTGGCGCATATGTATTTGGTACCTCCCTGTACCTATACTTATGTGTTAAAATAAAATAAATAATAAATAAAATAAAATAAAGGAAAATATTGGGAAGTACAGGTGAGATTAGTTTTACGACATTTGCTGAAGTTCTAAATAGTGAATTAAATTTGATGGAAAATCCGTATTGTACAATCATACAAAATCTACACCATTGTATTCAAGATCATACCTATAAATGTTTTATAATAGATCTATTTGATTTAGTTTATAGCTTCTTACCTAACTCTAGTTTTAATTTTCCTACATAGATATTATCAATCTCATTTAATTTTAACGGATTCATCAATCATATCCAATTCATCTGATAATACAAACAATCATACTCCATGTACAATATTTACTTCTTCATTCAATACATATACACCACCAGCAGTTTATTGTTCTGATATAAAATTTCATTTTAATGATATAGAATTCAATAATAACACTATCAATAATCAACATCAACAACAAAGAAAACAATCAGAATATCCTATATATAAATTAATTATGTTAATACCAACTCCATCACCACCAAATTTATCATCCATTATAACAATATCTTCATCTAAAATAAAAAAAGTACCATGGACTTATTTATATGAAGATATTTTTGATAATGAATGGTATAAAAGTAAACTATTGAATAATTTACAATTTTGGGAAGATTCTTTTTTAGATACAGTTGCACAAGAACGAGATATACTTGGTTAGTTCTTGTTTATAAATCTTTAAATATATGTATTTTGTTTTTCTTCATTAATTGGATGTACATCGATGATAGATAGATAGATAGATAGATAGATAGATAGATAGATAGATAGATAGATAGATAGATAGATAGATAGATAGATAGATAGATAGATAGATAGATAGATAGATAGATAGATAGATAGATAGATAGATAGATAGATAGATAGATAGATAGATAGATAGATAGATAGATAGATAGATAGATAGATAGATAGATAGATAGATAGATAGATAGATAGATAGATAGATAGATAGATAGATAGATAGATAGATAGATAGATAGATAGATAGATAGATAGATAGATAGATAGATAGATAGATAGATAGATAGATAGATAGATAGATAGATAGATAGATAGATAGATAGATAGATAGATAGATAGATAGATAGATAGATAGATAGATAGATAGATAGATAGATAGATAGATAGATAGATAGATAGATAGATAGATAGATAGATAGATAGATAGATAGATAGATAGATAGATAGATAGATAGATAGATAGATAGATAGATAGATAGATAGATAGATAGATAGATAGATAGATAGATAGATAGATAGATAGATAGATAGATAGATAGATAGATAGATAGATAGATAGATAGATAGATAGATAGATAGATAGATAGATAGATAGATAGATAGATAGATAGATAGATAGATAGATAGATAGATAGATAGATAGATAGATAGATAGATAGATAGATAGATAGATAGATAGATAGATAGATAGATAGATAGATAGATAGATAGATAGATAGATAGATAGATAGATAGATAGATAGATAGATAGATAGATAGATAGATAGATAGATAGATAGATAGATAGATAGATAGATAGATAGATAGATAGATAGATAGATAGATAGATAGATAGATAGATAGATAGATAGATAGATAGATAGATAGATAGATAGATAGATAGATAGATAGATAGATAGATAGATAGATAGATAGATAGATAGATAGATAGATAGATAGATAGATAGATAGATAGATAGATAGATAGATAGATAGATAGATAGATAGATAGATAGATAGATAGATAGATAGATAGATAGATAGATAGATAGATAGATAGATAGATAGATAGATAGATAGATAGATAGATAGATAGATAGATAGATAGATAGATAGATAGATAGATAGATAGATAGATAGATAGATAGATAGATAGATAGATAGATAGATAGATAGATAGATAGATAGATAGATAGATAGATAGATAGATAGATAGATAGATAGATAGATAGATAGATAGATAGATAGATAGATAGATAGCTTACGAGTTGATTACTGTTTACGAATTGCCACCAATTAAGTTATATTGTAAACTATTTTATTTTACCTATACATAAGTATAAGTACAGGGAAGCACCAAGTACATATGCGCCACACGAATCTCAATTGATTTGTGTGAGGGATGTGATACTACCCGAGTGCCCAAATCGAAGCAGATGGTTTTCTTAGGGGGCCACACCCCGAGCCTTCGACCTGAACGTCTGACCCACAAGGCAGTGGAGCATCGTGAGGAGATGCAGTCCCATGGTAGCCGGTGACCAACGATTGGTTCATACGCCATTTGTTCCCGCAGGATACTGGAGCCCATGTGCACCATTGGTTTGGGGTCCGGTTAAAGCGCCGGACATTCGCTTTTCGTCCTCTCATTTTTGTAAACAGCACCTGTGGCACGAGAAGGCAGTGAGTAGGACTTCTGTGGCAGAGGCTATATACGTATGGCCATGTGAGAGCATTTCGAGAGGAAGAGCGGACTCTCCCCACTCTCGGTCGTACCAGGGCATTTGGGGGCAGAAGTAGCCTAATAAGAGGTCTAATCGATGACAACCAGAAGTGACCTGAAGATCAAGTAAATTTCATTGGCTAAGGAATCGATTAATTTTCTTAAGGTGTAGTGTTATATATATATATATATATATATATATATATATATATATATATATATATATATATATATAAATGAGGACTTGTGCATTTTATTCAGTAGCCCAATATACTTTCTACTTCAAGCAGTCAATTGTGTGGTTAGCACCTAGCATATCGTGTATCTGTATCAGTTTTCGGACACCGTTCGTCATAACACTGAGCATAAATTTACAATGATAAAACAACTAAATGATTCATAATAATCATTTTTTATAAATAGAATGTTTAAGCTTTCTACTTCATGTCATTGTGCCTGGTTCTACGTTGCAGCTGACTGACTGACTGACGACTTCATGTCATACCGGAACATTGTTCAAATAGAATTTACCAGTCACTTGTTAAATAAGTAATTTACTCATAGATGTTGGAATGATCCAGAAAAATCCTCGCAAAAAACACGCAAGGATCAGGAAACCTTAAGAAGCATTTCATCCAATCAGCGTTCATTTGGAGTTTAGCCAGAAAACGTCAAGGGTGAGAAATGTCACATGTAGAGAATCTGATTAACCGCTACTATCTTTAGTAGCATTCCAGAATCCTCGAGCAACCCAAGAACATTTAGAATATTATAAAAACCCTCTGTTTTCTGCATTAAAATGAACCTTTGAGTAAAGTACTTCTCGCATACTTTGCGACATTGGGAACTACAAAATGTTTTGACATGGATTTTTTAATCATCACTTGACTTTAGTTATGCAGGTAGTTGATATAAAATTAGTCAACACTGGACGGCTTAATTAATTCTAGTATAACAATATTCGTCAGTGAGTAATGCCAACCATGCTAGTTGTAATCAAATCCTAGAGTATCATTCACCTACATGCAGCCCTCAAACGCCCTAGTATGGTCGAGGGTGGGGAGAGTCCACTCTCCCTCTCAAAGTGATCTCATCACATGACCATGCCTATACCACCACCGATAGGGAAGTCCTACTCATTGCATTCTCGTGATGGGGATGTTGTTTACAAAATCGAGAGGATGCAAACCGAATGTCCGGAGCTTAAATCGTTTTAGTTAATATAGAGGATCCACCTAGGGGAGTTGGAAAATCCTGATTCCAAACCATTGTTACACATGGACTCTAGGATCTTGAAGGAAACACATGGCATATGAACGTATTGTTGGTTACTGGCTACCATGGGATTGCATCTTGTGACGTTACTCCATTACCCTGTGGATTAGACCCTTAGATCCAAAGGCTCAAAGTGTGGTCCCCTAATAAAAGCGCCTGCTTCTGTTTGAGCATCCGGTAGTATCACAGCCTTCACACAAATCAATGAGAACTAATTTTGGCCTCATTGTTATTGTCTAGTGCCTATGTATTCAGTGCCCACTTATACCAATATTTATGAGTTTGAATAAATAAATAAACCGTACATGCAATCAACATATCATCTATAGATCATCATTAAGTCAGAAAATATATTCAGTATCCACACAACATTCATCATAGTCAGTAACAACGTGGAACTTCGTACGTACGTACATCAGTTCGAGTTGCCACACCACATTAGCACAGACATACAATTTTCGATTCGAATCCCGTAGTAGTAGAGGTAGTGTATGTATAAGTAGTGATAGGGAACATTAGGGTTTGATGATGTTATTTAAGGAGTATAATCCAGTGAAATAAATTTGGAAAGAAAATAAAGAACATGAAGAATTCAGAAGATTAGAATTTGAGAGAACACAAAGAGTGGATGCACCTGCACCATTGCAAACGATTTTGAACCATGTTATTCAAAATCTCTAACCATTGGTTGCTATCATCTCGTGGACCCCAACCAGGTAGTTTACACCTACCAACATGACTCAGTCCACTTGTCAATGACTTCATTGATTTATGCCATGTTTTTCTCCGACCGCCCCTATCTTTCTTTCAACCTACTCCTACACTATAAAACATCACACATCGATATTCATCATAATTTTCTTACTTATAATATTATAAACTTACACTACACTTCATCATTAATAATAATGATACCTTTCATTTTTTTTTAATTTATAATTCAGGTATGGATTTTCGACCTAAAGAACTTTTATTAAAATATCAAAATGCTTCATTATTAAAACGTAAACAAATGGAATTAGAAGAAGATTATTTATTAGTTAATATCATGCATAATATGATTGCATTTATGTTAATGGCTAATGTAGATCGTTTATCTATACGTAAAAAATTACAACGTTTATTAGCTAAAAGTCATACAGGTTTACATTATTCAAGAAAAATTAATGATTTATTAAATTCATTAAATTATTTAGTAAGTTTACTTTTTATTCTTTTTACTAAATTATCTCATATATCTTGTTTTGACGTATTCTATACCAAGTCAGTCAATTGTTAAAGGTATGAGGGCAGTTATCACTTCTTGGTTGTCTACACTGTGGATGGGTTCTTTTGAAAGTACCTAAAAAGGAAATTTGATTAGAGGTGGTCATTGTGACCTGAGAGTCAGACCGCAGTACTCAAGAGACAGCTGCTTGAAGTCGGTCACATATGACCTTTTTATGAGTAGTTTTTGTGTTAGCTCTGTACTTGTTGAGATTTTACCGTCGGAGACGGATATCCGTGGGATAAGGTGAGGTGTGCATTTTTACGGCCGAGCTTTTCTAACCTCATCTCCCTTTGTGGCAAGGCAGCATCGCTGTTATGCTGGTTGTCTGAAGGAAACACCTTACTGCTGTCACACCTCTGTACAGTCAGCAGTACGACTTCGCCTTCAGACCTATACCAAGTACTTTCGTTCAGTGTGTATTGTTCAATGAATTAATTATGAAGTCATCATTATCACTTTGGATCTAGTCGTCAGCAGTTATGAAATATTGAAGTAAACCGTTTAATTATTCTGTAAACACTAGATCAGTCTGTTGTGATATCATTTTGTTTTGATTTGTGAATGGGTTGTCTTCAATGATAAAGTCAACTTCATTTGTCTTTGTGTTTTTGTTCGGTAGACCTCTAATCACAATGGTTTAACCTTTTTCTACATCGATTCATACATGGTCATCGATTAGAGATTGATTTGATATCCACTAGATGTTATCAATCGAGAACAGGATGGCAAAATGATTGTGCTAGTTTTTCAGTGACACCAAGTATTTCTGTCCAATAACTGTGCTTGCCGGTCTGTTTTTGTAAACATATGAGAAAATCTATCAGGATATTCACGAGGGCCGTTTATGGAGATATCACACTGAAGAAACCATCTTTCTGTAAAGGTTGATCATACGTTTAAATAAGGGTTGCAGGTGAGACTATAATTTATGGATGACTTTTGAGCGACACTGGAATGACCTTGAGAGTGTCTACCTACTTACTACGGCTAAATGAGGGTTATAAAGACAATGATTTGCAGTTGATAATAATAGTTAGGATTTAGATTTATGGTTTTCATCACGAACTGATATCAGCTATGTTGCCAACACTCTATTTGGACGAATGGTTGAGTGAATTTCGTGCCAAAATTCAAGATCCGTTAACCTAAATTCTATTCGCTCGTCTATAAATTATAGTCTCGCCCTATCTCTTTTGATTCCTGACCACTAATTCACTGTCTAGCTAATTGTTGATGAGTTGAATCGCCTGATCACCCGTTTCTAAAGAAAGAATGAAACATTGAGGTTGTTCAAGCGTTTAACTCCTAAAGAATTCTACAAATGTTTTGAAAATTAGAAGCATAGATATAATATGTGTGTTATTACAAACAAGGGGGAAATGTAGCACTTTGAAGACAACAGAACTGACCTAAATAGAATTATTTTTTAAAGATTAATTTGCACAATTTGTTAGACTAAACAAATCAATTGAAGTATCACTAATGACTACTCACTCTATTGTTGTTTAACTTTATCGTTGATGTGCTTCTAGAGATAACACTTTCCTTATCTAAATTTCTAGCGGTTGAACTTTCACCGAGAGATTCATGAGAGTAAATAAATAGATGAAAAATGAATGTTCACACGTAGCCAAATATAAAGTATAACTTGTTAAGTAAGTGTATGTAGTTCAAATAGGTTAATAAGATAAATGGTTAAACTGATACTTACACAAGTGCACATATATTAAAGTACATATGTAAAAATGGATAATTAACAATGGTATGTTTACCATTTAAATAAAAGGTAAGTCTCGAATAAATTTAAACATGCGTCAGGATAAGATTCTTGTAAATACCACCGAGTTATCTGAAATGAAAGAGAATGAGTTAGTTATGAACCATTTACTTAGTAACTACAAGTTGTTCACCTTAACCAGTGGACTACCGTACCAAACGTTTTTACACTAAGCAACAATGATCTGTTATAGTCTATCATTTATTGCAATCATGAATCGATTTGAGCTAAGAAATCATTATAAACATCAAAGCATTAGACGTTTGTTTCGTCCCACTAACCCGCCAGCAGGAATCGTATTCAGGACCTTCGATCTCGCGCGCGAACACTTAGCCTCTAGACCGCCAAACTCGGATCTAATGGTGTACGGGTGTAACTGCAATTAATCCACAATATTGCGCTACCATCTTGCATTGTTGACTGTATTATAAAGGCCTCGATATCGGGAAAGGTGAGCATGTAATACAATGGATAGCTTGCATGCAAATAAACGATTTAAATTTCGTAGATGTGTTGGCTCTTCTATCCAATACACACGAACAAATGCAGGTCAAGACAACTAGTGTAGCAGAAGCCTCCACATCAATAGGTCTCAAGATACACAAGGGAAAAAGACACATCTTGAAGTACAACACAGAGAACATCAATCCAATCATACTTATTGGAGAAACTCTGAAAGTTGTGCAATCTTTCATGTACCTGGGAAGCATCATTGATTAATGTGGAGGATGCGATGCAGACGTAAAGACGGGAATTAACAAAGCAAGGACCACATTCCTACAGTTCAAGAATATTTGGGACGCAAAACAACTTTCAACCAATATCAAAGTAAGAATCTTCAAAACGAACTTCAGGACAGTTCCACAGTACGGAGATGAACATTTGAAAACTACCACAACCATCATCAAAATAGTACAAGTATTTATAAATAGTTTTCTACGCAAGATATTGAATGTCCGCTGGAGGGGTACCATCAGCAAGAGAGTTCTATGGGAGAGAACAAACCAGCTGAAGAGGAAATTAGGAAAAGACGTTGGAAATGGATAGGACATACATTACGGAAATCACCACACTGTATCACAAGGTAAGCGCTAACTTGGAATCCTGAAGGGAAGCGGAAAAGCAGAATGCCGAAGAACACACTACATCGGGAAATAGAAGTAGATATGAAAAGGATAAATAACAACTAGAAAGAGTCGGAAAGGAGGATTGCTTAGTACAGGGTTGAATCAAAATTGCTGGTGGGTCGCTTATACTCTTCCACGAGGCTCAAACAGGCATATGTAAGTAATCTTGCATTGTCTTCGCTAGGTACCTTCTTCACACCGTCTAGCTCCATTGGTCAAAGCTTCTGACTAAAACTCCAGAAATTTCTGCCTGAAGTTAGTCACTATTAATTACATGATACTTGTTAGTGTTACGTTGTGGAGTTTATTAAATTTCATTAAAATAATGAAACAATCTCCACAACCCCAATACTGAAACGATCTAAGTTAAACAATCATTAGGTTAACATAATGCATGAAACTAGTTGTGCGATTCAACATAAATTACTAATTCACTGTGAAATAAGAGATCTTTACACATGTTTATTAAATCCAGATATAAAAACCCTACACATCTATTGTGGTATGTGCTACTTATGTAGACATATGTAGTATATGATGTTAATCGTGAACAGAATGTCTGACAGCAGAGAGACAACAGGATCGAACAGTAAAGAATGAAAACAGAATGCAATTTGTATGATAATGCAAGAACAAAGGAAGTCTCAGTCATTTTGAGACAATTGATGGATATTTTGCAAATTGAGCATTTACTATATGATTGTTAGATTTTACTAACTAGTTGTGTAACTTGTTGTCAAATACATTCGATTGTTCCCAACCCGTGTTTCTGTTCACTACACTATCAATTACTAAATCTTCGTTTAAAACTCTATACAACATACTTTGACAATCCATAGTAATGCTAGTAGCTTATCACTATGATAGAATTTTACAAATGTATTAATTATTGAGTTCATTTATGTATCCTTATATGACAAAAATTAATGTCGTCTAATTGATATTTATTAATGAGTTCATTACCCCATCAAAAGTTATAGTTTTCATGGGGATAAGCTAACTAACTATCTATCTATCTGTCTATCCTATTATTTACCCTCTATGTGTTTATCTCTCTTTGTGTACTATTCAGAATTTGACCTTGACCATGATTTTTTCTTTCCTACTACATAGTGAGTATATCTACATAAATATTTACTCATGTGTTGATGAATAGTATTACTTGTCTTTCAATTACATCTAGAGTTTCTTTTTTAGAAGATAGTAGTAGTAGTGAAGCTAAATATTCTGTGTGAATAACTGTTCTAAGATAAATAATAATACAAAACCTTGCTTTTAGGATCTTATCTAGTTTATTATAGTTAATATAAACTACTATCACATTTAGGAAAATATTTACTTCTAGTTCCTTCATATTTGATTATGTGATGACAGTGTAGTGAACAAGAATACGGATAGAGATTAAACGAATGTATTTGATAACAAATTACAGAACTAATTAGTAAAATTTAACAATCATATAGTAAATAGTTAATTTGCAAACTGGACTATTCCTGTTGTAAACATCAATCGATTGTCTGACATTTCATTGTTCATGCGTTTTCATACAAATTCCATTATGTTCCCGCTTTTCTTTTCTTGATCTTTCCCTATTTTCTACTGCCAGACATTACGTTTTTTAACTCGCGTCATATACTACTTATTATATCAATATAAGTAGTGCGCACCACAAAGTAGTACTTATTCTAAGAAAAACTGCTATATTATAAGCAACAGCTTTATTCTCTTCTAGCCTTAACTATTACAAAAGACAAATCTTCCTAAAAAGTCTCATTGGAAGCAACCAAAAATGATTTAATATTTATTGGATTTAATTCAATGATATGTTAATTAGTTAATCAGTGCTTGAAACCACTAACTTCTGGTCTGAGCCATGTTGGTAGATGCAGACTATTTGGTTCGGGTCCGTGTGACTATTGTAACCAATCGTTGGAAAATCTGGGTAACTTGGCTAATAATCGATCACGATGGCGCGGGGTATACACTCCCTGTGTTCCCTTAATCTATGAGATTATAATCGCTGCATACCTTTCTCTCAACCAACTATATCCCTACATAAAATCTTTCTTTCATATATTACACCATCGAGTTAACTGTTTATATGAATCCTGTGTTCGTCTTACTGTGCTAATGATGTATGGCAACTTGGACCGATGCATATATGTGCCTGGTCCTACATTGTAGCTGACTGACTGACTTCAGTGATTATCAACTAGAAAATGATAATGAAGCACTGAACGGCCGTTTCGTCCTATTGTGGCACTCCTCAACTAATTAATTCAATGAGGTGTTTTGAAATTCAATAAATGATTTCATATGAATAGAATTAATACAATTGAAAATATACTAAGAGTCAATGAACACAGTATTCAGATTGAGTTAGCATATGAATTATTATTATCATAACCAACACATAAACAAAACATCTATAAAAGATAATATAATTAATTGAATTCATCAGAGAATTGAAGCTAGATCACCATGGAAAACTTAAAAGCACTGGATGGTTGTTTCATCCTAGTATGAGACTCCTTAACAGTGCATATCTAAGTTCCCACCTCGCAAGATTCGAACCCAGGACCTATCCGTTCAGATTTTCTCATAATGGTCTAGCTTCAATTGACTCATGAATTCAACTATTAAATTACTATAATATCTATAAAAAATCTTTCTTTGATTATAATATAATTACTACATACATTATTACGCAATAGGAACAAGCCAACTAGATTTCAGTAATAAAAAAAAGATGGCTTCAAACATTTTTTTTTTAGTTGATAACATTAGAAAATCAATAACTTGTATGATAAACTGTACTTTAGAAAGGAATCAATTAGAGAATCAAGTATGTAACATTTAGGTTGTTTTGTTTTGTTTTGTTTTGTTGCTGCTTAAAATGTAAATATCATATTTATGACAAGCAATAAAAAAAATTACCTTTGTCATATATTGATCAAAGAGTTAAAAATTGAAGCCGAAATGTAATTATTACTATCATTAAGTATAAATATCAATGTTAAATATATATGATATTCATTCATTTTGTCTCATTTGGTTGTTTGTCTGAATCTTCCTATTGATATTTATGACGGTAATTGTGATCAATCTCTTAGTGATATAAGTACATCCTGTGCGGATCGCCTCAATATAGCCTTATGTCACAAGTTTTTTTTTAAGGAAAGATGAATAATGTCTAACAGTGAAATCCAGGACATGTGTCTCATCAGTTGCATGTACCCTAAATGTACAGAGTTGATTTCCACCCTGGAACTCAAATCCAGTATTGTTCACCTCAAACACCAATACGTTATTCACTTAGTTATTAAATCCGGATAGCCGCCCTACTTATGCAATGAAGTGAAGTTTTAATTCACTTGAATCTTCCCATTAATGTTTATGACTGCAATTGTGATCAATCTCTTATTGACATCCTGTGAGGATTGTCTCGATATAGCTTTAAGTCACAAGGTTTTTAAACAAAGATGGATAGTGGTTAGCAGTGAAATCTAGTTTGAAACGTGTTTCGTCCTATTTTGGACTTGTATCTCAGAGTTGATATTCACTCTGGGACTCGAATTCAAAACCGTTCACTACAAACTTCATTATGTTATCTAACTAGCTACTTGTTTCATTCATTAATTATATAATATCATCTTTTTTATAGAACGATTCATTTACAATAACTGTTATCTGATTAGCTAACAATATGTTTAGATTTCTCATTATCGTTTCGAGTTTAACTATTTATTTTACTTTAACTGAATTTATGTGATAGATACTTGTAGTTATATTGAATCTTATATGGTATGAATGTAATTTTTAAAACTTTTATACTGAAGTGTAAATGTAATATTTCATATATTATTCTTCTCACAGAATGGGAACGATATTGATTTAAATGTGGCTCAAAGTCGTTTTATTGTACAACGTTCACATGAAGCCTATCGTGGTTCAGATGACAGTGGTGAACTAATATTTCTTGAAGTAATATTTATTTATTTTTTTATGTTCCATTATATATTTTTAGCGTATTCCTTATATTTAGGATAGTGGCTAATAGTAAGTAACGTAAAGTATGGCACTAGGCTGGAGGAAATATATATATATATATATATATATATATATATATGTCTGGTCTTTACGTGTTATGTTAATACCGTGCTTTCGATGCACTGAAACTCTTCACTCCGCCTGAAAATTCCTGGACCTTCGACACCACATTTCGCTACACACTACTTACAAACAATCTTCTGAGTAGCGTCCACTATGTTAATATAGGGATCTAGATAGGGCATTCGTATCTATGTAGATGTTGATTAAATATATACCCTCTGAGTAAAACTATCATTTGTGTACCAAAAGAAAAACAGTTTACATTTACCTAATATAAACCTATACCATTTACGAAATTATCGGTTGACGTATTTTCATAAAGTATTCAATCATTTTAGTTTATATTTGTTTCATTATCTTTTCCTCTTAATTTTAATAATCCTTGTTGATTTTGTAAAGTATGTTGTAACCTGGATATATTTATTGTCAATTGTATATTGCAGGTTGTGCAAAATAATTTTGAGTTGTTATGTTTGTCATCTAACCAATAATGATTAATTAGAAATACCACAAATGACGTAATTTATAATAGATGATCATCATCAGAAGAGGTTTTGTGAATACTATGGTAATTTTAACAGCTGGAATCATGAGTCAATTGAAGTTAAATCACCATGAAAAACCTGGAAGCACTGGACGGTCATTTCGTCTTAGTGTGAGACTCGAACCCAGGACCCATTAGTCTTGCACGTGAGCGCTTTAACCATTAGACCACTGAACCGGCACCCAACAGTGTTAATGTCTAACTTCAACTAATCCACGAAATTTAACAACACATTCACCATTGTCATCAGTGAGTTACTATCTCACAACAGGTCACTGCTTCTCACTAGATAATCATCAAATGAAAATTCTTTTATGTAGCAAATCATCTGAAGATCGAAATGACAGACTTTAGAATTATTATTGATTAAATCCTATGAAAATGTATTTATACACATTAGATACCCTGATCATTTTATCTTTAAACTTTCCTTAAACCTCGTATACTCAAATTATTAAAACAAATGTCCCATAACTAATCTAAAACAGTTATTCAACCATATATATATATATATATATATATATATATATATATATATATATATATATATATATCGTTTAGCTGATGTATTAGTAACTTATGAGTATGTTAAAACATGTGACCTGTGTGCCCTGTTATTGGATAAGCAATGACACCTCCAATTAGGGAACAGTGACTTATCGATCGAACCAATGACGCGTAAAACATGCGCGAGAAGTCTAGAGTCCTGATTGGTCCTGCTTTCCGCCTAGCCCAGAACACCAATCTCAGCTTCTGCGATTTGAACCATGTATTTCAAACATACTCGGTTTATATACCAACCAGACAGACCACATCGTTATTTATTTATTTATTTTAACACATAGGTATTGGTACAAGGAGGCACCAAGTACATATGCGCCACACGAATCTCAATTGATTTGTGTGAGGGCTGTGATACTGCCCGGGTGCCCAAACCGAATCAGGAAAAAGCTAATTAAACATTAATACGTAAAAAAAAGAAAACGCAAGTGGGGGGACGTAAAAACACCGTCTAAACATTGAAAACAACAATAAGAATTTAGTGGATACATGAACAAACCACATCGTACCATAATGTAGCGAACAAGATTTGGCTAAATGTGGCTGTGACCGTGGGAGGCAATAACTAATAGACAGGGTATAATTCAAGAATGGTAAAACGTATAATAATAGTTCATAGGTCAAAATAAAGCTTATAATAAGAGGAATATGAATATGAATAGTTTAGTTACATAACAATTGTACAATAAGAATATACGTTTAGTATTGGTCCATAAATGAATCCCAAAAGTTACCATTCATTATGCATATCGGGACTTAATAGAGTAATACTACTTAGTTTGAATACTTTCATTCTACTATTATAATTTCATAATAAAATACATTTAGAAGTGTACAAAGAGGTACTTCTTAAACGATGATCTTAAATTTTGGTGTATAATTATTATTAGGTTTGTTCTGATTATCTATTAATTCGTAATTTATCTGGACGTATATTAGAACGTTTATGGTATGATCAAGTGATCAATTTAACGTATAGATCACATTCACATATATTATGTATTACAAGACAAATATTGGATCATTCACAAATGGATTTATTTTATACTCGTAAAGTAAGTATACTGATTTGGAGTGACTTGAATATGATGTTGATATTGTGTATGATGCGATCTCATAGTTTAAGGAAAGACAAAGAGTGTATGCACCAACCCCATTGTGATCGTTTGTGAGCCATGTCAGCAAGAGTCTCCAATCATTGGTTATGATGTGATGTGGGTTACTTATATCCACACAAGTAGTGTACAAAGATGGTCAGGCATAGAATGTATTTCAGTAGAAGGTCGATAAGAAAAGAATGGAAATGGAATGCAATTGGTATGAATACGCAAGAACAATGAAATCTGAAACAATAGATTGATGTTTGCTACTGGAACGGTCAAGTTTGATATGTGATGGATTGATATTTTGCAAATTAACCATTTACTGTATGGTTCTCAGATTTTATTGAGGTGATCTGTACTTTTGCTCCCAAATACGTTCAATTGTCCCCATTGGTGTTCTGTTCACTACATTGATAGTCACACGGACCTCAACCAAGTTGTCTGCATCTACCAACATGGCTCAGACTAGAAGTTAGTGACTTCAAGCACTGATGCCACGTTTTGGTTTGGCCGCCCCTAACTTTATTCCAACTATCCCCAACACTAGTCAGCATTGTGTGTCGTGGTAATCGGTGTTCAGGCATACGTAACACGTGGACCAACCATCTCAGTCGATGAAGATTCGTAACCTCATCAACTGATTTATCATCATTCTCTAATACCCTGTGTCTAACCTCACTATTACTTACCCGGTGATCCCATCAGATGTGAGCAATATTTCTTAGACAGCAGTGGTCAAATACTAGTAGCTGACGAGTATCTTCTACCCTTCCTTAATGACCACGTTTCGCAGCCGTAAACTAGAACAGAACAAACTGCCGTGCAGTATACTCGTCCTTTAATTGATAGACGGATATCTCGCCTTCGCTATAGGTGACGTTAGTTGGCAAAAGCCAAACGAGGTCTCTGAATCCGTGCAGAGATTTCGTCAGACACCAACCCATTAGGGCTGATCAAACTTCCAAGATAAGTGAATTTGTTAACGAGTTTGACTACTTCACTCCCTTACCTTAGTTCAGGTGTTGACGCAGGCCAGTCCTGAAGCAACAACTTGCATTTAGAGGGAGAGAAGCGCATCCCAAACATTCTGGCATTTTTGCTCAGTGCTACCAAAAGACTTGGCATTTTATCAACGTCTTCACGAAACAGGACAATATTATCTATGTATTCTAAGTCGATAAATGGACCTCCTGGAAGAAGATTAATACCCGAAAATTCAGTCGACCAGATTCATTATTGATTCCCGTAGTTGTTATATGACATATAGTTTAACTTGTTTAGGAATGCATAACTAATATTTTGTTAGATTTATATACAATTTGTATCTTCCAAGTAAACTTCAAGGAAGTATATGCAAAATTGTAGATAGATTATGAATAAATGAGAAATTTACTTTTTCTACTATCTATTCATACTACTCATTATTTCATGTAAATGATTATAATATTATGACAAATAAATTTTGATATAGACAAGTTTGTTTCACTTACTTCAGCATTATATTTTTACTTTGATTAGAATTTATTCATGACATGAACATGACTACTCCTACTAACCAATGTACTTAAATGTACTTGGATACTTATTATTTATCTTAGAATTAGCTTGTTTGTTTTTTTCATTATGTTGAGATTTGGTTTTGATAGGTAGTATGTCTCCAAAAACGAGACCATATTGAAGTGAAACTTCAATTTGAAGTAATATTGTATATGAAACTATTGTGAATCGACAATGTTTTCTGATGTTCACACGACTATCATCAATTTGACCTATTATTCCATATTTATTGATGTGTTTTGATTTAGGCGTTGAAATTCTCTTTATTTGTTTATTGAAACATAAACATTAATACAATGAGACACCAAATAGATATGCGCCACATAGATCATTCGATTTGTGTTAGGGTTAGGATATTGTTTGAGTGTTCGAACCGAAGCAGATGGTTCTCTCGTGTGGCCAACACCCGGAGCCTTTAACCTAAAGGTTTAATCCATAAGGCGGTGGAGCAACGTTAAGAGATGCAGTCCCATGGTAGCCAGTGACCAACAACAAGTTCATACGCCATTTGTTTCCTTCAGGATATTGGAGCCCATGTACACTGTTGAATCAGTGTTTCTCACCCCCCCCTTTATGGATCCTCCATATCTATCAAACTGGTTAGAGCTCCGGACATTCGGTTTGCATCCTCTCGATTTTGTAAACAACATCCCCACCACGAGAAGTCAGTGAGTAGGACTTCCCTATCGGTGTTTGTCTAGGCATGGTCGTGTGAGATCACTTTGAGAGGGAGAGCGGACTCTGCCCATCCTCGACCATACTACGGCATTTGAGGGCTTCATGTAGTTGAATGATACTCTAGGATTTGATTACAACTAGCACGATTGGCATTACTCACTGATGAATATTGTTATGCTGGAATGAATTAAACCACCCATGGACCATTAGGCTACCGAGTCCCATTCTGAGATAACATTGGAAGTCTTCAAGTACATTAGATAGTTTATTTGGCCCATTTTCACCATTTCTTAAATAAGTTTTCATGTACGCGTTTACAAAGATACACACTATTGTATAATAGATTTTAAGCCGTTGTTGCAACTTTACGTACATACTCATATTTGTTACATTCGTTTTTTTTTTCTTACCAGTCTCGTTTAGTATATCAACAGATCAAAGAATCAATGAAAAATATCTCTGTAGAATCTTCACATGGAATACTAAGTTAGTTATATTGTTTATGTTTTGACTAAAAGTATTATATATGTTATGAATAACTTAAATATAATCTATTATTATCGTTTACACAACATCGAATCAACCAGAAATCTAGTATACGTCCACTGTGTAAGGGGAAAAGCTTGATACGGGATTACTTTGACCATTCTAGTACGAAAATACTCTTCAGCATCATCCACTTGACTTCGTGTAAAGTTCTAGGCTGGAACTGTTTTTAACTCGCAAACTAGATTTTCCATCGTTTTCAAATGTTTTCAATTTGACAACTGTTCGTACACCTACGGACTTTCCTTTTACCGCATATTTGTTTATTATTTCTGTGTTGTTGAAATCAGATATAAGTAGTCAAAGAAATAATAGCAAATATTTCATTCAATACATGTATATATCCAATTTCTTTAAATTATATAATGCAGTTTTACATTCTTTATATGTTTGTTTCTTCTCCTATCTTGTCAACTTAATCGACTGGAACGTTTGAAGTATTATGGTCAATGTTTTCGACCGATTAATTTGACTAAATGTTGTTGACTTTTTGCTTATTTTGAATGATTTTAAATTATTAAGCCGTAGACGAGTAATTACTCTGTTTAAAACATATTGGCTTCTTAACTTCAGTTGTTGTGAAACTTTCTCCGAGATGCAAAAAATATATTCTTACTTTCTTTGCTTTCAATGTAATTTCTTTAGCATGTACATGTAAACTAGTAAATACAATTGTAAATGGGTGTATGAACTAAAGCAGATAGTATTGTTATCTGACCACTTCTTGCGCGTTTGGCCTGGTAGTCTATGCCACAAGGCAATAGCTCCACGTTAGGAAATGCGGTCCTATGGAGTCTGGTGATGATTAAGATTAAGTTCATACTACGGCTATTCCTTCAGCATCCTGGAACTAGTTTGCACTATTTGTTTTCCAACTCCCCTAGATGGATCCTCCATACACACTAATCCATTTAAACAGCCGGAAATCGGCTTTTCATCCTCTTAATTTCATAAACAACACCTCCAGCGCAAAATGACAGTGAATTAGACTTCCTTAGCAGTAACCATATATGCCTAGCCATATGAGTTTACTTAGAGTAGTAGTGCGGACTCTCCTCACTCTCGGATATATCATGTTGTTTAGAAGCGTTGTAATTGTTAGTAAGATTTGTGCACCACTTTTTTATAATTTTGTAAAATTTCTTTCTAATCTCATCTAGATGGTGATTTGAACGGTGAGATTAATGCAACTAATTTGGACAACAATCAACCTGGTACTATTAGCATCTTACCAGATGGATTCGTTATCAAATTTGGTGATGAGCAGGTTAGATTGTATTATCCTAAAGACGATTACACTCGTGTGTGTATGTCCGGACGTGCATATATATATATATATGCACAATGTGAGGGTTATTTAATGTCTTTTTTGTGGCCTTTTGCCGGTTGTATTGTATACATTCATGTTGTTGTTTTAGTTATCGTACAGTGAACAGTCCTGGAGTTATGTCACATCTCTAAACGGCATCAGCATCTGTTTAAAAAATCCAATGTCGATGAAACCTTTTTAGTGTCTAACAGTCATTCTTCGAAAAAAGCATCCTACTTATGCTGAAATTTTGTCGTTTTATTTGATTCTACTTAAATCCAATTTGAATATTACTATTTTAGTGACCCTATATGTGGAAAACGTAGGACAAATTAACATTAAAGTGAAAAGCAAACAACTAGGTGGACAACAGAGATCATTGCTCGAAATATAGGTTTTGGACTAATGATGATTTTGTTGCATTTCTGATTAAGAACTAAAATTCCAAATCATGAAATCACAAGGATTTGGCATACGATGTTCTTCATTTGTTAATGACTTCATCTTCTTGTTACTTTTAACTAGACCTCTGATGTATTTATCATATTATTATTATTATTTGAACACATAGATATTGTTATAAGGAAGCAATAAATACATATGCGCCACACAAATCTCGTTTGATTTGTGTGAAGGCTGTGATACTGTACAAGTGCCCAAACCGAAGCATGTGGTTTTCTTAGAGAGCCACACCCGGATCCTTCGACCTAATTGTCTGATCCACAAGGCAGTGCAGCATCGTAAGGAGATGCATTCCAGTCCCATGTTAGCCGATGACCAACAATTGGTTCATACGCCATTTGTTCCCTCAGGATACTGGCGCCCATGTGCACTATTGGTTTGGAATGAGGGTTTTCCAACTCCCCTAGGTGGATTCTCCGTGTACACCAACCCGGTTAAAGCGCCGGACATTCTCTTTTCGTCCTCTCAATTTCGTAAACAACACCCGTGACATGAGAAGGCAGTGATTAGGACTTCTCGGTAGAGGCTATATATGTGTGGTCATGTGAGAGCATTTCGAGAGAGTGAGCAGACTCCCCGTTCTTGGCCTTACCAGGGCATTTTTCATCTAATGTAATTATTATCTTCATCACTCTCTTTCTATTTCAGAAATTTATCAAATTGCATAATATTAAACGTTGTTGCACAATAAAATCAGAAATATTTACGATTGATGTCTACGGTAAGTGGTTCATGATATTTTCTTATTTAATAAAATTGAACATACTTGAATCTAATAGTTGAATTCATGAGTCCCACTAGCGGGACCGTAGGTCCTGGGTCCGAATCCCGCTCTCCACAAAACACCTTTTCTGATAATATTTGAATCTTTTTTAATCTGACTAAATGACATTTTCTGTCCTGTCATTCTACACTATTATGATACTCCTCAGCAGTTCGCATCTACGGTCGCGCCTTGCGGGATTCGAACCCAGGACCTGTCAGTCTAATTTATTTGAAAGTCATTTCCACTTGAATGGCGATGATCCAGTAACCTGGTTCATACGAAACACCAAATAAACTAGCTTTTCACACACACACACACACTACTGATCCGTAAGTCTCGATACTCATATTAGCGTAATATGAAAAATAAGCATATATTTCATTCCACTCTGGTTTCATCAGTAGTATGATTTGTGTCATTGATAATTTGGGTCTTTATACAAATAAATATAGAACAGCTGGTTCTGTAAACGTTTCTTATTTCATCCCAATTTTTATCATTTTCATTTCCCATTTCAAATAAATATCAGATCAAGAGAAGAAAGCAATGATCACTTATCGATTTCAGACGGATATGGTATGTTTATATTTGATATAATTAAATATTCTCACTGTATCTTCCATTGTATTCACTTGATTTCTATTATCAAACATGAACTTATGCAGTAGATTTCCTATAAGATGGAGAATGCTGGCGAGAAGCCTATGCTCCTTCACGAGGAGTAACAGGCGTAAGTAAGTTCTATAGGATGAATCACATATGAAAAAATGTAATTATACTTAGCACTCACCTTTTGTTACACAACACTACATTACATCCTATGCAAACCAACTGCGAAGAATTTTACTTCGGACAAAGCGGACATCCTCTTCATATTTGCCTGTATGAACATCAATTATCAGTCAAACGCTATGACATGTCCTCATTGATATCAATGCACGTGGACAACTGCAGACACACATTCGACTGGAAAAACGTGGAAATTTTGAATAGTGGCAATTTCAAAAACACCAGTGAATTTTTAGAAACTTGGCAGTAAAGTCCATCAGCAATCATCAGTTACAATGAAATCGATCCAATTTATCAACCAATCAGGAAGATTATGCACAAATATAGGAACGAAATTCAAACTCATGGGAGATACAACCAAAACAAGTAAACAATGACAGGTTTAATGTCAACTAGAACCAATCAACATGGAGGTCTACAAGACAAGCTGTAAACCACATGTACAGAAGTTCGAACACTTCACTTTTACCTGAAGTTGGTGTTGATGATATCGTTCAGAAGAAGAACAATGAAAGCTCTATGATTAAACCATTCAGTTCAAAAAACAAAACTCCATCAAAAAAAACAACTACATTATCATCGTTGTTATTGGTTAGTTGAAATCATTCAAATGAACTTGGAATTGATGTATAGTAGTTTAGAGCTTTGAAATGTTTAAAAATTCGTATAGAACTTTGTATAGAACTTTTCCATCAGAATATCATTATGTCAATCGGTCAGCTACAATGTAGGACTTTGTACAGATATATGCATCGGTCGAAGTTGTCATACTTTATTATCAATATATCAGATAAGGGTTTTAAACTACTCTTTATTCTTTACGTAAGCGATATATGATCACAAAGCCATGCAATTCATAAATCTCAATAGGTACATATTTGAGATATTTTCGAAACAAGGTTGCTAAAGAGCGAGAGAGAAGAGAGGGGAAATATTTACACTTGTAGGATGGGTTAACTTGTAAGTTATGAATATTAAAAGATATAACACCGCTTACTTTAGTTTTTATTCTATTTAACGTATCTAGACGGTCTATTCACATTATGTTTAGCGAATGTTTATTCCTCAACAATGTTCTAATCGACATCACTGAGTTTGAATAATCCAGAAGGTTACTAAACTTCTTATGGAAGTGTGTGTTTGTGTGGATAATTTTTCTATTTTTCTAACATCCTTGTAATATTCTATTGTTATCCATTGAAATCTATAGGCTTTAATAATTTTAAGCTTATGGAAAAGTATCATTGAATCGGCTCTACGACCTAAATTGAAGAATATGACAAAGTGATAATGATGATGATTGGTCAGTTTACATTTGGACCAATATTGTTGTCTATTGATCTGTTTGTTTGTTGTTGTTGTTGTTGTTGTTGTCACCGTCGTCGTCGTCGTCTTCGCCATTGTCATTGACATTTTTATATTGAATTGCACTATATTGTCTCCGTTTTCTTTGTGTTACTTTTTGAGTTGAATTTTATTTGTATATGAATACGTTTTATGATATACAATCGCATACTTACTTACTCCAATAGTTTACTCAAGTTTTTAAAGCCTAATCTTTCATATATATTATAGAGTAATTGAACTATTATATACTCTTTGTGTATATTTTCTGAGTTGAATGCCTCCATAGGAAGCTATATAGATCTAGGTTGTTAACTAGTTTAATAGATGGAAAATGATGATTGAGAGTATATTAGCTTCACTCAATAAATTGTTGTTCATAGCCTTATTAACTAAGTTTACAATCCTCATCAAGCACCCTTTCTACTACCTTCATTTGATTAAAAGATATACCGGATCAAATACTAACAATGTGATTTTAGCATTCAATAGACATGTTTTACAAACATATTACACAAGTGACATGGACCTTCTGGGTTCCATGAATGATCCTGAAGTATCGAATGTACAATGTTTGTTTCATTTGTTTATCTATAATTCTCCTTCTTATTCTTACGCCTGTCACTACTAATGGAACATAGGTCGCCGATCAGCATTCTTCAATCCACTCTATCCTGGGCCTTCTTTTCTAGTTCCATCCGATTCTTGTTCATTTTTCCCATATCTATCTCCATTTCCCGGAGTAATATGTTCTTTGTTCTTCCTCTTTTCCTCCTTTGGCCTTAAGGATTTCATGTGAGGACTTGTCTTCTGACACAGTTGGGTACTTTCACCAATGTGTGTCTCGTCCAGTCGGCTATGAAAGCTAAGTTATCTATAATTATTAATACTTTAATAATTGTTAAAACTTTATCCCATTGCACAAGTAAGTAACTATCAGGACTCAATAGCTAAGGGAATAGTGTGATGGCGATTGAATTAAACGGAACTGAATTCGAGTCCCACAGTGACCACCAACTATATAGATTCAGGTTACATTCAACTGATGAGTCCTAAGTAGGACGAAATGCATATCAAACTAGATTCCACTATTAGTATATACTAATACATATGTTTACTTTTATTTTTGTTTATTCTTATTTTAGACAACTCATTTATTTCAAAATTTTGTATCACTTTTCTCAATGTCATCATCATCATCATGATTTAAGTCATTCAATTTGCTCTCTGGGATAATCTAAAAAGTAAACAAAACAAATCAATTATATCATATCAACTAATCATTATAAGAATACATTGGGATAACAGTTTTGTTGTTGTTACTGTTCGTTGTTGCTTCTTGTTGTTGTTGTTGCTGTTCCCAAATCAATACTGTCTGTACATGTGAATGTATTTTGTGTTTGTAATTGATTGATTCTTTTTTGTTTGTTTGTTTGTTTGTTTGTTTTTGATATTCTTTTCTTGTATTTTATTCTTGTTCAACAGTTCATTGTCTTCCTTATAATATACATATATACATTTCAATATTCTATCATTCTTTATAAATGTTGTCATTATGATCATGTTTACATAACTCACTTTAGATTGAAAAGAACAATGTTGTATACATTTTGTTTTTTATGGTTTACCTTATGTTTCACAGTTGAAAGTGATCAAATTTCCTCTATTGTGTGTGTGTGTGTTTATTGTTTTCAGTGCCTGTTGTCATTATTCGATTATCATTAATTACTTACTTACTTACTTACCTATGGATGTGACTCCTTGTGAAGGAGCATAGATCACCTTCCCAACACTCTTCATCTAATCTTGTCCTAGACAATTCTTTCCAGTTCTTTCTAGTTGTGATTTATTGTTTGTTTTTTTTTTCAATATCTGCTTTCATTTCTTAACGTTCATTATCATTAATACAATCATGATTATCATTCATGTGATCTGTTTCAAAAGATACAGTGATAACTCATCTATTCTTTATTCTTTTCTTCATTTTCATTATGTGTATGGCATTTCAAATATGTTTCCTCTTGGATTCATTTACTTTATATTCGATATGATCATTTATTTCCTATTGATTATCAATAATCTATAACACTATGTTGTATGTTTCTAATTTTATTATTACTGTGATATTTATATTCTATTAATTAGTCTTTCTTTATCATTTTCATTATTAACAATGATACAGATAAAAAAATTTTTTTGTTATTGTGATGACCGATTTCCTTCTTTCGTGCCCCCCTCACCACCACCACCACTACTACTACTACCACCACCAGCATCACTACCATGTGAGACTCATTATTATCTTTATAACTGAAGATGTAATCTTGAAATAACTTTTTCGATTGTTATTGGTTATTCATATTCTGATCTGTTACTTTTGTTACTTGATTTACATTCCTTCATAATATATATGGTGATGGATAAGATTTGTGTAATTGTATTTTGCAAAATCTACACTCTATTATTCACATTACTTTGTATCTAATGTGTTAATGTGATATAGCAACTTGAACTGATGTATGTATGTATGTATGTATGTACGCAGTTCTATGTTGTTGCTGACTAACTGATTGATTGATCAACATCATCTTCACATACACATTCCTCGTTGTATATGTCAATTTGTTTGAGAAATAACATTTCATCGGTATTATTATTATTATTATTATTATTATTATTATTATTATTATTACTCGTAATATGCTTATTGGTTGTAATTTTCCTAATGTAAACATTTCAATCATTTGTTATAATACAATTTGATTGAACCTAGTAATTCTCTTACTAAAAAAAAAATAATAAGAGGAGACAATAAATTGGATTAGGTTAAAAGGATTAATTATAGTGGTTGAATTCATGTGTCAATTGAAGCTAAATCATCATGAAAAAGGCCCCCAAATGCCCTGGTACGGCCGAGAGTGGGGAGAGTCCGCTCTCCCTCTCGAAATGCTCTCACATGGCCATGCGTATATAGCCTCTGCCAGGGAAGTCCTACTCACTGCCTTCTCGTGCCACAGGTGTTGTCTACAAAAATGAAAGGACGAAAAGCGAATGTCTGGCGCTTTAACCGGACCCCAAACCAATGGTGCACATGGGCTCCAGTGTCCTGCGGGAACAAATGGCGTATGAACCAATCGTTGGTCACCGGCTACCATGGAACTGAACTGGATCTCCTTACGATGCTCCACTGCCTTGTGGGTCAGACGTTCAGGTCAAAGGCTCGGGGTGTGGCCCCCTAAGAAAACCACCTGCTTCGGTTTGGGCACCTGGGCAGTATCACAGCCCTCACACAAATCAATTGAGATTTGTGTGGCGCATATGTATTTGGTGCCTCCCTGTACCTATACTTATGTGTTAAAATAAATAAATAATAATCATGAAAAAGAAGGATGGATTGTAGGACCGTTTCATCTTTGCATTGGACTTCTCAATAGTCCGTATCCTTGATCCTGTCTCGCGAGATTCGAACCTAGGACCTATCAATCTCACGCGCAAGCGCTTAATCACTAGAACACTAAGTCGTCCGGTGTCAAATGGTGTTAATGTCTAACTTTAACGAATTCACGAAATTGAACAATACATCTACCATTGTTTTTATTGAGTTACTATCTCACAATAGACTTGGTCAAACTCCACTAATTACTGCTGCTTATTAGAACTCCAAGAAATGCCTCTTAAAACTAGTCACGAGTGAGCATATGTTGATTCATATTAGAAGGGTATTTTTGGATATTATAGTAAGTTCAATAGTTGAGATCATGAGCCAATTCGAAAGGATGTGCAGTTTCCGATTTTGTTATAACATCGCGTTTAACAGGAGTGATATAAAATGTTCCAAGTAATTCGATCTCAGAAAATATCATTCATTCCACCATGTGTTTGCGAATACGTGTGGTTAAGTGTACCTAACCCTACTTTGTACACTGTAATTGCCTCATACACTTATTTCATGTAACATTATTTCGAACTACATGTAATAGTGATAACCACTAAGTTTCGAAGGGGTGTATGTCTTCAAACTGCAATACTTCACTGAATTACTCTTTGATCAAATGTTATCGTGTTAGATCTCGTTTTTGTGAGTCAATTCACAAAAACCGCTTCAAATGTTTAGCATACACTTGGTGTGAAGAAATCCTACTTTGGACTCATAGGTTGGAGGAAGGAAATATCCATTGATACCTCATTTTGTCGTGGAAAATTAACGCCCGCTTTATACTAACCATTACGTTCCAAGTGTCCATCTTTCTTCGTTATCGAGTTTTGTACACTTTGAGGTATTTCTGGTGCATACACGACACTAAATAACATTACTTATTGTGAGATTGTGTGTTTGCTTTGGTACGATTTTAAGTATGTTACTTATGAGTAACTAGATTTTTAATAATAAATATATATCACTCGAGAAGGTTGATAATTAAATACATGGTGTGGAAGGCGAAATACAAACGGTGAATGCGAAATCCCTGTTCATACGCCCACAATTCACAGGGGATGTGGCTAGCGAAACATTACCTCAGAGATTAAGGGGGTCAATGCAAAAATCTTTATCAATTTAGGTGTTGTGGAGATTGTCAAGTTTTTAAGATCATGAACCGACTGATGTTAGACCACCATTGAAAACCTGGAAGCACTGGACGGCCGTTTCGTCCTATTGTGGGACTCCTCAGCAGTGCGCATCCACGATCTCACTCACGGGATTCTAACCCAGGGCCTTCAGTCTCGCCCGCGAACGCTTAACCTACTCCACCACTGAGCCGGCATCCAACGGTGTTAATGTCTATCTTCAACCTATCCAACGCCGGAGAATTATGATTAGTGTTTTTACGCGCCCAATGATAATACCGAGGTTAAAAGATGAATAAACACGAATGACTACCTCGTTTTACATTTATCAGTTCGACTGCTCCTGTGAAGCAAGTTATATTGGTCGGAATTCTAGGAGTTCGCATTTTCGTGCTCTCAAAAACCCCTCAGCGTGACTAAGCAAAGTTCTGATGAGGAAAATGAACAGTTTAATATTGACCAATTCAGTGCAAACTGGTCATTAGTGACCGTATAAACCAATCCTTTTCAATTATATGTCGATCCAGTAATGTTTTCCTGAACCAAATCAGACTAAAAGTCCTTCAAACGGCTGAAGCAGTAGTCATCTGGATGAAGAAACCAGAGTCATGCGTACAGAAGAAAGATATTTTTCGTTATATTTCAATGTGTTGAAAACTTAGATTTTTGACGTTTTGTGACAGAATGCAAGCAACCTCTTCAAAAGAAATAATTAACTGAAATTAAGTTAACACAAGTTTACTATGGTTTACTTTATAACTTTGATGTAACACCACATCACGCTTCTATGCTCTGCCGAAAATTCACAAGCCTGACATTCCTTTAACACTTATATTGAACTTCACAAATACTCCCACATATGTTCTATCTAAATATCCATGCAACACACTGAAACCACTTCAACACAATCTGGTCAATGTTGTGAACGATTCATATGAATTCAAATCAATGGTCTAGTAGTTATTCATCAGTAAGTATGAGACAATTATCAGCGTTGATGTTGCGTCTCTATACACTAAAACTTTCAAACGGACTTTATATAAACATATGAATGGTTTGCACATGTGATCTACAGTATCTTCAATTATTGCAAAGTTATCTATGTATTTCACAATGAGTCGCCTATTTTTGCCAGCACCATCAGACCGAGTATCTGGCTCAGATATTCAGATGACACATTTGTCATCATTAGAAAGACTCTTCTTCAAAATCTATCCAAACACATGAATGCACTCTCAGAACACATCAAATTCACTTTCAAAAAGGAAGATGAACATCATGAACTAATAATCTTAGACTGTTTAATTGAAGGGTATTCTAATGATAGTCTATATCTAGTCATATATCGAATGCCATCAAAATGCTATGAATTAGTAATTTCCCTGAAATTATTCAAGTAAAACTGTCCTTCTGTAAACAACAGCTCTAATGAAAGATGTTGGATTGATACTCAGGTTTTACTTTACCGTCAAGGGAAGCCAAAGAAAACATTACATCGGGAAATAAAAGCGGATATGAAAAGGATGAATAACAACTGGAAAGAGCTGGAAAGGATTTCGCAAGACAGGGTTGGATGGAGAATGATGGTGAGCAGCCTATATTCCTTCGTGAGAAGTAACAGGCGTTAGTAAGTAGGTAAGCGAGGGTTAACAGAAGAACCAAAACAGATATTAAAAACGCACAACATTAAAACTGTCTATAAGACAACTAACACTCTAAGAAACGCTTTAGTTAAAATTAGAGATATAATTCTATTCACTTTTATTCAAAATTGTGTCTACAGATTAGGCTATTTCGATTGTGATGCGCTATTGTATATGAGAGAGTCTTCCAGTGTGGTCTCGTCTCTTGACAAGCAACATTTAAGTTACACAAAAACACCTCATGATAATCCTATAGAATTAAAACATTAACAGGTTGAATCATCAATAGCAGTACATGCTACATTCAATCATCACCAAATCGATATTGAAGATGTCAAATGAATTCGGAAAGGTTTTTCCAACTGTCAAGAGAGGCGAGTAGTCGAAGCGTTTCACATTTTTTAAAATCCCTCTAACTTCAATAGGAAAGAATTTCTGAATATTCATTGAATCTGGACTGTATCTCCAAATAACCACATTTGATCTTATTATTGTGTTACACATAATCTGTACACAGAAAGAGAAAGAGACGTACAATCTAAACCCATTGCTTCACATTACAAATGTGTACATTTTTTATACCCATAATCTGACACACAAAAATAATACCGTGATTGACTATACAAATTCACCATGATCAAAAATTACTTGACATCGATATACTCAGATCTATTATGATTTTCATTATTTACTCTGAAGAAGTGACTTACATTAGGTGACGAAACTTTAGAAATACAATTTTTCTACACATTAGAATTTATTTGAAAATTCAAAAATTGAGATCATGAGTTAATTGAAACTAGACCACCAAGGAAAACGTAGAAGGTTCCGGGATTCGAAACTCGCAATAAGTGATCGTAGATATGCACTGCTGAGGAGCCCCATACTAGGACGAAACGACCGCTCAGTGCTTCCATGTTTCCAAAAGTGATCTAACATCAGTAGATTCATGATCTCAATCAAAATTTTCAAAGATCGTTTAACGGTTTTTCATCTGACTTGTATGCAAACAAGCCACTTGTTTTCAACTTGAATCTCTAATCACTGTTACGATTTACAAATTCATGTTTATTGTCTAATCTTCTTTACTAATCTCCATTATTAGTTCTTGAGTTTTTGAGGAAAGATTTTGCTATGTGGTTAATCTGTTGTAAGCAGGTGGTATAATATATATATATGAAAACTTTCAGTCCCATTATGAATATGGGAATGGATAGATGTAGTAGTAGTAGTCGTACTAGTAGTAGTATTAGTAGTATTAGTAGTAATAGTGTTGGTAGTAGTAGTAGTAGTAGTAATAGTGTTGGTAGTAGTAGTAGTAGTAGTAATAGTGTTGGTAGTAGTAGTAGTAGTAGTAATAGTGTTGGTAGTAGTAGTAGTAGTAGTAATAGTGTTGGTAGTAGTAGTAGTAGTAGTAGTAGTAGTAGTAGTAGTAGTAGTAATAGTAGTAGTAGTAGTAGTAGTAGTAGTATTTCACTGAATCTATGAAATGATTACAAAAGTTGAGAATAACCTCAAATTTGTTTACTTTAGTAAATATTTAAAATGTATCAAATCATTTAAACTTAGTCCAAATCAACGATACAAATCAACTCATGCACATTCAATGCTCACATAATATGTATAGTCTTGTGTTAAGCAATGATGACTGACACTGATAGAAAGCGATTTTCATGATAACCTCTATGTGTGTATCCAAGTCAAATCAAACTTCAACAAATACTCACCATCACACACACACATACACATACACATACACATTAGTTCACAAAGCCGTATGTTATCATCATAAGTCGGAAGTGACACCAAAATTATCTGATAAATGACAAGCACCATTATTATTTATTGTACTAAATAGTTTAAGTCATCCGTTATTTATGATCTAGTGCGATCAGCAAACATCTCAGATAAAGAGAATATTAGATAGTTATGAAAGGAATGTAAGTAGATTGACGTGAATGTCAAGATTTGAAAAGAACAAAATAACCAACTTTTGTTTATTTATTTAAGGTAAACAAAGGTGAATGACTTTGTAATTCATGCCAAAATATTCACTGGTGTACCATTTCAATAACTTTGTATAATTTAATGATTGAATTCATGAGTCTATTGAAGTTAGACCACCATGAAAACACCTGAAAGCACCGGATGACTGTTTCATGTTATTGTGGGACTCCTCAGTAGTGTTCATCCACAATCCCACCCCCGCAAAATTTGAACCTATGACTCTCGGTCTCGTGTGTGAACAACCAACCTCAAGAACACTGAGCAGGCGTCCAACGATGTTAATTTCTTACTTCAACCAATCGACGAAATTACGCCACCGTGCTTCTAGGTTTTCCATGGTAGTCTAGCTTCAATTGAGTCATAAATTCAATTATTAAATGACTAAAATCTCCTCATAACCATTCTCTGATTGAATGATTATTCATTGTAATCATCTGATTTGTAGGTCTAATAAATTCATGATCTCAAACACCGGTTTATCAAATTTACATCCTACATGCATTCTAAACTCAATTATTCACAGATGGGTGATAGATGTGCTGCAATTTACTCAGATTCCCCAGTTATACACATAGTATTCTCTTATATCTAGATATGAAGCATTGGAGTTTTGTTGTGCTAGTGTCATCAATGTTACTGTGCAATATTTTCTCGAAGAATGAGCTTCAGAAGAATATATTTGGATGTGATAGTTTGTGAAGAATTTGATAATGAATGACTTGAATCGGAGTCAAATGAGTGTGTCGAACTGCAAATAGAAACTGTGAACTAGGGTACAAATACTTGTTTTGATACACTTACCCAACACTTCATAAATAACGTCAACAAGCCCGTTGTTTGTGTTTAGTCGATCAACAATGTCAGTTGTCAACGGTACCGGGATAACTCATCTCCGACTGATAGCTCAAATGTTTCAGATCACATATCTTCATATCCAATCACGAACATACAAACAAATATGTTTAGTCTATACTTAGTATGTCATATCTCAACTAATCACATTCCAATGTCTTCTCATTTCAACTCAGGCAAACTCATAACATTGTCTAATGTCAATAAGTGGTAATATTTTCAGTTTTCAACGGCTTTGTTGGTAGTACGAGTGTCGGTAATAAGGAATGGACTTGAGAACTCAAATATGATTGTCTTACAATTAGCTGTTCAAAAGGTGATATTATTGTACACGATAGCAATACGAGATACAATTTCGAAGCAATCTGTTGACAAACTTCCTACTTTCTACAGTTGTAATTTTAGTCATCCTCTTTGTTATCAGTACCATCGTCGTAATTTACCCTGAATATCTGAATATTCTCCGTCCCTATGTGTTGTAGTTTAGACTGTAGTAAATTCAAATAGAAATCTGCATATTTATCTGACATTTCTGAAAATATAAACAAAAGTCTGATGAAGAAACATGATTTTCAGAGGTAGTGTATGGTTAAATGTGTAAGCATTATGCTTACTGTCGAAAAGTTTGTTAAACATACTGGAAAGTGGGACACTTGATTAGGATACCAAAGAAATATGATCTTAGAAAGTGTGAGAACTACAGAGGTATGATTCTTCTCTCGACAGGATGTTGTTAAACAGAATGAAGTACTGCGTAGACGCCCAACTTCGAGACCAACAGGTTTGATTCCGTAAGGATCGATCGTATAAAGACCAAATGGAAACAATTGAATGGAATTCAACTTGATTGACTACGAGAAAGGCTTCTTCGACACATACACATACACAAAGGTAAAAGCAAGATTCTGCTATATAACAACATAAACCAATCGAATAACACTTGACGGAGAAGGTTTGGAAAATGTAAAAACCTTTACATATCTGAGCAGCGTCAGTGATGAGCATGGTGGATCTGATGCAGATGCGAAGGTGAGGATCGGCAAAGCAAGAGCAGCATATCTACAACTGAAGAACATCTGCAACTCAAAACAACTTCCAATCAACACCAAATTCAGAATTTTCAATACAAATGTCAAGACAGTTCTACTGTGTGGGACGGAAACCTGGAGCACTACAAAAGCTATCATCCAGAACATACAAGCGTTTATTAGCAGCGATCTACGCAAAATACTTACGATCGGTTGGCCAGACACTATCAGCACAAACCTACTGTGAGAAAGATTAAAAGAGATTCCAGTGGCGGAAGAAATCAGGAAGAAGAGCTGAAAGTAGATAAAACACACATTGAGGAAAGCACACAACCGCGTTACAAGGCAAGCCCTCACATGGAATCGTCAAGGCAAAACGCGAAAAGGTAGACCAAAGAACACATTACGCTGAGAAATGGAGACAAATATGTGAAGAATGAACAACAGTTGGATAGAACTAGAAATGAAGGCTCAGAACAGAGTGTGTTGGAGAATGTTGGTAGGCGCCCTATTCTCCATTGGCAGTAACGTGCTTAAGTAAGTAAGTATGTAAGCTGTTGTAGAACGTGAGCAATCGTTGTCATCGAAAAAGAACACTTTACTCGCCGATCAATCCTAATTCTCGTTCAATGACACCGTGGATTACTTTCGTTAATTATTAATTTTCTGTATGGGGTTGTAAAAACTGTCGAATTTAGATTGATATATCATGAATGAGACAAGGTCAGATCATCAATGAAAACCTTGAAGCACTGGACGGCTGTTTCGTTCTAATACGGGACTCCTCAGTGATGTTTGTGTTTTCAGTGTACCTTTGCTTATATAGTTTACTAATATATTTACTACATAGAACTGAAGTCACCTTAATAAACCAATTCTTCTTATTCACAAGTCATTTACTGACTCAACTCAATAAAGTACTTTTAAATAAGTTTGTGTAGGGCTGTCATCATCATCATTTTTAAAACTGCGTTTCTCTGTTAGATACACATACACACAGAAAGAGAGAGAGAGAGAGAAAGTCAAACTCAACTTCACATTCACAATTCAACTATCCAATGATTATGAAAAAAGAGATTGAGTTTGATACTATATCATTTCTGTGTGTTCAAGCACAGCATTTATTTGGCTAGAGAAATAGTATATAAACAACAACACATAAATGGTGAAAGATTGAAGCGACTATCTTTTAATTCAACTTGACTACTTTCATTACAGTTCACTAGACAACAACGAGGTATTCGAACAAAGTCATGGAAATCAACGATGGTCTACTATTTATGAAAAATTCTAAAACTTCAAAACAGATAACTGAAATCAAGAAGGTTGATGTGGAGAATGGCAAGCATAACTATTCGACGAACCTCCACAAAACGTTGAGAGAAGAAGAAGATCCAGTGAATTGTTCATCAAAGTCACTTGGGCATCAATCTCAACTAGAGAGTCGTCTACTCACTCGTGAAGATCTCATTAATTTAGACAAAATTGAACCACGTTGGAGATATATTCGAATAGGATTAATAATTGGATTTGGGATTATATTTTTTGGTCTTTTAGCAGCATGTATCCTTTACATAATTTTTGGACAAATATGTCCATCTGTGCCTAAATTACCATTTTGGAAATCAACAGTTGGTTACTGGTTAGATGTGTTTGCATTTAAAGACTCTTCTGGTGATTTAGTCGGAGATTTAAATGGTAATGAGTAGTAGTGTAAAACCCCTATCACTCACATGATTTTATCGTTATAGGTCTCACATCTGAAGTAGATTACATCAAAACTGTCGTGGGTGCAGGATATGTGATATTAGGTCCCATTACTAAAGGATTTTACACCAATTCACACAATATGCTAGGATTAGTGGAAGATTACAAGCAGTTAGATGAAGCAGTTGGCACAATGGATGATTTTCGTGGTCTTTTAAAACACTTTCATAAAAACGGTATAAAGGTCATCCTGACTTTCAATTTCAATGCCATATCCATCAATCATAAATGGATTACAGAGAACAAAGTCAAACTGACATCGTTTGAAAAGTCTCGTAATAATAAAGTAAATGTTATTTTTGTTCTTCCATTATTTCCTCATAATTTATTTTACTTAAAGTTATCCCGATATGGAAAACCGATCGATGTAGATATCGGTGGTCAGAAATTTTATTCAGTATTCGGATCACCGAATGTAGATCTAGATTTAACTTCGGCTAAAACTCAGAAAGCAATATTTGTATGTTTCAATGAATAAATTTGTTAAACTGTATTACCGATAGGATGTGATCCACTTTTGGATGAAAGAAGGAATAGACGGTATTCTCTTGGATAATGCTGCATTCTTTGTTGAAGAAAATGAAGGAACACAAAGCAACGTAAGTCGATGGAACTTCAATGACTATTCTTTTGTCTTTTTATAAACTATTCTCTTACCTTTTACTCTACCTGTATATTTAGGTTGGTTCAAAATGGTTAGAAAACTGTCCAGATTCTCAATTATATAGAAATGGAAGTGTGAAATTTGTTGAAGGTGTAAGACGAGAAATAAATAAGTGGATTAAGAAAAGTGGAAAAGAAAAGTAAGTTCTTTAATGATTATTAATGTGGTTAGATTTTGCCAACTAAAACTCATTATTGATTGGTTGGAGAGTCTGGGTGACATGGCTCACAATCGATCACAGTGGTGTCGGTGTATATACTCTCTGTCTTTCCTTAAACTATGATGTATGATGTCCTTATATTCAATCTTTCTTTTATATATTACCAACATTGAATTAACTACTGTGAATTTGGTGTTCATTTTGTTGTGATAATGAGGTATGGCGACTTGGATCGATGTATATATGTGCCTAGTTCTTCTTTGCAGCTGACTGACTGAACGGTTGGTTGAACATCTGAGATATTCGTATAAATACAAACCAATGATAGTTCCGACCATACACTATACTATGTTATTACCGTAAATTTAAGGAGTTAAATGAATAAGGCAAAACTATCCAAGAATAAACAGGTAAGTAAACAAAGAGTCTTTGTTTATGTGTTTGTTATATATATATAAAGGTTACACACTGAGCGAGACTCTAATAGTAAAGTTATGCAGAGCAATTCAATGAACTTTCAATGTAAGGAGAATACAGTTATTGTTTTTTGTGCATCTCGAGATTGAAAGATAAATTACATAGACCATTTATCTAACTGCTAGTGTAGAGCAATTCAGATGTCCGAGGAATTTTCATTTTCATGGTTACAGACACTTGTATCATATTAAAGTAAATGTATAGTTTAAAGATGTCAATAGGTCTAGTCTACTCAATTTGATACGAATGAATTATACATCTAACATGAATCAATCATCTATAACAACAAACCATATCAATAGTCATCTACCTTAATCTGTCAGATAGAGAATTGTTCAAATGGTAGAAACATTAATTGTTCAGAATAAAAAACTGAATCACAACTGATTGATCACTGGGTGGCGACCAATGTCATACGTGTCTAGTCCTTATTATTAGTGCAGATCGAATGCTATCGACCATGTTGCAATGTGGCCACCAATCTAGGTGACTCGACACTGCGGGCATTTTTGTGAGATTAGATGGCGGCCCGGATAGCTCAGTGATAACGTCTCTGACTGTGAAGCTGGGTGACACGGGATCGAATCTGCCAGGGAGCACAAGTTCCCTCAAAGATTACAGGTACACCTTGCTCACGAGTGCCAAATAACACGAAACCCGGGTCCAGGGTTTCCTGTCGACTACCTCCAACCACCATCTAAAAAACTGGATCTTTATATTGAAAAGAAATATGTCGAAAATCTTTTTGTATCTTGATTAACTTCAGGTTCTACAGGTCACTTGTCACTCTGATGATACCATTCGACTAGCATACAAACAGTCATCTTCTTTATGTTTATGAATTTCACTGTCTTCTAATTCATACCATTCTATGCATTACTCGATCTTCAACCAAATCAATGTTCTACTTTGTAATTACTTCATTACTTCTATCATTCTATGTTATCTATACTTATTATGATTAGTAAGCTCACAATTTTAAATGATCCATAAGAAAATTCATGTGAACATCGCATACTAGAATGCGTGATAGAATGGCCAGATCATCTAAGAAGTTTGGGTCGTTTAGTTTTATGCAAGCTGTCTATTGTATTTCGTGATTCCCCTCTGATGTTCAAGTCTTTATAATTCGTTGAACCATCAGAACTATCAGAGACTCGCTCAGAGTAAGAAGCATTGTATGACTTCGATCTTCACTTGAAATAATTCTATCATTTGTCTTCTATGCACGACTTTGGACTATAGTCGATTGTGTGAGTTCCGTATGATATTGACGTTCTTCTCAGATGCAACTATTTACCGTAAACGAATCTATTGAAAGGTATATTCTTCATTCATATTTCTAGAAGTTGTTTAAACCATTAGTGACTAACTGGTATTCATATTGAACAATTAATTATTTAACTATTGATTATCATATTTGTTACAAAGATGATTGTGACTACAGTTTATCTATATAATCTCAGATACATATGTTTTGTATAATAAAATATCTTCTATAGATTATTGGCTGTCAATTCAGGTGATACAGGTTGTGGTGTAGGAGATAATCCAGATCCAATGTTAATGTTCAAAGATGTGGCTGATATAATAATCAGTCGTGAATTCGTTTTCAATAGGGGTAGATTTGAAACCCTAGTATCATTTGACAAAACAGCTATACAGAAATATTCTACATATTCAGACTCGGATAAAGAGAAATTAGGATTGACAACAAGTACTTCAAATAATCCAACAGATTCAGATATGATTCAACTTGCATTAACATTATTATTACCAGGTATGTAAACATGATTATGACATCTCTTTCTACTCATTCAAACTGTTCTTCCATTTTGTAATTCTAGTCTTCTAATGCAAGCTAATCAATCATTAAGTGACAAATTCACAAATTGTGGGACACTTATGGTAACAGTATTGAATGATAACGATTGTTCGAATTGATACACATTACAAGACGTCATGATGAATGTTTATGAAAACACATTTTCTAACTGCCTACAAATTCTAAGTACCAGGACATTAGTTCGACAATCACTGATGACGTTGTCAGGTAGACATGATTGACGATTTTCGTACATTCTAATAGTATTTTGTGTTGTGAACACAACATTTACATTGTGAATTCCATTATGAAACTAAGCAAAAAGTGTTTAATCTGCAATCACTCACAAATCATTGAATCGATTCCGTAGTGCAATGTGTTTGGTTCACTCAATTATCATACAATCTATACATTACATTTATAGGACAACCAATAATTTATTATGGAACTGAGATGGGTATCAATAGTCTGGAATTATCTCGTATTCCAAAAGAGTTATATCCAAAAGGGAAAATTTATAATAATGAAGAAGGATTTTGGTCTACACGATCTCATTTACCAATGCCATGGGATTTCAATGGAAGAAGATTTTCAGCAACAATAAATGATTCTACTTTTAGTGACTATTTGAATGGATATTTGCATAAGCAATCCGTTGAAGTAAGTTATATGAGTGACTTTCACACATTAAAACTTTTCAATATCTGTAAGGTACTAACCTAGGAGAGAGTAGGTTGGAGAATGCTAGTCGGTGGTCTATACTCCATTCGGAGTAACAGGTGTATGTAAGTAGGTAAGTAAGTATACTGAAGCATAGAAAATAGTAATTCAAATGATGTGTCCACTTCTGCAAACATTCTGTATTTCCAATCTGATGGCTAATGTTTACCGTAAACAGAATGGAATAAGTTGGTCAGCTGATTACTACTAATGATCAAGTATAGTAGTATTGAGCTAAACTATTCATCATTCATAATGAAATTATAAAGAGTGTTTATAGTATTCAAGATTCATTCACTCAATATTCGTTAGGATGACAATGTGAAATGAGGAAACGTTTTGTGAATTATGAATTGAAAAGTTCAATGGTGTTTAATTGATATAATGCCCGTAATATGAGCATGAAAGGACATTGATAGATTCCAGGAAAGGTCACTTCATACCATGTTACAAATTGAAAGGATTGGTGAAATAGTGCGGACAGTCATCAAATCAATGAAATGTGACAAACCAAATGAAACTCTAGTTTCCGAGTGAAGTCATGAATGAACTCACTTGATAACCGGCTTAATCTTCAGTTAATTTAAGCTACTGTTTCAGTGGGTGTAGTTTGCATTTTTATTGATATATATGTCTTGTTTGGTACTGCACAATTTGTGATAATTTGAAGGATTCTCCATTTGAAGTGAATACTGCGGGCGGGATCGTGGATGTGCACTGCTGAGGAGTCCCACTATAGGACGAAACGGCCGTCCAGTGCTTTCAGGTTTTCAATGGTGGTTTAAAATCAATCGGTTCATGATTTCAATCAATAACTTAACAATCTCCACAACCCCCAAACTGATAATACCATATGTGACAGCATTTATTTTGGTTGATAGAAACAGTCAAGTCATCTAGTACTGTTGTAATGCAATCAATTGTACGAACCATTCTGAATGTGACAATCGTTTTGTCTTTTAAAGATTCAGCTTGCTGAGGGAAATGATCGATCAAAACTTCAACTCGTTAAGAAATTGGTGACTTTACGTCAGAATGATAGTTTGAAATGGGGAACAATGGAGCAGATAAGTTTTGGTGAAGTAAGTGATTTCAAAGTTTACTTTTTCTTAGGTAGATTTTGCACGCAATCACTGTGAATTAATGTTTATAAGGAATATTCAAAGTCGAAAAGCGTATTATACATCAATAATCACCATAACTTTTTCGGCATGCGATTCTCTCCCACGAAATGCAAAATGTTGCTTCAGGATTGGGTTGCATCGACACCCGAACTGGTGATAGGCAGTAAACTAGTTGAGCGTGTCGACCGCTTCACTAATCTTCGAAGTCTCATCAGCCCTTGTGGTCTGGTGTGTGACGAAATCTCAGCACGGATACAGAAGGCTCGACTAGCTTTTGCTAACTTGCGTCACTTATGGAGTAGGTGAGATATCCGTCTATCAACCAAAGGATGTGTTTACTGCGCATCAGTTCGTCCCGTCCTACTTTATGGCAGTGAAACATGGCCAGTAAGAGTAGAGGATATTCGTAGGCTACCTTTATTCGATCATAGGTTTCTTCGAATCATTGTTCGTATATCCTGGAACCATCGAGTAACTAATGTAATTGTTAGTAAACGGGTACTAGGTAAGGATGGCAAATCAATTGATGAAGTAGTAAAACTTCATCAGTTGCGATGGCTTGGACATTTGTTACGTATGCCCAACCACCGAATGCCGACATGCGGTGTTTTATGGTGTAGAAGTAGGTTGGAAGAAAGGTAGGGGTGGGCAGACCAAAACATGGCACAAATCCATGAAGTGACAGACAAGTGGACTGAACCATGTTGGTAGGTGTAGACTATGTGGTTGGGGTCCGCGAGATGATAGCAACCGATGGTTAGAGACCTTGAGTGACATGGCTCAAAATCGTTTGCAATGGTGCAGGTGCATCCACTCTTTGTGTTCTCCCAAATCCTAATTTTCTGAATTCTTCGTGTCCCTTTTTTTCTTTCCAAATTTATTTCACCAGATTATACTCCTTGAACAACATCTTCAAACCCTAATCCTTTCAATTACTGCTTATGCTTTCACTACCTGTACCACTACGGGATTTGAATCGAAAATTGTATGTCCGTGCTAATGTGGTATGGCAACTCGAACTGATGTACGTACGTACGAAGTTTTAGGTTGTTACTGGCTGACTGACTGACTGACTGACTGAAATACCATGACAAATTTCATGAGAGATAAGTGATTCTTCAACTCTGTTGCTTCATTTCCTTAGGTCAAACTCACTTATCATCTATTCGTTACATAACGATATTGGTAAAATGCATCCCTACGATATTTCACAATGTTAATTAAGAAAACTATGCCAGTGAACAACTTGTTTAGAGTTGTTTAGCTAAAGCTTCATTAATCACTATGTTGAAACATTTGTTTCAATATGTTTACTTATTCTAGATGGTTATTTCATGAACAAATTAAGGAAAGTGGTGTTCACTCATTCATTCCTTATCACCATTTAACAAGAAGATTTGAAGCATTAAGTTCATAACTTTTGAAGGAACTCGGCTTTCACCATGAGGCGTCATAACATTTCTAAATGAAGACCTTCTAACTCTCAAGACAGAATTTCAATGATTTGAATTATTTTTTCTGATTAGAATTGTTTAATAAGTTATTCTTCCACGAGATAAGGTCTCTAACCTCATACCCAACCGTCCTCCTTTATCCTAGCTCGGATCCGGCAGTAATCCTAGAAGGGCTCCAGACGGAGTTAAAACTATTCAGTATCTAAGCTTATATACTGTTTAAATAATTTAATTTCAGGAATCATCAAATCATATAGAAGCATTTGTACGAAAGGCAAAAGGATTTCCATCATTCATTGTAGTAATACTAAAGGATTTAATGGAGGATTATCTTTTGGATCTTACTCCTGTTTGTTCATCAGTTACACCGAAAATAATTTATCCTTCACATTTACATTTACAAGTTGACATTCCATTATCAACTTCAAAAATATACATTCCGAAAATGGACAATGTAAACTATATCTTAGTATTTCATTGTAATTGATTAAATCTTCATCGTATTCCACTTCGTCTACTTCATATATCAGATTGGTTGGAATCTGATGTGGAATAATCCATTGTACTCTTATTCAACACTTTTGTTTTGTGTGTAACTTTTTATATCCACTTTGTTAGTGTATTGAATCTATGGTGTGTAACTGTTTTCATTTTACCGTAAATCTCTGATCTTCTTGGAGATTGTATTTATTTATTTATTTTAACACATAGATATTGTTCCAGGGAGGCACCAAATAAATATGCACTACATAGACCTCATTTGATATGTGTGAGGGATGTGATACTGCCCGCGTGCTCGAAACGAAGTAGATGGTTGTCTTAGGGATCCACACCCCGAGCCTTTGACCTAAAGGTCTGACCCATAAGGCAGTGGAGTATCGTGAGGAGATGCAGTTCAGTCGCATGATAGTCGGTGACCAACAATTGGTTCATACGCCATTTTTTCCTTCAGGATACTGGAGCCCATGTACACCATCGGTTTGTAATCAGGGTTTTCCAACTCCCCTAGGTGAACTCACCGTGTACACTGACCTGGTTAAAGTGTCGGACCTTCGCTTTTTGTCCTCGCAGTTTCGTAAACAACACCTGTGGTGCGAGAAGGCAATGAGTATGACTTCCCTGGCAGAGGCTGTATACGCGTTGCCATATGAGAGTATTTCGAGATGGTGAGCGGAATCTTCCCACTCTCGATTATCAGGGTATTTGGGGGCCTTGGAGATTGTGAATTTGTCTGTCCACATACTTTGTATCAGAGAGGAAGTGACTACTCTGTGGAGATCCTATGTGACATTCAATGAAGAAAGACTGTTAGTTAGATGTTGTATTGTGTTAGATCCACGTATTTGTATGCTGATCAATATGATTAGTGAAATATACACCATTTTGTATGTTCTTAATATCTGTTGTAGTTCTTCTGTTTTACCTTGGGGGTAAAGTAAAACTAAGGTATCAATCCAAGGAATTTCATTAGGATTGTTATTTATGGAAATACAGTTTCTTCTGAGGTAGTCATCTTGATAGCTCTTGTGAAAAGATTTACTGCTAGGGTCATTTTTGTACTGAATGGGTATGCAGAATTAAAATCAACATACCGATTTGAATGTGTCGGTTTTCGATCTATGACTAGATTTATACTACTACAGGATTTCGTTAGACTAAGTGTATGCTAAACATCTGAGTGGTTTCCTGGGTTGACTCATCCACTATGTGCAGACATCGTTTAAAAAATAAGTTAATCTTCATTCAAATAGCTGTTAGGGATCCGACACATCCAATTCATTCACAAAAACCAGATCCAACACGATTACAGTCGGTCAAAGAGTAATTCTGTAAAAGATTACAGTTTGAAGAAATACACCCATTCGAAACCTAATGGTTATCACTTTTACATGTTAATGTGCTTACATGTCTTGTTGTCTAACTAGTCCATGGTTTGGCTTTGAATGGCGCACATTTTGTTGGCTTGTCCAATGAGCAGTACAACAAATGATGAGCACCATAAAAACGTCAGCCAGAATTCTGTTTCACTTGTGAAGTAAGAATAGAATCAACATCAATCCTTTCAATTCCTTATTTTAAGTTGTTTCGGATAGTTGGTAGGCATACTGGTTATCACTGTCGTTTAGAACATCACTTAGGTTATGACTGCTCATCGCCAAATCCATATAGGATGTTAGTTTCAGAAGGCTAAGAAGATAGAATTGAAGTAAACAGAAATGGAAATAGAATGGAATTGTGAATTGGAAGAATATGAAAGACAGTTCATGGAAGATTTGCAAATGAAGTATTCAATGTATGGTTCTTGTATTTTTTGAAGATATTCTGTAATTTTGTACGTAATAATAAATTGGTTGTCTCCTCCAGAGTTCTCAACCATTAAAATAGAACTAATAATGAATGAATGGAAACTAATAGTAAATAAGAATGAAAAGAAGAATGTAGTTCAGACAAGTGATTCATTAACTTTTCAATGATATCTTTCTCATAACAGTACAATCAGATATACATGTAAAATAAGATTAAGTAAGGTGATCAGAAGAGTTTTGAAAATGAACTGTATTGAGGAAAAGCATAGGAACAAGTGTAAATACGTTCATAGTAACTAAAGTAATAACTTTTTCACTTTAGTTACAATATCTTACTGAAACATGTTAAAGAGAAATTGAACAGTCACGATTTAGCTGCAATGCCCTACTTCATATTGTTTTCTTTGTGAGGTTATACTCTTTTTCCCTGATAAGTCTTGCAATTTTGAACGTTATACTCGGTTGCTAAGCTATTCTTGAAACCCCTAAGCTAGAACTAAACAGCAACCTGAACACTGGAGAGAAGGTGCAAAGTATGCGAAAAGTACTTTACTCCAAGGTTCATTCCAATACAGAAAACATAGGGTTTTTATAATATTTTAAATGTCCTTAGGTTGCTCGAAGATTTTGGAATGCTACTAAACATAGTAGCACTATAAGTAATCAGCCAATCAGAACCTCTACATGTGACGTTTTTACTTCCTTGATGTTTCTGGCTAAAACTTCAAGTGAACGCTGATTGAATGAAATGCTTCTTAGTGTTTCCTGATCCTTGCTTGTCATTTGCGAGAAATTTTCTGGATCACCTCAACACTCCTGAATTTCAGAAATACTTGATACAATGATCGTAAGGTTTGACGAATAACGTACAAACTAATCCTGTTGATGAATGTAATGTCATAATTAACTTTAAGAAGGTAAATATTCTGGCTAAAATTCACATGGTATTCTCTTCATAGATTCATTGAGAATAGGATACAATCAAGAAAGTACACAGTTCACATCAGATGAGATTACTTCATTACTTCTTATGAGGTGAAATTAGTGTTTTCAGATCATTGGCCTCTATATTCCAATGGTTTGATTTATTTCAACAATCAGCTGATTGGTATTCATAAACAGTAGTCAGTTTGAAGTTGATTACATTAAAGCAATGTAGATTATTTATTGATGGACTATTTGTACGAAACTACTTAAACAGATTTCCATTCAATACTATCTTTATAGTATTACTTACTTGATGTATATATGTTAAGTATGTTACATAACATGTACTTCATAGGTAATCAGTATCCTAGGCAACACTCAACTTCTGTGAAAATTTTAAGTTACGTAGTAATCAAAGGAAGATAAGCATGAAGCAACATATAGAAAAGAGATGTCACTTAAGGATGATAAGAAAGGTAAACATCACAACGAACATTTATCAAAATCATTTAAAAATGAGATATAGAACAGAAATATAAGGGATAATGGTCCGCTTGATGAATATTGAGAGATAAAGAAGAGAAAAAGAACAGATACCAAGAAACAAATAAGGAAATAAGAAGGGATTAGATATACCGCGTAGAAAAACAAAAGTTGGGCTTCGGTTGATAAATTACCTAGACCTTCTCTCTTCTTAAGTTTCTTATCCAGCTTATCTTTGAAACGGCTCGTCTTAATATGTGAATACTTTCGAGTAAAGATTTTGATAAAGAGAGGTATTCAACAATCAGTCTATAGACTTTATATGCATTCTTCTTTTGATAACCATGGTGGATAGAGGCCGTATGTGTGGCTATGAAGAGGTTAGGGGTGGCCAAACCAAAACGAGGCATCAAAGCTTAAAGTCACTTACTTCTAGTCTGAGCCATGTTGGTAAGTGCAGACTACTTGGTTGAGGTCCGCGTGACAATCATCACCAATGGTTAGAGACTCTTGCTGACATGGCTCAGAATCTATCACAATCGATTATATGTATACACTCTCTATCTTCTCTTAAACTATGATACTAAAATCGCTTCATATCTTTCTTTCTACGAACTAATTCTTTCTTCCTGTACTATCTCCTTATAGGCAGTCTATCTTTTATATATTACCACCATTGAATTAACTACTTCAAAAATCAGGTGTTCATCTTGTTATGCTCATGAGGTATGGCAACTTTGACCGATGTATCTATGTGCCTGGTCCTACATTGTAGCTGACTGATTGACCGACTGACAGATTATTCAAAAACATTTTAAACAGCATCTAGGGATTCTATGAATATTTCATAAAATTAATTAATTCTAGATTTTATCTAGTGTGGGATGATTGCTACTTACTGTTATAAAAGTATCAATCACGGTTACAAACAGCTGACTAATGTCCTCTAGTTTATCATTGTGTAATTGACCTCAGAATGTGTTGAAAACTATTCTCAAACTGTAAACAATTTCAAACAGACTTGATTGGATGGTTTGTTTCCAACTTCAGTTTAGAAATTACTACTTACTTCATGAATAATTTTTTCTGGTTATTGTCTTTTATAGAGAGTTAGTTTTCTACGGGATGGGGTCGCTAACCCCATTTCCAACCTTCTTGCTTTATCCGGGCTTAGGAACGGCAGTAGTTCCCGGAAGGACTCTAAGTGGAGGCGGCAGTAGGTCTCAATATACACAAAGGGAAAAGCAAGATTCTCCGATTCAACACAACATGCACGAATCCAATAACAATTAACGGGGAAGATTTGGAAGATGTAAAAACCTTTACATATCTGGACGGCATCATTGATGAACACAGTCATCGCCGATGTGCCACCTGGCGTCCCTCTTCTGCATCTCAAGCCTGGACTCAGATTGATCACATCGCCATCAGCTACCGCTGGCTAGGTTGTGTACAAGACTGCCGCTCCTTTTGGAGTACCTATCTGGAATCTGATCATGCTCTGGTCTGCGCCAATCTTACCTTACTTTTGAGTGGACAACGAAGTGACCGCCACCAAAGGATTGATGTTAGCAAGCTGGCTGCAACTTCTGTTGCTAGTAAGTACCGAACCGAGCTAGCTTCTAGGCTAGCTAGCATTCCACCGAAAAGTATAGATGAGCATTAGTTGCAATTGCATGACGCCATGAAAATGGCGGGTCAAGTCTGTCGTGGGTTCGCGAAACGTCCCGCTTACAAGCACTGGGTTTCTTCTGGTTCCTTACAACTCATTGAAGCCCGTCGGTCTACTCCGGGTGACCGTGAGTTTGACCACAGACGAAGGATGTTACGTAATGAAATCGGGCAAAGCTTGCGTAAGGACCGTGAAGCCTGGTGGTCGGAGCGTGCTAATGAGCTGGAAGCAGCAGCTGCACCTGGTAATTACCGGAAGCTCTTCTAACTCATCGGAGTCATTAGAAGCAAGAAGTCTGGTGTGAGCGAAGCAATTTGCGAGGATGACGGAACGCCAACCACTAACATCCATCGACGTCTTGGACGATGAGTAGAATTTTTTGAAGGGCAGTTCAACTGGCCTGCTGCTCCGGCAACATCGGTCAGACTGTCCTGCCCTCCATGGCCGGTGACGACTGATCCATCAAATGAGGCGGAAGTCCGCAAGGAACTCCAACTCTTGAAACGTTACAAATCACCGGGCCCAGACGACTTACCTCCGGCTCTTTTTAAAGATGGTGGTGACTTTCTGACTAAGGGACTGACGACGTTGTTTACAAAGATCTGGAAACTAGAGAGTGTACCAACGTCATGGAATGAGTCGATAGTTGTCCCTATCTTTAAAAATGGTTCACGTTGTTCCTGTAACAACTATCGGGGGATAAGTCTACTTCCGATTGCGTCCAAGCTATTGGCTTCCGTTATACTTCGTAGGTTGTTCGAAACCCGAGAAGGATTGACTCGCGAGGAGCAGGCTGGGTTTTGTTCTGGTCGAGGATGTATTGATCATATCTTCACCCTCCGCCAAGTGTTAGAACACCGCCATACTTATCAAAGGCCAACAATCGTAGTGTTTCTTGACATCAGTGCTGCCTTCGATTCGTTAGATAGGTCTGTTCTCTGGGAGTGTCTATTGAAGGGTGTGCCTGAGAAGTTTATTAACATCCTAAAAGCCCTATACACAAACACCTCAGGCAGAGTGAGGGCATACAACCACCTTTCTCCATTATTCCATTCAAGCAGTGAGGTGAGACAAAGTTGCCCAATCTCACCATTCCTCTTCAACTTTGCCATCGATGACATTCTGGAAACAGCTCTGACGGATGTAAGTAATGGTGGTGTGGATCTGTTGCCTGGAGAAAGACTTCTCGACCGTGAGTATGCGGATGATATTGTCTTACTGTGCGAGAATGTTCAAGCCATGCACTCCGCACTTAATCAGTTGGCAATCAGTGTCCGTAGGTATGGTATGTGCTTTGCACCTTCGAAGTGCAAAGTACTTCTACAAGACTGGCAGGATTCTAATCCTGTACTCACTCTGGATGGTGAGCAGATAGAAGTAGTCGAGAAGTTCGTGTATCTAGGTAGCTGCATAAGTGCTGAAGGTGGCGTGAGTGTTGAGATCAATGAACGTATAGTGAAAGCCAGAGCGGCTTATGCCAATCTGGGCCATCTTTGGCGCCTTCGTGATGTTAGTCTGGCTGTTAAAGGTCGGATCTACAACGCCACGGTGAGAGCAGTTTTGCTCTATGCTTGTGAAACCTGGCCTCTCCGAGTTGAGGATGTTAGACGACTCTCTGTGTTCGATCATCGCTGTTTCCGAAGGATTGCTGACATCCAGTGGCAACACCATGTTAGTAATGCAGAGGTTCGGCACCGTGTGTTCGGGCACAGAGACGATAATGCAATTGGTGTCACCATCTTGAAACACCGACTTCGGTGGCTTGGACATGTTTTACGAATGTAGTCCCAGAGAATTCTTCGTCGTGCACTATTTGCCGACTCTGGGACTGGTTGGAAAAAGCGGAGAGGTGGTCAGTATATGACGTGGTGTCGTGGTATGAAAAAAAGCTGCAAAGGGCCAGCTTCTGTTGATCCTTCACGACTCCCTGGCAGGGCCCGAGAGACGGTGTAACGCAGTGGCTAGAGACGTTATCAGATATGGCTCAGTATAGAAGTCAGTGGTGATCCTGCTGTAACCTTCTTTTACATTCTTCATAAAAAGTGGTTGTATCTTCCTTAACTGAAAGATTTCTTCTCATTGTACCTCTCCGTTTCCCCCATTATTGTTCTCTCTCTCTCTCTTTTTAATCTATAATTCTTCACGTTCATTACTTTTTTTTTCTTTTTTCTCCTTCTCTTCAAATTCTCATTGTTTTGTGTGGTGCATATATATTTGGTGCCCCCTTCTGTACCAATATTTATGTGTTTAAATAAATACTAATAACTTTTCAAATTTTCCATAATGGTCTAACTTTAATTGATTCATAAATTCATTTATTAAATGATTACAATCTCCACAAAAAACCCCTCTCTGATTATAATAATAATAATAATAATAATAATAATAATAATAATAAATTTTGCTTATTATTTAATTTTCCCACTTCAATCTTTTTGGATAATATAAACCAATGAGAATGAAGTATAATCATTGTCCCTGTAATGTTATTATTTCATAAATGTTACACACCCACAAACACACCCACACACATACGCACATGCACATGCACATGTACACGCATACACACACACACACACAAGATAATCAACAACAACAACAACAACAAGAGCAACAACAACAAAAAGAACACAATTTAATATTCTATTTATGATTATAAAAGATCCCTTTTTACTATTTATTCATTTATGTAATACATAGTAACATAGTTATTTATTATTTCATTACGTAATCATCAATTACATAAGTAAATATTCTTATACAATAGAACATACAATTACATAAAAAGTAAGTGAAATGTTTCATGTTAAATAAAACGGGGGGGGTATTCTTTAGAGATTGTAGTGATTTTTTTTAAAAAAAAATAGTTGAATTCATGAATCGATTAAAGCTTGATCACCATAAACAGTTTGAAGATCCTGGGTTCGAATCCTATGAGGGTAAGATTGTGAATGAGCATTGCTGAAGAATGGATATTTAGTACATTCATGAATTCAACTATTCAATTTCTTTGATTTATTATTGATATTTTGAATGGAGTTTTATTTACTGAATTGGATGGTTTGGTAGATATAAATGTTCTATCTGAAGTTTATACTGTAGATGATATTGTTCAGATGAAGAACAATGAAAGTTCCACGACCAAACAACCATCTAGCTTAGAGAATAAAATTTCAATAAAATCATCCACCTAAGCTGTAAATCTTTTCTACCATTTTTGATATTATTTTGTGGTGTTCGGTGTTCGATATATTCCTTAAACTCCGTATACAGTTCGTCTCAGTAACCGTCACCAAATAATGCTCCAACGGTATGTTAATCAGAAGGCGAATACGAAGCGTTAATTACGTTTATTAAGGGACCACACACAGATATCCAATATTACAGATGCGTTAAGCAAGCATGAAATAGTTATGCCGAAAGGCAAACAGGCAAGCGAGCGAGCGAGCGAGAGAGAGCAAGGGCAAGAGCGAGCGATCGAGAGAGTGAATGAACGAGCGAGCGAGTCATGAATATGAATAACATGGACATATATATACATAGTGAAATGAATGAATCATCGAGTCAATTAAGCGGTTAATAGTAAAGCTAGTAGCGTGAATAAATGCGTAGACAGTAAGGCTTGCCGAGCATACATATTCATACAAGGATAACAATAATAAAGGTACATACATTCGCAACAATTTAAATAATGATACTTAGTCATAGTTAACTATTTTTAACTGAAAAATCATATTAATAGAAGGCATTTGATGCTAATTCGAGGAAAGAAATTAAACCGTCATACGACTGTTTATGAATACTAAACTAGGCAGAAACACTTATTAATATTACTGGTTAACCCCCATTTGTCTTAAGTGAGTATTATTTATTTATTTATTTATTTTAAACATATATATATTGGTACAAACAGGCACCAAATAGATATGCACCACATAAGTCACTTGATTTGTGTGTGGGCTATTATACTGCCGAAACCGAAGTAGGTGATTTTATTAGGGGGGGGGGCACATCCGGAGCCTTCTGCCTATAGGTCTGATTCACAAGACAGTGAAGCAACGTCAGAAGATTCAATCCCTTGGTAGCCGGTGACCAACGATAGATTCATACATCATTTGTTTCGTCAGAATACTGGGTGGATCCACTAATCCGGATAAAGCGTAGGACATTCGCTTTCCGTCCTCTCGATTTCGTAAACAACACGCTCGATGCAAGAAGGCATTGAGTAGGACTACCCTAGTAGTGGCTGTATACGCGTGATTATGTGAGGGTATTTCTTGAGGAAGAGCTGAGTCTCCCCACCCTCAGCCGTACCAGAGCATTTGGGAATTTTTGCTGATCATGAAATAATAACTGAACACATAGGCCAAAACCTGTCTAGGATCATGAAAATATCATATTATTCACTTGTTGTCTAAACATTGCAGTGTAACAGGATGTCAGTAACTACAGAATGTCTTATTGGTCACAGCTGTGATTTCGTCTCTGCATGAATAATATTTATACCACACAGAGATGATTACCTGCATTAAGATTGCGTATATGATCCACTAATAAATGCTAAATATGAAGTAACCTATATTGAGGAATTTTCATCAGTCTGTCCTACCATTAAAGTAGGTATATTGTAACATGCATACAAATTCCTGATTACTTATTTACTTAGTTAACACACTTACTCCTATTACTCCCAATGGAGCATAGACCGCCGATCTGTATTCCTCAAACCATTCTCTCTTCGGTCTTCTTTTCTAGTTCTATCCAATTGTCGTCCAATCTTTACATACCTGTCCCCATTTCTCTGCGAAATGTGTTCTTTAGTCTTCCACTCTTTCTTTGGCCTTGAGGATTCCAAATGCGTGCTTGCCTTGTGACGCAACTGAATGTTTTCTTCAATGTGAGTGCTATCCACTTCCAGCGCTTCTTCCCGATTTATTTCTCTGTTTGAATCTAATTTGTTCTCTCCTACAATAGGTTGTTACTGATTTTATAATTACATGTAATTTAATTCAGTTATAAACATGATAACATACCTCTTTGTCGTCAAGAGAAAGTCTATAGATAAATTAGTAGTCGTCAAAGTTTCTGTAACAAGTTTGTTTATATGACACTCATTAGAACTTGTTAAGTTTATTGTGTTGCTAGGTCATATTTAATCAGTTTCTGATACTAACTGTTAATATACGGATATGATAGATAAATATAATTATGGTGTGAGCTACTTATATCGACATAAGTAGTATATAACGCTATCAGGAATATAGATGTCTGACAGCAAAATATCATAATGATCGAGAAGGAAACAACGAGAACAGTAAGCAATTGGTATGAAAATACAGGAACAATGAAGTCTAAGATGATTGACTGATATTTACCAAAGGAATAATTAAGTTTGAGACAATTGATTGACATTTTGAAAATGAAGTATTTACTGTATAGTTCTCTGATTTTACTAAGATGTTCTGTAATGGGTTGAAATATATTTGATTGTCCCCACTTATTTTCTTGTTTACCACAATAGGACATTGGTTGCTACTAAATGGATTTGATAATATTATTACTCACTTACTTATGCCTGTTACTCTCAACGGAGCATAAGTCGCCGACCAGCATTCTCCGACCCATTCTGTCCTGGACTTTGCTTTCTTGTTCATTTTTCTCATGTCTATCTCTATTTCCCGAGGTAATGTGTTCTTTGGTTTTCCTCTTCGTGTTTGGTCTTGAAGATTCCATGTGAGGGCTTGTCTTGTGACACAGTTCGGTGCTTTCCTCAATATATATCTTATCCACTTCCAACACTTCTTCCTGATTTCTTTCTCCGCTACAAGATAATATTATTACACTTTTGAAATAATTGAGGCCTATTGCATAATAAGGGAAAGTGTAATATCTATATCAATATCTATCAATTCAGTGGTATTTTATCTTCATATCAACTATTATTAAAGATATTTATTTCATCCCATTGAACACAATAATACTAATAATTTTTTCTGGTTAGCGTATTTTTAGTGAGTTAGTTTTCTACGGGATGGGGTCGCTAACCCCATGCCCAACCCTCCTCCTTTATCCGGGCTTGGGACCGGCAGTAGCCCCCGGAAAGGTGCTCCAGGCGGAGTTAATACTAATAATACATCATACTTTTCTATGAAACTCCTAAGATGATATTAACTATAGCAAAACTATTTCTAGCATACAGATTATACATCTAAAAAAAAATACATGTATAATATACATAAATAAGATAACATTATCTACTGTATTCTTGAAGTTCCAAATGTGAAGACAATTATTGATTTTTTTTTTGATTATTGTGGAATTGTCTTACTGATGACAATCTTGTTTTATTATTGAACTTGAAATTTATTCATATTTCTTTGACCGTTCATATCTTACTTAATAGACAATATAAACTGACTAGATCTTTCATGATATCATCAATTATTAAGAAGAAACTGTTATGATTTTGATGTTCGGCTTACGATCATGTGACTTATATACCAATCAGAATACGGCTTATACGAATATTCGCACTATGACAAGACCAATGATGTTCAACCGGTCTGAGCAGTTTAGCGTCATTATTGGGTCCTATGTTCTTCTAACCCGTCCTCTTGAGTCCAGAACACAATACCAGCTTCTGAATCAACCAAAATCGAACCAAATCATTTATTTCAGACATACTCGGTTTATATATCAATCAGGCAGACCACAACGTATCATAAAATAGACAAATAACATATGTACACAAATAAGCCAAAAAGTAGCTGTGAATGTGGGAGATAGTGATTAATAAACTGAGTATAATTTAGGGATAGTAAATCGTACAATGATAAATTATAGGTCAAAGTGAAGCTTATAATAAGGGGAATATAAATATACATAATCTAACTAATGAATAGTTATACCGTAAGAATATATATAGATAATATTAGTCAATTAATGTCTCAGAAATTACTCGTGATTTAATCTTCACTCGGATATAACAGAAACATTTCATTACACTTAGTATAATCAATCATTTCTACTTTATATTCAAATTTTATTAGGATTAAACCATTGTAATTCATTCACGTTTCATTGTGTAATATTCATGTTTAACCGAACAATGTATAATGTCAATTTATTTAATGTTGATTTACATGAAACAAACGGTAATAGGTTTGGGTCATAGAGTGAACATCAACTCTGAGGATATAGGTACATTCAACTGATGAGTCACAAATAGGACGAAATGCGTGTACACGATTCCATTGCTAGCCAATATTTATCTTTATTTAAAAAGTATATTTCTAGTATAAATTAATATTTAATGATTTCAATGAAAATTTTCAAGTAAACTAAGCTAATCTATTTATAAATTCACTTGATATTGTTGTTTACTTGTATCTTTCCATTAATGTTTAGAATTGTAATTAATCAGTATCTTATTGGCATACGTGCATACTGTGTGTATTGCCTCAATATTGACTTAAGTCATAAGCATTCTAAAAGAAGATAGATAGTGACTAGCAGTGGAATCCAGTTTAATGCGCGTTTCGTTCTATTTGAGACTCGTCAGCTGGATGTACCTGTATCTCAGAGTCTTGGATTCCACTGCTAGCCATTATCCATCTTTGCTTATCCATTAATTGTGTTAAACTTGATTGTTTCTTTCAAAAATATCAATCCATCGTCTCAGATTTCATTGTTATTACATATTCATATCAACTGCTTTCTATTCCAGTTCTTTTCTCATCGATCTTCTTGAGCATCTACTGCCAGACATTCTAATCCTGACTAACATTATATACTACTTATATATATATATATATATATATATATATATATATATATATATATATATATATATATATATATATATATATATATATATATATATATATATATATATATATATATATATATAAGTAGCTCACACCATATATACATACGAAATATTGTCCAGTATGGCATACATTTCAAATGTATCCGACATTAATGATTTTTATAATGAGAACCATGTCTTCTCGCATGCCAGTTGAATTTCTTGTAATTATGTATCAGAGTAATTACTATGGATACAGAATACCGTTTTTTTTTTATTTTTCAAATTTTAATTATACATCAATAATTAAAAAATTAAATCCACCATTAATTATGAAGGTTATTTTTATTAATTATCGTCATTATTTTCATGTTTGAATGAATTTTTCTCTGTTTAACAATATATGAACAATTAAACTTTGATGTGTGTGTGTGTTTTTTGTTGCCAAACAGAATTCCCTAGCATAGCAATCAGTTGAATATGACTTGAAAATTCAATAGTCTAGAGGTTAAGCGCTTGAGTTCGAGATCATAGGTTCTGGGTTCAAATCTTGCAAGTGGGATCATGGATCAGCACTGATGAGAAATTTCATACTACAATGAGTTGGTCATTCAGGATTTTCATGATGGTCTAGTTATAATTGACTCATGAACTGAACTATTAACATAAAGATTAATTGATAAGATGATGGACTCTATAGAAAGAATATACATGCATATTATAAAATTTGGCAATTTATAGATATCAGAAGGCTTTTTGTGAATATTATAGTAATTTTAATAGTTGAGATTGTGAGTCGATTGAAACTAGACCACCATTGAAAACCTGAAAGCACTGGATGGCCACTTCGTCCTATTGTGAGACTCCTCAGCATTGCGTATCCACCACCCGCCTCGCGAGATTCAAACCCGGCACTTATCAGTTTCACCCTCGAGCGCTGAACCATTAGATCACTGAGCCGGCCGGCATCCAATGGTGTTAATGTCTAACTTCAACTAATGCACGAAACTGAGCGACACATGCAACATTGTCATCAGTCAGTTACTGTCTCATAACAGACCCAGTTGAACTCCAGTGACCACTGTTTCCCAATAGAACTCCAGGATATACCTCTTGAAGCCAGTTACTATTGAGCCTATGTTGTTTAGTATCAGTAGAGGTTTTTGTGGATATTATAGTGATTTTAATAGTTGAGATCATGAGTCAATTGAAGCTTGACTCATGATCTCAACTATTAGAATTCATTGATAAGTGATTGACTTGAAGATACTCATCATTAGAGAATGACATTGTATAATTCGAAGGCTTCATTTTTGCTCAACTCAGTCTGAGCTGAAGTCTGACTGTCATCTATTGAATTGGCTAAAATTACAAGGACATGAATCTGTATATATTCTATACTGGTCAACAAGTTGATTATAGATTATACTACTATACATAGTAATTTTATTGAGGAAGAATTTATTCAAAGACTTACACAAGATGACAGAATAGGCGTATTATGGAGCTGTTGATAATTATGCAGAATATTTTTTTACTCGACTATGTTATTTATATGGGTAGAGCACTTAAAAGAACTTTTGAATCGACCAGCCTCATTGAACCCACCCAACATCGAAGAAGCACCCACTGACCTCCCAATCACTGTTAGCCCACTAACAATTAAAGAAATCAGCATGGCTATCAGACAAATCAGGAGCGGCAAAGCAGCGGGACCAGACAACACTCCAGTAGAGCCACTGAAAAAAGATGTAAAATAACTGTGAAAATACTTCACATTCTCTTGAGCAAGATTTGGGACAAAGAACAAGTACCATCAGACTGGAAAGAGAAACATCTGATCAAGGTACCGAAAAAAAGGTGATTTCAGCAACTGTAAAAACTACAGAGACATCACTTTTCCCTCAATACCACGAAAACTCTTCAACAGGGTGTTGTTAAACAGATTGAAGCACTCCGTAGACGCGCAAGTTCAAGATCAACAGGCTGGATTCCTTAAGGATCGATCATGTAAGGACCATATCGCAACACCACGGGTTATTAAGGAACTTGTATGAATTTGGTGATCATCTTGTCGTGCTAATGAAGTATGGCAACTTGGGCCGATGCATATATGTGTCTGGTCCTATGTTGTAGCTGACAGACTGATTAATTGACTGACAATACAATGAAAAATGAACGTACAATTTTATGAATTGGTTGAAGTTAGACCTTGACACCATTGAATGTTGTCTCAATAATCTAAAATTTTTTACTTCTATTTTGAAAGTTATAAATTTAATTATTAATCACAGATAGATTATTTCCCCATCAGCTTTCTAGTCTCATCAATATACTTAGTTACTTACTTACTTTCGCCTGTTACTCCTCGTGAAGGAGCATAGGCCGCTCACCAGCATTCTCCATCCAACCCTGTCCCAACCAATCCTTTCCAGCTCTTTCCAGTTCTTATTCATCCCTTTCATATCTGCTTCTATTTCCCGACGTAATGTGTTCTTTGGCCTTCCTCTTTTCCGCTTCCATTCAGGATTCCAAGTTAGCGCTTGTCTCGTAATGTAGTTTGATGATTTCCTCAATGTATGTCCTATCCATTTCCATCGTCTTTTCCTAATTTCTTCTTCCACTGGAAGCTCGTTGGTTCTCTCCTATAAAAGGCTGTTGCTGATGGTATCCGGCCAATGTTGGATGTTGAGTATCTTGCTTAGACAGCTATTGATAAATACTTGTACCTTCTTGATGATGGTTGTTGTAGTTCTCCAAGTTTCAGCTCCGTACAGTAGAACTGCCTTGACATTCGTATTGAAGATTCTAACTTTGATATTGATTGAAAGTTGTTTTGAGTTCCATATGTTCTTTAATTGAAGGTATGCTTTCCTTGCTTTGCCAATCCTAGCCTTTACGTCTGCATCTGAACCTTCTTATTTATCGACGATGCTTCCCAGTTATGTGAAGGACTCCACAGATAACTTGTTGAAATATCCAGATGGCTGGAACAGGTAGCCCAAATATTCAAACAGGCCGCCTGGTTACTACTAGTACTATTATTATTATTATTATTATTATTATTATTATTATTATTATTATTATTATTATTATTATTATTATTATTATTATTATTATTGATCTCCATCAGTATTACATCACACCTAATTAATAATAAATCTCAATGAATAGTCCTATTACTTACTTCATAATATCATGATTATATTGTCATTACCAATTAAATGAATAAAAGATAGATTAGATGAAATCAATATTAGAGAAATAGATAATACGAATGAATTTGAAATAGAGCCAAACAATAGTTGACATGGAAATTACTGATAATAAGACATGGAATAGTTGACTCTTTATTAAAGGTAATATATATATACCAATTAAGAAATCTATGTTCGTAAGAAAGATTATATCATTTTATATTATGAAATACTAATCATTGTCTAGACTGAAATAACAAAAAACAATCACGTATTAATGATGTAATAATATCAGTAATCAAGAGTATTCAATGAATAAATATACTGTCGGAATGAAGTCTTGTGAAGATTTTTAGAAATTTCGATAGTTTAATTCTTGAGTCTATTGAACTTAGACCATCATGGAAAACCTGAAAGCACTGGACAGCCGTTTCGTCCTAGTATGGGACTCCTCAGCGGTGCGCATCCATGATCCTAACTTTATGGATTGATTGAAGTTAGACATTAACATTATTGGATGCTGGCCAGTTCAGTTTTATTTTTATTAATTGTTTATTTGAACACATAAATATAGGTACAAGGAGCAGCAAATATATATGCGCCACGCCATGTTTTGTGTGTGGGCTGAGATACTGCCCGGGTGCCTAGACCGAAGCAGGTGGTTGTCTTAGGGGGCCAAACCCCAAGTCTTTGACCTAAAGGTCTAATCCACAAGATAGTGGAGCATCGTGAGGAGATGCAGTCCCATGGTAGCCGGAGACCAACGATTGGTTCATACGCCATTTTTTCTGTCAGGATACTGGAACCCATGTGCACCATTGATTGGGATCCGGTTAAAGCGCCGGACATTCGCTTTTCGTCCTCTCATTTTCGTAAACAACAACCCCGCCACGAGAAGGCAATGAGTAGGACTTCCCTGATAGTGGCTGTATACGCGTGGCCATGTGAGAGCATTTCGAGAGGGAGGGCGAACCCACCCCACTCTCGGCCATACTAGGGCATTTGGGGGCTGCCAGTTCAGTGGTCTAATGGTTAAGCGCTTGAGCGCGAAAATGTTAAGTCTTGGGTTCGGATCTCGCCGGGGACTGGGATCGTGGATGCCCATTGCTGAGGAGTCCCGCAGTAAGACGAAACGGCCGTTTAGTGCTTCCAGCTTTTCCATGGGAGTCTAGCTTCAATTGACTTATGATTTCAACTATTTTAATAACTATACTTTAATAATTAAATTTATTATGTAATTGAAACTAAATTGTTTCATTCTAGTATGAGACTCCTCCACATTGTACACCCACGATCCTGTCTCGCGAGATTCGAACCCAAGACCTATCAGTTTCGTGTGCGAACACTTAACTTGTAGACCACTAAGCTAGCATCCAAGTCAATATACAGTCATAAAAGGACATAACCAAACCATGATGTTTTTGATGGAGTTTTGTTCTCTGAGCTGAAAGTCTGAAGTTTTTGATGATGATGATGATGTCGTTTAGAAGAACGATAAAGGTTTCACGACTAAACCATCCAGCTCAGAGAACAAAACTTTATTAAAATCATTCACCTGAGCTACAAATGTTAACCATCTCAAACCATCGATATACTGATTTCAGATAGTCATTAATGTGTACAATGGGTTTGAACTTTATTTAACATATTTTGAAGGCTTGAAATCTTCACGATATTGCACGAACATCTACTATTGTCTGATATGGATAAGTGTACCATACCTAACATATTTGAACTTGTAAACTTATCAAAGTTGAATATGTACACCAATGGATCGTGGCTTAGCACTCTACAAGTTAGGCGTTTATACGGCATCAAAGCTTCAGGGTTTGATTCCCTGTAGTGAAATCATAGATATGCACCAATGAGATGTTCTATACAAATACTAAATAGCTACCCAGAACTTCCAGGTTTTCACTGGTGATCTAGTTAAAATCACTTCATGATTTAACATAGGAAGCTGTGTTGACTGATTTGATGAGTTGATATATTAAGACGCCATTCGGTTGATTACTTTTGAAGTCAAATTAAAACTATGGATATAATGGAAGTTATTCAAATGCTAGCAGATAAAGAATAAGGTTTTAAGTAATTTGCTGTATAAGAAATTAACTGTTGATATAAAGTTACATTTTGTAGGTAAATACCTTTTTACTCAACATTATCTATATTGGGTTATATTTTAGTGGGGCCCTTTAGTTTGTTGTGATTTAGATTGGACGATGTTGTTCATGGGCTCTCCACTTTAATGGCCCAAGTTTTGACTCCATTTTGATCGCATGAATGATTGTTATTGAAATATACATGTCACCTATCCTCGTTTATAATCATCGACTTAAATCGCGTTCAGTGAATAACGGAATTAAATAAGTCAAATAACGAGAATGGACATTTTGGATACATGTATTTTGTATATGAAGCGAATGGAATAGAGAGGAGCGAAACGACTCACAGTGGATATGGCGGGTAAGCCAACTCCATTTAGTCAAGGGTTAATCAATATTTATGGTCACACACAAATTGGCTACATACGTGTGATGAGTAGTGGGATAAGACGTGGACATACACACATATATGCGCTCATATAAACACAGTCAAGATTGATAAGCGAATAATCAACATGGTTAAAATGTGAATAGATTGGGTTGTCCGAAAGCTAGAATAAGGTATATGAGGTTAATATAATAACCGACACTACAGTATGAAATCTTTACTTGAAGTTATACATCATATGATGTTCATTGGATGTACTCGATCTGACATAACATTGTGTTTGAACGGAGCATCAATGAAGTTATACACTTTGAATGATATCAGTACAAGGTTACATCATTTGAAATAATTATAGAATGTAATTCACAATTTTTTAATGAATCAGCTAGAATAAAAACGTTATCTATTGTAATAAGCCAAGATAAATGATGGTTTGTAGTGGAATCCAGGACGGGCGTTTCGTTCTATTTGGAACTCGTTAGATGGATGTTATTGCATCTCAGAGTTGATGTTCACTCTGGGACTTAAATTCAGTATAAGTTGTTTTAAACACCATTACGTTATCCACTTAGCTACTGAGACCTGATAGCCACTAGTTTGTGCAATGGGGTAAAGTTTACATTCACATAGTATTATCCGTAAGGGGTTTTGTGAAGATTGTAGAAATTTAATAGTTGAATTTATCAGTCAATTAAAGCTAAACCACCATGAGAAAGATGAAAGCAGTGGACAGCCATCTCGTCTTTGTATGGGACCCTTCCGCAGTGCACATCCATAATCTTGCTCACAGGATTCGACCTCAGGACCATGGGTCTCATGCGCAAACACCTAACCTCTACACTATTGAGACGACATCCAACGGTGCTTATGTCTAACTTTCTTATATTATTCATCATATGCTTACTAGTGATTGATTTCAAGAGGTATTTCTTAGAGTTCTAACAAAAAGCCCTGATCAATGATGTTCAACCGGGTCTGTTGTTTGCTTGTATCTTTCCATTATTGTCTATACCTACAATTGATCCATCAGCTAAATATAAACCCAAAATTATTCCAAAATATAAAAGGATACTTCGTTTAAATGTTTCATTTCAGTGTTCTATTCTATTATTAGTAGTTTTAAACCAAAAATCATTCTTGTTTATTCCATAATTATGTAATTGAAAGAACGAGAAAGAGAGGGGGAGAGAAAGGGAGAGAGAGAGAGAGAGAAAAGAAACAGCAACAACAACAACAACAACAACAACAAGAAATCGAAATTTAATTGATTGACATCATCATACTCTAGTAGATAGATGAACATTGAAAATGAATTACCCTACCGTCTCCCGCCCTCATGAATTATGATTATAATGATGGAATAGATAGGTGTATTTGTTTTATTCATTTCTATGTAGAATAATAGTAATAATAGTAATAATAATGGTATTTCATTTCTATTGTGATGTAAGAAAAGAAAAAAACGAATGTGAGGGGGGAGGGACGATTTATTTGTTAGTTGCCGGAAGAAAGTTTTTTTTGTTGTTGGTTTTTTTTTGTTGATTTAATTAAAAAAATTATTCAGAAACAGTAAGTGAACTAGTTACAATTTAGGACTAAGCATATATTATTGGATTGGTTCAAGTTGCCATACCTCATTACAACAACAAGATGAACATCGGATTCATAGGAGTGGTTAAGTCAATGATGGTAATATATAAAAGACAATCGCATATAAGGAGATAGTACAGGAAGAAAGAATTAGTTCATAGAAAGAATGATATGATACGATTTTAATTTCATAGTTTAAAGGAAGACAGAGAGTGTGTACACCGACGCCATTGTGGGGAGAGTTAGCTCTTCCTCTCGAAATGCTCTCACATGGCCACGTGTATACAGCCACTATCAGGGAAGTCATACTGAATTCATTCTCGCTCCACGGGTGTTGTTTACGAAATTAAGAGGATCAAAAGCGAATATCCGACACTTCAAACAGGTTGGTGAATATCGAGGATCCACAGATGAGAGTTGGAAAACTCTGATTCAATACCAATAGTGCACATGGGCTCCAGTATCCTGAAGGAACAAATGGCGTATGAACCAATCGTTGGTCACTGGCTACCATGGAACTGAATTTCCTGACGTAGTTCCACTGCCATGTGGATCAGACCTTTAAATCGAAGGCTCAGGGTGTGGCTCTCTAAGAAAACCACCTGCTTCGGTCTGAGCACCTGGGTAGTATGACAGCCCATATACAAATAAAGTGACTTGTGTGGTGCACATGTATTTAGTGTCCATTTGTACGAATAGTTATCTGTTCAAATAAATAAAATTCTTCTAACCGTATCTAACACTAGCCAGCATTGAGCGTCGTGGTAATCAGTCTTTAGGTATGCATAATACATGCCCCAACCATGTCAGTCGATGATGATTCACATCATTCGTACTCAATTGTAAGAAGTGAATGTTTTCTATTATTCTGATATTAACAACTGTATCTTCTACTTAACGTCTATTGACGTACATATACTCTGAGAGAATACTTCGATATTCCCTATAATTACTAACTTTTTATTATATCTTTTGATTGTTAATATTAGCGAAATCAAGAATGTGGGTCATTTCGTTCATTGAGATCGACTATATCCACTTGTAAATAACATTACTTAATTCATATTGTTTCATGTATATGATCAGTCTTCATAATTAACTGTATGATTATTGCTCTAATCATTCTTACTACAACTCCAAGAAATACCTCTTAAAGCCAATCACGTAAAGATTATTATCAGAATGAGGTTTTGTTGAGATTGTAGTAATTTAGTAATTGAACGTTAGTGTAATTTCTTGAATTGGTTAAAGTTAAACAATAACATCATTTTGAATACCGTCCAACTCAATGGTCTTAAAGTGAAGCGTTCATGTACGAGGCAGATAAGTCCTGTGTTCGAATCTTACAAAGTAAGATCATCAATATATACTACTGATAAATCTCACAATACAACGTAATGGTTATCCAATAATTCCATGTTTTCTATCATTATTATTATTATTATTATTATTATTATTATTATTATTATTATTATTATTATTATTATTATTATTATTATTATTATTATTATTATTATTATAAGCTTTATTCAACATTATATTTGTGCTAAACTATTGAATTCTCAGGATGATGTATTTCAACAAGTTTTCTTTTCTTATACCTTGATCGATCCTGACGATAAACATTGAGTGATGGCCAGTTAGTTGTTAAAAGTTCGATAATCGACATCTGAATAATGTTCATTCGTTTCAATGCATATTACAAACCACCATGATGTTGCTGGTTGTACCTTTTTGTAATCTGTACAGCGAAAAGTTGTAAACTTTTTATAAACGCGCCTGTGAATAGGTTGTGAGCTCAATAAACATAATAGTGTTGTAGTGTCTGTCATTATGTTAAGCCCAAATACCTTATTATTCTAACTTTCGGACAGCCCATTCTATTCATTCTATTTGAGTCACATTCTGACCTTGTTAATTATCAATGTCTTGACTGTCTTTGTATGAGCGCGTAGGCGTATGCACACTTCTTATCCCGTTACTCATCACATGTCTGTAATTTATCTTGATGTGCTTATAAATATTGATTAACTCTTTGTTAAAGGAGAGTTGGCCTACCAGCCATCTCCACCACGCGCCAATTTAGCTTCGCTTTCTCATCTTCGCATCGTTCCTCCGTTCGTTTGTCTAATCAACAATTATACAAAATATATGCATTCGAAACTCCATTCTCGTTATTTGACTTATTTAATTCCGTTATTAACTAACGTGATTTAAGTCACTGGATTATATACGAGGATAGGTGATAGCAAACAATCATACAATCATTCATACGATCAAATTGGAGTCAGATCACGGGCTACTAAAGTGTGTTAAAACAAACAAGAAAATAGATAACTTGACGAAATATCTAGATCGGAGGAACAGGTAGCTCAGATATTCAAACAGGCCGCCATGATCTAGTTTCAATTGACTCATATTCTAAACTATTTCAAAAATGACTATCATCTCCATAAATAACTCCCTCTGATTAAATAATAATTTCAATAGTTGAAATCATGAATCAATTGAAGCTAGACCACCATGGAAAACCTGCACTGCCGTTTCGTCCTAGTATGGGACTCCTCAGCAGTGCGCATCCACGATCCCGCACCCCGCGGGATTCGAACCGAGGACCTATCAGCCTCGCGCCAGGCGCTTAACCAACTAGACCACTGAGCCGGCATCTAACGATGTTAATGTCTAACTTCAACTAATCCACGAAGTTGCGCCACCGTCACCATTGTCTTCAGTGAGCTGATATCTCACAACAGACATGGTTGAACTCCACTGGTCACGGCTTCTCACTAGAACTCCAGGAGTATCTCTCGAAGTCAGTCAATAGTGAGCAGATGATTATTACTAGAATGGGTTTTGTGGATGCGCACTGCTGAGGAGTCCCATACTAGGACGAAACGACCGTCCAGTGCTTCCAGGTTTTCCATGGTAGTCTAGCTTCAATTGATTCATGATTTCAACTATTGAAATGACCAATTCTCCACAAAACCCATTCTAGTAAATAATAATTGAAAAAAAAAATTAATCAACAATTTACTTTCTCCATTATCATTTATACAAATATTTTGTTTAACACTAATTCACTATCTCATTCTTTGTAACCTAATTTACATTTAAATAAGATTCACCATCAAGAAAAGACATAGAACTGAATGGATATAAATGAATGATCAAATATTATTGAATATTGATATATTAAGAGTATAAACATTGGTAACCATAATAATAATAATAATAATAATAATAATAATAATAATACTGGTAATAGTAATAGTAATAGTAGTAGTGATAATAGTAATAGTACTAATAGTAATACAATAATGGTAATATTGATTGCAATCATAATAATAGTAATAATAATAATAATAATAAGCATTCAATAGAAGGGGAAGGGGGGGCTTGTTTACTTTGATGAATATAAACATGATGTAATGGAATGGTGGAGCATGTTGTTTTAAGAAATATAATTAAACTTTATTAATTTATCTTATCTCTTGAGTATTCATTAACAACAACAAAAAATGAAGTTATCGTTTCAAATGAATAATATAATAGTGTATACTACTAATATCGATAGATATATAAGTAGTATATATGATTTATCCATCGAAAGTGAAATATATAGAGATAGAAGGATAAGAAGATCAAAGAGAAAAGAATGAGGATAAATAATAATTGATATGTGATGATGGTGAAGATTTGTAGCTTAGGTGAATGATTTTGAGGGAGTATTGTTCTCTGAGTTGGATAACCGTTTGGTTATGGAGCTTTTTTATCGTTCTTCTGAACGATATCATCATCATCATCATCAGTACAAACTTCAGATAGAAATGAAGTGTTCGAATTTCTCCATATACGTTTCACAACATTAAGGTGTACAGAAGAAATTGTGAAAGGTATATAGAGAAATTCGAACACTTCACTTTTATCTGAAGTTTGTGCTGATGATGATGTTGTTCAGAAGAACGATGAAAGCTCCACAATCAAATGGTCATCCAGCTCAGAGAAAAAAACTCCATCAAAATGATTGATATGTAAACAAAGCGATAATCAAGTTTGAGATGATGGATATAGATTATACAAATGAAGTATTTAGTGTATGTAATAGATCATAGATTTTATTAAGATATTCTGTTTAAATGACTTCAGATCGTATGTTTGATTGTTATTGAAATATACTTACTTACTTACTTACTTTCGCCTGTTACTCCTCGTGAACGAGCATAGGCCGCTCACCAGCATTCTCCATCCAACCCTGTCCCAACCAATCCTTTCAAGCTCTTTCCAGTTCTTATTCATCTTTTTCATATCTGCTTCTATTTCCCGACGTAATGTGTTCTTTGACCTTCCTCTTTTCCTCTTCCCTTCAGGATTCCAAGTTAGGGCTTGTCTCGAGATGAAGTTTGATGATTTCCTCAATGTATGTCCTATCCATTTTCATCGTCTTTTCCTAATTTCCTCTTCAGCTGAAAGCTGGTTGGTTCTCTCCCACAAAAGACTGTTGCTGATGGTATCCGGCCAATGTTGGATGTTGAGTATCATGCATAGACAGCTATTAATAAATACCTGTACCTTCTTGATGATGGTTGTTGTAGTTCTCCAAGTTTCAGCTCCGTACAGTAGAACTGCCTTGACGTTATTGAAATATACATCTCATTAATTCTCGTATATAATAATCGACTTAGATTGTGTTAGTGTGAATAATTGAATTAAATAAGTCAAATACAAGAATACCTATATTTCATGCACTCATTGATTTAGACAGATGATCAGAGGAATAAAGCAATGGAAGTGTAGAGAACAGATTGAAACGAAACAACACTCAATAGAAAGGGAACATAAGCCAATTCGATTGAATTATGTATTAATCCATATTTATAGTTACATAAAAATATGTTACAAACATGTGATGAATAGGATAAGTAGTGTACACATATACATATATACTCATGTAAAAACAAGATCAAAACGTAAATCAAAAAGAATGATGAATAGATTGGCTTGTCCAGAAGGTAGAATAAGTTCACATAGTAACTGATATTACATTGTAAATTTGTACTTAGGTACATTTGGTTGTTCCCCATTGATAGTCATATTCACTATAATATTATAATGAAGAATTTGTATGTTATTGTTTTGTTTTTTTTTGGTTAATATACATTCGACTGAATGAAAGGACGTTTATGAATGTTCCTTTATTGAAAGATCCTAATCTATTAGTTCTCATTGAAATACATCTTTATCTAATTAATTCATTTGACGAGACTATAAATGATGGATAAACCAATCAGGTATAAGATAGTAGGTCTTGGATTTTGAAGTGAAATTCACTGATCCATTTGGTTAAATCGAGTTTTGGGATTATAGCTAATAACAGTACATAATGAAAACCCTAAATCTAATTCCTAACCGTAACCATTAACTGTAAATGATAATTCAAATTCCTCACACTGGTTTATAACACTCACTGAGTCCTAGTTAATAGGTGGATACTCTCTAAGGTCGTTCATAAATTATATTCTCATCTTGTAAATCAGTCTTTTTTTTTAAGGTTTCGATATTTTATTCGTCTTTTCAATGACGTGACCAGTGAAGTCAAACCGTGTCAGTTACTGACTGAAGACAATGTTGGATGGTTACACAATAAAGTAGATTGGTTGAAGTTAGACATTAACACCGTCGAATACCGACTCAGTAGTGTAGAGATTAAGAGTTCGCGCACGAGACTGAAGATCATGGGTTTGGATGCTATTTACTGGATCGTTTATGTGCACTGTTGAAGAGACACATGCTAGGACGAAACGGCCGTCCAGTGCTTCCAGGTTTTTTTTCAAATATCTGAACTGACTCATATATATAATAGGTAACTGCTTAAATTCGATACTATTTACTTTTAATGGGACATTATACAAACAAATTAACAAGATAACAATGGGATTCTCTGTGTCCCCAATAGTAGTCAACCTGTTAATGGCATATATAGAATCAAATATATACACCAATGACATTCAACTACGAATTTGGTTTAGATATATAGATGATATTCTTGTTTTGATAAGAAAGACTCATCTAAGATCAAAACACTTTCATCTCATAACAAATTTACGGATGAGAATGTAAATGAATATGGTGAGCTACCATTTTAGTTTGATCAGTTAAAAGAAATTAGATACACAGATAAACTACCCAATAATCTCGTAGAACTGGATAGACTTCAAGTTAAATGGGTAATAGTAGTTCATGCCATTTTCAACAACCAACAAATCGGTATCAGCAGTATAGGAGTTGTGAAGATTGTTAAGTTTTGATCGAGATCATGGATCGATTGATGTTAGACCACCATTGAAAATCTGGAAACACTGGATGGCCGTTTCGTCCTATTGTGGGACTCCTCACTAGTACGTATCCACGATCGCGCTCACAGGATTCGAACCCAGGGCTTCCAGTCTCGCGCACGAACGCATAACTTACTGGACCACTGAGCCGGCATCCAGTGGTGTTAATATCTAACCTCAACCAATCCACGAAGTTGCGCAACCATCTTCCATTGTACTGAGGTAGATACTTGTTTCTACCCCGCACGGATTAGCTCCACTGATCACAGCTTCTCACCAGAACTCCGAGAATTTTCTCATGAAGCTAGTTACTAGAGAGCACATGGTAATTATCAGCATAGGGGTTGTGGAGATTGTTAAATTTTGATTGAGATCATGAACCGATATCAATCGATATCAAAAACATCAAAATATTACAAAAATGCTTTTCCAACTACAAAGAACCGACAGTAGATGATGATTTCCATATAATGCTTAATCTTATTGCTCTCAGTAGAAAAGAAGACGTCAGTATCCATCTGTCTTGGACTATCTATCCAAGCTACCATGTCTGATATCATTCACATTTCACACTATTATCTTACATGCAAATTAAACTCTATCCTTTCTCACCACAAAGGTAACATTTTCTCATCGCTAACCCTGCATACATACACATACACACACCAACTAACATGCAACCATGTTTATGTCTAACTTCAACTAATGCACGAAATTGAGCGACACATCCAACATTGTCTTCAGTAGGTAACTATCTCACAACAGACTCGGTTAAACTCAATTAATCACTGCTTCTCACCAGAACTCAAGGAAATACCTCTTCAAGCCAGTCACTAGTGAGCACATGATGATGATTATTATCAAAAGAAGGTTTTGTAAAGATTTTATGGTGGTCTAACTTCAATTCACTCATGAATGGAACTATTAAAATTACTAAAATCTTTACAAAAACCTCATTCTGAATATAAAAATAGGATTGTATAGCTTCAATGAATAATAATGTCACAGAAAAAAGCAACAGTCTACTGTGGGAGAAAACAAAATCGGCTTCCAACTGAAGAAGGGTTTAAGAAATAACAATGGAAACGGATAGGATATACATTACAGAAATCATTTAACTGCATCAAAAGACAAGTCCTAACTTAGAATCTTGAAAGGAAGCAGAAAAGAGTAAGGCCAAAGAATACATTACATCAGGAAATAGAAGTAGATACGAAAAGAATGAATAAAAACTAGACTGATCTGGAAACGTTTTCTTGGGACAGGATTGAATAGACAGTACTGGTTGACAGCCTATTCTCTTCCATGAAGATTAACAAACGTATGTAAAAGTAAAATGTCATAATACCCCCTGTTTGATAATCATCAAAATAGGATTGTATATAACTTCAATAAATGATATTGTTACAGAAACAAAGTGACAGCCTACTGTGGAACAAAACAAATCAGCTTCCAACTGAAGAAGAAATTTGGAAAAAAAAAAACAAAATAAGGGAAATGGATAGGATGTACACTACGAAAATCACTAAACTGTTTCACGAGACAAGCGTCAACTTGGAATCATGAATGGAAAAGGAAAAGAGGAAAACTAAACAACACATTACATCAGGAAATGGAAACAAATATGAAAAAGATGAATAACAACTGGAAAGAGTTGGAAAAGATTGCTTAGGATAGGGTTGAATAGAGAGTGCTAGTCGGCGATATATTCTCCTCCATGAAGAGTAACTGGCATCAGTAAAATTAAAATGTTATAATACCCCCTTTTTAATAATAATCAAAATAGGATTGTATATAACTTCAATGAATGATATTGTTACAGAAAAGAAAGAAAAAGAAACATTCTTTCAATGGCTTATTCATTTCGTTCTTTCTTTCTTTCTTTCTTTCTTTCTTTCTTTCTTATTAAGAATAAAGTAGTTGAACATTAAAGTAGTAATTAATTATTTATGATTTAAAAACCGACAGATGGTTACGTTTTCTAATCTCTTTATTTTTTTTCCTTTTTTTGATTTATATACTACTGAATTCAATTAGTTGTGGTTGATTGAATTATTATAATGAAATGGTGCAGAAAATCTCTGACATAATAAACAATGACTTTTAAGGCATATTACCGGTATAATCAACTATGGTAGTAGACAATGTTTTGAGTTATATATAGATATAGAGAGATAGATACTAATATCAATGATGTTCCAAGAATAAACAAGATATTCTTAATAATCAGTATTGGTGTTGTGGAGATTACCAAGTTTTTGATTGAGATCATGAATCGATCGATGTTAGACCACCGTTGAAAACCTGGAAGCACTGGATGGCCGTTTCGTCCCAGTATGGGACTCGTCAGCCGTGTGCATACACGAACCCGCCCGCGGATTCGAACCCAGGGCTTTCAGTCTAGCGCGCGAACGCTTAACCTACTGGACCACTGAGCTGGCATCCAATGGTGTTAATGTCTCAATAAATCTTATCACTAGAACTAAGTATTCAAAGTTGATTCTGATAAAGTTTTGTTCTCACAGTTAGATCGTCGTTTAGTCGTGAAGTTTTCATCGATCTTCTGAATGATATCATCAGGATAAACATCAGATTAAACGATCAATTAATCAATCATTTTGTTATGATCGATTGAATAATAATAATGCTATGTATGTTTAAAACCCATGTGCGAGATCGTGGATGTACACTGATGAAGAGTTTTATACTAAGATGAAACAGCCATCCAAAGTGGTCTAGCTTTAATCAACTCATGAATTCAACTATTGAAATTACTACAATCATTGCAAAACTTATTTTTCTGTTTACTGTTGAAAATAATCTCTAATTATCAATTCAGAAAGATCAAGTATGATAATATCAATCTCTGAGATGGTGGAGAAGATTTATAGCTCAGATGGATGATTTTGATGAAGTTTTGTTCTCTGAGCTAGATGGTTTGGTCGTAAAGATTTCATTGTTCTTCTGAACGACATCATCAGCACAAATTCCAGGTAGAGATCTGAAGTGTTCGAATTTCTCCACATATGATTCACAGCTTGTCCTGTACACCTTCATGTTCGTTGGTTCTTGTTAATATGAAACCTGTCATTGTTTACTTCTTTGTTTTGGTTGTATGTCCTATCGGTTTGACTTTTGACTTCCTGATTGATTGATAAATTGGATCGATTTCAATATGTTTAACGGTTGTTGATTGACCTGATTGCCAAGCTTTTAAAAATTCTCTGGTGCTTCTGACATTTCCTCTATCCAAGATTTCCACATTTTTCTAGTCAAAGGAGTGTCCGCAGTTGTCCACGTGTATTGATATAAGTGAGGACATGTCATAGCGTTTGAGTGATAAATGATGTTCATTCAGACAAAGATGAAGAGGGTGTCCGCTTTGTCCGACGTAGTGTTTTTCACAATCAGCAAAATTTATTTTGTAGATGATGTTTCGTTTATCTTCTTTTGTCATTTCATCCTTTGCTTTGCATAGGATTGACTGTAGTAATTTTGTTGGTTTATGTGCTACACCTATTCCAAAGGGTTTCAGTAGTCTCTATGTAGTTTCTGATACGTCTTTTCTAGGTGGTAAGGTGATTCTTATGTTGATTTCTGTACTTGACTTTGTTTCTAATGATGAGTGCGGCTGGTATTTTTTTGATGAAGTTAATTGGGTAGCGGTTCTTTTAAAAGACGGTCTTCATTTTTTCGTGCTTCAAGTGTGTTGCAGTGTGTCATCGCCCTCTTGAACAAAGTTTGTACACAACTGATGTTGTCAGCTTTTAGGTTGTTTAAAGTCAACAAGAACCAGTCAACATGGAGGTCTACAGAACAAACTGTGAACTATATGTGGAAAAATTCGTACAGGTATATAATACTTAATGTTTTCAGATTAACACTCTACAAAGCTAGACCACCATGGAAAACCTGGAAGCACTGGATGGCCGTTTCGTCCTACTATAGGGCTCCTCATCAATACAAATCCACGATCCTACCTTGTGAGATTCGAATCCAGGACTTAGTAAAAAAAATAAAAAAATACTTGGGATATTTTTATGCTTAGCAATCCCACTTTCATTTACTCTACGATGTGGCTTCACTTGTTCAAAAAATTTTCTTTTTTGGATTAAGTTGGTCATCAAGATTGTGTCTAATTCCAGGAATCACAATTGAATCACTTGACTGTATATCTGGACCCTCATCAATCAGAGACTCTACTCTAAAACTATTTAACAAGTAATTTCATACATTTCAATGCTAGCATTATTATTATTATTATTTGAACACATAGACATTGGTACAAGAAGGCACCAAATACATATGCGCCACATAAATCTTATTTAATTTTTGTGAGGGCTGTGGTACTGCCCGGGTGTCTAAACCGAAGCAGGTAGTTTTCTTAGGGGGGCACTTAATGTTTGATCCATAAGGCAATGGAGCATTGTAAGGAGATGTAGTCCCATGGTAACCGGTGACTAACGATTGGTTCTCACGCCATTTGTTCCCTCAGGATCCAATGGTTTGTAATCAGGGTATTCCAACTCCCCTAGGTAGACCTCCGTATCCACCAACCCGGTTAAAGCGGACTCTCCCCATTCTCTGCCGTACCAGAGCATTTGTGGGCATACTCTTTCTAATATTTACCACTATAAAAGTATTCAAGTTGATATTCCGTTAACAAGTTTCAATGATTATAACATTAAATGGAATGAATCTCCTTTGTAGCTTATTAGCATCTTAAGTAAACTCTTCTATAGTTTGATTGAATAAATACTTTATTCATTTACTTACTTTAACCAATTGATCGTACTTATGATATTTCTATGTAGTAAATAACTACTTAGTAAGCAATGATAAGTAGTGGCTAGCAATGGGATCCAGTTTGGTGCACGTTTCGTCCTATTCGAAACTTGTTAGCTAGATGTAACTGTATCAGATAGTTAAGGTCTGCTCCACGATTCGAACCCGATACTGTTCACTTCAAACACCATCACGTTATCCACTTATCTTACTTATTATTTATTTATTTATTTGAACACATAAATATTGGTACAGGGGGGAACCAAATATATATGCGCTACACAAAACAATGATAATTTGAAGAGAAGGGAGAAAAAAAGAGAGAGAACAACAATCGGAGAAACGGAAAGGTACAATGAGAAGAAATCTTTCAGTTAAGGAAGATACAACCACTTTTTGTGAAGAAAGTAAGAGGTTACAGCACGATCGCCACTGGCTTCTGTTCTTAGCCATATCTGATAACGTCTCTAGCCACTGTGTTACACCGTCTCTCGGACTCCAACCAGGGAGTCGTGGAGGACCAACAGAAGCTAGCCCTTTGCAGCTTTCTTTCATACCACGACACCATGTCATATACTGACCACCTCTCCGCTTTTTCCAACCAGTCCCAGAGTCGGAAAATAATGCACGACGTGCAATTCTCTGGGACGACATTCGTAGAACATGTCCAAGCCACCGAAGTCGGTGTTTCAAGATGGTGACACCAATTTCATTATCGTCTCTGTGACCGAACACACGATGCCGGACCTCTGCATTACTGACATGGTGTTGCCACTTGATGCCAGCAATCCTTCGGAAACAACGATGATCGAACACAGAGAGTCGTCTAACATCCTCAACTCGGAGAGGCCAAGTTTCACGAGCATAGAGCAAAACTGCTCTCACCGTCGCATTGTAGATCCGACCTTTTACATCCAGACTAACATCACTAAAATCATGATGAACTATCCATTTATCTCCTGAGTCCTGATAGCCACTAGTATGAAGTTTAAATTGACAAGGTATTGTTTGCTTGTATCTTCACATTGATGTTTAGGATTGCGATTGTTCAGTCTCTTATCGGCATGTGTACATCCTGTGCGCATTACCTCAACATTGCCTTAAGTCACAAGCATTATAAGCAAAAATGGATAGTGGCTAGCAGTACAATCCAATACGCGCGTTTCGTCCTATTTGGAACTCATCAGTTAGATTTATCTACATCTCAGAGTTGATGTCCACTATAGGACTCGAACCGAAAACCGTTCACTTCAAACGCTATCATGTTACTCACTTAGCTAAGGAGTTATGCTTGTGCGATGGGGGTGGTTTTAAGTTCATTTGTTATTATTCATTTAAATCTTCCCATTAATGTTAATAATTATATATTTGAAATAACCTATTCAGATATTTAATTGAATCATTTTTAAACTGATGAATAAAGAGGATTGTTAAGTTTGCTTACATTGTTCCTACTCGTTTCCTTTCTACTCTTTTGTATATTGTTTTGTACTACTTATTTACATTCAGTAAGCAATTGTATTTCCAACAATTTTGCACCTATGTTGTAACGCAAGTCGTATTGTATTATTCTGAATTATTCACATATATTTATGACGTTTATTGTACTTATCATTGTATTTATCATTATAATTACTGTACCTTAATCACTGTAACGTTTAACCACAGTTTCTTGAATTTGTTTAAACGCAACAGTTTCCATATTGTTTTGCTCTTGGTTCGGGTTTCGGTTGTTCATAAACTGCTATCAAATTTAGACACAGCTGTCAGCTGTCCTTTGTACTATCGAAGCCTTTTATCTTTATACTTGAAGGACGCGTTTAAACACCACAGACACCTCACAAGTTGAGACAAATCGTTGTTTTGGAACATCGGTTTCGCGCGTATCTCAATCAGGTGAAGTAGACGCTTCGATAGAAGTAACAAGGATAAATAAATTTCTTGAAAAAATTTATCTACTTAACTTTATACTACTTAATTTCTATGATTATTTTCCTATCCATTATATCCTTCATGCATAAATCATTTCTGAAACTTTGACAATTTTATAATGAACATTATAAATCAATTCATATTAGATCATCATTGAAAATCTAGAAGTAATGGATAATCGTTTCATCCAATTGTTGAACTCTTTAACAGTACACATCCAAAATCCTACCTCACAAGATATGAGCTCAGACTCTTCGGTCTCTCATGCACTGAAACGTTTAACCTTTAAATCATTAAGCCAATAATTTTAACCTTTTAGAATATGGACATACATAATGTATTTTCACTTTATTTGTTTGTTCTGTTTTTTTTTTTGTTATTAGAATTACAAATAGAATAGAGAATATGAATTGTATTAAATTCTATTTATCATCATTTGTTATTATTATTGTAAGTTCTATGATATTGATCAAGTGTCATCGAATGATACATGAATATGGTGAGTTATAATTGATTATAGTTCTGTTTTTTATATTTAGTATGAAAGAATTACTTTGAAATAGTTTTTAATGAAGTTTTATTCTTTGAATTGAATAGTTTAATCGTGGAGTTTTTATCGTTCATCACGACTGTTATTAACACGTGCGCACACAGTACGTAGTTCCTTGATATTGCTTTAATTTACAAGCATTATAAAGCAAAGATGGATAGTGGCTAGTAATGGAATACAGTTTGACGATCATTTCGTCTATAATTGGGATACGTCAGTTGGATGTACTTGCATCTTAGAGTTGATGTTCACTTTGGGACTCGGAGCCAATATCATTCGTTTCAAACACCATTACGTTATCCACTTAACTACTGATTCATAATAGACACTTGCTTGTGCAATGAGGGTGAAGTTTAATTCACTTGATATTGTTTTACTTGAATCTTCCCAATGATGTTTAGGACTGCAATTGATCAGTCTGTTATTGGCATATGTGGATATTGTGCGTATTGCCTAGAATATTGCCTTCATTTACAAACATTATAAACAAAGATGGATGGTGAATGGTAGTGATACACATCTAGTAAGATGTCTTGAAAATAAGGATAGAAGAATATGTTCAGATGACAGTATAAACATGGAACTAGAGTTTATTCATAATTATTTACTTATCTGAGCTTATTACCGCTAGTGCAACGTAAGCCATCAACCAAGATTCGCTATCAAACTTTATCCTGGACTTTCCTCTCCAGTTGCTATTCATCCTTTTCATGTATGATTCCAATTGATGATGCAGTGGTTTTTTCGTCTTCCTCTTTTCCGTTTTACCTCAGAATTTAAAGTTAGAGATTGACTCATTATGCAGTTTTTTATCGCAATTGTTTTCTACGGAATAAGGTTGGTGACCCCATGCTCAACCCTTATCCTTCGATTGAGATTTAGATTGGCAGTGATCTTAGAAGGGCTATAGGCAGAGTTTTTATTCATAATATTTTTAATGAAATGAGTTATGCACAAGGCTTTTTGAAGAACTATATGCGTACAGTGGACAGGAATATAGTGACATCACCGGTTGTTAAAATACTTCTCTTCTTGAATCTCAACTGCTCCTGTGGAGAAAGGTATTTTGGTAGACAACCAACGAGGTGCTGAACACCTCCCCTAGTGATAACGTAAGAGTGTACCCAGAACAAAACCTGCGTCCGTTCCATCACGTTTATCCGATAACGATCCTGTAATAATCATTTCGCGTAATCTATTATATACCTACTACTTCCATTTATTGGGTTCGATCTTGTCTTTTATATGTGGTAAACATTATAGGGATTCCAGCTGACAATCCAAGTACTAGTATTAACTAGAAATTCGTAACAAACTTATCCTTTCTTTGACCGAATCAGTATTAGCAAATTATCTGAACACTTATGACGTAATATCAGTAATCTTTAGTGAATGTTATTTCAGTGTCTAATTTTCCAAGTTATTGACCTACTTCCTATTATAACTTACTTACTTACGCCTGTTACCCCCACCCGTGTTGCATAGGCCGCTGACCACCATTCTCCAACCCATTCTGTCCAGGGCCTTCCTTTTTACTTCTATTCAAAATTTGACCATTCTTCTCATGTCTCCCTCCATTTATCGGCGTAATGTATTCTTTCGTCTTCATCTTCTCCTTTGACCTTGAGGATTCCATGTGAGGGCTTGCCTTATGACGCAGTTGGATGCTTTCCTCAATGTGTGTCCAGTGATTCTTCCTGATTTCTTCCTCCATTGGGATCTGATTTGTTCTCTCACACAATAGGTTGTTGCTAATAGTGTCTGGCCAACGGATCCGAAGTATTTTGCGTAGACAACTGTTAATAAACACCTGTATCTTCTGGATGATGGCTTTCGTGGTTTTCCAGGTTTCCATCCCCATACAGTAGAACTGTCTTCATATTTGTATTGAAAATTCTGACTTTGGTGTTGGTTGCCAATTGTATTCACGTTTTACTGACAAATGTTAACAAGCAACTAATCCAGGCAAAGTAGAAGGGATTATTATCGACTATTTTCAGTCTGCTAATAAAAGTAACTGACTGATGGATCTGGAAATCATTTCTGATATGATAAATTTATTCAAAGAGATTGTTACTGGTTTAGTTTCATTTTATTAATTTAACACATAAAGATTGGTACAAGAAGGCACCAAATAGATATGTGCGACATAAATCATTCGATTTATGTGAGTGTTTGGATACTGTCCGGGTATACAAACTAAAGTAGGTGGTTTAATTACGGGTCCATACTTGAATCCTTTGACCTGAAGGTTTAATCCATAAGACATTGGGACAACGTCAGGTGATTCAGTCCCATGGTGGCCGATGACCAATGATTGGTTCATACGCCTTTTGTTCTCTCAGGATACTGGAGCACATATGCACTATTGATTCGGAATCCGGGTTTTCCAACATCCCTAAGTGGATCCACATTTATCTACCAACCCGAGTATAGCGTTTGACATTCGCTTTTTATCCTCTCAATTTCGTAAAAAATACCCATGGCGCGAGAAGACAGTGAGTGGGACTTCCCTGTCAGTGAATAAATTGTACTTTGTTCATTAATTTCTATGAAACATTACTTGACGAGCAGATACTTGAACTATCCAAAGTACCAAAACAATTCTGTCGTTTGGATAAGCTAACCATCGTGAAATTAAGGATGCATCATATACTTGGTTACCGTTTTTTTAGCGGGTTAGTTTTCTATGGAATGGGGCCGCTAACCCCATGCCCAACCCTCCTCCTTTGTCAAGGCTTGGGACCGGCAGTAGACATAGGAGCAGTAGCTCCAGGACGAAATACTCCGGACTCCAGACAAATATATTTTAAAAGTAACAATTCAATAAGCATTTAACATGTAGTTTCATTTAGTCAAATTAGAATCACTAATACAATATAAAAATGAATCTGACAAGTACTGAGCTAAAAAAAGTAGTGATCTACTTATTTCTTTTTTTTGCAAAGTACCTTTCTTCTTACTTATATCTTGTTTTAAAACACTAGATGAACCCCTAATGGATTCAACTAATTCAGATTACACGATAAACATTCCCAGTGGAGAATTATGGTTTAAACGCGTACATCAACCTAGATTTAATAAAAAGAACAGATTACCAATATCAGGTAATTTTGATTGAAATTTATTTAACTACTGAAATACGTTATAAGTAGTTAGTTTGATAATTTATGCATACGAACTATCAACCGTGCAATGAGGAAATTAGTCAAAATGAAATAGTTCAATTGAACATATACGCAAGTAAAATAAGAGCACATAACGTTGATAATCACTTAACTGAAAAATGGGATACATCTCCAACTTATTGATCTTATCGGAAAAGATTCTAGGAAAAGTCACATGATGATTATTCCAAGTTAATGGTCTCTTTTGATGTAACATCATTGTTCACCAATATACCACTTTTTGAAACTATTGATATAATTTGTCAGAATGATGATCTCCTACCTTTACCAGCTCCAGAACTCAAAAAACTACTACTAATGTGCACAACTGATGTTCAATTCCAATTTAATAACACCATATATCGCCAAATCGATGGCGTAGCAATGGGGAGTCCACTAGGTCCAATTCTGGCAGATATTTTTATGGGGTATCTTGAAAACACGGTACTTAAACAGGCGATCAGTGAAACGACGGAATACTACAGATATGTGGACGACACATTTATTGTCTGTAATAATAAACAGCATGCAACCCGCCTGCTAGAACTCTTCAATAACGCTCATCCTAACATTCACTTTACTATGGAGCACGAACAGAACGACATGTTCCACTTTCTTGATGTTGCCATAAGACGTAGGAAAGACGGGACAGTACAACGTTCAGTTTATAGAAAAAGCAATTGGAATGGCCTCTATCTGAATTTCAATAGTTTCTGTCCAATTAGTTACAAGAAGGCACTGGTTAAAACACTATTTGACAGGGTAGAAAGGATATGTACCACCGACAAACTTGAAGAAGAATTAATGAACCTAGAAGAATGTCTAAGAAACAACTTCTATCCACAAAAGTTTATTGACAAATATAAAAAGCCCAAAGAAAACAAGACGGAAATAACTACGGTCAATAAAAAGACAGTATCTATAAATCTTAACTTTAAAGGTGATAACGTCGCACAAATAATCAGTAGGAGACTGAATATTGCGCTTGCCAGAACTTATCCGGCTGCTAAACTTTTAATTTTCTATAAAACAACATGTTCAATAACTCAATCAAAGGTCGACAAGCAACCCTTTCATGTTACCGCCAACTGTATTTATAAATTTACGTGTACCTGCCAAAGCAGCTACATTGGCAGAACAGAAAGGAGAGCATACCTTAGATTTTTTGAACATGTTCCAAAAAGTCTTAGAACAAGGGAAAGAAGGACTCTGAATAGTGCAATCACCAAACATCTCCTTGATACAGGACATCAGGTAGATACCTTACAATCCTTCAAGGTGATTAGTAAGCAGCCAAACTCCAGTCTTCTGAAGTTTGCTGAAGCCGTTGCCATCAGGCGTCAAAAACCTGACCTATGTGTTCAAAAGGAGATGGTTGTTAATCTTTCTTTGCCTTGGTGACAAATATTCCTTCTCTGCACCATAAATTATTATTATTATTTTTGTACTTATTACATCATTGATTTTCATTATTTTTGTTTCTTCAACTACGTTTCAAATTAATAATCTTTTAACTGAACTCTACTCACTATATTCCTATCAAAATTTTTTTTACTCATTATGTAATCAATTGTTTCTAACCCCTTTTTGAACTGTCGTCACAATTAATGATGTAGAATATTCTTTCACAATAGGTATATATTTACAATATTCAGTATATTAATTTCATTTACACCCTTGCTACACTATACAAATATGTCTTCTATATAACTTCTAACCAAACCCTTCTCTCATGTAGATCATTTAAACTCATTATCTTATTATGATTTATAAATATCACAGGTTGTAAGCAACTGATGAGAACTAGACGAAATAAGAATGAATTCATGCTATTCTGCTAAAATCTTTGTTCTAGCTCTTTTCAAAATGATAAAGGGAACTATGTGTATGAAATCTGATAATTTCTGTGTTTATTAGAAAATTCAGCTGCTTGAGTTTGTTTCAGTTGTTTTTCAAGTTATACTGGAATTCTATTACTAGTAATCCGTAAATAGAGATTTCAATTTACAAACGCAGTCCAAGCATTGTTTTTAAAAGGCTTTAAACTACCTACAGACTTTAAGTAGTATGAATGTATCACTTAAACCTTAATAAACATGATAAGCAAAGATAGATAGTCGCTAGCAGTGGAATCCATTTTGACGAGCGTTTCGTCTATAATTGGGACACGTCAGTTTCGATGAACCTGCATCTCAAAGTTGATATTCACTCTGGGACTCGGAGCCAATACCGTTCGCTTCAAACGTCATTACGTTATCCAATTAGCTACTGAGTCCTGATAGACACTTGCTTGTGCAATGAGGGTGAAGTTTAAATTGAATTGGTATTCTTTACTTGAATATTCTGATTGTTGTTTAAGTTTGCAACTGATGAGTCACTTATTTGCATATGTGCATACTGTGAGTATTACCTCAATACTGTCTTTCATCTTTGTTGATAATGCTTATGAATTAAGGCAATATCGAGGCAATACGCGCACAGGATGTACATATGCCAATAAGAGACTGATCGATTGCAGTCGTAAACATCAATGGGAAGATTCAAGTGAAAAAATAACAAATGAACTAATAAACATTCTTCAACCTATTATAATCTAATGTAGAATAGTTCATTTCAACTACTTAAAAATTAATAACTACTATCTTTCGGTATATCAGTTTTTGATAAAACAAATTTAAAGGTAATTTCAATGATTAAGATCATGAGTCAGTTGAAGCTAGACCATCATGGAAAACCTGGAAGCACTGGACGGCCGTTTCGTCCTATTATTGGACTCCTCAGCAGTGCGCATCCATGATCTTAATCATTGAAATTACTACAATCTCCACAAAACCCCTTCTGATAAAATTTAAAGGTGTTATATTTGAACGAATGTTTTCAACTCTTAGATACGAACAAATGTGTACAGTTTACTGGATATTCGAAGATACAGTCCTTTGAATATCATTGAACTTAAAGTGATTCCTTGAATGAACTGGACGAACATAAAATATTCTTACAGTTGTGGAACCCTTTATTTTGTCGTCATTTAGATCGGACGGTGTTTGTTGATGGGCTCTCCACTTTAATGGCCCGAGTTCTGACTCCAAGTAGATCGCATGAATGATTGTTATTGAAATATACATGTCACCTATCCTCGTATATAATCATCGACTTAAATCGCGTTCAGTGAATAACGGAATTAAATAAGTCAAATAACGAGAATGGACATTTTGGATACATGTATTTTGTATATGAAGCGAATGGAATAGAGAGGAGCGAAACGACTCACAGTGGATATGGCGGGTAAGCCAACTCCATGTAGTCAAGGGTTAATCAATATTTATAAGCACACAAAGATAAATTACAGACATGTGATGAGTAATGGGATAAGAAGTGAACACACACCTACGCGCTCATATAAACACAGTCAAGATTGATAAGCGAATAATCAACATGGTTAAAATGTGAATAGATTGGGTTGTCCGAAAGCTAGAATAAGGTATATGAGGTTAATATAATAACCGACACTACACAGTTATATAGAATTCTTTACATGGGTTCATTTTTTTGATATAGTTTTGTTCTTTGATCTGGATGGTTTAAATGCGAAGCTTTCATTGTTCTTCTTCTGAACAACATCATCAACACAAACTTCAGATAGACCACTTTACATACAAAGAACAAAACTCTATCAAAATCATTCACCTAAACTACAAATCTTCTCCATCATTCATTGGATTCATTTCATAATAATATGACTCTTACAATCTATATCATGAAGTTCACTTGATATTGTTTTACTTGTATCTTCCCATTGATTTTTAGCACTGCAATCGATCAGTCTCTTATTGATAAATGTGCATCCTGTACGTATTACCTCGATATTGAATTACTTTACAAGCATTATAAGCAAAGATGGAAAACAACACTAAGGCAATACTCACAGTATGCACATATGCAAATAAATGACTTATGAATTGTAGACGTAAACATCAATAAGAAGATTCAAGTAAAACAATATCAAGTGAATTAAACTTCACCCTCATTGCACAAGCAAGTGTATATCAGGACTCAGTAAGTAACTGGATAACGCGATGGTGTTTGAAACGAATGATATTGGCTCCGAGTCCCAGAGTGAACATCAACTCTAAGATGCAAGTACATCCAACTGACAAGTCCCAAATAGGACGATAGGTGCTTCAAACTGTATTCCACTTCTAGCCACTATCCATCATTGCTATATCATAAAATGATCATTTTTCATTTATATTTTTTTTTCATTATAATTATTGATCAATTCAATGTATTTGTTTCTATGGTATGATATTCCTCTTTTTTTTTATTTTTAGTGAAACGTCCACAAAAATCAGCAAATTATTATTATGATCTTTATCGACAATCCATGTTACCAACAAATGAATTTCTTGGTTAATTAAAAAAAACAAAAAAAAAACACCAAAAAAACACCAAAAAAAAACACCAAAAAAAATGTTTATTGATTATTGTGAAAACTTCATTTTTGTTTCATTCATATGTATTTAGTGCTGTTTAAAGAGAATATAAATAAATAAATGAATGACTATTGAATGGTTAATAATATGTTTATCATTTATTCTTATCTTTGAAAGATAAACGATAAAAGTAGAGGAAATTTTTAGGTTACGAGGATTTGATCGATATGTGTCTTCGAAACATTGATCGAATAGCCTGGAACCATCGATTAAGTAATGCAAGTTGTTAGGAAATGGTTATTAGATAGAGATAGTGAATCAATTGATGAAATAGTGAAACTTGATCAGTTGAGATGGCTTAGATATGGAGTTGAGTATCACCAATCACTGACTGCCTCGATGTGTGCTGTTTTTTTATAGTGTAGGAGTAGGTTGGAAGAAAGGTAAAGGCGGTCAGACCAAAACATAGCACAAATCTATGAAATCACTGACAAGTGGACTGATTTATGTTGGTAGATGTAGACTACCTGGTTCCGGGGATCCACGAGATGGTTAGAAACTTTGAATGATATGGCTCAAAATCGTTTGCAATGGTGTGAGTAGATGAATCCATTCTTCGTGTTCTCATAAATTCTAATCTGAATTCTTCATATCTCTTTCCAAATTTATTTCAGTGTATTATAGTCCTTGAATAACATCTTCAAACCCTAATCTTTCCGATTCCTGCTTATACTCTTACTACCTCTACCACTACGGGATTTGAATCGACAATTGTATCTCTGTGCTAATGTGGTATGGCAACTCGAACTGATGTACGTACGTACGAAGTACTACGTTATTGCTGATTGACTCACCTTTTCTTCTATTAGTGGTCAACATTTCTGAGGTATAGGTTATCTGTTCAATAGAGATATAAACTTAGCTGCTGAAATTTTTAATGATGAGATGATAGAGAAGATTTGTAGCTCAAGTGGATGATTTTGATGAAGTTATGTTCACTAAGTTAAATGGTTTGGTTGTAGAAATTTCATCGTTCTTCTGAACGATATCATCGACCTCTATCCAAATCTTGGATACAACCAAAACAAAAAAGTAAAGAATGAAAGGTTTAAGGTCAACAAGAAACAACAGGACAATCTGTGAACTATGTGTGAACAAATTCGAACACTTCACTTCTACCTGGAATTTATGCTGATGATGTCATTCAGAAGAAAGACGAGAACTCCACCATCAAACTATCCAGCTTAGAGAACAAAACCCCATCAAAATTTTTGATGAAGTATGGACGGAACCTGTTATGGGATTCATAAAGTGTTGATAATCATTCGTGGGGACAGTGTTGGTTATCTCTGTGTTTTCTCTGTTCAATACTTCGACAGCACCGTTATTGTTCAGAGGAATGACAGAAAATACCTAATCTATGCCGCCTAGAAATTTTCATCAGAGAATACTTATCAAACCAATCATCAAATACAAAATCATCAGCAAAATTCGATAAATGAATAATTTTACCCTAGATAGCAAACATCTCCGAAGATAACTAAGACCAGGTATAGCCCATAAGCCAATAAAATGTTTTCAAATAATGGTATAGAAGCCAGAAGGCATGACGCTAGACGTATACAAAACCAGACAACATCTACACGATACATGTCACTAATTACGACAAATATTATGTAAGCTAGACTGGTCATCCTCTTAGTCTACGTCTACATATACACATGAACACCACATGAAACAGCCATTCTCTCATATCAATGCATGTTCCAAGAGAATTTCTGTAAAACTAGGATTCTAATTAAGCATTGATGAATAGAAACATTGAAATCAACTATATCTGTCAAGTAATAAGAAAAATGTATAAGTAACTCGAAAGTCAGAGTACGAGTCAGGAGATGAAAGAAACTCAAAATAGGCATACAAACAACTACTATACAGTAAATTCATTTTGTATTGTTTGGTTGAATGTTTACATTGATGTTTTAAGACTGCAATAGGTCAGTCTCATCATGGACGGAACGCCTTGATATTGTCTTCATTCATAAATATTATAAGCAAAGATAGATGGTGGCTAGCAATGGAATCTACGACGCGAGTTTCGTCCTATTTGGGATTCTTCAGCTAGAACACAAAAATCAAACTGATTCATCATATTTCCATAGATTTATAATAATTATTTTCTTCATATCTGTAATATACATATATATATTGTAAAAGCGATCTAATGACAAATTAGGCTCCTACTTTTTATATGTTAAGGAGATCCAGTGAATTCCTCGACAAAAAAAATAAATCAATAAGAAGCTCTAAGGTTACTGAGATACATTTTATCCAGTCAGCATTCAATAGAAGTTATGTTAGTTACATCTCGAAAGTATAAAGTCATATATCACATTTCTGATTGAATGATTATCTATACTGTTACTATATTTAGTAGCATGCCAGAGTTTTCCAGAAACTTAAGGTCATCTAATATGCTATAAATACCCTCTATTTTCTATATATAAGCTACTCTCGGAATAAAGTATTTCTTCCATTTGTTATGTCTTTTCTCTCATGTTCAAATTGCTATGTAAATTTAGCCTAGCAGTTATTAGAAGAGCTAAGGAAATTGTATTTAACATTCAATTATGAAAAGAACATATGGAACTCAAAACAACTTTCAACCAATATCAAAGTCACAATCTTCAATACGAACGTCAAGGCAGTTCTACTGTACGGAGCTGAAACTTGGAGAACTACAACAACCACCATCAAGAAGGTGCAAGTATTTATCAATAGCTGTCTACGCAAGATACTCAACATCCAACATTGGCCGAATACCATCAGCAACAACCTTTTGTGGGAGAAAACCAACCAGCTTCCAGTGGAAGAAGAAATTAGGAAAAGACGATGGAAATGGATAGGACATACATTGAGGAAATCATCAAACTGGATTACGAGACAAGCGCTAACTTGTAATCCTGAAGGGAAGCGGAAAAGAGGAAGGCCAAAGAACACATTACGTCGGGAAATAGAAGCAGATATGAAAGGGATGAATAAGAACTGGAAAGAGCTTGAAAGGATTGGTTGGGACAGGGTTGGATGGAGAATGCTGGTGAGCGGCCTATGCTCCTTCACGAGGAGTAACAGGCGTAAGTAAGTAAGTAAGTAAGTAATTCAATTATGAAAACTTATCACTTGAATAAAACAAAAATTCAATTGAGTTCATAAATATAAATTGATTGATTGATTTTATTTTAATCTATCTACATATATTCATCTACATATTTCACTGAAGGCTGTTACTTTTCTACGAGGATTAACTGATAGGTCGTGGGTTCGAATCTTGCGAAGCGCGATGGCGGATGCGTACTGGTGATGAAATAACCAGGTTTTCCATGATGGTCTAACTTCAAATGACTCATGATCTCAATTATTTCAATCACTATAATATCTACAAATAACCTATCTTTTGATATTAATCAACATAAACTTACTAGTGGCTGACTTCAAGAAGTATTTCCTGGAGCTCTAATAAGAAGCAGTGATCAGTGGAATTCAACCAGGTCAGTATATCTCTACAATAATTTTCTTTTGGTTTTTTTGTTTAAGTTATGTAAGAGAGGAGCTCAGTGTCTATTACTAGTTTGATTTTCTCTCTGATCCTGTAATCAGCTTTGCTATGCCTAACCGTCGAATAAAATTTTCTATTATTCGCGTTAATTAAGGGTAAGAACAAGAACTTGGAATTGGTCTACAACTGGTTAAACCTGGAAGCACTGTATGGCCGTTTCGTCCTATTGTGCGACTCTTCAGCACTGCTCATTCAAGATCCTGCCTTGCCGGATTCGAACCCAGTATCTACTGGTACTAATCAACATGTGCTTACTAGTGACTGGCTTCAAAATGTATATCCTGGAGTTCTAGTGAGAAACAATGACCAGTGGAGTTCAACCGAGTCAGTTGTGAGATAGTAACTGACTGATCACAATGGTGGATATGTCGCTCATTTTCATGCATTAGTTGAAGATAGACATCGTTATACACCGCTGAATACCGGATCAGTGATCTATAAGTTAAATGTTCACACTCAAGACCGTCAGATCATGAGTTCGAATCTCGCGACTTGAGATCTTAGATGTGCATTGCTGAAGATCATCTCATATAAACATTTCATAAGTAACTCCTCTTTTTGATATCAAATATTAAAACAAAACAAACAATCTATTTATAGAAAGAATAGTATTCTTTTATTATTAAAATATTAAATGACGTTTACGATTAATATCTAAAATCATTCGAATAGAATCTTTTATAATCCATTTCATTTTATCTATATCTAATGAACAAATAATATGAAAATATAAATGTGATCCTTTTATAGTTGCATGATTATGTAATTCTATTAAATATGATTTAATCATTTCAATAAATACATTCCAATCTATAAAGAAAAAAAAAGAAAAAAGAAAAAGTATGTATTGTTTAAACTGAAGAAGTAGCTTAAACGGGGTGACGAAACATTGAAAAATGTTTTGAAAAATCGTTTTATCAGGGGTTGTGAAGATTGTTAAGTTTTTAATTGAAATCATGAACCGTGTGATGTTAGACCACCATTGAAAACTTGGAAGCATTGGATAACCGTTTCGTCCTATTGTGGGACGCGTCAGTAGTCCGCATCCATGATCCTGCTCACGGGATTCGAACCCAGCACTTAACTAACAAGCTATTGAGCCTGCCGTGATTCAACAGTCTTAATGTCTAACTTCAACTAATCCACAAAATTGAGCGACCATCTATCATTGTACTGAGGTAAATACCTTTCTCTACTCGACACGAACGAGAACAAAGACTCGGTGACCAAAGACTAATAAGCTAGATATTCTGATGCGTCCCAGTCTCACTAACAAGTGGAAGAAATCCAACCTTGAAATGGGGAAGTATATTCCGGAAACAGACAGAAACGAGCAATAACAACAAACACAAATCAAAACGTATATACACAGTACAAAACCGTCCTTGGGGAGAGTTACCAAATAACCTACTAAAGGACACAACGGACCAATAGCATTTAAGATTCTTCCAAATGGGAAATACAACATGAAGGTGGAAAAAGCGCTTTCGGCGTGAAAACAAAGAAATTCAAATTTTCAAAATAAAATTACAAAATTAGATCCTTTTCCAAATGAGATCTAGGGATCTAACGCCTCCAAAAGTGTCCACCTAGTTACTAGGATCAAATGAATGTTATAAAGTAGTGTAAAAAAATTCAAATTATGATTTACAGTTGATAGTTAAGGGTTAGGAATTAAATTAAGGGTTGTTTTTTAATCACGAACTGACATTAGCTATAATGCCGGAACTTCATTTAACCAAATGGATGAGTAAAATTTCGCGTCAAAATCTGAGACGTGTTATCTAATACGTGATGGGTTTATCCATAAATTATTGTTTCGCTATTATTATTATTATTATTATTATTATTATTATTATTATTATTATTATTATTATTAGTAGTAGTAGTAGTAGTAGTAGTAGTAGTAGTAGGTGTAGTAGTAGTAGTGGTAGTGGTAGTGGTAGTAGTAGTGTTAGTAGTCGTAGTAGTAGTAATAATAGTAGTAGTAGTAGTAGTAGTGGTAGTAGTAGTGGTAATAGTAGTAGTAGTAGTCATAGTCGTAGTAGTCGAAGTAGTAGTAGTAGTAGTAGTAGTAGTAGTAGTAGTAGGTGTAGTAGTAGTAGTGGTAGTGGTAGTGGTAGTAGTAGTGTTAGTAGTCGTAGTAGTAGTAGTAGTAGTAGTAGTAGTAGTAGTAGTAGTGGTAGTAGTAGTGGTAATAGTAGTAGTAGTAGTCATAGTCGTAGTAGTCGAAGTAGCAGTAGTAGTAGTAGTAGTAGTAGTACTGGTAGTCGTAGTAGTAGTAGTAGTAGTAGTAGTAGAGTAGTAGTAGTAGTAGTAGAGTAGTAGTAGTAGTAGAGTAGTAGTAGTAGTAGTAGTAGTAGTAGTAGTAGTAGAGTAGTAGTAGTCAGTAACAACGTGGAACTACGTACGTACGTACATCAGTTCGAGTCGCCATACCACATTAGCACAAAGATTCACTTATCGATTCAAATCCCGTAGTGGTGGAGGTAGTGAAAGTATAATTAGTGACAGGGAACATTAAGGTTTGATTATGTTATTTAAGGAGTATAGTCCAGTGGAATAGATTTGAAAAGAAAATAAAGGACATGTAGAACTCAGAAGATTAGACTTTGAGAGAACACAGAGAGTGGATGCACCTGCGCCATTTCAAACAATTTTGAGCCATTTCATTCAAGGTCTCTAACTATCGGCTGCTATCAAATCGAGGTCCTCAACCAGGTAGTCTACACCTACCAACATGACTCAGTCCACTTGTCAGCGACTTCATGGATTTGTGCCACATTTCGGTCTGGCCACCCCTAGCTTTCTTCCAACCCACTACTGCACCATAAAACACCGCATGTCGGGGCAGTCGGTGGTTGGGCATACGTAACACATGTCCAAGCCATCTCAACTGATGAAGTTTTACTACTTCATCAATTGATTCGCCATCGTTATCTAACAATTACATTAGTTACTCGATGGTTCCAGGATATACGATCAATGTTTCGAAGACACCTATGACCGAATACTAGTAACCTACGAATATCCTCTACTCTTATCGTCCATGTTTTATTGCCATAAAGAAGAACGGGACGAACTACTGCTCAGTAAACCCGTCCTATGGTTGATAGACGGATATCTCGCCTATACCACAAATGACGCAAGTTGACAAATCCTAGTCGAGCCTTCTGTATCCGTGCTGAGATTTCGTCACACACCAGACCACAAGGGCTGATGAGACTTCGAAGATTAGTGAAGCGGTCGACACGCTCAACTACTTCACTCCCTATCACTAGTTCGGGTGTCGATGCAACCCAATCCTGAAGCAATATTTTGCATTTCGAGGGAGAGAATCGCATCCCAAACATGCCTGCATTGTTGCTTAGAGCGGTCAGCAGACTCTGCATTTTGTCAGCTTCCTCACTAAATAGAACTATGTCATCGGCATATTCTAAGTCAATAAGTGAATTTCCCGGTAGAAGTTCAAGCACTGGAAAGTCAGATGTGGAAAGTGTCATCTCTAAAAGCACGTCAATGATAAAATTAAACAAGAATGGAGAGAGTGAACAGCCCTGACGAACACCACTTGAGGTAATCAGTTCTGATGACAGTTCGCCATAAGCTCTCACTCGACCAGTTGTGTTCGAGTAAAAAGCCTTTATAAGATTGATGTACTTCTTTAGTACTCCCTTCAGTGACAAACACTGCCATAGAACCTCACGATCAACAGAGTCAAATGCCGCCTTAAGCTCGAGAAAGACTACCATTGTGGGGCGTCTGAATGTGTGTCTATGTTCTAGGACCTGACGTAATGTGAATATTTGATCAATACAACCACGTCCAGGTCGAAAACCAGCCTGGTTTTCTCTAGTCTGCTCTTCACGAGCTTTGGTTAGGCGTCGAAGTATTATTGAAGCTAATATTTTAGACACTATATTAGTCAAACTAATTCCTCTGTGATTGTCACAAGAAGACTTTTGTCCTTTCTTATAGACTGACACAATCAGTGATTGAGACCAGTCAGATGGGATTACGTCCTGTTCCCAGATTCTACCTAAGACCTCAGTCAATCTCGCTGCTAATACTGGACCGCCATCCTCAAAAATCTCAGGGGTAAACCTGTCAGGGCCTGCTGCTCTCCCACGCTTCAGATTTCCTATAGCTTTTTCAACTTCGTAAAGAGTCGGAGGACTTACATCAACTTGCCATTCAGGTCGACTGGGGATCGTGGGAAACCGAAGTGTGGCTGAAGGCCAGTTGAACTGATCCCTAAAGTGTTCTGCCCATCGATCCAATTTCCTGGATTGAGAATGAATAATATGTCCATCTTTCTCTGAGATTTTTTCGCTAACAAATGGGTTCCTAATACCGGTTTCTTTAACAAGTCTGAACAGTTGCCTGCTGTTACCTATTGCCGCTGCCTTTTCCATCTCTCTTGATTTCGCTACCCACCACTGTTCACGATCATTGCGTAAGCTTCTAGTCAGCTTACGCTTAAGCTGAATCCGCTCTTTGTTATGTTGAGAGCCAGATGGACTGAGTTTACGAGCATCTATCAGTGCGGTAGATGCTGCTGAGATCCAGTGTTTCTCCCTAACCTTATGGTTTACCGTACTTGCAGACATCACTGCTGTTTCTACAGCTTTTCGGATGTCATTCCACGCTGCCTCGGGGTGGGCATCACTAACATGGCTGTCTAACTGTTTTTCTAGTTGTTCCTGAAATATACTCTTAGCTTGATTATCATTAAGTAGGACCCTAAGGGGTTTCCTTGCACCATCTTTCCTACGTCCAGTAAGGACAGACTGGGCACCCGGGCAGTATCTCAGCCCACACGCACAAATAAGATTTTGTGTGGCGCATATATATTTGGTGCCCTCTTGTACCAATATTTATGTGTTCAAGTAAAATAATATAAATACGTCCAGTAAGACGTAGATAAATACGCGCGCGCATTAGAGCATGATCTGAGTCTAAGCATATGCTCCAGAATGAGCGACAGTCTTCTATCAAACCCCTATATCGGTGGTTGATAGCGATGTGATCTATTTGGGTCCAACGTTGGGATGAATTAGGGGGTCGCCATGTTAAAAGATGTTTTTCCTCATGCTTAAAGTAAGTGTTTGCAAGAAACAGGCGGTTATTTGAGCTTAGCTGCAACAGACGGTTGCCGTTATCTGTTCTTTGAGCCGCGACACCATAAGATCCATCCAGGTGTCTTTCCCTTTCGCTTAGTTTACCTAGTTGAGCATTAAATTCACCAGCCACTATTACTACATCTGAACGTCTAGCTTTTCGGAGGTCGTAAAGTTTTCTGTAAAACTCATCTTTTACATCATCTGAGCTGCAGTCAGTGGGAGAGTAGGCAGAGACGACGAAGAGGCAACGACGAGTGTCCCTATCTTTTCGAGTCCTTACTGTTCCGTTTAGTCGGACAGCACACAAACGACTGTCTACTGGGATCCAGTCTAAGAGAGCTAGTTCTGCCCTAGGACTCAATGCTATACCCACGCCAGTGAGGCCACGGGAAGCAGCATCAGGGCTTCCAGATACACGAAGCGTAAATCGAGTTGGTTCGTTACTTTGACATGGTGAGGTCAAATGAATGACACTACTAGGATCCTGTGTGCGCGTTTCGGAGACGCAGCACACATCGATGGAGCGAGATTCTAAAGTCTTAGCTAAGGAAGCCTGTTGTCCTATTTGGCACAGTGTTCGGACGTTGAAAGCTCCTACGTGTAGTTTAGAGCGTGGTTTCAGGAGACCAGGAATAACATTCCGCGTACTCGAATCGTTCGCACTAGCGGGGCGAGGTGATAAAGGGACGTGAGAAGGGTTAGTCGTGGAGATAAGAGAGTTATTAGGAGGTGTAGGAAGGATTTGAATGTGACCAACTTGGTCTCGTGTGCTGTTACGGGTATGAGGGCTGATATCACTTCCCGGTTGCCCACACCGTGGAAGGGTATTTCTTGAGGAACCTGAAAAGGAAATCAAATTAGTGTTGGTCTTAACGACCTGGGTGCGTAACCGCAGAGCCCAAGGGACAACTGCTTAAGGCCTGTCACGCACGGCCTTTTTGTGGAAGGTTTTTAATGCGTTAGCTCCGTTCTTCAAAGGGCCTTACCGCTGGAGACGGAAATCCGTGTGGTAAGGTGAGGTGTGACATTTTTAGGGTCAACCTTTTCTAACCCCTTCCTTTCTTGTGAGAAGGCAGCATCGCTGTAGATGCTGGTTGTCCGGGGGAAACACCTTACTGCTGTCACACCTCTGTACAGTCATCAGTACGACTTAGTAGTAGTAGTAGTAGTAGTAGTAGTGTTGGTAGTAGTAGTAGTAGTAGTAGCAGTAGTAATATTTGAATATCACTGCATACTTACAAATCAGTAATGATTTTAATTATTTACATCCCTATTTTTCCTTACATACTTCTATGAACATGTCCATGTGAACAGATACATGAATAGGAGACTATTCACACTTATGCACAATCATAGTTACATATAGAGGAAGATACAAGCAAACACTGTGAAACAATTTATTACTCTCTAGAGAGAGAGAGAGAGGGAACAAATAAAATTGTAATTACTTTGCTTTTTTTTTAAAAAAAAATAAATAAATAAATTCAATTATTCATAAATTATTTACATTGAAATGACATGGTTACAAAATAGGTAAACTACTGAACGTCATACAGTATGTTAGTACAAACACAGTCATCATTTTTGAAATGTATACAGTTGGATAATCATTATAAATTATATTATCTAGTAAATCTGTAGTGAACAAGAATACAACTACGGGAAAATCGGATGTATTTCAACACAATATTACAGAACATTTTAATAGTCTGAGAATCATAGATTAAATAAACAAAGATGGATAGTGGATAGCAATGGAATACAGTTTGACGCGCGTTTCGTCCTATTTAGGACTCGTCAGCTGGATGTAACTGCATCTCAGAGTTGATGTTCACTCTAAGACTCGAATCCAGTACCGTCCGCTTCAAACGTCATCGCGTTATCCACCTAGCTACTGAGTCCTGATAGCCACTTGCTTGTGCGGACGGTACTGGGTTTAAGTCCCGGAATGAACATCAACTCTGAGATGCAGGTACATCCAGCTGACGAGTCCCAAATAGAACGAAACGCGCGTCAAACTGGATTCCACTACTAGCCACTATCCATCTTTGCTTATAATGCTTATGAATTAAGGCGATATAGAGGCAATACGCATAGTATGCATATATGCCAATAAGAGACGGAAAAATTTCAGTCCTAAATATCAATGGGAAGATTCAAATAAAACAATATCAAGTGAATCATACATTAAATACTTCATTTGCAAAATATCCATCAATCGCCTCAGATTTCGTTGTCTTTTTCGTTTCCACGGCAACCATTCTATGTTCACGTTCTATTTTCTTTGATCTTCCTAACCTTCTGTTGCCAGGTATTTCACTTTCGATTGCTAGATTATATATACTACTTATATCTATCGATATCAGTAGTACACACTATAAACCAGTTAAAATTGTGCCCTAATAAATAACAATTTCGTTGTCATAATTGGGAATACTAATTTTTTTTAAAATATACAATAGAGTGAATTCCTTATGTTGTTCATTTCACGGCAGACTACTGACCAAAAATTTGATGACTTAAATCTTTAGCTGCTTATTTCAAACTAACGACGGATTAAAAAAAAATGAATTGCAAAGCATATCACTGATTAGTTTACAACCAATTATGAAAGCGTTAACGTGATCAGCATTATCAGAATAAGAATTGACGAAACAAGAGCCGCATTCCTACAGTTGAAGAACATATAGAACTCAAAACAACTGTCAATCAATATCAAAGTTGCAATCTTCAATACGAACGTCAAAACAGTTCTACTGTATGGAGCTGAAACTTAGAGAACTACAACAAAAACCATCAAGAAGGTACAAGAATTTATAAATAGCTATCTACACAAGATAGTCGACATCCATTGGCTGGATATCATCATCAACAGCCTACTATGGGAGAGAACAAATCAGCTTCCAATTGAAGAGGAAATTAGGAAAAGACGATGGAAATGAATAGGACATACATTGAGGAAATCATCAAACTGTATTACGACGCAAGCTCTAACATGGAATCCTGAAGGAAAGAGGAAAAGAGGAAGGTCAAAGAAAACATTCCATCAAGAAATAGAATCAGATATGAAAAGGATAAATAAGAACTGAAAAGAGCTGGAAAGGATTGTGTAGGACAAGGTTGGATAGATTATGCTGGTGAGCGGCCTATGCTCCTCTATAAGGAGTAACAGGCGTAAGTATGTAAGTATGTAAGTAATGATTACATCATGAAGAATTCATTTTTCAAGCTTATAAGTAACATTCATTATTGATCATTTACATGAATTGTCATCATCATCATCATCATCATCATCATCATTTATTTCATAAAAGCTTATCCAATTCAAAAATACTTATTATTACATGAATGCCATGGTTACTATCCTACATTTCAAAAAAAAAAAAATGAAAGAACGAATCAAAGAAAGAAAGAATAGCTTACCTGTTTTATCCTCTTCCTTATTGATAGTAATTTGAGTAGTATCATGATTGATTTGTGAAATGATTGATTTTAATATATCATATTTATTTAAGAAAACTAAAATATCTTTCTTTGTTAAATCTGGTGAATTGACAATATCTTCAAATAATTTAAATGTTTGATGATTAACCAACTAAATATGAAATCAGTAGTATAAATGATTCATGAAATAAAATAATAAAAGAAACAATAATTTAATTTCAATAGTTCAGATCATGAGTCAATTGAAACTAGACCACTATGGAAAAACTGAAAGTACTGGATGGCTGTTTCATCCTATTGTGGGACTCCTTAACAGTGCGCATCCATAACCCAACCTCATGAGATTCGAACCCAGGATTTATCCTTCTCGCGCCAGGCGTTTAACCAACTGATCTTAACTATTGAAATTACTACACTCTCCACAAAACCCGTTTTGTTAATAATTTAATCATTGAATTCATGAGTTTGTTGAAGCTAGATCATTATAGAAAACTTGAGCTGATAATTCTTCGGTTCGAATCCTTCGGGATGAGATCGTTGATCAGCATTGCTGAGCTGTTTCATACTAGAATGAAACAATGGTCTAGTGATTCCAGGTTTAAAGTATTTATAATCTATGGTTGTATATTTGTTTATCAATATAAATTGCATCATTTAAGTGCTAGAAAATGTTACATCATAATGTACAGTAGAGAAGACTTTAAAAATCAATAAAACTAAACAAGATTACCTAAGCTATTTTAGTAACTCCTAAGCTAAACCACTACGGTAACTTGAACACGAAAGAAAAAGTGTGTAACATGGAAAGAACGCTTTACTCCAAAGCTAGTTTATTTACAGAAAATTGAGAATATTTATAAGCTTTTAGATGGTCTTGGGTTATTGGAAAGTTCTGGAACTTTTCTAAACAATAGTAACTGGATAGATAATTAACTAATCAAAAATGTGATGCATAATTTTTCATTTTCTAAATGTTTCTGACAAAACTTCTATTGAATACTAATTGGATATAGAAGGTTTCTTCCTAGTACAGGACTCTTCAGCAGTGTGCATCCACGATCCCGTATATAGGACTCGAACCGAAAAACTTCGGTCTTGCGCGCAAACGTTTAACTTGTAGATTGTTGAGACAGCATACAAACAGATAATCAGAATGGGTTTTGTGGAGAATTGGTAATTTCAATAGTTGAAATCATGAATCAATTGAAGCTAGACCACCATGGAAAACCTGGAAGCACTGGACGGCCGTTTCGTACTAGTACGGGACTCCTCAGCAGTGCGCATCCACGATCCCGCACCCCGCGGGATTCGAACCCAGGACCTATCGGTCTCGCGCCAGGCGCCTAACCAACTAGACCACTGAGCCGCGTCCAACGGTGTTAATGTCTAACTTCAACTAATCCACGAAGTTGCGCCACCGTCACCATTGTCTTCAGTGAGCTGATATCTCACAACAGATCGTGGATGCGCACTGTTGAGGAGTCCCATACTAGGACGAAACGGCCGTCCAGTGCTTCCAGGTTTTCCATGGTGGTCTAGCTTCAATGGATTCATGATTTCAACCAGTGAAACAGATAATCGTTGAAATAAAATATTTATTACAGTAGTAGAAGAAAGATTAGTCATATTATCAAATACAGTTTATTCATTATTTTCAATCATGGAAATATATACGTTTTACAATATTTACACATAAAGTAGGCGATCTTTCTATAACTGTTGAGTAAACTACGAAATCCTTGTACTCTTCTGTCTGTTTTTAAAATAATAAACAGAAACCTCTTATTATTCACTGAATAGTAGTAGTCACTTTCAAGTTGTCTAACTAATCATTAGTACTCTGGATCAACTTAAGATTTTACAGCTAATTTAAGTGAATTGATATCACAGTGTACTTTATATCATACTGGCTGACGGAATTGATTGACAAGAAGTCATGAATATGGTACAGGCATGTTCTGTTACTTGAAATGTTTTGCCATTAGAATAACACATGTGTTATCACACTAATCATAACATTAAATAAAGTCGAATGAAATCCAAATGAGAGAACATCTGTTTTCTAAAGGTTGTAGATACTTACAGAATGGAATTTAAGCTGAACACTTACTAAAGGTGGTCACCAACCATCATACGATAAATCGATATTTACTAAGCCATTATCAAAACAATATTTGACACTATCATTCATTAAATTCACTTGTTGTTTTACTTGAAACTTTGCATTGACGTGTAGGATTGCAGTCTCTTATTGGCATATATACATTCTGTGCGGATTGCATCGATATCACTTTAAGTCACGAGTATTATAAACAAAGATTGATAGTGGTTAGCAATAGAATTCAGTACGCACGTCTCGTCCTATTTAGGACTCGTCAGCTGAATTTATCTGAATCTTAGTGTTGATTTCCACTATGGAACTCAAACCCAATACCGTTCGCTTCAAACGCTATCATGTTATCTACTTAGCGACTGAGTACTGATAGCCACTTGCTTGTATAATAAGATAAAATTGAAATTCACTAGATGTTGTTTACAAGAATAGGAAGATCCAAATACATCCAACTGACGAGTTCCAATTACGACGAAACACTTATCCTAGATTCCATTACAAGTCACTATATATCTTTGTTATTACTCACTAGTTTATAGTATTGTATACATCATAATGTGTAAATTATCTATATTAAACTAATGATTTCAATATAGAAATTATGATCTTGATCTAATGATGATTATTCAATCAAGTTTACAATGTTAAACAAGTAATAATAACACTTTAGACAATAATAATATTAACTTACTTTATTCCCTTGAATATAAGTGAATCGATAAACATCTTCAAGGGATATAAAAAACAAAATCATATTGACCGATTCAAAATAATGAAATTGTTTATTCAAATGTTCACTATGTTCACCTAGATTAATGGTTCTAGACAAAATATGAAACATTTAAAACAATCAAATATACAGATGATAAGGTTAGATAGAAACTAGACAAGTAAATCATACATAATAGGTATATATATATATGTATACATATATTCCTCCTTTCCTTTTTGTCAGGATAGTTCATGGGTGAACTCAAAGAAACTCTAAGAAGTTCAGAAAGAGTTGAAGATATTCTATCTAATCATCTATTAGAAGAATATTCTAGAATCCTTACGTGGAGATTCATTATTGGACAAATGCTAATAACCCCCCGCCCTTCGTGTATACGGATTGGAGGATTATAAATATCTGATAGTTTTCTATCATAATTGACACTGTTTGGTCTCATCAACTGGTTAACGCAAATGGTAGTGAGTTCAAGTTATCGGAGTGAATATCACCTCTGAGATGTAAGTACATTCAGTTGACGAGTGTCAAAATAAGATGAAATACGTATCCTGGATTCCAATACTAGCTACTATTCATCTTTCAATCGTTCATTTCATAGAATTCCTTCTCTATGTAAATTAATAAAAACTATCATAAGAAAAAAAAACTGATTTCAAATTGTGTTTTATTCCTTTTTCATAAAATGAAATGTAAAACAACAAAATCATAAAAAATTTGTTTATTTAAGTAGGTTGTTTAGTTGTACAGGAAATTGTTCGTTACATAACAACGTAATAATAATAATAATAATAATAATAGATGGATTCAGCAAGTCACATGAATTCAAATTCAAATTCATGCCAAGGTTATATTTTTTTGAATTCATTTAAATACATTTGGATGAAAGTATAATTTATGAGTGACCTTCAAGTGATGTCAGACTGACCTTGAGAGTATCCAACACATGAAGGTTATAAATCAGTGTAAGGAATTAAGATGATGACTTACAATTAATGATGAAAGTTGTGAATTAGATTTATGGTTTATCATTATGAATCGATATTAGTTATAATGTCAAAAGTTTATTTAGATAAATAGATGCATGAATTTCGCGCCAAAATTCATGATTTGTTATCTTAGATCTGATTGGTTGGTTTCGAAATGATTACTTACTTACACCTGTTACTCCTTATGGACCATAGACCACCGACCAGCATTCTCCGACCCACTCTGTCATGGGCCTTCTTTTGTAGTTCCATCCAATTCTTGTCCATTTTTCTTATGTCTGTTAACATTTCTCGAAGTAGTGTGTTCTTTGGTCTTCCTCTCCTCTTCATTTGGCCATGAAGATTCCATGTGGGGGCTTGTCTTGTGACGCAGTTCGGTGTATTCCTCACTGTATGTCCTCTCCAATTCCAACATTTTTTTTATTTCATACTCCACTGCGATCTTGTTCATTCTCTCCCATAGTAGGTCCGGTTAACGGATCTGAAGTATTTTGCGTAGACAACTGTTAATAAACACCTGTATATTCTGGATAATGGCTTTCGTAGTTCCCCAAGTTTCTGCTCCATACAGTAGAACTGTCTTGATATTTATATTGAAAATCCTGATTTTGGTGTTGAATGGAAGTTGTTTAGAGTTGTAGATGTTCTTCAGTTGTAAATATGCTCCTCTTGCTTTGCTGATCCGTGCGTTCACATCTGCATCAGATCCACCGTATTCATCAATGATGCTGCCCAAATATGTAAAGGTTTGTACATCTTCCAAATCTTCTCCGTCAATTGTGATTGGATTGGTGCATACTGTGTTGTATCGAAGAATCTTGCTTTTCCCTTCGTGTATATTGAGACCTATTGCTGCTGAGGCTGCAGCTACAATGGCCGTCTTCTCCTGCATTTCTTGTTGCGTTTGCGATAGAAGAGTCAGATCAACAGTGAAGTCTAGATCGTCCAACTGCATATTTGGTGTCCTCTGTATCCCGTGCTTCCCTTAAGATGTTGACATCTTCATGATCCATTCGATCACAAGGAGAAAGGGGAAAGGTGAGAGTAAGCAGCCATGCCTGACACCGGTCTTTACTTCGAACGACTTTGTCAACTGTCCTCCATGCACGATTTTGCAGTTTAATCCATCATAGGAATTCTGTATGATATTGACTATCTTCTCAGGCACTCCGTAATGTCGAAGAAGCTTCCATAGTGTTGTCTTATTCACGTCATCAAATGCTTTCTCATAGTCAATGAAGTTGATGTTCAGTCATGAATTTCATTCAATGGATTGTTCCACAATGATCCGTAATCTTACGATTAGGTGTGAACACGACCGATCCTTGCGGAATCCTGCCTTTTGATCTCGAAGTTGGGCGTCTACAGAGTCCTTCATCCTGTTTAACAATACCCTGATGAAGATTTTTCCTGGTATTGAGAGAAGAGTGATGTCCATGTAGTTATCACAGTTGCTGAGATCGCCTTTCTTTGATATTTTGACCAGAAGTTCTTTTTAATTATCTGATAATATTGAGATTAAATCTCTACTGAACAATCATATACACAGATAGGTTGAACTAATTGTATGAAAATAGTTATGATAGACTAATTACGTAATTGTAAAATAGTTTAAATGAGAACTTTCGTCTAAATTTGATTGAATAGTTTCACAGTATCTAGGCTCTGAGTTAATATGAGACATGAAAGAAGAAGAATGTTGTATTTGTGAAAATCTCAGCGAATGAATTTGACGTATTATCCAACGTTTCACGTGACAATCTTGTCTAAGCCAGTTCAAAGAAATATAATCAAACATCAAAATTATCGATAATGAATTCGCTGAGATCTTATAAATGCATTCTTCTTCTTCTTCTTCTTCCTTAATGTAAATTAGTTGTTTAAATACGTATGACTTTGGATTTTTAGTTTTCCTTTTGAATCCCCTCCCTCATAGCATGACAGATTGATTACCGCTTACAAATACACTGTTGTATATATATATATATATATGTCTTTGGTTGAAGTTAGACATAAATACAGTTAGATGCTGGCCGCCTCAGTGTTCTAGTGGTTAAGCGTTCGAACGTGAGACTTGTAGGTCCTGGGTTCGAATTTCATGAGGCTGGATCTTGGATGTGAACTTTTGTGGAGTCCCACAATAGGATAAATCGGCCATCCAGTACTTTCAGGTTTCCCATAATGTTCTAACTTCAATTGACTCATAATCTCAACTATTGAAATAGATGTACTACTTATAGTTATTATTGATTTATTCTAAAAATATCCATTAGATTACTATATGTGGATGATGAATTCTTGGAGAATTCAATGAATAGCTGTATAATTAAGGTTATCCCCAATGTAAATTATAAAATACGACAATCTTCATAAACCCCACATACTAACTACATTTAGGTGAACTATAAGCAAAAATAGACAGTGGCTAGCTGTGGGATCCAGTTTGACGCGCGTTTCGTCCTATTTGTGACTCGTCAGTTGGATGTACGTGTGTCTCAGAGTTGATGTTACTCTGCGAATCAAATCCAGTACCGTTCGCGTTATCCAACTGACGAGTCCAAAATAATACGAAAAGCACTTCCTGGATTCCACTGCTAGTCACTATCTATCTTTTCTTATAATACCTGTAAACTTAGGCTATATCAAGGCAATACACACAGTATGCACATATATCAATAAGAGACTGATCAATTGCAGCCCTAAACATTAATGGGAAGATTCAAATAAACACTATCATGTGAATGTACCTGAACTGTTTGTTTTATTGGAGTTATCTGATTTTTTTATAACGCTTGACAATGATCATTTCCTAAGATGTATTCAATATATACCTAAGAAACTATATATATCAGTAAAGATACAAGAAATTTATAAGCTTCATTTGATATATATATATATATATATATATATATATATATATATATATGACCTTGAAATGCCTACTTAAAATAAACCTAGTAGAAACCATTCAGTCAAAAAAAACGCTTGTCAAACCTTGAACCCCTTAGTTTTGAGACACACTTAGGAGTAATGTGATTAGTTATCAGATTTCCTATGACAAAAACTATATTAGTATAGTGACTTAATTTGGACAATCATTGATTACCTCAAAATTACATAAACCTTATGAAGGCTCTTTACTCGAACACTACCAATCGAGTCAGAGCTTATGGCGAACTGTCGTCTGTTTTTTGCAACCTCAAGTAGTGTCCGTCAAGGTTTTCCACTTTCTCCATTTTTGTTTAACTTCATCATAGATTTACTGATAGAAATACGGCTCTCATTGACTGAATTCTCGGGCATTGATCTCCTAATAGGATGTCCATTTATCGATTTAAAATACGCAGATGATATAGTTCTGTTTGGTGAAGATGCTGATAAAATGCAAAGTCTTTTGGTAGCACTGAGCAACAATGCCAGAACGTTTGGAATGCGCTTCTCTCCCTCTAAATGCAAGTTGTTTCTCCAGAACTGGTCTTTGTCAACACCTGAACTAAGGATAGGGAATGAAGTAGTCGAACGCGTTGACAACTTCACTTATCTTAGGAGTCTCATCAGCTCTAATCGGTCAGTGTCTGATGAAATCTCAGCACGGATTCGAAAAGCTCGTTTGGCTTTTGCCAACTTACGTCATCTATGGCGAAGGCGAGATATCCGTCTATCAATTAAGGGAGAAGTATACTGCGCAGTAGTTCGTTCCGTTCTATTATACGGCTGTGAAACATGGCCTTTAAGAGTAGAAGATATTCGTAAGTTACTAGTATTTGATCACAAATGTATTGGAAATATTGCTCGCATCTCCTGAGATTATCGGGTAAGTAATAGTGAGATTACACACCAGGTATTAGCGAATGATTTTAAATCCGTTGATGAGGTTGCGAATCTTCATCGACTGAGATGGTTGAGCCACGTGTTGCATATGCCTGAACACTGATTACCACGACGCTCATTGCTGATTAGTGTTGGAGACGGCATATAGCATATATGTTAGGATTAATTCTCACAATGTGTTTCTTAGCTAACAACATTACATTATGAAAAAGAATAGTTATGTAATCTGAGTAGCATCATTGATGAACAGGGTGGATCTGATGCAGATGTGAACGCACGGATCAGCAAAGCAAGAGGAGCATATTTACAACTGAAGAACATCTACAACTCTAAACAACTTCCATTCAACACCAAAATCAGGATTTTCAATATAAATATCAAGACAGTTCTACTGTATGGAGCAGAAACTTGGGGAACTACGAAAGCCATTATCCAGAATATACAGGTGTTTATTAACAGTTGTCTACGCAAAATACTTCAGATCCGTTAGCCAGACAATATCAGCAACAACCTACTATAGGAGAGAACAAATCAGATTCCAGTGGAGGAAGAAATCAGAAAGAAGCACTGTAAGTCGATAGGATACACATTGAGGAAAGTACCCAACTGTGTCATAAGCCAAGCCTTCACATGGAATCCTCAAGGTCGGAGGTGAAGAGAAAGACCACAGAACACATTATGTTGGGAAATGTAGATAAACATGAGAAAAATGAACAAGAATAGGATGAAACTAGAAAAGTAGTCCCAGGATAGAGTGGATTGGAGAATGCTGATTGACAACCTATGGTCCATTAGGAGTAAGTAAGTAATATAATCTTTAAATTTGATATACAAATCATAAATCAATAATATCATAAACATTAATCAATAAAAAGTAAATAAATTTATAATCATTTTATTTACCTTAATGTTATTGATCCAATAGAGATAAGAGATTCTCTGACAGCTTTTGATGATTGTTTCATAATCAATAAATCTTGTAATGTAGGTATATAATCATCTTGAATTATTCTATCCACACATTTAATAAAGCTATAAATTATATTAATTGAATATAGAATGGTGAATAAAACATAGTTGTTAAAAATAAGAAGGTTCTCTATTGATTAAATGACTTTAAGAAATACATCAAATAGGAATAATCTATATAAGAATTGAATAGAAGGAAACATTTAATTTTAATCTCTATCCTTAATGATTGAATATATGTGCTCCAAGTGACAGATTTCTTCGTGGAGCTTTCAATAGATCTATCATTCTTGGATAATATTAAACATAAACTCTCATTATAACCCATATTAATGAACATGTATAAAGTTGCTTTTACATATAAACTCATCTTAGAGGAGTATCTTTTGTAGTTCTTATAATAAACTGAAATAATCAATAGATGAATCTTATTAATTCCAATCACTTAACTTCATTAAAATTATCTTTTAAAATTATGGATACAATCGAATAAGTAAGTTAAAAAGAAGGTTCAAAATAATAGAAGTAATCACTTGTTCTATTCCAATTCATTCGTTAATTGTTAAATTTGAAGCGGTTACAAACGGAACAAAGGCTAGATGACCAAAGATTATTAAACTAGATATTCGATGCGTTCCAGTCTAGCTAAGTAAAGGCCCCCAAATGCCCTGGTACGGCCGAGAGTGGGGAGAGTCCGCTATCGATCTCGAAATGCTCTCACATGGCCATGCGTATATAGCCTCTGCCAGGGAAGTCCTAATCACTGCCTTCTCGTGGCGGGGGTGTTGTTTACAAAAATGAGAGGACGAAAAGCGAATGTCTGGCGCTTTAACCGGACCCAAAACCAATGGTGCACATGGGCTCCAGTATCCTGCGGGAACAAATGGCGTATGAACCAATCGTTGGTCACCGGCTACCATGGGACTGCATCTCCTCACGATGCTCCACTGCCTTGTGGGTCAGACGTTCAGATCGAAAGCTCGGGGTGTGGCCCCCTAAGAAAACCACCTGTATCGGTTTGGTCACCCGGGCAGTATCACAGCCCTCACACAAATCAATTGAGATCTGTGTAGCGCATATGTAGTTGGTGCCTCCCTGTACCTATACTTATGTGTTAAAATAAAATAAAATAAGTCTAGCTAAGTAAAGGTAAAAGTCCAATCTTGGAATGGAGAAGTATATATTCTGCAAACAGCCAGAAATAATCGATAACAACAAACACAAATCAAAACGTATATATACAGTACAATACCATCCTTAGGGAGAGTTACCAAATACCATACTAAAAGGCGTAACGTATCAATAGCATTTAAGATATTTTCCGAATTGGGAAATACAACATGAAGGTGAAAAGAGCGCTTTTGGCGTGAAAACAAAGAAATTCAAATTTTCTAAATAAAATAATAAAAATGGATCTTTTTCCAAAGGAGTTTTGAGGATCTAACGTCCCCTACATTAATATTTCTCATATCAATATCATATACATGTTAAGATCATGATTGTTTAAAACATTTAAGTAATATTCATAGAATTTCGCGTTAACTTTTACTTTTATGTTTAACATGATTATTGATGTTTAACAACCTAACGATAACCACATGTTCATTGTCAAATTGACAATCTTCTTTCTATTAAGATAAACTTCATCTAGTTAGCAAAGATGGATAGTGGCTAACAGTGGAATCCAGGACGCGCGTTTTGTCCTATTTGGTACTCGTCAGCTGGATGTAACTGCATCTTAGAGTTGATTTTCACCAATATGAGAGACTGATCAATTGCAGTCCTAAACATCAATGGGAAGATTCAACTAAAACAATATCAAGTGACTCATCTAGTTAGGTTTAACCATTTTAGATAAACTTACTAATCGTTATACGATCAGTCTAACTCAAAGCTAAATAGTTAAAATCTTTCCTTGGTTAATGAGTTATATTAACGTTATAGTTATTCAATAGCACATCTATTAATGACCTACTATTACCGTAATTTTCTGCTCATCCAACCCTGTCCTAAGCAATCCTTTCCAGTTCTTTCTAGTTGTTATTCTTTTTTTTTCATATTTGCTTCCATTTTCAGACGTAATGTGTTCTTTGGTCTTTCGCTTATCTGTTTTCTTTCAGGATTCCAAATTAGAGCTTACCTCGTGACGATGATAATACTATCATGAAATTTCTGTGTAATAGTATGTAATATTCAGTGGATGTTAGTTTTCATTTATATTAAATGTAATGAAAAGTATAATATATTAATTTAGTAGTTGGATTCATGAATAAATTAAAGGTAGACTACCATGGAAAACCTGGAAGCGCTGGACGGCCGTTTCATCCTAGTATGGGACTCCTTAATAGGGTATGTTTACGACACCGCTCACAGGATTCTAATCCAGAACTTATCAGTCTTGAGCACTAACGCTTAACCTCTAGACCACTGAGCCTACCAGTATCTAACGGTGTTAATGACTAACTTCAATCAATTCACGAAATGGTGCCACCGTCCACCATTGCCTCCAGTCACTTACTATCTGAAAACAGATCCAGTTGAACTCCACTGGTCACGGCTTCTCACGAAAACTTCAGGAAATACCTCTTGAAGCTAGTCACTAGTGAGCACATGACGATTATTATCAGAAAGTGGTTTTGTGGAAATTTTAGTAATTCAATATTTCAACGGTGGCACCATTTCATGGATTGGTTGAAATTACATATTAACACCGTTGTATACCAGCTCAGTGGTCTGGACGTTAAGTGTTCGCATGAATGACCCAAAGTCATTGGTTCGATTCCCGTGAGTGGGATTATAGGTGTGCATGGTTGAAGTGTCTTATAGTAAGACGAAACGGCCATCTAATGTTTCGGGATTTTCCATGGTGGTCTAGCTATAATTAATTCATAAATTCAACTGTTAAATTACTACAACCTCCACAAGACCCCTTTCTTATTTAATGTATTACATTGTATATACAACGTATTCATTGCGTTAATCATCCATTATAAACTTGAATTATTCATTTGACTTACAAATATTTTTATTAAAATGCTTATTTATTATTTATTTTAACACTAAGATGTTGGTACAAGAAGGCACCAAATACATATGCGCCACACAGATCTCATTTGATATGTGTGAGGGATGTGATACTGCGCGGGTGCCGAGACCGAAGCAGGTGGTTGTCTTAGGAAGCCACACCCGGAGCCTTTGACCTGAAGATCTGATCCACAAGGCAGTGGAGCATCGTAAGGAGATGCAGTCCAGTCCCATGGTAGCCTTGATCAACGATTGGTTCATACGCAATTTGCTCCCGCAGGATACTGGAGCCCATGTGCACCATTGGTTTGGGATCCGGTTAAAGCGCCGGACATTCGCTTTTTGTCCTCTCATTTTCGTAAACAACAGTAATGCCACGAGAAGGCAGTGAATAGGACTTCCCTGGCAGAGGCTGTATACGCGTGGCCATGTAAAGCATTTCGAGATCGATAGCGGACTCTCCCCACTCTCGGCCGTACCAGGGCATTTGGGGGCTATCAAGACATTTGTATTCATTGACATTTTGTGCTACTTATTATAATAATAAAGCTATTGAATATTGAAACAATCCAATGAATTCATTGTTAGAATTCGATATAAATCTTCATTCATTTTTGTGTTTTGAAAAATAAAATCAATAAAAATAACCCATATTTTGTAACTAACACAAACTATCATTCGTTGTTTATAATCACTATGCTAAATGATCAATAAACAACTCGTGAACAATTGTTTTACTGATTAGTATTCCTAAGAACAAGTACTGAATATTCAATACTATCTGTCTGTTATGTTTAAAGTGATCACTAGTTCACCTAGTCTGAGAACTCTGCGACACAGTCACTAGTCCCAGCCCCGTTGAACAGAGAGGCAGAGAGAGAGAGAGAGAACTCTACGTTCAAAATGGGGAAATATATTCCACAAGTAAATAGAAACATGAGTAACCATGACAGGCACAAATCAAAATATTTTATATTTTATAACTAACACAAACTATCTTTCCTTGTAAATAATCACTATGTTAAATGATCAATAAATAACCCATGGACAATTGTTTCAAATAGAAAATGTATTGACATATATACATGTATATAACCTTGAAAATTCAATACTAGCTGTCATTACTACGTTTTAACATCCACAACAACAACAATAATAATAATAATGATAAAACAATGTCTAAACTGGAACGAAAGAAGTTAATTCAAAGTGAAATAGTTTGTATTCTCCCCCCCCCATTCATAATAAAATTATATTTTAAACAAGAATAATAATAATAATAATATCAGAAGGGGGTTTGTGGAGATTTTGAAGCTAGACCACTATGGAAATCGTGGAAGTACTGGATGGCTGTTTCGTCCTAGTATGAGACTCTTCAACAGTACCTATCCACGATAACCAATAATCATAAGATGATGAATGAATATGCCCAATTGTATAGATTACTTTCATCAATTACGTAATTGTTTTTTTCTTTTTTTGGAAGGTTTTCTTATTACATATTCTCTTGAGAGATATAAATGTTATATTATGTCATTCCTTGTATCATAACAATAATATACCATTTACATAATAGTAATTTTGATTTATTCTAACACATGACATACTTGTAATGAAAATATCTAATTTGAAAGTCATAAAATGAATACAAAAATACATTGTAAATTCATTTAGGATTGTATCTTACCATTGGTGTTTAAGACTTTACTTGAACAAACTCTTAGTGACATATAGGCATGTTGTAAGGATTACTCTGATATTAACTTAATTTCAATAGTTGAAATCATAAAATCAATTGAAGCTAGACCACTATGAAAAACCTGAATGCACTAGACGGCCGTTTCGTCCTAGTGTGTTGTATGCTACTTATATTGATATAAGTAGTATATAATGTTAGTCGTGAACAGAATGTCTGGCAGTAGAGAGACAAAAAGATCGAATAGTGAAGAATGAAAACAGAACGCAATTTGTATGAAAATGCAAGAACAAAGGAAATCTGAGTCATTTTGAGTCAATCAAACATTTACTTTATGGTTGTTAGATTTTAAATAACACGTCCGGTAATTGTGCGTTGAATACATTCGATCGTCCTCACCCGTGTCCTGTTCACTACACTAGTATGAGACTCCTCCTTGGCAATGCGCACCCACGGTCTCACTACCCGCAAGATTCGAACCCAGGACTTATCAGTTTCGCGCGTGAGCACCATAAAACCTTAATTCTCAAACATTTTTAAACAAAGATGGATAGTGGTTAGCGATGGAATTCAAGATGTGTGTTTCGTCCCATTTAGGACTTGTCAGTTGGATGTATCTGTATCTCATTGCGGAACAAAACACGCGTCCTGAATTCCAATGCTAGATACTATCCATCTTTACGTATAATGCTTGTGAATTAAGGTAAAATCGAGGCAGGTAGAACAAGAACCAATCAACATCCTAGTCTACAGAACAAACTGTGAACCACGTGTGAGAAATTTGAACACTTCACTTCTACCTGAAGTTTGTGTTGATGATTTCATTCAGAAGAACGATGAAAGCTCCACGACCAAACCATCCAGCTCAGAGAACAAAACTCTATCAAAAGACTATCAACTTTCTAATCAAATCATTAATGAACGGAAGCATATAAACAAAAAAAGAAGATTATATAACCTGATCTCGAGGAATAATTCTAAAAACTTTCATCATTTTCTTCTTCTTAAATAGATCCCATTTCATTCCCCCACCTTTTTTATTCAATTAACCAATAAACATTATGACGAAACTATAATTTATGAACGAACCCATCAGGTATAAGATAACACGTCTCAGATTTTGGCGCGAAATTCACTCATCCTTTTGGTTAAATAAAGTTTTGACATTATAGTTGATATCAGTATGTAATGAAAACCCTGAATCTAATTCCTTACGTTAACCATCAACCATAAATCATAATTCGAATTCCTCACACTAATTTATAACCCTCCATTGGTGCTAGTTATTAGGCGGACACTCTCAAGGTCACTTGAGTGTCACTCAAAGGTCATCCATAAATTATAGTCTCACTAAAATTATTTTTTGTTTCCGACGAAAAATAAACACATACATACACACACACACACAAAAGAAAACTGAAAAAAATTACCATATGCTCACTAATAACAAGCTTCATGAGGGAATTCTCAGTGTTCTAATGAAAAGCCTTAATCAATGGAGACAATCCATATCTAGTCAAGACAGATATCTACCTCAGAACAATGAAAGTTTGTTTAAATTCAAAAATTCACACCGTTAATCCAAAAGTTAAACGCTCGCATACAAGACTAGACTGAAAGCCATTTAGTTCAAATCCCATAGGGGTGAAATCATGAATGCTCATTGTTAAAGAATCCTACAATAGGACGAAACAGCCATCCAATACTACTATCAATCAGTACATGATCTTAATCAATACAATTCAATATAAAACTAATAATATGAAGAAAAAAAAACACAAAAAAAAACATGATTATCATTGACTTACTATGAACCAGCATACACACACACACACACAAAAGAAAACTGCTCACTAATAACTAGCTTCGTGAGGGAATTCTCAGTGTTCTAGTGAGAAGCCTTAATCAGTGAAGATAATCCGTGTCGGGTAAAGACAGATATCTACCTCAATACAATGGAAGTTCTTAGTTGATAAATTTTGTGGATTGTTTAAAGTTAGACATTTACAGCGCGCTCGCACGCTAGACCAAACTGAAGTTCATTTTGTTCAAATCCCAGGAGGTGAGATCTCAAATGCTCACTATTACAGAATCCTAAAATAGAACGAAACAACCATCCAGTACTTCTAGATTTTCAACATTAATCTACTATCAATCAATACATGATCTTAATCAATACAATTCAATATAAAACTAATAATATGAAGAAAAAAAAACCTGATTATCATTGACTTACTATGAACCAGCATAGGTTTTTTGTGATAGAATTGGATAATATTGTAAAAATGCATTACGAAATTCACATTGATCTGTAATAATTTTCATTATAATTTGTAATGAATTTAATGAAATTTTATGCTTTAATTCATTTCTATTCAATAATTGATCTAATGAAAATTCTAATAAATTAAAATTACTATTTAATTCTATATAATTTTGATGATTTACATAGAATTGATTATGATGATCTAGATCTAAAAAGAAAAAAGAAAAAAGGAAAAGAAAAGAAAAGAAAAAAAGAAAAGAAAAGAAAAGAAAAGAAAAAATCAATAGATATGATTCGAATATGGGATTATGAATGTAAGTGTTAGCTACTACTACTACTACTACTACATCATTGTTGAGAAGCTGGAAGAACTGGATGATTGTTTTGTCTTTGGATGTGACTTTTTAGAAGTGTGCATTTATAATCCTGCATTCAGGGATCGAAGTTAGGAGGTTCATTCTCATGCACGAATGCTTAACCTGTAGGTCTTTGAGCCGACTGGTATCCAACAATGTTAATGTCTAACGTCAACTAATCCACGAAATTGCGTGACCACGTTCAATTGTACTGATGTAAATACCTGTCTATACCCGATACGGATTAACGCAACTAGTCACGGCTTCTCACTAAAACTCTGGGAAATACCTCTTGAAGCCAGTCACTAGTGAGCACATCATGATTATTATCAGAAAATGGTTTTGTGGAGATTTCAATAATTTAATAGTTGAACGGTGGAGCAATTTCGTGGATTGGTTGACGTTAGACATTAACACAGGGTTAGTCCAATCCATAAAATTGTGCATTTATTTTCTATTGTACTGAGGTAAATACCTGTCTATACCCGGCACGGATAAGCTCTACTGGTGATGGTTTCTCAATAGAACTCCGAGAATTCCCTTACGATGCTAGTCACTAGTGAGCAAACGGTAATTATCAGGATGGGGAGTCTTATATTAGGACGAAACGGCCATCTACTACTTCCAGCTTTTCAATAATGGTCTAATAGTGATCAAATCACATCTCTGATCCACTTACACACAATTTACACAATGTGTTATCTTAACACACTTTTCGTGATACAAGTTACATGTATCCCATACACAAAACAGTAAATACTTACTTCAATTATTGTTAACATGATTGGATGACCTACTTGGTATATAGTTAATTACAGAACCATTTGCCAATTTATATTCGATAATTTTGATGTTTGAAAAGGTTTTTACCAGATTGTCAAGTAAAACGTTGGATTTAATCGTAGAAATTTTATATGATTAGACATTAACACCTCTGGATACCGCCCGGCTCAGTGGTTTAATGGTTAAGTGTTCTCGTGAGAGACTGTTAAGTCCTTAGTTCAAATCTCACGAGGCCGGATCGTGGATACGCACTGTTAAGGAGTCCCGCAGTAGGATCAAACGGCCTTCCAATGATTCCACGTTTTCCCTGGTGGTCTAGCTTCAAATGACTTATAGTTTAAACTATTAAAATTACTATAATATCCACGAAACCTCTTCTCAACCAAATGACACATTCTATGAGAGACGACTAATGTTTATAAAAAATTACAGTAAAATTATTGAAGAACTAATAATACTCACTTTTATTTCTACGTTTTGTATTGATTGATAATTTTCTAATTGATTTACAAACGAGACCATCTTCTGTTTTAAGATTATCCCAATTCTCGTTTAGACTACTTCTCTCTTCATCATCATCATCATCATCAACATCCTCATCATCATCTTCATTATAGTTGATAAATTCATCCAAATCTAAAAGATCTGAAGTACTTTTAACCAAAGTTCTTGCTAAAGAACAATTAGAAGAATTGACTAATCCACTTTGTGTATGATCTCTCTCATGATCATGATCATGATCATGATCATGATCATTGTCATGACCTTCTTCTTCTGAAGTATCACAACTATCATTACTTACAATATAATCTAATAATTCATCTTCAATAGATATTGGTGGTAATGTTTTAGGAATTGGTGGTGGTATAGATTGATATAATAAAAATGATGACCAATTATCAATACCACTTTGTAATAATATATGAATTAAATGATGTAATAATATTTTATTATCAATAATATTTTGCCAATTATCAATTGATTTTATATCAATAATTGATTCGAATTTTTTTAATACTGATGGTGGAATTGAATTATTTTCATGAATATAATATAGAAATTTTTCAACAATAGAATCAGTTATACTATCAGTATTGATATTATTATTATTATCATCAGTAGTAGTAGTAGTACTACTACTACTACTAATAGTAGTATTAGTAGTATTAGTGGACACAGTAGTAGTAGTAGTGTTGGTAGTAGTAGTAGTATTGAATGAAGAATGTATACAAGAGTTATATGTTTCCATAGTTACATCATGAATTTTATTGAAAGAATTATGTATATTACTTAAATATTGTTGACTAGTTGATTGATTGATTGATTCTGTCAATGAAGAAGCTAATGTTGTTGACATTGTAAAACTTGGTAAACTTGAACTCGTGATTATACTATTCTGTTGATTAAAATGATTTGAATAAGGATTAGAATAAGATGGATAATTGAAATATTCCATATCATGATTTAGTTTTGTTTTAAATGATGATTCTTCACGTTTAAATATCTGATCATTAATATTGTTAATAGTAGTTGTATATTTTTCATCGAACAGTATAAAATCTTTTGTGATCCATCCATTTTCTGATCGACTATTCACTAAATATTCTTGAAGTTTCTAAAGATATAGTAAAAGAACTTGAAGTTATTCAAGTAAAACATCAGTTGTGACAATATTAGATAAGTAAATTAGAAGTAAGACGGATATCATTCAATATTATCGGTATAGAGTTGTAAAGATGATTAACTTATTGATTGAGATCATAAATCGATTGATGTTAGACTACCATGGGAAACCTGGAAGCTCTGGATGACTGTTTCGTCCTATTGTAGAACTCTTGCGTGTAGGATTTGAACCAAAAGCCTTCAGTCTCGTGCGCGAACACAACCTCTAGAACATTGAGCCGGATGACATCCAACGGTGTTAATATCTAACTTCAAACAATCCACAGAGTTAGATATCTGTCTCTACCCGACATGGATTATCTTCATTGATTAAGCCTTCTCACTAGAACATTGAGAATTCCCTCATGAAGCTAGTTATTAGTGAGCACATGGTGATTATCAATATTATTAACTAATTAAGATCAGTGGTATAAAGCTACCTGATCTTTAAAAGTTACCTTAATGTAATCAATCAGTAGTGCAAAATTTTCTTCAAATATATTTTTTAAAAATATATAAATTTCGCAGTTGTAAATCGTCAAAGTAGATGATCTATGTCGAATGATTGGAGGCTTACTCGAGTTAGAGAGAAATGGTATGACGAACTAGCTAACTACGAAATCACACTTTGTGATCAGTATCTAAGGTGGATTACCCCTTCGATGTATCAAATTACTATGGCTGATTTAAAGACCGTATAACACAAAGGATGTTATTAAGGAAATATATTAATAAGAGTGAGTACAGAGAAAATAGCGAGACCCCTACCGCATTGACCAGTCCATGGGATACGATTAACTGATGCTCATTGATTGCCCTTGACCTTCACAGGGATCGATGATCTGTTCGATATTCAGTGACCCAACAGCCGAATGATTTGGCTAGAACTCAGTGGTATTTCACTGACCTTACACAGTAAGAACAAATACCAGTGTATTAGGTTCACTTAACACTTTATCGATCGTTTTCGACCATTTATTGTCCTATCTGATAGAAACTAATCGTCAACAGTTCGCTACATTAGTCAAAATTTTATCTTTACTTCCCTCCCCCATACATAAAGGGAGGAGCAACATTCTCAAATACAACACAGAGAACACCAACTTAGTCACACATGATGAAGAACCTTTGGAAGATAGGAAATCTTTCACATATCTATGCACCATCATCGATGAATAAGCAGGATCTAATGTAATACATAAAGGCAAAGACTGGCAAAGTAAAGGTAGCATTCCTATAGTTCAAGAATATGTGGGACTCGAAACAACTATCGACCAGTATTAAAGTGATAATCTTCTAATCAAACGTGAAGATAGTTGAAACTTTGAGAACTACCATAACCATAATCGAAACAGTACAAGTATTTATAAATAACCATCAACTCAAGATACTCCTAATTACACAGTCTTACCTATAGAAGAATTATATAATCACATCTGCTACAAACCTCTTCATAACATAAATGCTTACTCATTTAAGCCTGTTACTCCTTATGTAGGAGCATAGGCTACCCACCTGCACTCTCAATCTAACTCTGTCCTAGGCAATCTTTTCCAGTTGTTTAACATGGATACTAGATGGTAATAATCTTTGAATTCCACTTGTAAAAAGTAAACAGAAACTTGTTATCCTACACTTGATTGACTAGTCAATATAGTAATGATTAACTCCCCTTCTTTCCCCAAGAAAAACAATAAGGAATATATATATATATGTATATATATATATATACAAATATTGATTTACTTACATGAGCCAAAACATCAGAAAAAACAATATTAGCATCTTTCATATATTCTAAGACCATAGCAATAGCATCAGTGGTATTGGCTAATATAGTTGATTTCATTTCATTACGATATGATACAGGGAAACCATCACCGAAATGTAGACGCATTTGTTTACAAAATGTATTTTTACCAGAATTTGGTAGACCTAAAAATTTTGTTTTATTTATAATAATCAAAGAATAAAGTTATTTCATTTAAAATATAATGAAAAAAGTTGGACATTAACATCGTTGGATACTGATTCGGTGGTCTAGAATTTAAGTGTCCGTGCATGAGACCCAAAGTCCTGTGTTCGAGTCCCGCATGCAGGATCTTAGATGTGCACTGATGAAGAGTCTCATACTGGGAAGAAATGGCCGTTCAGTGTTTTCACGTTTTCAATGATGGTCTAATACCGATCCATTCATGATATCAATCTAAACTTAACAATCTTCACAACCCTATACTATACCAAAACTTTTTAAGCGGTCAAAAAAACAATAATGACTATGAAATGCATCTATCTAACTACTTCTATTTTATACATTGTTGTGTTTATATTAAATTGTAATCATCTTATAGTATCGTTTTTCTACTGCCCACATTCAAATGCAACATTGTACATATTTGGGACACTCACGAACATCACGACATTCAATAGACCATAGTTCTAAACGTGTTATAATCATTGATTCACTTCTTCGCCTATTATTTAATGAAGTCAACATGTGGCTACAAATTGAGAAAGAGAGATAGTTAAACTAATACTATGGTACCTCAAAACTCAGTCCAATCAATCAGTAATTGTAATAATATCAACCCAATTCACAAGAGACCATAAACAGCAGTCATTTAGTATTAAAAAAAAGTGATAACATGACAAGTAAAAAAGAATCACATATTTTGATTCTTATATATAATGAGCGATAGCCATAGTCATCAGTTAGTGAGGTTTAACATAAATCCTGTCAAAAATATACGGTAGCCTAAGTTATCATACTCCTCATGTAGAATCCTCAAGGTCGAAGGAGGAGAGGAAGACCAAAGAACATATTACGCCGGGAAATGGAGATAGACATGAGATAAGAAGGCCCAGGACAGAGTGGATTGGAGAATGCTGGTCGGAGGCCTATGCTCCATTAAGAGTAACAGGCTTAAGTAAGTAAGTTATTATACTAAAGATGGATAACAAGATGAATGCAAAGAATCGAAATGATGATAATAGTGAAAACGGTGGTGATAAAGATTACAAATTCGATCCAAGTAGAAGGGATCAATTTAGGAAAAACGAGATATGAAATAATATCCAAATTCAATATCTAGAAGAAGGTAAAGAATGAGACTATTCGGGTGAATGTGATCGTTTCTAAAAATCTCGCGTCAGTAATGGCGGTTATCGAGCAGACACCAATCTAGTCGTAGGGATCTGTCAACTGTTATACAGTTCATCAGTCGATGATTTACAAGATTAATCCCATTTTTTGATTAGCGTATTCTTAGTTTGCTTTCACCTCATTCATGCTCCAGCCAAAATTGTGCATTTAGGTAGGCAGTGGTTAAACACACGTAACATACATCCCATTGATTTCATTCGAAGAAGACTCACAACTTCACCAACCAATTCGCCATCTTTTCCTACACCTAATATCACCATTACTCTCTCGGTGGTCATAATATGCCTTATTAAGGCTTTGAAGGTATATATGATCAAGAAATAGTAACTTAAAAATGCCCTCACTGTTTCACAACTATAAAGTACTACACATCGAATCATCGCACAGTATATTGTCTCATTGATTAGCAGATCAACATCGCACTTACCCCATAGATGAACCAAGTTCGGAAAACTCAATGACTGTGTAAATTATTGTCGAGATTTCGTCAAACACCAACTATCTCAGGTTCATGATACTCTCAAAACAAGTGAAATAAACAACGCACTCAGTTACTTTATTCTTTGCAATCAATCTAGGTTATGATGAAAATCAGTCCTGAAGCAATATTTCGCATTTACAATAATAGAAACATATTCCAAACATTGTTTTATTGTTATTATTCAAAGCTAACAGTATATTATGTATAATTTTTAATGGATTAGTTACATTATAGTCACCTTATAACAGAATATAAATGAAGTTACTCAGTATTACAAATGATCAATAAGATAATTGTATAAGCAAGATATTTTGGGCGAACCAATCTTACTTACTTACGCTTGTTACTCCTCGTGGAGGAGCATAGTCCAACCACCAGCATAATCTATCCAACCCTGTCCCAACCAATCCTTTCCAGCTCCTTCCAGTTCTTATTCATCCCTTTCATATCTACTTCTATTTCCCGACGTAATGTGTTCTTTAACCTTCCACTTTTCCGCTTCCCTTCACGATTCCAAGTTAGGACATGTCTCGTGATGCAGTTTGATGATTTCCTCAATGTATGTCCTATCCATTTCCATCGTTTTTCTTAATTACCTCTTCAGTTGGAAGCAGATTTCAATGGTTATGATCATCAGTCAGTTGAAGCTAGACCACCATGGAAAACCTGGAAGCACTGGGTGGCCGTTTCGTCCTATTGTGTGACTCCACAGAAGTGCGTATACACGACCTTTACCCCTGTGAGATTCGAACCCAGGACCTACAGGTTTCGCGCGCGAGCACTTAAACAGTAGGCAACTGAGCCGGCCGGCATCCAATGGTGTTAATGTCTAATTTCAACTAACCCAGAAAATTGAGCGACGCATCCAACATTGTCTAAAGTGAGTTACTATCTCACAACAGACCTGGTTGAACTCCACTGGTCACTACTTCTCACTAGAACTCCAGGATATACCTCTTGAAGCCAGTCACTAGTAAGCATATGTTGATTAATATCAGAATGGGTTTTGTGGAAATTGTAGTAATTTCAATGGTTTCAATGGTTTGATCTCCCTCACAATAAGATGTTGCTGATAGTATCTGGCCAATGGATGTTGAGTATCATACGTAGACAACTATTTATAAATACTTGTACCTCCCTAATGATGGTTGTAGTGGTTCTCCAAATTCCAGCTCCGTACAGTAGAACTATCTTCACGTCCGCATAGAAGATTGTGACATCGATATTGGTAGATAGTTGTTTTGAGTTTCACAGGTTCTTCAAACGAACCAATCAGGTATAAGTTCACACATTTTGGATTTTGGCGCAAAATTCACTCATCCATTTGGGTAAACAGATTTATGGTATTATAGCTAATGTCAGTTCGTGATAAAAAAAACAACCCTAAATCTAATTCCTAACCCTTAACTATCAACTGTAAATCATATTTCGAATTCCTTACACTGATTTAGAACCATCATTTGATCCTAGTTACTAAGTGGACACTCTCAAGGTCACTTGAGTATCAACCAAATATCATTCATAAATTATAATCTCACCAGCATTTATTTATTTGAAGGATGTAAGAACCTTTACATATCTGCATAGCATCATTGATGAACACGGAAGATCTGATGGAGATATGAAGGCGCGAATCGGTGAAGCAAGAGGAGCATATTTACAACTGAAGAATATCTACAACTCAAAACAACTGTATGTCAACCAACACCAAGGTCAGGATTTTCAATACATACGTCAAGAAAGTTCTACTGTATAGAAATGAAACCTGGAGAACTACGAAAGCAATCATCCACAAGATACAAGTGTTTATAAAACAGTTGTCTACGCAAAATACTTCGGATCTAATGACCAGACATTATCAGCAACAATCTAATATGTGAAAGAACATATCAGATTCCATTGGAGGAAGAATAGGACATATATTGAGGAAAGCAGCCAACTGAGTCACAAGACAAGCTCTCACATAAAATCCTCAAGATCAAAGGAAAAGAGAAAGACCAAAGCACACATTACACCATAAGATCAAGACAGACATGAAAAAAAATGAACAAGAATAGGATAGAACTAGAAATGAAGTTCTAGGACAGAGTGTATTGGAAAATGCTAGTCGATGGCCTATGTTCCATTGAGAGTAACAGGCGTAAATAAGCAATGTAAGTAATCATTTGTTTAGTAATATATTATTACTATCATAATCATTCTCTGGTGAAAACTATTTCGAAATCAATCAACTATTATTACAAATGAAAAATCACTTCATCAAAAGTGAAAACTATGACAAAATGAATAAAAATTTATCCGAAATTAAGAACAGTTACTTTTACAATTAATGTAATGGTATATACTACTAATAAATACTGAATACTTCATGTCCAACTATTAGAGCAAAATAAAATAAGAACCGTATTTTATGGAGTTAACAACAACAACAAAAAAAGAAAAAAAATGAGAGAGAGAGAGAGAGGGGGGAGAAACTGATGTAAATAAATCAGAAATAACTTTCCTAAAACATCATTTTTTTCTCTCCCATAATTTAGAAACAAGAATACACACGCACGCACACACACAACACTCACCCACACATATATATACACACATATATACACACAGACATACAGTCACATTCTAATTGTCCACACTTTTAGTTATAGAAACAAAAAAAAAATCGAAAATTGTGTTTTCATTTAAACAACAATCAAAGACCACACGAATATTACATAGTTACAAATGTATAATATTAGATAAACAATATAAACGGATAGTTTTTATCTAAGTATGGGGGGGGGGAGAAGGATAATGTAAAACGTCATAGAAACTAATGAAACTAATGATTTACACTTTTAATTAAATTGACCTTGAATTAAAAAAAAAAGATTGTTTATATTAAATAATATTTAAATTAATTAATTCAGTATGATAATTTGAATCATTGAGATCATGAGTTGATTGAAGCTAAACCACTATGGAAAACCTGGAAGTATTGGACAGCTGTTTCGTCCTATTGTAGGATTCCTTAACAGTGCGCAGTCAGTAACAACATAGAACTTCTTATGTACGTACATTAGTTCGAGTGAACATATCACATTTCTCGATTCAAATCCCATAGTGGTAGAGGTAATAAAAGTATAAGCAGCAATCGGAAGATTAGGGTTTGAAGATGTTATTCAAGGAGTATAATCCAGTGGAATAGATTTGGAAAGAAAATAAAGAACATGAAGAATTCAGAAGATTAGAATTTGAGAGAACACAGAGAGTGGATGCACCTGCGGCATTGCAAACGATTTTGAGCCATGTCATTCAAGATCTCTAATCATCGTTTGCTATCATCTCGCGGATCCCCGGTACCAGGTAGTCTACACTTACCAACATGAGTCAGTCCACTTGTCAATGACTTGATGCATTTGTGTCACGTTCTGGTCTGGTCGCCCCTAGCTTTCTTCCAACCTACTCCTATACCATAAAACATTGCTCGTCGGGGCAGCCGGTGGTTTGGCATACGTAACACATGTCCTAGCCACATTTGGATATTTGGTAAATACAGAAGGAACGAGATTAAGCGAAGAATTTTCTTTTCAATTAGTTTTTCATCATGGCTCTACACTAATATCTATATATCTATATGATCTACAATAATGATATAATACTCATTGAGTGGATACATTACATAATAATTACATAATGACATTTAAATTAACATCGAGTAGTTTGAAAGAAAGATGATTATTAATAATCGAATGTATTTGACACAAAATTACAGGACTTATTATTTAAGATCTAACAATCATATAGTAAATGCTTAGTTTGTAAAATGACCATCAATTGTCTCAAAATGACTCAGTATTCATTGATCCTGCATTTTCACATAAATCGCCTACTGTTTCCATTCTTTACTATTCGATCCTCTTGTCTCTCTGCTGCCAGACATTCTGTTCACGACTAACATTATATACTACTTATGTCAATATAAGTAGTACACACCAACTACTACTACTACCACTACCACCACCACCACCACCACTACTACTACTACTAATACTACCACTACCACTACTACTACTACTACTATTATTACTATTAAGTAGTACCAATAATAACTTACCAATTAAAAGTAATTGAATTTCTTTTTTACGATGTTCATATTCTTGTAATAAAAATTTGTCAATTTTATGACTATGATATCTGGAACGTTTACGAGTTAATTCTTTATTCATTTAAGAATTATCATATAGAATATAGTTAATATTCATGATTTTTATATTACTATACTGTTACTGATTACTTTTGTTCTATTTAAGTAATATCAATTTGTTCCAGAATATGTATGTTTCTATGTGTGTGTATGTGTGTGCGAGTGTGTGCGTGTGTTTATGTGTTTGTATGTGTATGTGTGTGGTTGTGTATTTGCTTGAACGGGTAATTTTACTTTATACCTTGTCAATGGAGTTTATCTTTGAAAGTGTTAATTACATCATTTTAAGGCTAATCAATGTTTTATTGATCTTATGTAATTTATATACATATTTATAAGGATATAATCAAGTAGAATTGGCAAAAATAACCTGATGAATTAATCTTTCATGAATGTATCTGAAAAGAGAAAGAATACAGTAGGAGAAGATTCAATGATATATATATATATATATATATATATATATATATATATATATATATCAGTTAAACGGACAATGTTATACAGAAGTGACAGGTGCTTCAATGTTTGAATATGAATTTATATCTATCAAGTACTGTACGATGGTAAATACCTCGAATGCCCTGGTACGGTCAAGAGTGAGGAGAGTCACCTCTCTCTTTCTCTCACTACAAATACTCTTATGTGGCCAAGCGTAAATAGCCACTGTCAGGAAAGTCCTACTCATTGCCTTTTCACAACACAGGTGTTATTTACAAAATCGAGAGGGTGAAAAGCGAATGTCTAACGCTGTAACCGGGTTGGTGGATATAGAAGATCCAACTAAGCGAGTTGGAAAACCCTGATTCTAAACCAATGATCCACATGGACTGTAGGATCCTGAAGGAACAAATGATGTATGGACCAATTATTGGTCACCAGCTATCATTAGACGGCATCTTGAGACCTTGCTCCACTACCATGTAGATCAGACCTTTAGGTCGCAAGCTCTGGATGTGGGCCTAACGAGGAAACCAGCTGTTTAGTTTTGGTAACCCGGGCAATATCCCAGCCCTCACCCCAATCTAATCACTTATGTGGCGCTTATGTATTCGATGTCTTCTTGTACCAATGTTTATGAGTTTAAATAAATAAATCAAAAAAAATAATGTAGTGATACTGCCAATTAGGGAATAGTGGCTTATCGACCGGACGAATGACACATAAAACCCATACGAGCAGTCTAGGGTACTTAGAGGTTCTGTTTCCTGCCTAGCCCTGCCTATTAAGTTTAGAACACCGATCTCAGCCTCCGCGATATGCATCATTTATTTCAAACATAATGGGTTTGTATCTCAAACAAACAGACTACATCGTACCATAAAATAGTAAAATTCGCCTAGTTAGATCCTCCATATCCACCAACCCGGTTACAGAGTCGGACATTCGCTTTTCATTCTCTCAATTTTGTAAATACCACATGTGTTGCGAGAAGGCACTGAGTAGGACTTCCTCGGCAGTGATTACATGCACGTAGCCACATGAGAGCAATTGGAGAGAGAGAGAGGGCTGACTCATCCCACTCTCGACTGTACCAAGTTATTTTGGCGGCCATTACATTATATATCAATAGGGCACAAACCCACAAGTTATAATAATGATCTCTTTTTAAATCTCACTACACATAATAATACCGAACCAAGTACAACTGATTGAGAAACCATTGATACAATGAAATATACGTTCTAAACCAAAATTCTAGTTCCTTTGATAGCGTGCTAAGTCAGTTGAACATTTCAATCTCCTATATATATATTACCCATTTGTTTTATCCTCAAAAGAAGTTCTCCATGTTAATTAAAACATTCAAATACTAAATGTATCTTCAGTTAATGTTTATAATGGATCATTATTTTATTGAATACAAAACAAATGAGAATCTCTATGCAGAATTATATAAAAGTTGAAATTGTCTCCTATTAATGTTGTTAATTAAATAACATTTAATAATTGAAATCATGAGTCAATTAAAGTTAGACTTGAACTGATAGGTCCTTGGTTCGAATCTTGCAGGGTGGGATCGTGAATATGCACTGCTGAAAAGTCCCATACTAGGACGAAACAGCCGTCCAGTGCTTCCAGGTATTCCATGGTGGTCTAGCCACAAAATCTCTGTCTCTCTGATTACAAATAACATTTGTTGATAAATGAGAGAGGGACGAAGAGACGAAGGGAGGAAGGGAGGTAGGAAAAGAATATATTTTATGCTTGAAAATAAAGGGGAAAACATCAATTAACCTTATTATGGAACAAAACATGTAACAATTTAACTTAAATAAATCTATTGAATACTACCTAAACGTTTTAAGATAAGAAATATGATTAAGTAATATAGTAGTTTTATTAATAATAACGATCAATAGAGTAAAGAACAAATACATCTTCCTATTTACAATGAATCAATATAAAATATCCGTTCAACAGGTACACCTTACTGACGAGTGCCAAATAGCATGAAACTCATGTACAGGGTTTCCTGTTGACTATCTCCAACCACCATCTTATCTCAACATAGTGCACGCAATGTCGAGTCATATAGATTAGTGGCCACACTGCAACTTGGTCGATAGCATTCGATCTGCTCTAATAAAGATTTGACACACATGACATTGATCACCACCCAGTGATCAATCAATTATGATAATAGTTGATCTTTTTATTAGTGGCTATCGATAGACTGTAGAACAAATACATCTTCCTATTCACAAGTAATCAATATAAAATACCTGTTCAACAGAATGGTGATTTTTCTAGTTGAGATTTAAACCTAAAAAGTTAAAGATACTAAATGGATGTGTATTATAAAATATGACTATTGTATTGAATGATTCGTTTGTTTGTAATACTTCAATAGTGTAATCAGAAGAAGACGAAGATAATCAGAACTATGTGATGATATAGATTAGTGCAATACATTTCGAACAATCTGATCATACACAGACACAGTATACTTGTTAAGAACATTAATATATATAAAAAGAAGTCCATCTAGACTACAAAGGGAGGATAACAGGAGACAAGGATAATAAAGAAATAATATGAAAACAATTTAAAACTTCATCAGTTCTGGATAATAAGTTTATATTACTAAGGTAACTTTAAGGTGAGAACAGTCAGTCACTCAGCTACCTCATTAGCACAACAAGATAAGCATCGGATTCATAGAAGTAGATAATTCAGTGGTGGGAACATATAAAAGAACGATTGTATATAAAGAGATACTACAGGAAGAAAAAAACTATTTGGTAGTAAGAAAGATATCAACAAATTTTAATCTCCATAGTTGAAAAGAAGACAGAGAGAGTAAAAGCGAGAACAAATTGTTTTTTTTGTTTTTTTTTGAGTACACAGAGTGGGGGCTGGATTTTCGTATGGATAAGGCTTTTTTACAACACCACAAAAACTGAGTTAAAATCAATCTGATGAACTGTTTCGATTGTAAGTTTGGCAATAGAGGACGATGAATATTTATCCTCTACTCTTATTAAATCATTCAATTCTATTTATTTCCGCATCGTATAGTTCTGATAATCTTCATCTTCTATATTATACTATCGAAAGGTATCAAAGACACTAATTGCTTTAGGTATGTAATATATTGTTAAAATTTTTATATTAAATAATGTACAGGATGAAGTTAGCAGAGATCATCTTCATATAGATAACCATCAAACTTAGATCTTACAATTGAAGATAAATAAACCTTAAATTCACTTATTATTACAGTCAGTAAAACTATTGTACATTGTATTAGAAAATCACTTCTTTTCATGGAAAGATTTCATGCAAACGATCAATGATAATTAAATAGGTAGATAGATAGATGTGTGCATAGATAGATAGATAGATAGATAGATAGATAGATAGATAGATAGATGTGTGGATAGATAGATAGATAGATAGATAGATAGATAGATAGATGTGTGGATAGATAGATAGATAGATGTGTGGATAGATAGATAGATAGATAGATGTGTGGATAGATAGATAGATAGATGTGTGGATAGATAGATAGATAGATAGATGTGTGGATAGATAGATAGATAGATAGATAGATAGTTAGATAGATGTGTGGATAGATAGATAGATACGTTTATCTCACTTATATATACATAAACATAATAGCAATCAAGCATAATTTAAGCCAAACATTATCAACACTGAATAGGATAATCAGGTAAGTAAACTGTCCATTGAATTATGTCACTAAGCAACAATTTATTAATAAAATTAATGTAAAACTTACACTTTATATTTATGTACACATCAGATCTAATTTCTTCTTACTTTTATGTGATAAACAACAAAAATCGGAATCGTTTTATTTATCTCTAAAATATTAGACAGTTTTAGTTAATGCCGACGTTTTTAACAAACAAACAAACAAACAAACAAACACACATTATACACTTACCCACGTACACACATACACACACTCACACGCTTATCGTCAATGTTGAGAAACAACTTAGAAACCTAAATAATAATAACAATCATTATTAATAAACCACTAAGTCTTTTATTTATTTGTGTTCATTATCTAATATACAAATACACTTATGTTTGCATATATGTCTATATATATTTCTGTAACTTCACACCTTCCCTCTCTACGCCTTCTTCTTCTTCTTCTTCTTCTTCTTCACATAACATAATCAGATATGGACGAATTACTGTTAATCACAAAAGATCAGTTCTCTTAGCAACAACAACAACAAAACAGCAAAAGAAAAGTTATTCTAAATGAAAGGGATCTAATTCGTATAATAAACAATACAATAAACAAACTATTCTTAGGATTAGCAATGTTTTACAAATTACATTTATATACATGCGCACATAGGCACAGACGCACATACATACATAGATACATAGATACATACATAGATACATATCTATTCTTTTGTTTTTGTTTATGCGTGTGTGTGTGTATGTGTGTGTGTTATTTAAACCAATTTAACCGGTTCTTCTTTACTTTTCTATTCTATTTATATATATAATACCATTATTCAATGATTAATCTTTAATCATGTAAATGTATTGTAGATAAGAGGCAATTTGACTTGATTATTATGATTATTAGAAAACTTTTATAATTCATTTCTTCGTCAATTTTTTTTTCTTTCTTTTTTTTTCTTTCTTTCTCTTTTTCTTTTTTTTTCTTTCATTTCTAATTGGTTTTTTGTTTAAGATTGTTTCTTAAATCGTATTATAGAATGGAATGGATCTAGATCAAGATAAGATTATTTCATTTCAGTTTAGAATTATCCTTCTAGTTATTAGATATGCATGAATGAATGAATGAATGAATGAATGAATGAATGAATGCATAGATAGATAGATAGATGGATAGTCAATGACAAATAGATAAGAAGATCTATCGAAATCAACAAAGATTTAATTCTTTTTTTTTTTTTTTATTACAACTAATTATAGTTTATCCGAATATATTTCAAGTATATAATAGATGACCTAATGAAAAACTAGTTAAGAATTATGGTTGTTTGTTTTGTTTTTATATCAGAAGAGGTATTTGTGGATCTTATAATAGTGGATAATGCAATGACGTTTGAAGAGGACGGTACTGGGTTCGAGTTCTGGAATGAATATCAATTCTGGGATATAGATATATATGCAGTTGGCTTGTCGTAAATAGGATGAAATGTGCGTTCTGGATTCTACTGTTCTAGCTATTCTCCATTTTTGCTTAAAAAAAGTGATTTTAATAGTTGAGATTATGAGTCCATTAAAGCTAGATCATTATGGTGGAGTTTAACCAAGTCTATAACTCATTGAACACAATGTTGGATGTATAACTCAATTTCTTGGATTAGTTGAAGTTAGACATTAATACCATTGAATGCCAGCTCTGGGTTCGAATCTAACGAGGCGGGGTCATTGATGCGTACTGCTGAGAAGTCCCACAATAGGATGAAACGGCCGTCTAATGATACTAGGTTTTTCATGTTAGTTTAGATTCAATTGACTCACGACTTCAATCAAGAATATTTTCTCATGAAATGGTAGAATAAAACCTACTGTGAATAAATAGTAAGTTGGAGATGCTTATTTTTATTGGTTAAGTTAAATAAATCATTCGTTCATCAGTGAATTCGAGATGAGTTTACGAATTTCTAATGAGATTCATGTATGTCATACATGCAATAGACATTATCAATTTCAACGAATAATCATCTTGTTATATTCGCAATTATATACCATTTGATCCCAATCTAACAGTTAGCAACTTAAACCATCACCACAAAGGTTTAAAGTGTTAAATCCTGTTCCCAGTTGGGTTTCAGGAACCTTATGATGTGAAGTCGCAGACAAGAACAAAACAGCTATCCAATGCTTTCTGATTATCAACAATTGTTCAATTAAGATCAATCAGTGATGAATACTAACTATAAATCATATTCATAGCATATTATAAAACTAGTCTTTTATGTGAATATGAATAATAGTTTATTGTGAATGCTCTATTAGACAATACTGTCTACTCTCTCCCTTCCTCTTTCTTCTGGTGGTCGACTGGATTATGAAGACCTCCATATGCGAGGGAAAACACGGCATACAATGGACAGCTCAGAACCAATTAGACGATTTGGATTTCACAGATGACCTAGCCCACCTATCACATACGCAGGAACAAATGCAGACAAAGACAGCCAGCATAGCAGCAGTCTCTGCATCAGTAGGCCTCAACATACACAAAGGGAAAACCAAGGTCCTCAAACACAACACGGAGAACAGCAATCCAATCACTCTTGATGGCGAAACTCTGGAAGATGTGGAATACTTCACATACCTCGGAAGCATCGTGGACAAACAAGGAGGTTCAGATGCAGACGTCAAGGCGAGGACTGGCAAAGCTAGAGCGGCATTCCTTCAATTAAAGAAAATATGGAACTCAAGACAACTTTCAATCAATATCAAAGTCACAATCTTCAATACGAACGTCAAGGCAATTCTACTGTACGGAGCTGAAACTTGGAGAACTACAACAACCACCATCAAGAAGGTGCAAGTATTTATCAATAGCTGTCTACGCAAGATACTCAACATCCAACATTGGCCGGATACCATCAGCAACAGCCTTTTGTGGGAGAGAACCAACCAGCTTCCAGCTGAAGAGGAAATTAGGAAAAGACGATGGAAATGGATAGGACATACATTGAGGAAATCATCAAACTGCATTACGAGACAAGCGCTAACTTGTAATCCTGAAGGGAAGAGGAAAAGAGGAAGGTCAAAGAAAACATTCCATCAGGAAATAGAAGCAGATATGAAAAGGATGAATAAGAACTGGAAAGAGCTTGAAAGGATTGCATGGGACAGGGTTGGATGGATTATGCTGGTGAGCGGCCTATGCTCCTTCACGAGGAGTAACAAACGAAAGTAAGTAAGTAAGTAAGTGAATGCTCTATTAGGTAGTTAATAGAAACTAACAAGAAGACATTTACTTGAACTTTATTCACCTTAACACTTATCACTAATCTATATTGCCAATCCTAAGAAATTTGAATCAAGCTAACTAGTCTCATAGTTTAACAATATCATAATTGACTTATTAATGATTACTATCGTTGATCTTCAAGCACTTGACAAAAACTAATTAATATCCATCATTATCGATTGATTTTAATTTACTTATCAACTTCAATGACTTCATATAACACGGTCCACTGTCTAGGCCTTCTTGATGTACATCATAAAGACAAGTGACCAATGGTTATTACATTTAAAATATCACTCAGATGAATAGTATAAGTTCAATAATGTAACTGAATCCTTATGACTAAACAATGAGATAGATGATTATGGAGAGATTATATAATTTATGGACTAACTAATCAGATATAAGATAACGAGTCACGAATTATGGCCCAAAACTCTGCCTAAAGTTAATGCTGATGATGTCATTCAGAAGATGAACAATGAAAGCTTCACGATCAAACTATCCAGCTTAGAGCACAAAACTTCATCAAAAGCCTAGAAACTTACTTAATAAGTATCAAGTTACAAGATCAATTAGAAAGATCTGGGATGAGGAACAGGTACCAAAAGACTGGAAAGAAGGACTTCTAGTCAAAATACCAAAGAAAGGCGATCTCAGCAACTGTGACACCTACAGGGGAATCACTCTTCTTTCAATACCAGGAAAAGTCTTCAACTGAGTATTGTTAAACAGGATGAAGGACTCCGTAGACGCCCAACTTCGAGACCAACAGGCAGGACTCCGTAAGGATAGATCGTGCACAGACCAATCAATTGAATGGAATTCATCACTCTATATCAACTTCATCGACTACGAAAAAGCATTTGATAGCGTGGACAGAACAACCCTATGGAAGCTTCTTTGACACTACGGCGTGCCTCAGAAGATAGTCAATATCATACAGAATTTCTATGATGGATTAAACTGCAAAATCGTGCATGGAGGACAGTTGACAAAGTCGTTCGAAGTAAAGACCGGTGTCAGGCAAGCTTGCTTACTCTCACCATTTCTCTTTCTCCTGGTGATCGACTGGATCATGAAGACATCAACATCTGAAAGGAAACACGGGATACAGTGGACAACTAGGATGCAATTGGATGATCTAGACTTCGCAGATGATCTGGCTCTTCTATCGCATACACAACAACAAATGCAGGAGAAGACAACCAGTGTAGCTGCAGCCTCAGCAGCAATAGGTCTCAATATACACAAAGGGAAAAGCAAGATTCTCCGATACAACACAGCATGCACCAATCCAATCACAATTGGCGGAGAAGATTTAGAAGATACAAACATTTTTACATATTTGGGCAGTATCATCGATGAACACGGTGGATCCGATGCAGATGTGAAGGCACGGATTGGCAAAGTAAGAGCAGCATATTTACAACTGAAGAATATCTGGAACTCAAAACAATTGGGAACCAACACCAAAGTCAGAATTTTCAATACAAATGTCAAGACAGTTCTACTGTATGGGGCGGAAACCTGGAAAACTACGAAATCCATCATCCAAAAGATACAGGTATTTATTAACAGTTGTCTACGCAAAATACTTCAGATCCGCTGGCCCGGACACTATAAGCGACAACCTATTGTGGGACAGAACAAATCAGATCCCAGTGGAGGAAGAAATCAGGAAGAAGCGCTGGAAGTGGATAGGACACACATTGAGGAAAGCACCCAACTGCGTCACAAGACAAGCCCTCATATGGAATCCTCAAGGTTGAAGGAAGAGAGGAAGACCAAAGAATACATTACGCCGGGAAATGGAGATAGAAATGAGAAAAATGAACAAGAATTGGATGGAACTAGAAAAGAAGGTCCAGGACAGAGTGGGTCGGAGAATGCTGGTCGGCGGCCTATGCTCCGTTGGGAGTAACAGGCGTAAGTAAGTAAGTAAGTACAAGATCAATTAAAAATTCATATATGTACATAATTTGTTTTCTTATAAAAGAAAAATAAAGATAAAACAAATATGTTTTTTCGATAGTTGAAATCACGAGTCATTTGAAACTAGACCACCATGGAAAACCTGGAAGAACTGGATGGCCGTTTTGTCCTAGTATGGGACTCCTCAGCAGTACGTATCCACGATCCTCCCCCACAAGATTCGAACCCAGAAACTTTCATTGTACACTAATTTAGTTTAAATATTATTTTTGGCTGAGACACTAGTTGTAAGTATCAACTCCTTTATAATTACTTATTTCTTGTTTACAAATGTAAATTAATACAAAATTTAGGAAAGATGGATGATAGCTAATAGTGGAATCTAAGATGCATGTTTCGTCCTTTTTCGGACTCGTCAACTCAATGTGCCTGTATAACAGAGATCAAATCCACTCAGGGACTGGAATGCGGCACCGTTCTCATTAAACTCTATCACGTTATTCATTTAGCTATTGATTCGTGATAGCCACTGGTTTTTACAAAAATATCAATCGGATGATTTAAACAAACAATGTAAAATGAATTTACACAATCTAGCTATAAGAATTTCTATCATAAGGGGTTTTGTGGAGATTGTAGTAATTTCAATGATTAATATCATCAGTCAGTTGAAGCTAGACCACCATAATAGGACAAAACGGCCGTCCAGTGCTTCCAGGTTTTCCATGATGGTCTAACTTCAACTAACTCATGATCTTAATAATTGATATAAGAATTTCTATTGAATAATTCTATCTGAAATTAAATAAATTTTATAATGACGTTGCATCAATTGGCTAGTAGAGATTAAGTAGTATTATTAATTGATAAGAAAACATGACTTTGGTGACGGATTGATCAATTATATGCAACGTAGAACTAGATAAATTTGCAGGTTGGTTCAAGTTATCACACCACATCCTTGAGTAGTACAACAAGGTAACAGTAATGGTGTAGTAAACAGAACACGAAAGGGGAACAATTCAATGTATTTGACGCGAAATTACGGAGCATCACAATATAATCTGCGAATCATATAGTAAATCGTTAATTTACAAATTATCAATCCATCACATATCAATCTTGATTGTTCCTGATGTAAACATCAATCCATTGTCTCAGATTTCATTGTTTTCATACGTTTTCATACGAATTGCGTTCAATTCCCGTTTTTTCCCTATCGACCTTCTACTGAAATACATTCTATGCCTGACCATTATTATATACTACTTGTGTGGATATAAGTAATCCACACCACAAAGGTAGCAATATGAAATATTACACATAGAAAAAAGAATATAAAGATATTAAGACTCAACATCTCATAGAAGACAATGACGGAATGTATCTTCACCATTATAACCGATTCGAAGTCATATCGGTTAACATGTCCAGACGATGGTTATGATTATTGTTTAAAATAAACCAGATAGTCTATACCTATCCATAGTTGTCAATGTCTTCATGGAGTAATATCCAATTGGGTTTAGACCACCGAGGTTACTATTCGGTGACGTAACAATGTGAATTCTAACAACAAATTTTGAAGCCGTGCCAGATGAAATTGATTGTTCTTGAAAAAAAGAACAAAATTATGTGTATTTTAAATAACATTAGTACAATCCAAAATTTGGTTACCCTATTGCATAATTGTAAGGAAATCAGTAGTTCATGTAATCCATTATACTTTTTCCTTATCTGCATCTATTTATTTATTTATTTATTTATTTTAACACATAAGTATAGGTACAGAGAGGCACCAAGTACATATGCGCCACACAGATCTCAATTGATTTGTGTGAGGGCTGTGATACTGACCGGGTGCCCAAACCGAAGCAGGTGGTTTTCTTAGGGGGCCACACCCCGAGCCTTAAACATGAATGTCTGGCCCACAAGGCAGTGGAGCATCGAGAGGAGATGCAATCCCATGGTAGCCGGTGACCAACGATTGGTTCATACGCCATTTGTTCCTTCAGGATACTGGAGCCAGCCCATGTGTACCATTGGTTTGGGGTCGGGTTAAAGCGCCGGATATTCGCTTTTAGTCCTCTCATTTTTGTAAACAACACCTGTGGCACGAGAAGGCAGTGAGTAGGACTTCCCTGGCAGAAGCTATATACGCATGGCCATGTGAGAGCATTTGGAGAGGGAGAGCGGACTCTCCCCACTCTAGGCCGTACCAGGGCATTTGGTGGCATCTGCATCTATATGCTATTCAATATTCAGTCCTATCTTATTGAACTGCAAACACTAATTTAATAAGAGGAATAGAAAAATAAATAAACTAACAAATTACTATAAGTAACACTGTCAATTACATGTGAAAATGGTGAAGTGAATGGGAACACAAGTGGGGACAATCGTACGTCGGTATAATTGTCCTGGTAAAATCTGCGAACATGAGAGTAAACAATTTATTTGCTAACTATACAACAATCAACTCAGAATTCATTGTGCTTCCATTTCCATAACAATCATTCTCTATTCTCGTTTGCTTACTCTCCGATCTTCACTTGGTTTCTTTCTCTAAACATTCCACATTCGATTAATGAAACGCACTACTTATACATACATATTCACATCAGTAGCACAGATCACATTGAAGCTAATTCATCAGAATGGTTAAACTAAACAATTCCCAATAAAAAAAACCCTCATTAGTCACCTATCAAATGGTTGGAATATTTAGTTATTATATTGAGTGTTAATACACAAACACACATTCATGTATTCAGCAATTGCATCATGCATTTCATTTCGACTAGATCAACACTATTCAATGGAGTGAATTGAAATGTTCACAATGGAATTCGGAACTTCCGACTGATTGGCTTAAACAACAACTAAGATCATTCAGAAAGCAAATAAGTATTAGAGAGATAATAGTTAGTCGATTATTTATTTGTTTTTATTATAAAATGATTGTGATGATTATCATTAATTTCGTAGATTAGATGATGGACTAACTTGAGCTAAAGTAAACCATTGAAAACACAGAAGCATTAGATATGTACTTCGTTGTGGTATGGAACTCTTCAATAGTGCACAATATACGAAACCAAAGAAGATCCATCCACTCACATCGAGATCTCATGATGAGCCATCAAATGTTACATCACTGAACTGCTATTCCAATGTTTTAGATTTCCAACTTTAACTAATATTCAATGTGACTTGTGGGTAATCACCTACCAATTCACATAGTTACAATCATCTGATCAACACACTGATCTCATTACAACGATGGCAATGAATCACTCAAATCAACTACGAGTGATCGTATGATTCACTTTGTTTGTATTGTGTAAAACAATATACAACGGAAGAATTCTGTTGGAGGAATCATTTAAGATTATATATCGAATCATCGCACTGAATTATTATGATTCCATTAAGATAACCTGTGGCAATTCCCAATGTCATTATTCTAATAGTAATGATCAACCTTTTCTTTATTCAAAAGATTTATTCACAGATTTCAATCATCCCATGTCATAAATTGACAAAAATTCACGCACCCTCACAATCTTCTATCTTCCTCTTTCCATTTGTATCACCATTAACAAAAACATTCTTCCCTTTTATCGTTACGTAATCACCATCATCATCATCATCATCGTCATAAATTATCGATGTTGTTACGTCATTCATTGATTCAATGAATACAAAAAAACATGGAAAATCGACAAGAATAATAAAGAAAAAATTGGTTTGCATGGTTACAGTAAAGGAAACACATATAGAGATACATGAAAGAGATTAGGTTTCTCGGATGAAAAATCAATATCGATGTAATGTACAATGGATGATATCATAATAACATTTTACATTTTACAAGGATCAACATAACTGTTATTGATTCTATGTGTTGAAGATGAAGGGAAATACGTATTCAAATGCCGGTTGAACAGAACAATCGATCTGTGTCTGTATGTAACCAGGAGAAACACATTTCAATATTAGAAAGAATCAAGATATACAATTCAGTAAATATAATTGAGGAGACTCATACAAGGTTGACACAGCCATCCACTGCTTCCAAATATTCCATGCTGATCTAGATCATCGTGATCAACTCATGAATTCAAATATTTACTTATATTTATTGGTTGTTGCGTTTTGATGAATTTCAATCACAATCAGTTATTGTGGCTCAGATACATACACTATTGGAATTTCTCAATATCGAATTCCAATATTCTCTCATACACGTTCATCTTTATTCTGTTCTGGAATCGTAATCACAAGGTTTAATCCTTCTTCTTACCATCGTTACTATGGTTACTCAACTTGTCAAATTCATCTGAATGTATCAATGTGATGTGCGATGTTGGATGAAAACGATTTCATGTCAGTCTCCATGTTGATTATGATTAAGTATAACAGATTAATTGTATTTGTCAATTTGTAGATTGTATTCAGATATAATTGACTGATTGATGATGACTTGGAGACAAGTATTGTAGTGAATGAGGATAAAATTGCAGAGACAATCAAAGCATTAGAGAATCACTCAGTTAAATCTGTGAATCATACAACAATCGTTTCAGAATTTCTTGTCCCTTCGTTTCCATATCAATCACACTCTCTATTCTCGTTCTCTTCTCTTTATTTTTCTTCAACATTCTGCTTCCAGGTATTTCACTGACGATTACTGATACAAACTACTTATATCTATCGATATCAGTACTATATAACAAAGCCATTATTTCTTAAACCAAACTATTCATCACTGTATATAAAACTGATACGAAAATTGGATAATTGACAATGGACTGATTTAGACCACATCTAGTTGACATGCAAAATAAATCTACATTTTGCATTGAGTTATATCACATATTTGTCGATTGTAATTGAATTGTTTCAATAGTTGAATTGATGAGTCGATGTAAGCTAGACTACTATGCAAAAATTGGAAGCAATGGACAAGCATTTCGTGCTACTATGACATCCTTTAGTAGTGTGAATCCACGATCATGCACACAAGATTTGAATCTCGTTGGAGCTGAATTCTCACGTTTGAACCCTCAACCTCTAAACCACTAAGTCGGTATCCGACAATCATTTGTTGAGTAATCATTCATCTATTGTGTGAAGTAGATACGTGTCCCTACTCGACAGAGCGTAGACTCTACTGATCATTAGAACTCCGGGAAGTTAGATAATAATACCGTTTGATGCCGGATCAGTGATGTGGAAATTAAGCGTTTTGACATGAGGCTAAGCGTTCTGAGTTCACTTTTGACGTTCACGCTCGTGAATGTGAACTCCTGAGGAGTCCCATACTAGAACGAATTGATCGTTCATTGCTTTCAGATTTTCAAATGTTGTCTATCTTACATCGACTCATGAATTCAACTATCGAAGCTAAAATATTTAAAAAGATATTGCTTTTAATTTTATATTATCTTGATCACAGGTTATTGCAAGTATTTGATTGTTTATTGTTGTACCAGATAAATAAATCAATTAGATAACCATTATCATGTTAATTCCCAAATGGTATATGTTCATTACAAGGTGAAACAAATGAAAATAGAATAATTTATTTTACACACACACACACACACTACTCTAATGATACAATTAGTAAGTAGACATAGAGAGATAGAAATGAATGAATCAATAATTAATATGCAAATAAATATGTCCAAGTTTATGATGTATTGTCCATTGAATATGTATATATATTGACAATTGAAGTGATTCATTGTTTAGTAAGTAGACAGAATAGATATATGGGTTTATAATTACACTCGTAGGAACTCGTTTATATAAACGTAGATATGTGAATGTAAATTCTAGACAAGGTGAGGTCGTGGATGCCCGTTGCTATCGAGTTCCACAATAGGACGAAACCGCCGTCCAGTGCTTCCAGGTTTTCCATGGTTGTCTAGCTTCAATTGACTCATGATCACAACTATTGAAATTATTAAACGAATAAAAATCACTTGGTGTTGTTTCCTTGACTTTTTCCATTGTTGTTTAGGACTTCATTTGATCAGTCTGTTATTGGCATATTTGCATCCTGTGTAGATTATGTCAATATTGTTTTAAGTCATAAGCATTCTAACCAAAGATGGATAGTGGATAGCAGTGGAATTCAGAGTGCGCGTCTTGATACCAGTACTGTTCGAGTCCCAGAGAGAACATTAACTCTGGGATGCAGGTACATCCATCTGATGATTAATCAATCTTAATATTATTTCTGTCAATGTGATACAAAGTATGTACACTTAGCTTTTGAAATCAATTTCTGATATTAGTCTTTCTAGGCTGTTATATGAAAAGCTTAGCTTCTTGATATATCACGAAGAACTTGAGCACTCAAGAGTTAGAACCCTCCAAGTTGCAAATAAGAAGACAGAAGAAGACTGGAGAATGTGCCTATCAAAAAGCATGAAAAATCATGGGGTATTTACAGATATTACCGTTTGTTATATCAACATTATAATCTACTCAATCTGCAAAGAGGCATGTTATGCTTACTGACCAATAGTATCATGCCATCATGATATTCTACAAAGCTCCTTTGCGTTTTGATTAGATGGAACTCTTCAGCTCATCTATAGTCTCTGGAGGCTCATTCGTATTTCTCAAAAGCCGTCCTAACATACATACATTCTTACGTCTTTTACTCTCAATGGAGTATAGGTCGCCGATCAGAATTCTCCAACCCTTTCTAGTTATATCTAATTGTTATTCATTCTTCTCATGTCTATCTTCATTTATCGGTGTAATGTGTGCTTTAGTCTTCCTCTTCTTCTTTGACCTTGAGAATACTAAGTGATGGCTTGCCTTGTCATTCAGTTTAGTACATTCCTCTAAGTGTGTCCTATTCACTGTCAGTACTTCTTCCTGAATTCTTCCTTCACTGAAATCTAGTTTGTTCTCATCTAAAGTAGATTGTTACTAATAGTGTTTGACCAATAGATTCGAAATATTTTGCGTAGATAACTGTTAGACAGAATTGATTAAATAAATACGTTCCCTATTGTTTACCATTACGATTAATATTCTTCTTTAACAGAAAGTTAGTTAAAAGCCAACGGTAAAGTACCTTTATCCATATACAAGCTTATGAATGTTTAAATGAATTCAAACTATTCTCTATTCCATAATAATCGTCATATAATTTTACATGGATCATTATAGCTATGTATAATTGAATGTATGTACCAGGAGACATAACTATTTCTTATGACTATTTAAGCATTAATTGGTTTAAAAACTCTCAAATAACTTGTCTATATACTCATGGATACGCTTATTCTACGTAATTAAGAATGATTACTTTGTTGGCTTTCTCTTATTTCGATTGTATTGTTTAAACTGTAAGTTGGTAATAAACCTGCCTAGCCAAATTCATTCCGACATTTCAATATACTATACTGTTGATAATGATCATAATAGTGGTTATTTAGTTGATTTGTCAAAGAAGTTTAACAGAAAGCATGCAACTTATTAGATTAAATAAGAAAGAACCGTTAGTAAGCAGAATGCATAAATTCAGTGTGTCTTCTTTTTTTGGCACGTGAAACTAAACTCATTTATTTATTTAAACACATACACATTGGTAAAAGAAGACACCAAATATATATGAACCACTTAAAGTATTTGATTAGGGGTGAGGAATAGGATACTGCTCGGATTCCCAAACCAAATCAGGTGGTTTACTTAAGGGAAAACAACCGGAGCTGTCAACCTAAAGGTCTGATCTACAAGTTAGTAGATGCAATCTCATAGTAGTTAGTGACCAACGATAGGTTCACACGTCATTTATTCCTTCAGAATGCTGAAAACCATGCGAATCATTGGTTTTGAATCAAGATTTTACAACTTTCTAAGGTGGATCCTGCGTATACACTAATCAAGGTTAGACGGTAAGACATTCGCTTTTTATCCTCTCAATTTCGTAAATAATACTCGTGTTTAGAGAAGGCAGTGAGTAAGAATTCCCTGGTAGTGGTTGTATGAACGCGGTCATTTGAGAGAATTTGGAAATAAAGAGTTGACTCTTCAAAATCTCGGCCGTACCAGAACATTTGGGGGTTGTTCATATAAAACCTATGTATTTAACACTACATCGTTCAAAGATAAAATTTCATACCCTATCATGTGTTCTGTGCATTAATCACAATAAATACTCTGATTAATTAAATTATCATCAGAAAGGTGTTTATGGGAAGTGCAGTAATTTTAATGTTTGTATTCATGAGTCGACTTAAGATAGACAACATTTGAAAATCTGAAAGCAATGAACGATCAATTCGTTCTAGTATATGACTCCTCACGAGTACACATACATGATCCCGCACGTGAGAAGTGAACTCAAAAAATTTAGTCTGTTGTCAGAACGCTTAATTTCCACATCATTGAACTGGCATCAAACCGTATTATTGTCTAACTTCTTGGAGTTCTAATGATCAGTAGAGTCTACTCTCTGTCGAGTAGGGACACGTATCTACTTCACACAATAGATGAATGCTTACTCAACAATTGATTGTCGGATACCGACTTAGTGGTTTAGAGGTTGAGGGTTCAAACGTGAGAATGCAGCTCCAATGAGATTCAAATCTTGTGTGCATGATCGTGGATTCACACTACTAAAGGGTGTCATAGTAGCACGAAATGCTTGTCCATTGCTTCCAACTTTTGCATAGTAGTCTAGCTTACATTGACTCATCAATTCAACTATTGAAACAATTCAATTACAATCGACAAATATGTGATATAACTCAATGCAAAATGTAGATTTATTTTGCATGTCAACTAGATGTAGTCTAAATCAGTCCATTGTCAATTATCCAATTTTCGTATCAGTTTTATATACAGTGATGAATAGTTTGGTTTAAGAAATAATGGCTTTGTTATATAGTACTGATATCGATAGATATAAGTAGTTTGTATCAGTAATCGTCAGTGAAATACCTGGAAGCAGAATGTTGAAGAAAAATAAAGAGAAGAGAACGAGAATAGAGAGTGTGATTGATATGGAAACGAAGGGACAAGAAATTCTGAAACGATTGTTGTATGATTCACAGATTTAACTGAGTGATTCTCTAATGCTTTGATTGTCTCTGCAATTTTATCCTCATTCACTACAATACTTGTCTCCAAGTCATCATCAATCAGTCAATTATATCTGAATACAATCTACAAATTGACAAATACAATTAATCTGTTATACTTAATCATAATCAACATGGAGACTGACATGAAATCGTTTTCATCCAACATCGCACATCACATTGATACATTCAGATGAATTTGACAAGTTGAGTAACCATAGTAACGATGGTAGTAAGAAGGATTAAACCTTGTGATTACGATTCCAGAACAGAATAAAGATGAACGTGTATGAGAGAATATTGGAATTCGATATTGAGAAATTCCAATAGTGTATGTATCTCAGCCACAATAACTGATTGTGATTGAAATTCATCAAAACGCAACAACCAATAAATATAAGTAAATATTTGAATTCATGAGTTGATCACCATGATCTAGATCAGCATGGAATATTTGGAAGCAGTGGATGGCTGTGTCAACCTTGTATGAGTCTCCTCAATTATATTTACTGAATTGTATATCTTGATTCTTTCTAATATTGAAATGTGTTTCTCCTGGTTACATACAGACACAGATCGATTGTTCTATTCAACCGGCATTTGAATACGTATTTCCCTTCATCTTCAACACATAGAATCAATAACAGTTATGTTGATCCTTGTAAAATGTAAAATGTTATTATGATATCATCCATTGTACATTACATCGATATTGATTTTTCATCCGAGAAACCTAATCTCTTTCATGTATCTCTATATGTGTTTCCTTTACTGTAACCATGCAAACCAATTTTTTCTTTATTATTCTTGTCGATTTTCCATGTTTTTTTGTATTCATTGAATCAATGAATGACGTAACAACATCGATAATTTATGACGATGATGATGATGATGATGGTGATTACGTAACGATAAAAGGGAAGAATGTTTTTGTTAATGGTGATACAAATGGAAAGAGGAAGATAGAAGATTGTGAGGGTGGGTGAATTTTTGTCAATTTATGACATGGGATGATTGAAATCTGTGAATAAATGTTTTGAATAAAGAAAAGGTTGATCATTACTATTAGAATAATGACATTGGGAATCGCCACAGGTTATCTCAATGGAATCATAATAATTCAGTGCGATGATTCGATATATAATCTTAAATGATTCCTCCAACAGAATTCTTCCGTTGTATATTGTTTTTCACAATACAAACAAAGTGAATCATACGATCCCTCGTAGTTGATTTGAGTGATTCATTGCCATCGTTGTAATGAGATCAGTGTGTTGATCAGATGATTGTAACTATGTGAATTGGTAGGTGATTACCCACAAGTCACATTGAATATTAGTTAAAGTTGGAAAGGAATATCATTGAGATGTAACATTTGATGGCTCATCATGAGATCTCGATGTGAGTGGATGGATCTTCTTTGGTTTCGTATATTGTGCACTATTGAAGAGTTCCATACCACAACGAAGTACATATCTAATGCTTCTGTGTTTTCAATGGTTTACTTTAGCTCAAGTTAGTCCATCATCTAATCTACGAAATTAATGATAATCATCACAATCATTTTATAATAAAAACAAATAAATAATCGACTAACTATTATCTCTCTAATACTTATTTGCTTTCTGAATGATCTTAGTTGTTGTTTAAGCCAATCAATCTGAAGTTCCGAATTGCATTGTGAACATTTCAATTCACTCCATTGAATAGTGTTGATCTAGTCGAAATGAAATGCATGATGCAATTGCTGAATACATGAATGTGTGTTTGTGTATTAACACTCAATATAATAACTAAATATTCCAACCATTTGATAGGTGACTAATGAGGGTTTTTTTTATTGGGAATTGTTTAGTTTAACCATTCTGATGAATTAGCTTCAATGTGATCTGTGCTACTGATGTGAATATGTATGTATAAGTAGTGCGTTTCATTAATCGAATGTGGAATGTTTAGAGAAAGAAACCAAGTGAAGATCGGAGAGTAAGCAAACGAGAATAGAGAATGATTGTTATGGAAATGGAAGCACAATGAATTCTGAGTTGATTGTTGTATCGTTTGCAAATGAATGGTTTAACAATATGATTCACCGATTTATTTTTATATTCTGTACATTTGTCCTTGCCAGTGTTCTCATTCATTATGAATGAACCTAAGATTTACATTAGGTTAATCTATTTACACAAGATCACTGTGAATAGGATTATTCTATTGACACTAATCTATAAACAACACTGTAATCTTATTTACTATCTGATGAGAAAGTGAATTGATAGGAATCAAATTATACATTTCTCATATTACTATGTATATAAATCAAAACTTTATATCCATCGGTAGACTATGCTAAACAGTATAGACTAGGCAAATATAAACTTGTTTACTATTTAGTGATTCATCAGCATAAATATCTCCATTCAATAAGAAGAGAACAATGCTCCCGATATCCTAATGGGATTATCATAGATTGTCATACTGAGGAACGTGAGATGAATTCATTTTTGACACTTCAATTTCAATGGTTAAGATCATGAGTTAGTTGAAGTTAGACCATCATGGAAAACCTGGAAGCATTGGATGGCCGTTTCGTCCTATTGTGTGACTCCTTAGCAGTGCGCATCCACGACCTCGCCCCCTGCGAGATTTGAACTCAGGACCTACTGGTTTTGCGCGTGAGCACTTAACCACTAAACCACTGAGCCCTCCGGCATCCAACAATGTTAATGTCTAACTACAACTAAACTTTGATTTCAGTTGATGATTTCTATTTTTTATGTTTAGGTTTATCATAGATTAGTTTTAACCATTTAACATTAAGACACAGTATATTGTAGTTTCTTATCAAATAGTGTAATTTATACATTTTAAGTTTCTATTTATGTCATTCACAAGGATACAATAGCTATCGATAAGAAGTTGTACGTTTATTATCAATTATTATTATTATTATTATTTAAACACACAAACATTGGTACAAGAAGGCACCAAATACATATGTGCCATATAAATCATTCGACTGATGTGAGACCTAGGATACTGAATAGATGCCCAAATCGAATCAGGTAGTTTTCCTAAGCAGCCACAATCGACCTAAATGTCTGATCTACAAGCCAATGGAACAACGTCATGAAATACAATCCCATACATCATTTATTCCTTCAGGATACTGGTGACCATGTACATCATTGTTTTTGAATCAGGTTTTTTACAACACTCCAAGGTAGACTCTCCGTGTTCACTAACGCGGTTACAATGTAGGACATTCACATTTTCATCCTCTCAAATTCGTAAATAATACCATGTTTTGCGAGAAGGCAGTGAGTAGGACTTTCTTGGTAGTGATCGTATATACGTGATCATGTGAGAGTGCATTTGTAGAGAGTGTAGGAAAGCTGACTCTCCTCATTCTTGACCGTATCAGGAGATTTTCAAGGGTAATTTAAAGAATAATCTTTAGACTTTAATATCTCTTAAAAAAGAGAAATTTGTAACTTACAAAAAACTATAAATAATTCTGGATAGTTTCTTTGATTTTATAAAGATTTTTTTTTTGTTTTCAAACAGATTATATAACTGTCTCATTAAAAATTCCATCAATTTCATTTCAAGTATTCTCTTCTTTTTTATTTTCACCATAAACAAATTTGTAAAAAAAAAAAATCTCTTTGAGAAAAAAGATACTTTAGAGAAAAAAAGAGAGGGGGGAGAGGGAACGGTGAAGAGAGAGAGAGAGAGACAGGGAGAGGGAGGGAGGGAGGGAGGAAGAGAGAAGGAGAGAATAAGAAATGCCAATTGTACTACTTGTTACTTCTGTTAAGTGCTTATATAATATTGATTAATAAACAGTTTTTGGCTATATATATATATATATATATATATATATATATATATACACCTTAGGAATTAAAATCATTTATTGCTCATTCGCACGTACTTGACACTAACCAGATACTTCTTTTGAACGGCTCAATTGTAACGTTGTCATTTAGCTAAATTTGAATGACCAACTTTATTAATTATACTGTTTAATTATTCTCTCTTATTACATATACAAGACATATGAAAACAGATTTCATAATTGAAACTAGGCATGACTACTTACTTACGCCTGTTACTCCTTGTAAAGGAGCATAGGCCGCTCACCAGCATTCTCCATCCAACCCTGTTCCATGCAATCCCTTTCATCTCTTTCCAATTGTTATTCATCCTTTTCATATCCGATTCTATTTCCAGACGTAATGTGTTCTTTGACCTTCCTCTTTTCCGCGACCCTTCAAGATTCCAAGTTAGCGCTTGTCTCGTAATGCAGTTTGATGATTTCCTCAATGTATGTCCTATCCATTTCCATCGTCTTTTCCTACTTTCCTCTTCAGTTGGAAGCTGATTTGTTCTCTCCCACAAAAGGTTGTTGCTGATGGTATCCGGCCAATGTTGGATGTTGAGTATCTTGCGTAGACAGCTATTGATAAATACTTGCACCTTCTTGATGGTGGTTGTTGTAGTTCTCCAAGTTTCAGCTCCGTACAGTAGAACTGCCTTGACGTTGGAATTGCAGATTCTGACTTTGATATTGGTTGACAGACAGTTGTTTTGAGTTCCATATGTTCTTCAGTTGAAAGAATTGCCGCTTTAGCTTTGCCAATCCTTGCCTTGACGTCTGCATCTGAGCCTCCTTGTTTATCGACGATGCTTCCTAGGTATGTGAAGGATTCTACATCTTTCAGAGTTTTGCCATCAAGAGTGATTGGATTGCTGTTCTCCGTGTTGTGTTTGAGGACCTTGGTTTTCCCTTTGTGTATGTTGAGGCCTACTGATGCAGAGACTGCTGCTATGCTGGCTGTCTTTATCTGCATTTGTTCGTGTGTATGTGATAGGAGGGCTAGGTCGTCTGCGAAGTCCAAAGCGTCTAATTGGTTCTGAGCTGTCCATTGTATGCCGTGGTTTCCCTCAGATATCGATGTCTTCATAATCCAGTCGACCACCAGAAGAAAGAGGAAGGGAGAGAGTAGACAGCCTTGTCTGACTCCGGTCCTTACTTGGAATGCGTCTGTCAGCTGTCCTCCATGCACTACTTTGCACTGTAGTCCGTCGTATGAGTTTCGTATAATATTGATAATCTTCTCAGGAACTCCGTAGTGTCGAGAAAGTTTACATGAAGTTCTTTTATCTACACTGTCAAATGCCTTCTCATAATCAATGAAGTTGATGTACAGTGACGAGTTCCACTCAATTGATTGTTCGACGATGATCCGTAGTGTCGCAATCTGGTCTGTGCACGACCGGTCCTTACGGAATCCAACTTGTTGATCTCGAAGTTGAGCGTCTACTGTGTCTTACATCCTGTTCAGTAACACTCTGTTAAAGACTTTTCCTGGTATTGACAGTAGTGTAATGCCTCTGTAATTTTCACAATTGCTCAGGTCTCCTTTCTTTGGAATCTCGATGCGGTGTCCTTCTTTCCAGTCCATCGGCACTTGTTCCTCTTCCCAAATCTTCTTGAATAGAAGATGAAGCATGCTTGTAGTTACTTCGATGTCTG